>JAECXP010000004.1:7585000-8785000 GCA_018152965.1 Scaptomyza pallida | reverse complement strand
CTGCGACTATTTTTTGCCCAATGATATTCTTGTTGTCGTATGAATTTCTCAGTGTCTCTGTCCCTTTAATTTCGAAATTGCCACTTACAGATTAAACACCAACAACAACAACAAATGTTTGCAATTTGTCTAAGTAAAGTATTCGACTATATGTATATTCTACTATAAACAATGGAATGGAAGTGCGACATGAGTTTTCTTTATGGCATCGGGTTTGCATTTCGTAGCCGTCGTACATTCTACTTAGTACAAGCAAAAGTCAATTAAAATCGTTGTTCTAGCCTTAGTATAGCAATCGGTGATTGTTTACGGGATTGTATAACATATTACATCCATATGTACTATGTTACACAATTTCACGATTGAAAGTGAATCTATTCCGTCGAGGTAAACAAAGATGTCATAACAATAGAGAAGCTTACATATAAATATATATTTTCTTTTCAATGGGCTCAAAAGAAAGATCTCAATGTAGTATAAATTTAATTAGATTTAACGAATTCGGCTTTAAAGACGAAACGATCAAATAGTATCATCTCCCAAATAAGTTTGTAAACATATAATTAAATAAACTTATCTTTAAAATTATACTTACAAAATCAGCCTTAATGATTATTATGATCGGAAAAATTTCAGTAGCCGTTTGCTGATTTATTTATTATTATTCCTGTGCACTTTTTTTTCAATTTTTTCTTTTAACATATATCCATATGTAGGTGTATGTATATCGGCTGCTTTATGACGTTAATTGCGATACAATAGCACGATTATATATCCATGTATGCATATGTAGTAGGCATTTTGTATTGAAAGTCGCATCCACAATTTAAGTTAATGCGTAAATATATATATCTCTCTCTCTTTTTTTTCCTTTTTCTCTGTCAGTCAACAGGCATCTGTTGTTGACCAATTTTAATATTGCTTTAGAGACAAATGGATATGGATCTATACACACAAAATATAATATACATCTTTTTATACCCTTAACCCATGAAATGTGTAAAAAAAAGGGTATAATGATTCTGTGTAATTGTATGTAACAGACGGAATAAAGCATCTCCGATGCATAAAGTATACATATTCCTAATCAGCATCAACACCCGAGTCGACAAAGACATGGCTGTCTGACCTTCTAGATCTCAGAGACTTTAAGAGCGAGAGACTCCAGATTTGGAACTTGAGGTCGCCTAAGCCCTTGGCAGAACAGGTTTGTTTTGAAATATCGATCACTTTGTTCGATAACAGAAAATACTTGCATTTCAAAATTGTGAAAATTAGGCTGTTAACTATGATTAAAATAATGATCATTTAAAAAAAAATTGATCGAAATCAGCGAAGAATCACCGCAATTTGTAGTTTAGCAGTTACGTAAAAACGTTAACACTCATAAATGACTTCACGCGTTACAGAACGTGTAAAGGGTATATTCTAGTCGGGATTTCTCGACTAGAGCCTTCTTACTTGTTGTTCTTTTTACCTTGCCTTGCCAATGACGTTTCAATATTTATTTCCGTTGTCGTTTACGTTGAGAAAAGGGAAATTTGAGGTACATGTGTCGCCTTTTTTAGTTGTTTATTTAGCTAAGTTGTTTTTGTGTACCCTTTTTTGTTGGCACTTTTGTTGTTGTCTTAAAATTGCAACAAAAAGATTTGACACACACCGTTTTGAACGCTTGGCACTTGTTAATTAAATTTTAGTTTATAATCTAAAAAAAAACACATTTACACGGCACAAAATTGCAATGTTTTTCAGCTTGCTATGGTGTATTTTTTCTTAATATTGAATGTCACAGTAAAATTATTATATATATATTTGCAAATTGTTTTTTGTTGGTTGGAATTTAAACACTGAAAATTGCCTCTCTTCGTCTCGAAGGCATCGGCCCCAATGAGAAGGCCGAAAATATTTCGGACAAACGTTTTACGTATTTGTTTTGTTTTTTGCTTGTTTCGCTTTTCTTTATAAATAACTAGAAATAAAACGTACACGTAGTATATATGAATGAATGTGCAGATATATAATCATGTGTATTGTATATATAAAGTGTATTTTGTATTGTTTACTTGGTGACGTTAGAAAAGTAAACACAGAATGAGTTAATAAATTGAATGTTTTATTTGGAATTTCAATAAACAGTTTATGTAAATCATCTTAAACTTGTAGTTAGTAAGTGCTCCATTATATTTAATCTCTAATCAATAGTTTACGTCTTAACTACAATTCAAATGTGCCCGGTTAAATGTTAACAATTTTTAATTCACAATAATTACTCCACAGTCCCTTGTGGCAACTCTTCAAAAGTTATCGATTGGCGATTGTCGGTCAGGATCGTTGACGTTCGCCAAGTGGCAATGCAGGGTGACCGAATATGGTATTTTTTATACTTTTTGGTATATAATCAGCTCTGATTTTGCCCAATTGTATATTTATGGTATATTGGTATATTCTAGTATTTTTGGTAAATAATGTGGTATATAATAGTATATTGTATTCTATCACACTTTTTCCAAGCATTTTGTCAATGGTAATGAAAAGTTAAATCCTATTAATATGAGCAAATATATTAAACAAAAAATACCGCGAAGAATGGGAAACAATGCCCGAGAACAGCAAGTGGCTTGGGAGAAGCCAAAACAAAGAAGACGCCTTCTGCAAGGCTTGTAATGTATCCATAATGAGCAGATTGGCGTCAATCCGTCAACATTCGGCAACGAAAACGAAAACGTTGAAAAATTTTTACATGTAAAGCAGTCGCTAAGAGAAAACGGCTGTTGTAATTTCGAACCTGACTTAAAAATGATAACTCGCCAAATTCCAATTGTTCTATCAGACAGGTCGGAGGATGAAACGTAAACATTATATTACGAAATGCTTTAATTAGCTACACAACAGGGAATAAGCATTTTGACAAATCCAACGTAAATCCTCTCACAACCAAACCTCACCCAACAAAGTGTCCGGTATCAACGGAAAGGTCACCCACTTGGCGCCCGAATGACACAACACTCCCACGAACCCATCAAGCACCCATTGAAAGCTTTCAATTCATGTAATAAAAACTTTCAATGGGCACTCAATGGGCTACCAAGAGCACTGCACCATTCAAACGCCAAACAAATGACCCCTCCGTTGACACCAAACACCCCGCTAAGCAAGGCCCAGCTATGAGAAGATTCCAATTTAAAGTTGTCAAAACACTTATTCCCTGTTGTGTACATGTATAACCAAAAGACTTGTTATCTTTAAGTAAATACAAAATGTTTTTTATTGATATAAGTATAACCCAAAGACTTGATATTGATTCTCATATTGTTATGTTATAATAAAAAGTTAAATAAACTTTTATAAAAAGAATACAAACACATTTTCTTTAAAAACCGCCGTTCAATTGCGTTCATTAATTTCTTCGTTTTATAAATTTCAAAAAACAATTCAAATTTAAAAGCGTAATAGCAGCAATCTTTCATGGTATTTTCGTGGTATAAAATGAAATTCAAATAGTATATTTTAGTATATTTTCGGGCTAAAAATAGTATATTTCGTCGTTGCCGGCGCGGTCACCCTGTGGCAATGTTTATTGCGATTAGTAATGTGCATATAACATCCGCATAGCACAAAAAATGTTTGTAGCAAGTGTTGCGCATGCGTTGCAGCTGCACGTGCAAAAATCGTGACAAAATTGGCAAATTGCCAATTGCCAGCGGCAACGGCAGCAGCCGATAACTCAAAGAGAGTCAAAGTCAGGCCAAATGATGCATGTTCGTATGTAAATACGAATGCAATTGCAACGGTTTCAATTGTTACAACATTCGGAAGCGCTTACTACGTTGACGTCAATTGCCGGCTATTGTAAGCGGTTGCAGTTATAGCATCTGCGACAACAATAATTGATTTGATAACAGCCATGTTAGTTTCATTGTCCAAAATACCGCTTACCCCACCCGTCAAACAACAACAACAACAACAACAGCAGCAGCAGCAGCAGTGGCCCACTCCCACTAAATAATTTAAATTGCCGTTGCGGCTGATAAATTACACTAATCGCCGGCGTCGGCGAACATCAATGTTTATCTCTTTTGTTTTTTTTTTTTTTTTTGACGCGTTCAGTCTTTCGTTTTAAACTCCCGTATTTAGCTGTCTCGCTTGCGCCAAGCACGACTTATAAATGCTCAATAAACAGTAAAGTAAAACGAAGCTTAAGTGCCGTTATTGAATTGCGAGCGTCCGAGTACAAGTGTACGCAGTAAATACAGCAAATAATCAAAGCTCAAATGCATGTTTAGTAGTATAAAATTTATTTGTTTGTGACTGCAAAACTTAATAGTAGCTTGTTGTTATCGGTCTTGTCGGTTATTTTCCAAACAATGTACATTGTCGAATGCTCGCTTGTACATGAGGATGTTATTTAACATTATACTCGAATTAGTTTCAGTCAATGGAAAAGTTGAGGCTTCTACTACTTTAAGTAAACCATATTGGCAAACGGTTCTTTTCACTTATCATCGTTATGTATCATGATCCAATTGTGTCAGTATTTAAGTTCGATTAATCGAAATCTGACCGTTGGACTTAGAACTTGATATATTTTTATGTTCATCTACAGCGAATCGAGGCTGCCCTTCTTGGTCCTGGTCATGCCAAAGTAATCCCACCAAGATGTTGGTCTTGTGCCACCAGCTGCCGCCTGATTGCTCTCCTGATTGCTCGTCTCCTGTTCCTCTTGGGTATTGCCAGCGGCACATTCCCGCACACTTGGAGTACTTTCGCGCACTTGGGTAGCTTCGTTGATATTTACCGGCATTTTGGAATCCTTCTTTAAGGCTGCAATTGTTGTCTCAATGGTTGCACGCGATTGCTGCGGTGTTGGCGCCTCGCTGGAATGCCGTGATTCAACTTCATGGTTCCTCCGGCGTTGACCGCCACCAAACAGTTTACCTAGATACGGCATACACATGTCGGCAAATTGTTTTCTGTCGATTTTAAGTGTAATACGGAATTTGGACAATTGCTTTTTGGCCTAAACACAAATTTTGTTAAAGTATTGACAGTGTGTGTTTTATGTGTGTGTCATTAATTTTTTTTCAAAATGTAAACTGACTGACAAGTAAACATGAAGGAAGATGCATGGATGACTTGCGATTTAAATCGAAAGATATGATAATTTGCGGATAATTGTTCTGCAAGAAAAACTCGCAGTAATCATTTATTTTTCCTCCTAAATGTATGCTTTTTATTTGTTTTATTTTAAGCATAAGCACATTTGTTAAGTCATCCTAAAAGTATGCAGTGATTTTGTCAATCATACTTACGTCAACCCAATAAACAATTTATAAATAGCGTCACAAACTACCAAGAATTTCGAAAGCTGACGAATTAGGCGTTGTTTAAATTTAAATACATAAATGTATGTGTTAACGCATACATCCTTTCCAAACATTAACAAGATGTCATGGCAACCCAATACGATACTTTAATAAGATCACTACATATCGATTCGGGTTTGGTAATCATTTCTGCATATTCCCCCATAACAAAAAAGGATATTCTATGCATTGACTTCGTCTATTTTTGTTTAAATTATACTTCGCTCCAAACACAACAAGCACTAGAACGCCGGCGCAGCTGACTGAGACACCGCTTGGGGTCAGACATGCAGGCAGTCATTTCGGTAGGGAACTCTATTTATAGATCCCCTGCATCCGCTGCCTTTTGTCTCTTGTGCCTGGACTAAATGCAGTTGTGTACTTTAGTGTATTGCTGACTAGCGTCTGCTAAAGATGGCATCGTTTGGTGTGCGTGGCATGAGCCAACCGTTGGGCATTAAAATCTGTTGCTGTCGCGTCTTTACCTGCATTAATTTTGGCTTTGTGCTCTCCCGATCCGGTCTAATGAAGCTCATGCAGCTGGGTCTGGCCACGTTGTGTGAGGGTCTGTTGATCAAATATGGTGTACCATATGCTGACTCCATTGGACAGGCGTTGACCAGCTTTCTGGCCACAACTGGACACTGTTTCACCACAACGGCCATACTGCTAATATGCTATTGTTTCTCCGATAAGTCCTATGGTCTTATACGACAATCCCTCTTTGTGAGTGCACACTGTACATATTATCATTACTATTCCATATGCTAAAAATAAACTTGCAACAGGAGACGCTGTTCAATGTGATGGCCAGCTGTATGTACTTTAGTTCTGCCAGCTATATGGGATTCGCTTGTGTCGTTTGGCTGCATCCACAGTTTCTGGTTCGACCTGGCTTCTGGGCATATCCAGCTATGACAGGCGCCTATGTAAGTCTCTAGTAATAAGTTGATATTAAGGAATTAATATATGTTTTCTCTCTATAGTATATGGGCTATGCAGCTGGCATTCTTCATGCCATTGACGCCTTTCTTGCCTTCAAACATTATCGTGGACATCGTTAGATATGGTTGGAACGTGTAAGTAACTAAGACTAAACTATTTTTATTATTCGTAGTTTGCAGTCAGATGATGAATACAACATTTCTTTTAAGTTTCAAAGAACTGCATACATTTTTTTACCAGATTTTTAAATCATCTCAATTTCTTTCCTTATTATAGTCTCAGCCAACACACACATATTCATTAAAAATTCTTTCCGATTCACATATACAATATCAAATTTGCTTTTAGCTGGAAACGTTGCCAGTTGTGGGATCTCCTAGAGTCTAAGTTATCAGAAACGAAATTACATTATAAATATTGATTTGAATGCATTTATGCCATTTGTTATGGTAAATATATATATATAAGGTGTGTAATAATACGAATAAGTACATATTTAAGGCACCATTAGTGAGAGAGAGATTTACAATAAAAGCATTAAATATTTATAAATATATATGTAATTGAATATGTAAATGGACTGGTTTCGCTTTTGTTTTGGGTTGTGGTTTTGCATTGGTTTTGTTAAGCAATTTTGTTGGCTGCTTTGAATTTTCTGTAAAAGAAAAGAGTTAAGAAACACATTAAATTAAAATCATAGAAGGCTCTAGTCGAGAAATCGCGACTAGGACATGCCCTTAACCCGTTACGTTAAAGTTACGTTTTTGCGCAATGACTAAACTTTAATATAAGATATCTCCGGTGTTCCATAGCCAATATTGATCAACCGATTTTCAAATGTGCATTATTTTATGCAAAGTTCCAAACCTCATATTTACAGTTTTGAAATTCAAGTTTTTGCACTGCCTAGAGCTAGGCAAGCTTAAGTTCTAAGCCTGGAGGTCACTAGGTTTTAATGTCTCTGAAATACAGACGGACGAATATGGCTATATCGATTCGGCTAGAACAAGAATATATATACATTATGGGGTCGGAGTTGTTTCCTTTCGTCCGTTACATACATTTGCTTTTTTTTACCCATTTTATGGGAAAAACTTTTTTTTTTATAGGCCCCAAATCGGGAGTCTCTAGCTGTAAATACGTATGGACAAACGGACAGACAGACGGACGTGGCTAAATCGACTCGGCTACTGATCACGAATATATATAGTTCATGGGTTAAGGGTATAAAAATCAAAGATAAATGATAGTTTACTTGAGCTGTTTGAGTGCCTGACTCGTCTCAAAGTCAGCTTTGAGTAATCCAATGCGCACCCAGCGTGGACGCTCATGAATCACCTTGTGAATGAGAAATTTCAAACCCAACAGCAAATGTTCAAAGATGACAAACGACAAATCCGGTATGGAGGGTAACCAATGCGAAAAGAATTGCCTAAAACGAAAACAAAATGTTAAAGAAATCAAAAGAAATCAGCATTACTCATAGCTATACTCACTTGACATTCGGCTGGAGAAAGAGCAGACCGCAATTGCTAAGCAATGACATGACCGAAAGCAACTCGAAAGCTAATTGCCAGGCGCCAATGTTTTTGGCACGACGTCCAAACGGACGCTTGAAGATGTTGCACAGCTTAAACATGTCAATGTGGACGGCAAACACATTGTTGACAAGAGCACCAATGGCAGCAAACGGTGCAACGGCAGCAAAGAGCACCACATAGCCAAACTGTATGCACACCTGCAGATAATCCTCATAGGTGGAATGATAGGCATCCAGGCCCGACTCATAGAACGATTGCTCATAGCGTGGCTTATTGCTGATGCTGCTCAGTTTATCCGGATCCAGTTCGGTATGGCAATACTTGGCATACTTCTGGCGCAGCACAGCCATTAGGGGAATGCCTATCTCCTGGGCAACACACAGCAGCTGAAAGATGAGCAGCTGCATCATGAGCTGATACTTGAGTTGTTTCAGATCCTGCAGCACGAACGCAATATAGAACTGTGAAAAGAAATTGTTAACAATTTCGAATAGCATCAGCTTATTGACCCGATGCCGTTCGTACTGCGAACGTGTACGATGATTCTCCAGATTGGTTAGGAATGTGGCAAGCTTCTCGTAGGCCCACGAAAAGATGGCAATCAGCACGGATTGCACAATGACCGGTATGTATAGCAGCCATGAGTCTGCTCCAAAATCGGCCAACACTTCGGCCTCGATTTGGAACTGATAGAGAGCAAACCAGCCGGCAGCGACCACACAACCGAGCACCACTGGATACGAAATGCAATACATTTGCAGGTATGTGAAACGCATGGGATAATGCAATGTCATTTTGCCCGTTATGGGATCCGGTTTCTCTTGTCCCTTGTAGGCGGCACGTGGCTTATCCAAGCTGCTCATCTCAATGGTGCCCCAGCGATATGAGTAGCCGGCGCACTTACGCTTCCACAGCTCCAAAAAGATCTAAAAGCAAATCGAATTGAGGCAAACAATAATTAACGAAGCTTTGATCTTACTGTTGTCCAGATCACATAGAAGCTGCACACCAGCGACAGATTGAGATCCATCAGGCATTGCAGCAAGCCGAAAATAGCTGGAAACACCAGAGCTTTGGTATAGAACTCAATGAAGCCAAAGTACAGGCCAATGCTGGAGCCAAAGTAATTGCGTATATCCTCAATGGGCAACGTAGTACGTTTGAGATTCCAATTGAAACGTTCCAGATATAGCTGCAATATAGCCAAATTAGATTTTGGAGCAGAAGCGAACATACAAAAAAAATTCATACAATATCATGTAATGGGAACATATCCTCGATGTAACCCTTCTGTATGTAGGATCTGATTGGCGGCTCCACCACATCTTTGATCAATACGGGCGTCTCACAGTAGTGCAGTATCTGCTCCTTGGTCATGCCGGGCAACAGGAAATCCGAGACACAGCCATGATTAAACTTTTGCATGCTGCCCGTTTTGGTCATCTTCTCCAGTTCGGCGGCATCGGCTAGACGCAACAAAGTATCCAAGCTTGCCGACAGATACAAATACTTTTCGGTTTTGCTGCAAAAAAAAAAACAATTGTTAATATATGAAAAAGAAAGAGATAACAAATGTTTACCTAACAATTTCCAGTGTAGTTTGTATATCAAACTCCTGAATAATTTTCTCCACATCCTGACAATGACGCAGCTTTGCCTTCTCCGTAAATATGATGACTATATACGTCTGCAAAAAAAAAAAAACCAATTGTGCAATAGAATAGAATATGTATGTAATATTCATATATGCATATAGAACACACAACTAACCTTGCCGAACGTCTCCGCTTCATCATCATCAATGACGTCGATTGTGCCATATTGTGAACGCTGCCTTTGTAGGGCCTCGAGCTTAAGACTCCGCTGGCGTCGAAACAGTTGATTTTCAATAATGTTGCGTGTGCGTGGACCTGAAACAATAGATATGAAAACAATGTACTTACATACATATATACACTCATATATCCATAGACAGATAATTGTATTTTATCGCACTTTACTCACTCTTGGCATCTTCAGACATTATTTATGAGTCGTCGTCGCTGGCTGCTGCCGCAAATGCGAATAACAATGTTCGAATTTTGCCAAAGCGGCGAATAAGTGCCTTTACTATATACAATTCATATCCATACAGACATATTTATATCGTCTAGTATATACATACATATGAACATACATGCAGACGCATGCACGGTTGCGCTAACGTGAACTAATGTGTGTTTGTGTGTGTGCGTTTAGAAATATTATGTTTGTCCCAATGCCAGCAAGAAAAATGCTTTAATAACGCCAAAACATTTCAAAACGTGGCCAGCGTCAGTGCCAGAGATCGTGGCTATTTTAACATTTCTCTAGTTTTTGCCGGTTTGTGTTGTTGTTCTTTCGTATTTACACCCATTTGTATACTTATGTATGTATGTTTGGCATTATGAGTATGTTTGGGTCTGTGTTTTTGTTGGTTTGTTGTTCCACTCACCCATGGTGACGTCACGGAGCCGTGGACAACAGCTGTTTACCCGACTTGTTGCGTTTTACGAGCGTGCGGTATGCTGGTCACATTAAATACTTTGTTTTCTACAGCACTTAAATAAGCAGTATATAGATATTATATAAGCACAATATTAATTATTCATTCACCCACATGTTGTCTGCTGAATCGCTGTCGATATACCAAATCGATTGCCTATAAACTATTTTATAGTCGATTAAACCTATAATGTAATTATATTTGAAATTAAAAACGTTAACGTTATTTTAAATATAAAAAAATGTAATTTGATGGGCCCCTGTTGAATCCAAAATGTATATAATCATTGCATCTTCCAGATAAAACTAGTGTCCAATTAGAATCGAATTTAAGCTATAAACATTTTCCCTCCAAACAAATCAACACAAGCAGTCCGGCAACGCCCTAATCCAATAAGTGTTAAAAAGTGCGGCGTTCAGTTGCCGGTTCAGTGCTGCCAGAATCTCCGAGGCAAAAATTGCTAGATTTGGTAAAAAAAAAAGTTGCTAGAAATTGCCAAAAAAAAATTTATAAACCAAGTGCAAGTCGCTTAGCTGTGTGTATGTATGTGTGTAAAAA
The DNA here is from genome assembly GCA_018152965.1 of Scaptomyza pallida. Taxonomy (NCBI): domain Eukaryota; kingdom Metazoa; phylum Arthropoda; class Insecta; order Diptera; family Drosophilidae; genus Scaptomyza; species Scaptomyza pallida. The sequence continues at coordinate 8,774,069 of JAECXP010000004.1, read as the reverse complement.
TGCTGGCAATCATTTGAAAGCTTTAAAATGTGCTTTAGATATGCAAAAGCTAAAAATATGTTAATAAAAGGGTCTAAAAATGTCAATTTTTAAATAAAATAAAATTTAATATAAAATATTTTTTGCCACAAGCCCCTTATAATTCCCAACTGGTTCTAGCTTGAAGAAAGGTACCTTAGGCCTGTGCCAGCCGTCTGTGACAAATATATATATATATATTTTTTTTTTTTTTTAAATTAATAATAAATTTTAAAATAAATTTTATTATAATTCCCAACTGGTTCTAGCTTGAAGAAAGGTACCTTAAGCCTGCCTGCTCCAGTTCCAGCCGTCTGTGACTCGCCTCAGTGTTAGTGTTTATCTCAAGCAGTGTCTCTCTCTTTCTCACTCAGACTCTCTCTCTCTCCCACTCAGAGTCTCTCTCTCTCTCTCTCTCTTCACTCAGAATCTCTCTCTCTCTCTCCCACTCAGAATCTCTCTCTCTCTCTCTCCCACTCAGAATCTCTCCCTTTCTGTCTCTTTCTATCTTTCTGTCTCTTTCTGTTTCTCTCTCTCATTCTCTCTTACTTAAAATCTGTCTCTGTGCTAGATTTGTGGTTAATAGCATTTTTAAAAATTAAATTGCAAATTTTTTGAAAAGTGGCCAGATCTAGCAACTAAATTGCTAAAATGGCAGCACTGTGCCGGTTGGACCTATCAAAACATCGATTGCTCGATTTCTGCCTTGAGGCATTCTACATGCAGAGTTAATTTGTAGTTTAATTTATTTAGCACAATTAAACAGAAATCCAACTTAAGATATGACAAACGAAACCGTAAATGTTGCTGATCGACTTAAGGTGGGTGCACGTGAAAACGTCACTTATCCCATAGTCATGAAGTATTGCGGACACTGCACAATGCCAATAGAGGTAATACCAAAAAAAAAAAAAAAACAGCTGAACGCATTTGGAAAGTGGTTTAATTTTTAATTTTTTTTGTAGTATTGCGAATACTATCCGGAGTACGAAAAATGCAAAGAGTGGTTAGAGCACAATCTACCCGAAGACTTCGAGCGACTCAAAGTTGAGGAGGAACAGTCAGCGGCAGATGGCACAGACGATGACAAGAAGCGTCAAAAGCGTGGCGGCAAGGGATTGCTGCGTGTCAAAAAGAAGGAAGATGTCCCAAAACGCATTTGTGTATCACGCGCTGCCCGCGGCAAAAAGAAGTCTGTAACTGTTGTAACCGGACTTAGCACCTTTGGTGAGTTGTGTTAATTTTTTATCATTTATTGAACATTTCCATCACATCCGCTCACCCGTCTCATACTTTATCTCCAGATATTGATCTAAAAGTGGCTGCCAAATTTTTTGGAACGAAGTTCGCTTGCGGTTCCTCCGTTACTGGTGATGATGAAATCGTTATACAGGGCGACGTTAAGGATGAGCTATTTGACGTTATTCCTGACAAATGGGCCGAAATTGATGAGGACATTATCGAAGATCTGGGCGATCAAAAGCGCTAATCAAAAGTTACGTACTGATGCTTATTTTTCACGTAAATCAAACGCAACAAACACCATCAACTAATAAATGATTTAAAGACCTAGTCAACGCTGTCATAATTAGCTTGATGCTGTGACTGGAACTGATCCGAATCAATGCCATGAAAGTGTTTGTGCGTAAGCCCAATGATAGCCTCGTTCTCTTTGTTGGTAAGAGGCACTTTGGTATCATCGATGAGCTGCAAACAGACAGAAAATGTTACATACAAAAAGCAATTTGTTGGTAAATGAGAGATCTTCTTACCAACTGTGTATGAAGCGCATTGGTGGGCGGATCATTAACCATTTGCAGCATGTCTTGGGACAACAATCCATAGGAACCCAAGTCGCGCAGATAGCTCTTAATGGATTCACATGTTTGCGTCTTGCAAGGTAACTCCTCTAGATACTGCAGAGTCTGTTAAGACAAATAGACACATTTATTTGTAGCTATGCTGCAATTGTTATTGTTAATTTACCTCGTAGGTAACTGTAGCCAGGTTGTGCATGCCAGCCTTCTTTTTGGGGGTCTTGATCGTTTTTAAGAGGTCCATTACCTCCAGATTTGTGATGTATGCGTAAGTAGGGTTAACGCTGTCAATAGTTGAAACAAGGTTTTATTTTGTATTATTTTCCACTTTTTAGCGCATTACTTACGTTTCCATTTTATTTTACTGTTGTTTGTAAACATCTGCAGCCAAAGTGAGTAGTATCGTTTTGCAATTGGGGTATCGGTAAATGAGCATAAAAGTATTGCCGCCAAAAATCGATTGACTGCGTTTTCATCATTATTATTGCGACCGATCAATAGATCGCGATCTACATTAACTCTAGTTAGCTTTAAGGAAGTTAACTTAAGTGCCCAAAAAAATAAATGAAATCATAATCAGCTTTTCTTCAAATTGTTGTGGCACTCAAATGTGACAAAACATCGGCTTACATATCGATATATCAAGTAATTTTACAATTTTACTATAAATTGAAATTCTCAGCTTTGCACCAGCCTGTATTTTAAAAGAATTTTTTTTTACAAAATTAATCACAATTGTAAAATGGGCATTGCAGAGACAGATAAAAGTACCGCCGTTGGCACAGCGGATCTCAAAGCACAAAAGGCAAGACAACGCGCATTCTTAAAACGCCGAGCAACGCAGCTGGGCAACTGCCAATTGCAAAGCAATTTTTCACTGTGTACGGACTTTCAGCGTCAGTCGAATCGTCGTCGAATGCGTCGCCTAGTGCCTGTGGACAAATCTAAGGCCATGGATGATCGCGGGAACTGTCGCTCGGATCTGAGGCGTCGAATTTGTGCATTTTTCAGATATACTGTGATACCGATGATTCTGGTATTGTGCTTGAGCTGCTGCATTACATTGTACCAAGACGAGGCGACCATGTCCAAATTCATGCAGCGCTACAGCAATCAGTATCAAGCTATAGTGCACAACAAGTTGGACTATTGTGATCGCAACAAACCGTTGCGCAACATCTTTGACAGCATACATGACAACGTGCTTAACCAGGAGGCGCCACTTAAACAGCTGGAACAGGCCCTCGCTAACCAGAGCTCATTTCAGTCGATTGCGCTTGTGGGCTCATCGGGCGTCGGTAAGAGCCTGACAATGCGCCTGCTGCTGGAACAATATCCGTGGTCGGAGAACGTGCAAAGCATTGCCTGGAACGATTTTGATTTGACTGATGATGATGCACGCTACCAAATAGTTAAGCGTTTGCTGCACAACTTGGCGCATTGTGGTCGCAATCTGATCATCATTGACAACATGGCCGTGTGCGATTTGGACTATGTGTCCGCAATCAATGCCCTTGCGCGCGTACAGAGTGACGTGGCCAATGACATAAACAATTTGGACAAGAAGCAGCTAACAATTATCTATGTTTTCAATCTTAACGCAATGCTGCCTGATGATCAGTATAACAAACAGCTCGATATGGTGGGGCAGCTGCAGCAAACCACTGTGATAACCTATCGCTCTTTCAACCGCGACGATCTGGAGAGATGTGTACGCCACGAAGCACAAGTTGTGGACTTGCAGTTGGACGAGCTGTACATAGAGGAACTGGTCAACACCGTCAATGTCAAGACATCAGGCTGCAAGACGGTGCGCTCCAAGGTTTTGATCTTTGGACGACCCAAGTGACAAGGAGGATGACGATTGCGACAGAAGGCTGACTAAACCCATTGCCAAGCATGGGTAGTTTTACCAAGTTATAACCAATTTTTTTGTTTCTTTCGGCATTTATTATTTGATTGTATACCATATATATACATTTATACCAATCACAATTCTCGACAAGCGATATAAGACTGTAAAATTCAAATGTTACAAATATGCCAAATCAACAATTGCATATTAAAATAATTTAGATATATATGTACATATATGCTAAATCGCCATATTTAGATAATAACGATCCAATAGTTGTTTAATTAATGTAGTTAATGTAGTTAGAAGAGCTTCAAAACATGACTGAAAGCGGCATTTATATCATAAGTTTCGGAATGTATCTAATTTTGATGAACTGACCTTACAAACAGACTTAATGTCTGGTTAAAAATAATCCTAAGAACACCTAAATAAATGTCCTTGCCTAGTTTATTATACAAAAATGTATTGTAAATGATTTATGATTTATTCTAGTGGAATAAATAGTCTTTAGTTCGCTCTGATTGAGCGATGCAATGGAATAAAAAAGATTCTAAAATGTTCGATCATCGTTACCTTTGCTTTAAACTTTTCCATAGACTCAACTCAAAACCTCACAACTACAAAACAAAAACTCAACCCATATATACATTTATACATTTACAAGCCAACAAAAGACATATTCTCCACTAAAATAAAGCTGCTTTTAAGATGCTGATCGAGAAGCCAAAGACAAAGACAAACGAGGACTCACAAACGATTCAATATGAGCGTGTGGACAGCTTACATATCTGGTGGCTGCCACAGAGCTTTTGCCAAACTCATTACGGCGAGTACAGTGAATACGGCTACAGTTCCTGTACTCTAATCGCCTTATCGTTAGCACAAAGATTGTCCAAGATCAATAACTTTCGGCAGACGAAAGCACAGCTACCGAAGAATGCCTTGGCTGTGTTGGGCAGCGCAATCAACGATGGGAATCGTGCATATAAGGATAAGAATGTGGATTCAATGGTTTTGACAATACCGCAGGGACTCGGTGCACTTCATAGGCACATCAAAATTGAATTTAATCTCTCCGAATGGTTTTTCACGCATTTATATACCGAAGATCAAAGCAATTCGTATGTCGCTAGCGATATGACGAACATACTGTTGACAACAATTTCACGTTACCAGGAATTCGAGCATTGGGAGTCGTATCCGCAACTGTTTGCTGCCATCACTGGCGATTATCGTTGTGTGATGTTGGCCATTGATTTAAAGAACTCAGTTATAACCTTGTTCGATTCGCATCGCCATGATCAAAGCGGAGCTGTTTTCATCCAGACTGCGATTTACTATATTAAAAATTTGATGAATTGGTATATGAATATGATGAAGGATATATTCTCAAGTCATCCACCGGTAATGGAGTTATCATTCATCAGTCCACTGCCCGATATTGCGGAACGTATTGTGCCTGCATTTGATCCAAAGGCCAACAAACTCTTCTAAGCCGGCCGGCTTTTTAATGATTTTTTCCGATCTATTCGTCTTAAACGCTGAAGTTAATCGTTACAATTATCACAATTACACACATTTCACTGTCTTAGCTAATTGTATTAGAAAAGACATTACTCATCTCATTGTATATCATATAGTATTATAAAAGTAAAAGAATAAAAAAATCGTGTAAAGTATTGAAAAAAAAGTGTGTGTTTTATTATTATTATTATTGTATAAGGTAGTAGTAGGTAGCATATAAATTTATATAACATACGATATACATACATATACATATATATATATGTAAAAAAAAGACATAGCTAGCTTAAATACTTTTTATTCCACATACGCTGACGCATTTCCATTCTCGACATTTCCATTCTTCTGTTCGCTGCTCGCTTCTACATGCATATTCTGTTCTGTTTGCTTTTTGCTTTTTAATGTGTTTTCGATACTAATCTCACTTGACGATACGCTAGTGTGTGTGTGTGTTTGTGTGTGTGAATGCATCTTTAGAATCCTGCAACGCCACCACGCTTGCGTCTATCGGCATTTGCATAAATTGCCGTCGCATTGCGCCCAATGGCACAGACAACGGAATGTGCAACATTTTTGGGTAACAATAGCTTCAGATTGTGACCTCGTTTCTGAAGCAGATCAAGCAATGTTTCCGAATAGTTGCCATCCTCGTATTCGAGCTCATCGGGGAAGAGCTGATTGTAGAAGCGAGGCGCATCAATTGCCGTCTTGAGATCCTCGCCAAACCACAAATATCGAGCGGCTACCTCGACAACGGCGGCAATTATCTTTGTGCCACCGGCAGCACCAATGGCCAGCCTTATGTTGCCGTCGTGATCGGCCAGCAACATTGGCGACTGTGACGACATGGGTCGCTTATGTACATCAATAACATTTGCCGGCGACGGAGGCAATTTAAAAAAGTTATTCGTTGTGGCAAAATCATTCATGCCATTGTTCAATATAATTCCAGTGCGTGATCCAATTAAACCGGAACCAAAGCTGCAAAAGATTTAAGGAATAAGAGATAAACAAACAGTATGTGATATATAGGAGCTTAGTACTCACTAGTAGTTAACAGAGCTGGTGACTGATACAGCATCGCCATTCGGTGCTATTACTGCAAGTGATGAGGTGCCATATGGATCTTCCTCGGAGACGAATTGTGCACCGTATTCATGGGGACCACTCAATACATGAGTGTCATTGATTTTGGCACGTTGCTGGGCAGCAAATTCAGGATTATTCAGTTGGCTGACCAATTCGCGTACCTCATTAAAACGAGGATCGCCCAATTCGCCGCGGCGTGCAAATCCAAACTTGAGTGCCTCGATAATGCGATGTATGGTACGCGCCAAGGACTCATCATCAGCCAGATCGGCACGAGTGAAATTGTAGCCCTCAAGAATACTGAGTACGTGCGATACAACAGAACCGCTGCTAACCGGCGGCACTGCATACAGTGTATCCTGACCCAACGGCATGGTAACAGACAATCGCATTTCGGCTGTGTACGCATCTAAATCATCGTGAGTGATAATGCTGCCCACCTCCTTCAGATCTTCAGCAAGCATTTTGGATACGGTGCCATTGTAAAAGTCCATCGGACCATTGTCCGACAGCAGTTGATATGTGTTGCACAGCTTTGCCGGTGGCATCAATTTGGTACCCTCCACATGATGTTCACCCGTTTCCGCGTTTAAGAAAATGGCTCTACAAATTGAAAATTTTGATAAATTTTAACCTGTTCACAGTAGTTGGTTACCCATCAGAGACTGCACTTACTGGAAGTGTGGATTGTCTTTCATTTGTGACCATGTGCTGTGAACGGTTTTCTCTTGATGCTGTGTCATTTGATAGCCCGTCTCGCAGATCTTTAGAGATGGTGCAACGAGATCCTGCCACGGCAGCTTACCAAAGCGCTGATGGGCCAAATGATAGCCCATTACCTCGCCGGGCACCGCAATACTCAATGGTCCATACAAGGAGGCATTTGGATTTCCATCGTACATTTTTGGATCAGCGGCATAGGGTGCTACGATGTGAGCGTCGATCTGGTAGCCCTGTCGGGACTCGCGGTCATATATATTCATGAGCAGACCGCCGCCAATACCCATGCTCTGTGCAACAATGAGACCGCTGCACAGCATTGTGGCAATTGTTGCATCCACAGCACTTCCATTGCGAGCCAATATGTCGCTGCATTACAAGGAAAATAAATTATATGTTTATGTATTACAATTACGTAGCAAGAAGAAGAAAAACATCGTAAGGAATAGGGCTGCAATATCATCGATAACAGTCGATCGATTAAGCTCAATATTCAAATTTTAAAAGATTGATTAATCGTTACAGGTTCAAAAAAAGGAGAAAAGCCGAGTTCTCTTATGATTGATTACCTGCCAATTTCACTGCAAGGATGGGCATCGGAGCAGACTGCTGCATGCTCAAAAACGCCCAGCTTAGAAACGAATTGTTTGTTGCTGTCCAGTTTTGTTGCTGGTGATGGTGGTGGTGTTGTTGGTGATGTGGATGCGGCAACGGCGGGTCCAGCAATTGCAATCTCTTCAGCAGTTGTTGCTGTTGTTGCTTCCATACTATTGTGATCCGGTTGCTCATCTGTTGAAGTAAATGTTATAAATGTGTGGCTTGTGCTTGGATTGCTTGGTGTTGTTGTTGTTGTTGTAGATGTTATAGTTGTTGTTGTTGTTGGTGGTGTGCTTTCAGTTGTTCTTATTGTTGTACTTGTTGTTGTTGGTGTGCTAGTTGTGCTTGTTGGTGCTGGTGGTGATTGCGTTGGTGAAGGTGACGATGCTGCTGCTGCTGCTATTACTGCTTCTGCAGCAGCATCTGTTGCTGCCGTGCTGCTGCCAACAATTGCTGCTGTCGCTGTTGCTGTCGTTGCTGTTGCTGTCGCTGCTGTCGCAACTGTGCTGTTGCTCGTTCGCAATGGTGTTGACTTTGGCCAGTCTATTGTTGTTGTATTTGTTGTCGGTGCATTTATTGGTGTAGTTGTTGTTGTTGTTGTTATTTAGTATGTTAAGGTGTAAGAGTATTTTTTGATATTGTCAATTTTTTGGTGCCACAATAGAGAAGAAATTTAACATAACTAAGAACTGGGTGCGCAGAGTGCAGGATTGTGGTGAATCGAATGACTTGAATGGCATGCAAAGCAACATATGCAACATTTTGTATTTCATCGTTGTTGAGTATATAATACTATAGATATACATACATATATTGAGTGTGTGTGTGTGTTCTTGTGTGTGTTGAAATTAGTTGCCATTTTGGTATGTGAGTGGGTTAGAGATGTGAATGTTGGTTTTGGCCACATTTCATTCGGGTCAATTGGATCCGTTAACCACTTACCGCTAAAGCACAGACTAATGATCACATAGCTTATCAGGGCAATGCCAATAAAACAGATCAACACAATTGTTAGCTTCTTCATCCAGGCCAAAACATTGGCACGCCTGCAACATGGAAAGGCATAGAAATCATTTTAATGTTTTACCTATAATATTATAGCAATATTTAGTCAAAACTAATCTTCGCATCCTTTTAATATCTAAATTGCCCCAAAAAGTATGCTACAATAAAGTGTCTTGCTTGTATCTTAAAAGAAATCAAGGTAATTATGCAGTTTGGTTACTTTTCCGAAAGTGGGGGAATTTTTTTTTTTTTTTTTACATGAAGCTGTTGATTGCATCATAGTAAGTAATATTCCATGGGGGGAGGCTGAAATTTCCCATAAACTCCATGAGTTATGAGGTTTTGAAATTCTCATGAATATTCGTGATTTTGAAGAACGCTAGGGAGAGGGGGGGGTGAACACACACACACACACACACACACACACGAGACCGTGTGGTGGGCGGTTGTAGAATACCCACCACAGCATGCCATAGCTTGTCGTAAGAGGCGACTAAATGGCCCTAAGGCAGAGTCCAGTAATGCCTTAGGTAGGACCCCTGGAACCCACATCTGAACAGACGAAACCTGGGCTGACGGTCAACAGTATTCTACCACCTGAGTAAGCGGAGTGACATCTAGCCGAAATGGCTGATAGGCTAATGCAGTTACCGCCTCCGTCCCGTTAAAACATGGCAAGTCTCCAGGATACGATTTCTGGATCGTCGTCATTAAGTTGGCAGTTCCGGTTTAGATGTAACATCCCTGATTAACGCGGATCTGGCTCTGAACGCCCGACCCCATGAAGGCGGGTGTCAACCCTAGCGTGGCCTCACTGCTTGCATAGACAACCACGAGATCATAACGCGACGGAACAACGACCAGAGACAACGGACCAGGAGTTGGGACCCAACAGAATGAGCAATCAAACAACACCCCAAATCGAAGGAGAGAAAGACGCTTTTAGAAATACCTGTGCGGTATTTGCTAGAAGCAGTATGATGGCAAGGTCACCGACCAAAGTTTCGACAGTAGCGGTGCAGCAGCTACATCAAGTAGCGGATACACCAGCAGAGCAATCAGGAAGAACAGCGCTCAGCGATCTTGGAGAGGAAATCTCCAAGCTGGTCGAAATGCTGGAAGATGGCAACAGGCGGTCGATTCACCAACCAATGCGTGATTCGATCGAGAGCATAAGGGCGCTCTACGAGTTAGTAGCTATACAGCTGCGTGATAATAGAGCGAAGGCCGTGATACGGATGCACCAAGCTTCCCAGACGTCGCCAATCTTCGGAAAAGCAACCGAAAATAAGAGGAAGCAAAATTCGGTGCGTACACCCGCCACTAAGAGGAGCAAAGGAGTGACGACCACGCAGACCTCAACCTGCACCCCCGCGACGGAAGAATCAGAGCCGGAAAGTGTGACGAAGGGTCCCTCACGCAAAGAAGGGGAGCAATGGACTACGGTGAAAAGGAAGGTGAAAAAGGTGCGTCAGCCAAGCAAAAGGAGCATGGTTGAAAAAAGCCGACCAGACGCCATAGTCATTGCGGCTAAAGGAGCGGCAAGCTACTCCGAAATACTTCGGAGAGTTAAAGCAGACAGCAAATTAAGCGGTGTTGGCCAGGCGGTCTCCAAAATTAGGAGAACCCAGAAAGGGGAGTTGCTGCTGCAGCTGTCCAGTTCTGGGGAAGGCACAACGGCGCGCCGTTGCTATTGGCACTATTGGCTATGTTCCGGAGCAGATCACACTATCGGGCACATTTTTTTCATGTGTGTTCACCCCCCCTCTCCCTAGCGTTCTTCAAAATCACAAATATTCATGAGAATTTCAAAACCCCATAACTCATGGAGTTTATGGGAAATTTCAGCCTCCCCCCATGGAATATCATTAGCGGCAACCAATCGAAGGTGCCTATAAAAAAAAAAAAAAAATTCCCCCACTTTTCGGAAAAGTAACCAAACTGCATAATTACCGAAATCAAATTTGAATATCTTGTTGATACCTTATTTAACTTCAATTTAAACATTTTCAGAACTATTACTAATTTTACAGGAACTGCATCCTAGATTTATAATACCCAAAGCTTATTCTATTTGCTTTCAAACTTACATCTGTTCGCGTCGCGCCTCTTCAGCGGCGGCTGTGTCCTGCATCAATTCACCGCCATTCTTCTCATCGTCATCCAGTCCGCTGGAGGATTTGAGTGGAATTTTGTTCATGGCATCGTCATTGCTGTGGTGCACCATCTTATGTGCATCCGCTGTAGCTGCGCTGCTGCTGTTGTTGCTGCTGCTGCAAGTTCTGCAATTGAACAATAAAAAATATTCTATATATATAACTGCACTGCAAACTGTTAATGGATTTATAGAGTATGCAACTGTTTCTGTCTGCTCGCTGTGCAACAGCTCTGAAATATGCAACAGATTTTGCACAAGTCCCAACATCAACTGAACAACTGAGCCGCAATGCTAACAATCGACACGCTGTCAAGCGGCATCAACAACAATGCTGCCCCGTTGCCCGTTGCCCGCAACACGTTGCACATTGCCCTCTGCCTTGCGTCATTGGCAACAGCGACGTCGGCAGCTTTGATGGCCGACTTTGATGGCAGGATGTGGCCGACGTCGTCGTCATCATCATTATCATCATCGCCGTTGCGGTTGCATGTCTGTGGGTGTGTTCCCCAGCCCGTTTCCTATGCAACATCCCCCCACACGCAAAAAAAAACTTCGATAATTAACTTATTTTTCTAAATCTTTTGTTTTGGTAGTACTAAAAATAATTTTTTTTCTAAAATTGTAGTTGAAAATTAATTTGATCAAAATTTTTAAATTTTATTAGCTGAAACAATTTTTTCCGAGTGTATTTTCATAGTTTTTGCTGACTGTTGCTGTGTGCGTGTGCCGCAAATGGGTCACAGACGGTAAAAGGCGACGCCAACGCAAACGCTGACGTCGGCATAGGATATACGGGACACGGGACACAGGACACGGCCGACGACCGTCGGCAGTAAGAAGTAAGGAGTTGGGAACAGGCATGTAATGCACTTTCTTGCGAGTAGCTGTTGCCCATAAACTATAATTGAATGTTGTGATTGACAGGCTTAGCACTAGAGAGGGTGGGCAGTTGCACGTAGGTGCAGCACAGAACGCACATACATACAACGATTGCTGACTGTAAATTGGGTTAATTGCAGTCGCGTTTGATGCAAGGCACGGACATCAAATCGGCGGCAGCACCTTTGCCCTAACATGACCTGGACAATATTGTTAATATTGGCCATGTACACATATGTATGTATGTATGTATTGTATTGTATTGTACCTAAAAGGGCGAGCCACGGATTATACGAATGCCGCTTAATAGCGGTAGAGTATTTATAAGGTATATGCACTATGTTGGCGGAAATAAAAAATTTTGTTGGTGATTTTTAAAAATTCTAACTTTAACAAAAGAATTTTTTAGAATATTTTTGCAAAAAAATAAAAATTTTAGAAGAGAAATGCAATTTTTCAGAAAATACAGCTCTGATATATCTGATATTTCAATAAAATTTCAACAAAAGAATCAACCGAATCAAACACCCTGAAAACGAACTAAAATTCAAATTCAAAGCTCAAGTTTTTCCACGAAAAACCACATGAAAATAGAAATCCAAACAAATATATGGTGTTGCACTGTAGAATTTATGGCATTAGATTGCAAACGGCTAATATAATTGTTTAGATTAGAGTATAAAGAATTAAGTTCATTTACATATACTGCAAATGTATGTGTGTGTGTGTGTGTGTACAAGTTTTCAACATTCTGAAGGGGTTAACTTTTCCATTTGACTGGAAGCTAGATTCGCACATATCATGATTCTAGATGTATAACAGCAAGTTAATTGCCTTATCGCGATCAATCAGATTAAGCGTTTTTACCGAGAATGTACATATGTGTGTATACATATGTACACATATTGCATGTAGGTAATGTTTAGTGGGTCGCTCGCAATTTCAGTGGTTTTTGCCTGGCCTGGCTATTTGCTATTTTTAGGTCAACTGCATTTAATTTCATTTCATTTTCGTTTAAATGGCTGCCTGGGCAGCAGCAGCAGCAGCAGCAGCACCAGCTAACAGCAACAACAAAAGATGAAGAAGCAAAGCACCCGCCACAATTACTGTGTGGCATGTGGATTGCAATTTGGGTTTACGACTCCGTAGCCGCCGCCCGCGTTGCGCCATTAAACATGACAGGAAAAGCAACAAAGAAAGAGATGGATAGATAAAAAAACAAAAAAAAAAAAAAAAAGAAATTCCATTGCGCTGAGTACACCACAACAACAATTAAAATCTGTTCCTGGTAGTGTCGGCAATAATTATCGATGACTACTTTAACTTCGATTGGAATGGATATTGGCTGTGGCTCGCATTTGCATGCAGCTCACAAAATATAGCTTTATGCAGCCCTGTCTCGCTCCGTATGCATCCCTTTCTCGCGCTCACCGTTCATATGGCGCGTGCGCAGCGCCTTTTCAAATCAAATTTGGCAAAACCTCCAACGATTTCCAATTATAATATCCGCACTCTTTTGCGCCATGTCCATGGCCAACGGAATTTGCTGTCATTATAATGATACAATGATGCGAGCATGGTGATTAGATATTGTACGTGAGCAGGGAATCAATTATTGTATTGTTGGGTGTGCCCAACTAACGAGCCAAACTTGTGTCGATATCTTCATCATTAATCCACATAGTATATTTGACAATTATTTGAATGATATCAAACGCTTTCATCTGAGCCGCCTTCCCCGAATAGCTGCCGCTTTTAGATTTTGTACACCAAGCTTTTAAAAAGCCGTAAATTTCATGGAATATTAATTTTTTAGCACTGATTGGGCAGCTTGTTCTGTTCTGTGACTTCTTTTTTGCCACATTTAAAGTAAGAAACGAAGAAGCAGTGAAATATCCCATTCATTAGCTTTTATATCCTTAACTATAAGTTTTTTTTTTGTAATTTGTAACACTTTCAGAGAGTATATATTGCTTTATGGCTAACTTATTCTTTATTGTTTCAGCTTGCTGTTGAGTGGAAAGCGGGATCAGGGGGGCTACTCCATAGGCCCCATTGGGGTCAGATCTAGACAGTTGAAAGCGATCGTAAAATTAGACCATTTGCATGTACAAAGCATTCGCAAAAATACACACATAAATTTAGTAGCAACCGCAAATTGCAATTGTTCTTGTTCGCTCTCTATTCTGTATGTATTTTTCACACTTGTTGCACAAACATAAAATGAATGGCATTGCAGTTCCATATACGTTCCATGGATGTACATATGTATGTCATAGTGTGTCGTCTGGGTCTGCCTGCAGTGTCTAAGGTCGCAGCTCAATTGAGTATTTTTTTTATGATTATAATTATTATGTTTGTTTTTTTTTTGGACATCGTTGTGCGTTGTGGTCAACGTCACTTGACTTGCCGCGCCTTGCCCCTAGACTTGTGCTTCCGTCTCGCACGCACATCCAACTCCCCCCAACCCCCCTTATCATATAGTCCGCCCTTTGATTTATTTGCGGAGCTTGTTTGTCTTCATGCATTTTAATGTATTTCTGTCAAAATGTTGATTTAATTGCCCCCCGCAAACAAAAACTAACGAATTGATTAAGGTATCTTGTCATGCCTTTCTGATCTATGGTCAACTGTGTATGGTATATATGTGTGTGTGCTTATAGCGACCTTCGGTTTGAATTGTATATTTTGTCAAATGTTTGCACATTTAATTAGGCAAAACAATGTTTGCTTAGCTTCAGTTTCTTCGTCCATAATAAATTAAGTTTACCACACAAAAACAGAAAAATAAATATTGAACTGCGATTACAAATACTTATTCAATGTGTAATCAAAGCCAAACAAAGCTTGGAATTATGTTATAATCTTTTTTTTTTAGCAATGGAATAACTAATCGGTACTAAAAGACATTCGAGTATATTATTTAAAGTTTATTCTTTGTTTTAACAACATATTTAAAAATATTTTTAGGATCTATCATATACTATTCTAAGCTACTAAATACATTTTTTACACCACTAACCCACGAAATGGATAAAAAAGCGTTTAATGGTTTTGTGACAGAAGGATGCATCTCCGACGCCATAAAGTATATATATTTTTGATCAGCATCAACAGCCGAGTCGATATAGACATGTCTGTCTGACTGTCTGGATCTCAGAGACTGTTAAAGCTAGAGACTCCGGGTTTGGAACTTAAGCTCGCCTAAGCCTTAGGCAGTACAAGTTAGCTCTGAATTATCGTAACAAATGACTGTAAGCGCTACGTAAGGGGTTAAGAGTAGAGCCTTCTTACTTGTTGTTTCAAGCTTTCTTGGGGCAAATGCTTAGCAAAAAAAAAAAACGTCTACGAAAAATAAGGTCAAGTTTTGCTTGAAAAAAGTCATCGTTGATTTGTGCATTAAAATATAAATTAATAAATTTAAAGAATGTATTCAATCAACGTATTAGATGTAATCAAAAAGTTGACATAATAAATGCAAATAAAGATTTACAAAGCAATTGAATAAACAGGCAATGGAAAACCCCCCTCCTTATATACAGAACAGACTACACTGACAGAAAGTTCAAGTCGAAGCTTATAGATTTCAATACGCAACAAAGAAAAAGCAGCTTTTGCAAGTTGAACCGAAGTTCTGATAAAGTTCAAATGTAGAAAATCCCACAACAATCAAACATTCTTTAGCAAATAATTAATTCCATTCTACTCCTTCGAAGCCGGTTCAACTCGAGATCAATATTCATGCAACACATGCACTACAAAGGAGCGACAACAAACAAATAGAACAAAGAAGATGGAGAGTGAGACAAAGATCTTGCATTGATCAAATAGGGATTTGCGTGCCAGCATTGCATTTGAACATTTTGACACATTCGCAATTCGTGACAGTGCAAATTGAGTGAGCCCAAAGTTCAGGGCCGTTTGGCAAATTCTCATATGCTTATTGTGTCGTCCACATGCGGACAACATATATGTATGTATATATATAAAAGCATCTGATGTTTGTATAGATATAGATATGTGGATAGATGGATGGAGGGCAGACACACAAACATAGAGCGGCTTATTAGCTGTCGGACTCTGTGTGTTATATACATATATATTTTTGTGTATTTTTAGAGAATGCCTTAGATTGTTGTACTACACTCAAATGTTGATTAAGTTGTCAGCAATCAACCGATATGATATATGTATATATATTTGCATGAAACCCGAAAGCCACCGGAGATGCCGTTTAGCTGTAACTAGTGCTACACTCTCTCTCTGTTTGTGTGTTGATTTAACCATTGTTGTTGTTGCTTGACTACTTAGTTCCAAGTTGTAGCTAAGCTTTTGCTGGACATGCAGCTGGTGGCGCGACAGTCTATATATATGTATATATATGTATGTGGCTATATTAAGTGGCTGCCATTCAAAAGTGTATCCGAGATTTGAGCTAACAATTGACACTCAAGCAGCTGCCACTCGTTGCCTTTTGTATAATGACTTCAAACATACATACAGCTTGCTTGATAAAGGCAGATTGGATTGTGCTGCCGCTGGCTAGCACATTGATAGCAAACAAATGTCCCTTAGCTGCACAAAACGGACATACAGCAGCGGCAGCAACAACTTTTGCATATTGCTTGAGACGGCGATGATGATGAGGGTGTCGCATCAGAATAAGCCTTATCACCATGGACATTGCCGGCAATACTTAGACCAAGCGGCAGCCGCCGCTCGTTAAGATAGCAACAGCAGCAACAGCAACAGCAGCAACAGCAACAGATAAACCGAATAAATTGATGCTGTGTCAAATTAGCAATAGAAAGATCAAGTCAACATACTAGTACTTATCAGTTTCGTTCTCTTACTATATACAATAATAAAAGAAATTATTCTACGAGAGGAACACTGGAAACCTTTTTTCTATAAGAATATTGTGAAGCATTTAGCATTAGGCAAAACAGATTGATTGTCACATGGGAATTAGTCATATTGGGTTTCAAAAATAGCTTACCTCCAAACATGTTTGGAATTACTTAGCGAAAGGAATTTTTGAGGCTATGGACAAATGTTTAGCGTGAAGAATGTCGATTTTGTTGATACTTTTTATGGTTCAGCTTTGTCCCGAAAATCCCTTATGAATAAATCAACAACAAAAGCGTTGATTACAAATATTTTGTACTCTATTTTCTTTTCAACACTTTTGTATATACACAAATCTTAATATTTTTTTCATATTTTCAATGCATCCTCAACTAGATTCTCAACAAGTGTTCGCATGTCTGTCATTTATATGTATGTTTTGCTTCATATTCGTATTTATTTTGAATTTTTTTTCTTAGCTGGTTATTTATTTATTGGCAGCAACAGCCTAACAAGAACAAGAAACAAAAAGTTTTGTTGTTGTTATTGCCTTGTGGGGCGCACAGTGGGCAGCATTTTAGGGTGGGTTGGGGGCCAATTCTCTCTGTACCATCCGTACACCAGATGGGTTACCCTCATGGGCATAAATATTTTTTTGTTGCCTGTTACTTGGACTTGGACTTGTTGCCATTTGCAGTTGTTGCTGTTGTTTGAACGCCAACGTTTTGTCGCTATTTCTGTTGGACGTGTGTCTATCTGAGTTTTTAGGTGGGCGAACCTGGCGTCTAGTCGTACGCCGATGATGTTGATGCCGATGCCGGGCCCAAATGAGCAACAACAAAATTAACAGCCTAGCAACATAATCGCATCGCACACAAACAAACACACACACACAACACACAAAGCACAACAAACATTTGCATTCGCTTTAACGTTACGCACACGCACCAAACAACAACAAACAAACAAAAAAATAAAGGAACAAAAAATAAATAACTTAAATTAAGTAGATATTTATATATATATATAATTATTTATATTTTTTGTTTTCTTTTTGTCTTTTTTTCTTTATATTCTTTACAGTTCTATTATTTCTTTATTATTCTTTGACTTGGGTTTTATTCGGTTTGAATTATTGTTTTCATTAAAATAAAGCATTATGCATTTATCCATTATTTATAAACATCCTCCGTTTCTTACACCACAAATTTATATTAACTACTGCACTCTGTTTCTACAGTACAATCTACTTTATTAATTCTTTTAACTTTAATATTTTTTATCGCTTACCTTATTATTTATTTTTTTGAAAAAAGAATTTCGTTTTTCTTTTTTTTTTTGCACTGGAAAATGAACACAAAACAAAAACGCCGCGTTTTTTTCAAAACGCACCGAAAACGCGAAAAGTTTTGAAATTTTTCTTATATATATGTTTGAAAATATATATATGTTCTGCTTCTTCTTCTTCTTCTTCTTCTACTTGTTGGTAATTATAATTTTTCGTTACGCGTCACTGCCGACGCTATATTGTTGTCTATATATCTATATATATATATAGTATATATGATTATGATCAGATAATTTCTCTATAATTTTTTTAAAACAATTTTGTGTTTGTTTTGTTGTTTTGTAGTCGCGTGTCTCGTCGCAGCGCTGGCTGCTGGTCAACTGAATTAAGAACGGGACGCGTTGCTGCCGCGACTGCGACGATGGCAGAGACAACGACAACGACGGCAGCGACGCAGGCAGCGACTGCGGTTCGTCTGGCCGAGGCACTTCGTCAGACTGATGTTGTTGCTGTTGCTATTGCTGCTGCTGATGTTGTTGTTGTTGTTGCTGTGCAGTGCAAATTGCTGCTGGTGTTTGCTGTGTGGTTGTTGTTGCTGTCGTGCGGAAATCACAAAATTTAGGCGGCCCCAATGGACATAGGCCGTGATTGTCACACGGAGCCGAGCACAAAACAAACACAAGCACAAACACTGCACTTGAAATAAAATATGTACACATGCATAAATACCCTTTAAATATTGAAAATATGTAGGATTTTTTTCTTAAAGTTGCTAAAGTCGAAAAAAATCGTCTTAGAATGTTTAGTACTATGTGATTCCTATAACATTTTTGTTTTTAAGGAATGTTTTCTTTAGAATTTTTAGTTTTTCTTTGATTTTTTGATTGAATATTGAATTATTAACAAAATTCTTTAACCAAATCCAAAAAAATAAAACAATTTCTCAATTTTTTTTTTTAGTGATTTTTGTTACTTCTTTGAAAAATCTTATAAAAACAAAGCAGAATGAACTTGAAATGTTAAAAAAATCATACTTTCTTGCCTACAGGGTAACTGTTAGTCGGTATGTGGCTTGATGTGTGCATGTGTGTGTGTGTGGCAGCCATGGGGCGTCCAATAGTGAGCTGCGCCACCCACCCGGCCATTAAAAGCAATTTGTTGACAGTGACACACAAATATGGATACATAAAGTGAAGCGACAAGTTGATAAACTGATGATAAAAACCAGGCCCAGTTACAATACCACAGACCCTGCCCAGTGTCAAGCTATACCCTCCGTCTGCCTCTCTGTTAACCGCCCAGCTTAACCATTACATCACCATCATCATCGTATATTAATTTCCAAACAAAGCAATACATTTTGCGTGTCAGAAGTTTGTGAAGTTGAGCTTTCAAGCAATTTCAATTGTAATCAATCGATATGCGTTATAACAATAACCAGCAGCTAAAAGATTTTGCTTTCTGACTTTTCGACTTATTAGTTTGTTCAATGCCTAAATCTTAAGCCTAATCATCGCATTTGATAAATGCAGATCAAAGCTGCAACAATTCGCTGAGATCATTTGGATGCGCCATCCGGCTGGTGGGCGTCCTCAGATTTCCGCTTGCCGTTGATAAGACAAAAGCCGTAGTACGTTGAGCTGCATCGGTTCACAGAAGCATGTCGATGGCGTGCGAGTCGCTTACATTGAAATGTGTGTCAACAAATTGCACACAAATTTTCAACAGCAGCAGCAACAGTTGCTGCCGTACTTGAATAACAACGGGGCGTGGGTGGTTTCGTTCTCTGCATAATAACGGTAATTTCACACTCACTGTATATAGTTTATAGCATCTTGTCAATGAATCAATAAAGTTGCGTCCAACATTTAAATCAAACTCGACCAGCTACCGCTTGCCATTTAAAGGCAACGAATCTCTTCTTGACATCAAATCAATTAAACCACATTTGAATACGGGCGAATCATCATCATCATCATCATCATCGACGACTTGCAGCCAACGACTGGTGGGTAGAGACAAGTGGGTAGAACGGTTATCTGAATTTTAAACTAGGCGCAGTTCACACTTAAGAAATGGTAGATACTCTAGGCAATAATGTTGGATGCTTGTTTAACGAATAAAATTTGATTTTTTAACTATTCTCACGGAAAAGAGTTAAGACATACAAAGGAACGACAAGGAAAAGTTCGATTGTGAAGATGAGTAAACTTATAATCTTAAGTGTGCTTAAAATAAGGTAGATACTTACCATGGTATGGTATACCTAGAATTATCCCTAATGCGTACAGAATCGATCTTTAACCTTAAGTAGGAAATGCTAGATACTTTAAGGAACATTGTATGATAGTTTCTTTATTGGTTTTGTTCTTCTTTTTCATAAGAAAACCTTAAGGCAATACAAGAAAAGAGTTTGAGGTGCGCTTTTATTGGATTATCTTAATAGCTCTTAAAGACAGCACTTACAGCCTTATAGCACATATAGTCTTATTAACAACTCATTGCAGAGCATTCACAAGTCTGCGCAAAGCAAACTCCATTAAATTCAAAATGTAAATGTGAAATATGAAATATGAAAATCAAAAAGAGAAGATGTATTGTTTTCGGAAACTTATGGAACATCATTAAATTTTCTTGTTGTTGTTCTGAATGCTAAAAACAATATACTGACTTGAATCAGTTTTGCCTTTATATATACTTCGATGCCTCATATATATGACTTATGCATGCTTTAAGCACTTCCCTGAGATAATTTTTATACTTTAACAGAATCAACAGATACTTTTGATTTATGTATTGGTTTGTGTTGTAGGCGTCGATCGATTACTTGGCTGCAACTGCAACAATAGAGCGTTGGTTGGGCTGTTTGACTTGTTGTTGTTGTTGCATGTGATGACGTCAACAACTTGTGTGTGGGTGCTGCTTGGTGCCCTTGGCCTCACAAGCATATTAAGTTTGATTCATAAAAGATTTGGCAGACAGGTTCACACCACTTAACGTCTGTTAATGTGAAGAGTTTCGGGGAGTGAGTTGAGTGAGAGGGGAGAGGGGGTAGGGTAAGGGAGTGGCAAAAGGCAATTGAACTTGTCGCTAGGCTAATTGAACAACTTCAATCTGAGGGGCATTCAACAGTTCTGTCGAAAACGTTTTTAGTGGCATCATAAACATAAATTGTGGCTTGTAAATCTGTTGCACAGCGCCCCCTGCAACATCACCAGCCCCATATGTGTGTGTGAGTATGTGTGTGTGCCGCACTTAGAATTCACATTAATTAGTTGAGGAAACAATTTTAAAGTGCTCCACTTTTGACTAGCTGTTGTTGTTGTTGTTGTTCTTGTTGCATGCTTCTGTTGCACTTTCATGTGGCCCGTTCGCCCCCATTTGCCTTTGCTTTCCTCCCTTCCGCCGTCTTGCTCGCTTATGCCGCAATGTTCATCATCCTGCAACTATTTTCAGTTGTGTCTGACACACATTGGCAGCAAAGAGGCATCCGCACACACACACACATACTTGTTCATTCGTACATACATTTGTTTACAACAAAAAATCATCGAGCATCTTCATATTCCGAGCTACTTTACCCCCACCGCCTCTCTGCACACATGCAGCAGCAACGGTTTTCCGTAGCAACGTCACTACACTTGGAAAATAAAACGTAAACTTGCAAGAAAACAAAAAAAAAAATTTTATAATTTTTTATTTCGGGAAAATGTTTCTTCTTAAATCTTAATAAACAAAAGGATCAGCTATAACTCCCATGGATCTTCGAAATTTAATTTTAGCCGGAAAAAATACAACAAATTTCCCTTAGGAACCTTCTCAATAAATATTGTATATTTAATGTATTGTTGCTCGCTCAAAATATTTCATAAAAATTGTTCATTTAAATTTATACACTTAAGACTTTATGTTTTTAAATAAGAAACGTACCATCTTAGCTCAATATACAATATTCCCAAGCCATTTATTATATTTTAGACACATGTTTAATGTTTTATAGTTTTGCATAAAATATTTATTTATGAAAAATTCAAGATTGTGAATTTAAAATATTTTTGGATGTGTTTCATATTTGAAATACCCATTTCCCATTTTTACAACACATTTGTTTGTCTTTTGCGCACTTTGATGGATTATCTGTGGTCTATTGAACGGCATTCTTGGCCATAAGTAGATGCTTTATGGCCTGACAGCAAGTGGCAAGCAACCGAGTGGCAAGCAACGAGCGCAACAACAAGTTTGTCCCACACCACTCCTTACCACATCCACATATATGTACATAGTTCTTTCATTGTTTCTTGTACTTTAGCAAAGGAAAAGCATTCATGGCCAGTCCATTTATTAATCGGGTTATTTGTTTGTTTTTCCATCGAGCTCTCATCTTTGATGATCGCACACAAGAGCCTTGAAATAATACTTTATCTAATGGCTTCTCTTGCTTAACTAAACTAACCATTGATTAATACTATTGTCTATCAAAATTTGTTGTTGTTGTTGTTCTTGTTCTTGCTTAGTGGCTGTGAATACGATTATGCCAAGCACAATTTGGCAAAATAATGGCCATAACAACTTTGATTCGAACATAAACACACAAGCAACAAAGTGTTGAGTGTTGGCAAAAAAGCTATGATATTTTTAGTGGTGGTATGTAAGGCATGATGTAATTATATGCGAATTGGTATGCATGTTAGTATTATAAGAACATATTTAAGGTCATTTCTTTAGAGGAAGTTTACTTTTAAAAGGAATAGACTTCTCAAAAACTTGTTAGCCCCAAAATCATAAAGTGCTTAAGATCTCTGAACTCATTAAGTAACAGCCCAGCACTTTGTGCTGTCTAAGAGACTTATATCCTAATATTTTAACAACTCTTCTACAAAACACCAAACTATCATGAAATGCGAGCCCCCCTCTAGACATCACTTATGTCTCAATTTAATTAAAGACTTCCAGGTATAAAAGTCTTTGTTATTGCTACACTTCTTTTGCAGAAAGTGATCTGTAAGTGATGCCCATGTGCATGATAAGTAAGCAGTTCCGCTTTTGCGGATCTAATATTGTTAAGTTATTGTTGTTGCAGTGGTACTTACGTTTGCAGCGTTGAAAGATTTGTGGCGGAGGCGCCAACGCCGCATGCCGTGGAATGCATTTGCAAACTTTTCTTTTGTTATTGTTATTGTTCTGCCACCGAGATTTGTTGGCTGTTGCAGCAGTTGCACAGCTGCACACACACACATACACACACGCACAATTTTCGCGCTAAATGTTGCAAATGTTTATGCGAATGCACGCAACAGCAACAACAACAACAACAATACAAAACACGAATTATGCACCGTAAACAAACACGATCACAAAAAAAATAAATAAATAGTAGAAAAATATGATTCAACTCGCGCGAGATTGATGAATGAATCTGCAGAAGGTATGTTGCGGAGGGGGTGGTTGGGGTTGGTTGCCTGCTGAGGTGTATAGTTCTTGGGTTTTGGTTTGGAAGTTGCGTCTTCAGGTTAAGCGAATTCACAGCTCGGCGCACAGCGTTCAATGTCTGACTGAATTTCCATTTCCGTTGAGGATGCTCTGAGACCTCAGAGACACAAGAGAAAAGACAACAACATCAAACTGGCAGCGTTACGACTGCGGCAGCGTCAGCGATATCTACTCCCATCCGATCCCTGCCACACTGCCACACCGCCACATTCACAGCCACATCCACCCACGTGGCTGACCGTCATTGCTATTTGTTGCTTGTTGTTGTTGTTGTTGTTGCTTCTGCTTCTTATTGCCTAGCATAAACATACACAAAAAGCCAAAATAAAAAAAAAAGAAAGAAGGAAATTAAATGCCGCTGCGTTTTGTTTATGTGTGTGTGTGTGTGTGTGTGTGTGTGTAATTGTACACATAGTAATTGTTTAAATTCAAAGAAACCTAGCTAATTTTATACAGGGCGTATGCGTAATATATATAATAAATGCATAAAATACTCAAGAATACATGACATCCAGCTAGAAGGCTCGATAAATCACGGCTAGGACAAGCGATTTTGATTAGATTTTTCCTAAGTCTTAAACCTCATTTTCACAATTTTGAAATTTTTTGCTATCTCTGAGATCCGGATATAAATACATACCGAAGGACAGATGGACATGGCTATATCGACTCGGCTGTTGATGCTGATCAAGAATATATATATATTTATGAAGTTGGAGATGGTTCCTTCTGTTTGTTTTTCTTCTGTTCTGTTTTTTTTTTACTCATTTCATTAAATAAGGGTTTTAAAATGTATAAGAAGGAATTTTAGTTGTTCGACTTTTTTTAAGGTATTAAGATCTTAGTTTTTGCCTTGGAAATACAGATGAATGTTAAAGAACTTTAGGATCTGAAAGTTTTAATCGAAATAAGGTTAATTTAGTTAGAATATACTTATAGATACTGATCTTAATCCGATAGCAAAAAAAGCTAATGAGCTTCATAGACATGAATATTAACAAAAATATTGAAATTCAGATTGAGTTTAATTAGGCAAAGTTTAAGTAAGCCAACCAAACATCTTACGAAGAACTATATTTACAAAATTAGTTTGAAGCTCGGCGATTAAATTCATATTTTTATATTTTAATTTGAACTAAAATGTCAAAAGTTTATTTTCGAATGCAAATTTCAACAAATAAAGTGTTTGCCTCATATTTCTAGTAGCGGCAATCAAAAGGAAAAAAATAATTATTTCTACCATGCATCTATAATAACATCTAATACCAACAGAAACAATTTAACTATACTGCATTCGCCCTATAAACCATTTCATTTTGTTACATGTTATCTTTAATCGAACAATGTAAAACAATTACTAAACAAAATGTTGCAAAAGTCATTAAAAAAAAGTTTGTGACAATATTTTGGTCAATAAATTGCAATTTATTTTCAGTATGTGGCAGAGCATCTGGCAAACGTTGACTGATGTCTCTGGCTGCTTGGCTAGTCGCGTCTAAAGTCTATTCCAGAGTTCTCTTCAAGCACATGTCTTTGTTATAGTTGTTGTAATTGTTGCTGATGTTGTGGTGTGAATGAATCACAGCCAACGAAAATAATATAAAACAGGGAAAAAAACTACATTAAACGAATTTGTGTAAAAGGCCAAGCAGCACACACACTCATACAAACAGATTAACTTTACACACACACACACACACACCTACATATATAAAGATTTGGGCTCGATTGTTGCCACGCCATTTGTTTGTTTACATTCAGAGCAATGATGCTGCCGCTGCCGCAACCTGCCAGCCAGTGTAGTTGATCGCGTATACGCCGCCTATGACGACTACGTGTTGGACCCGCCCCATTAAACCGGGCGCGATTTGAGATTTTCCAGCTGCCCATCGCATCAAATGCTGTGGAATAGGCCACAAAAATTACAACAACAAAAAATCTATGCCTGTACGCAGTTTCACATGCCACATATGGCCACTTATTTCAGATATACTCATAGAACGGTATGTATATACAAATGTTCGAGTGTGTACACTCAGAAAAAAAAATTCACATATTGTTGTTTCTAAATCAAGTGTAACAAAAATGAAATTTCTATACATGGTACGTTAATATTATACAAAAAACTGGTAGAAAAGCATAAATAAGTAAAATTAAAACTGGAAAATTTTTAAAAAATATTATTTTAACTAAAAATGCGTATAAAAAGTTATAGTTTCAACTTTATCTTCTACCAATATTTTACTCAACTTCATTCTTAAAAATTGCTAACCAAAAATTGTTAAATCTGTATTCAGCTTAAAGAAATATTTGTACTTCATTACACACTAAAACATTTGTATTTAAAATTTCATAAATGAAACTCTTTCAGATTCATCTGTTTCTATCTCTCAGTGTATACTTGAAAAATTCGATGAATCTATGTGGAGCCAAGTTTCAGGCAATTGGCCACTTTTCCACTCATGGCCACTTGACATTGACGGCGCAGCACTTGCCACTTGCCACTTGTGACTTGCGACTTGTGGCCTGTTGACTTGTGACACTTGCTACCCAAAACGCACTCAGACGCGCCTTTGCCTCATAAAAGTTCTTAAAGCTAATATTATTATTGTAGTACTGTTGTTGTTGCTGTTGTTGTTATTGTTACTTACAAGCAAAAACACACACATCGAGTGTGAGCGAAATGTTTTCCAGTAATAGTTGGCCATAGAGTGACGTCAGTGCGACGTTTTTAGCCAACATTAGACAGTTGCCATTTTGGGCTTTGGCCCCACAGACACAAACGAAATAAAAATTTCATTTCTACCCATTAATTGACAACACTGACACACAAAGCCAAAAAAAAACCAAGCTAAAAGGCTCTAGTGGAGAGCTCGCGACTAGGACATACCCTTAACCCGTTACGTAACGCGTAGAGTCCGTTGTGAGTGTTTACGTTTTTTGCGTAATGACTAAACTTCAATATGCGATATCTCCGATATTTCTTAACAGGATTTAATCAAATTTTTAAATGTTTTTTCAAATATTCATTATTTTATTCATATTTTCGAACCTCGTTTTCACAATTTTGAAATTTAATTATTTTTTGCCTTAGTTCAAAATCTCGAATTATTATCGACTCGGATCTTGATGCTGAGCAATCAATCAATATGTGATCGGAAATGATTCCTTCTGTCTGTTACACACTTATGCACAAAACCATTATTCCCTTTTTTACACAACCCATAGGCTGAGGGTATAAAACCGAATATCGTGAAACAAACGAATCAATGCCAAAAGTAATGCAATAAACCAGAAAACGGATTTTCAATACGCTGGCAAATATCTCAATTACAAGTTTTTAGTTTCTTATTTGAAGTGTTTTTATTTTCAACATACTTTTAACAAACTGAAATAAGCATAAAAAATATAAATCGAACAGCTTTGTTTATATTTGTTAGCTTCAAAGTAAGCTAAAGTTTCAATTGAAAAAATATTTCTTTATTTATATAAATACTTTTAGTAAGAACCTACTTGTGTTCAAGGACTTTCTATGTAACTTATCAAATTACCAACTCAATGACAAAGTAATTAAGCTTCAAACTGCCAAAAAGGCAGGCAGAGAGAAACGTTTTCAAGTTGAAATAAAAAACTTATTGAAATTGAAGTCGCGTGGCGATTTGTGATTAGCGATTAGCGCCATTTGATAGCCAACTTCTACGAAATTTTGGTCAGCATGGGGGCGCAGCATTTCCGGTGCCAACAACAGCGTTAGACACCCTCCTCCCCCTCCCGCACTATTTTTGTAGACTTGGTCAGCTCCACTTAATGGAGGCGTTCATTAACCTCTTAGCGTGCCTTGGTTTATTTATTCAGCTTGTGGCCACGTCCGTTGCATTTTCTAGGGTCATAAACCGTGTGTAAACAACAAGAAGAACAACGGGAACGAGAACAACATCCTAATCTAGATACGGATAGACAAGTGGATCGCGTAAGCCGCGCAACGTTTGCCACAGATTTGGCCTGTTCCGCTCCATGCTGCCAGCATTAGCTTTGTACGGCGGCGGACGTGGTGGCATCTGGATTATGCGACGTTGCCGTCGCAGTGGCCGTCGCACCGGTGTCAGCCACGAGAGCTCCGCCTGTCTGCGTTGACGTCGCTGCTGCAGAGTGCGCGAGGCACAATACGGACGCAATGTCACATAGTAGACAATCTCAATCACCGAAAAGATGCTGAAGCCCATGAAGAGACCCAGCAAACCGCCCGTGTTGGCTGCAAATGGAAAACGAGGTTAACGTTAGGCCGGCAAGGAAGGAAGAACAAAACAAATAGTTATGTCCGGTACATCGAATCATAGAGTTTATTAAATATCCAGCCAGAGATCGATTGAATATCTTCTAGTACGGACAAAAGTTATTGATTGAGTTGAGTGGGAATATCATAGTGTTTAACGTGATCCTAACTATCAACTGAACAAAGCAGTTTAAGTTTCTTGATTTAAATGCAGTATTAAAATAGAGCGTAAGACAAGGTGTTTGATGTATTTCATTTAAAGTCGGGCTTATTTTGAGGAAGTTATGGCAATCGGAAGTTCTGTTCCACTCCCAAGCCGGTTATTCGTCGCAAAAAGTCGTGTTTTACGCTCAAGAATAATACTGCGTTTATTAAAAACAAAATAAAGAAACTTAATTTTTAGTGGATTTTCATGTTAATTTTTTATGACCGATAACCGACTTGTCATGTCAATTTTTTCTGACCGATAACCGACTTGGGCGTGAAACGGAACTTCCGATTGCCATAACTTCCCCAAATTAAGGTCGATTTTCATATGCAATACATCAAAAGTCTTGTTTTACGATCTAGATTAATACTGCATTTAAATAAATACATAATAAAGAAGCTTAATTTTTAGTCGATTTTCATGACAATTTTTTATGACCGATTACCGACTTGGGCATAAAACGGAACTTCCGATTGCTATAACTTCCCCAAAAAAGCTTGATTTTCTTATGCAATAAATCAAAAGTCTTGTTTTACGATCTAGATTAATACTGCATTTAAATGAATACAAAATAAAGAAACTTAATTTTTAGTCGATTTTCATGTCAATTTTTTATGACCGATAACCGACTTGGGCTTGAAACGGAACTTCCGATTGCCATAACTTCCTCAAAATAAGTTAGATTTTCATATGCAATACACCAAAAGTCTTGTTTTACGCTCTAGATTAATACTGCATTTAAATAAATACAAAATAAAGAAACTTAATTTTTAGTCGATTTTCATGTCAATTTTCTATGACCGATAACCGACTTGGGCTTGAAACGGAACTTCCAATTGCCATAACTTCCTCAAAATAAGTTAGATTTTCATATGCAATACACCAAAAGTCTTGTTTTACGCTCTAGATTAATACTGCATTTAAATAAATACAATACATATTTAGTACTATTTATATTTATATTTAAATTGCCTTGTTTTTTATAAATCTAGGCAGTATAAGCGCAGTAAACAGTAACAGTGACAAAAATTTCAGTAAAGTAAAGTTAACAAAAGCTGACTTTTCAAGTATGAAACGTCATGAAACGATTAATTCTGTTCACGAGCTAAGCGTTTCAAGCATGAAACATGAAACGATGAAACGGATCTGGTGAACACCACAAATATAAACAAGTAAGAAGGTTCTAGTCGGGAAATCCCGACTAGGACATACCCTTAACCCCATACGTCACGCGTATGTGACCAAACTTCAAACTGCGATATCTTCGGTGTTTCTTAAACGATTTTGATCAAATTTTTTTAAATGTTCATTATTTCATTCATAGTTTTAAACCTCATTTTCACAATTTTGAAATTCAAGATTTTTTTGTTATCGATCACATGTGTATATCGAGAAACAGAAATGTTATCGATAATTTGAAGCAAACTTGATCTGCGCATAGTATACGAGAGTTTAAGTTTCAAGTTTAAACTCTCTAGCTCTTATAGTCTCTGAGATCGACGCGTTCATACAGACAGACGGACAGACGGACAGACGGACAGACAGACGGACAGACGGACATGGCTAGATCGACTCGGCTGTTGATGCTGATCAAGAATATATATACTTTATGGGGTCGGAGATGCTTCCTTCTGTCTGTTACATACATTTGCACAAAACCATTATACCCTTATTTACCCATTTTATGGGTTAAGGGTATAAAAAACACATACACAATAAATTCTAACAATTTATAATAAAAATACTATTTTTTAATATTTTTCAGATGGTGGTGGTGGTGTAGGTGTACACCGCACAACCGCAAAAACAAATTTTTTTTAATATTTTTCAGATTTTTTTTCCACCACCACCGCCACCGTACACCGTACACCGTACACCGTACACCGTACACCGTACACCGTACACCGTCACCGTACTGTAACACCGTACACCGACACCGTACACCGTACACCGTACACCGTACACCCGCACACCGTACACCACCGCACACCGCACACCCCACGACACCGTGCGCCGTACACCTCGTCCACCATGCACCGTACACCGCCACCCACATCACCGGCACCGTACACGCCACCGTACACCGTACACCGCCTAATACACACCGTACACCCACCGTACACCGTCACCGTACACCGTACACCGTACACCGTACACCGTACACCGTACACCGTACACCGTCCACCGTACACCGTACACCTACACCGTACACCGTACACCGTACACCGTACACCGTACACCGTACACCGTAACCGTGCCACATTACCCGTACACCGTACACCGTAACACCGACTACACCGTACACCGTACACCGTACACCGTACACCGTACCACCGTACACCGTACACCGTACACCGTACACCGCCACCTGCCACCGTGACCGCCCCCGTACACCGTACACCTGTACAACTACCGGTACACCGTACACTAACGTACACCGTACACCGCACCACCGTACACCGCCGCACACCGCCACCGTACACCGTACCGCCACCACACCGAACCGTACACCGCCACCGCACACCGCACGACTGCACACCGTACACCGTACACCGTACACCGTACACCGTACACCGCCACCGTACACCGTACACCGTACACCGTACACCGTACACCGTACACCGTACACCGTACACCGTACACCGTACACCGTACACCGTACACCGTACACCGTACACCGTACACCGTACACCGTACACCGTACACCGTACACCGTACACCGTACACCGCCACCGTACACCGTACACCGTACACCGTACACCGCCACCGTACACCGTACACCGTACACCGTACACCGTACACCGTACACCGTACACCGTACACCGTACACCGTACACCGTACACCGTACACCGTACACCGTACACCGTACACCGTACACCGTACACCGTACACCGTACACCGTACACCGTACACCGTACACCGTACACCGTACACCGCCACCGTACACCGTACACCGTACACCGTACACCGTACACCGTACACCGTACACCGTACACCGTACCACCGTACACCGTACACCGCCACCGTACACCGTACACCGCCCTACACCGTACACCGTACACCGTACACCGTACACCGCCACCGTACACCGTACACCGTACACCGTACACCGTACACCGTACACCGTACACCGTACACCGTACACCG
The DNA here is from genome assembly GCA_018152965.1 of Scaptomyza pallida. Taxonomy (NCBI): domain Eukaryota; kingdom Metazoa; phylum Arthropoda; class Insecta; order Diptera; family Drosophilidae; genus Scaptomyza; species Scaptomyza pallida. Next base: position 8,743,149 of record JAECXP010000004.1, on the reverse strand, counting down.
TACACCGTACACCGTACACCGTACACCGTACACCGTACACCGTACACCGTACACCGTACACCGTACACCGTACACCGGACACCGTACACCGTACACCGTACACCGCCACCGTACACCGTACACCGTACACCGTACACCGTACACCGTACACCGTACACACCGTACACCGTACACCGTACACCGTACACCGTACACCGTACACCGTACACCGTACACCGTACACCGTACACCGTACACCGTACACCGTACACCGTACACCGTACACCGTACACCGTACACCGTACACCGTACACCGTACACCGTACACCGCCACCGTACACCGTACACCGTACACCGTACACCGTACACCGTACACCGTACACCGTACACCGTACACCGTACACCGTACACCGTACACCGTACACCGTACACCGTACACCGTACACCGTACACCGTACACCGTACACAGTACACCGTACACCGTACACCGCACACCGTACACCGTACACCGTACACCGTACACCGTACACCGTACACCGTACACCGTACACCGTACACCGTACACCGTACACCGTACACCGTACACCGTACACCGTACACCGTACACCGTACACCGTACACCGTACACCGTACACCGTACACCGTACACCGTACACCGTACACCGTACACCGTACACCGTACACCGTACACCGTACACCGTACACCGTACACCGCCCGTACACCGTACACCGTACACCGTACACCACCGTACACCGTACACCGTACACCGTACACCGTACACCGTACACCGTACACCGTACACCGTACACCGTACACCGTACACCGTACACCGTACACCGTACACCGTACACCGTACACCGTACACCGTACACCGTACACCGTACACCGTACACCGTACACCGTACACCGTACACCGTACACCGTACACCGTACACCGTACACCGTACACCGTACACCGTACACCGTACACCCACCGTACACCGTACACCGTACACCGTACACCGCCACCGTACACCGTACACCGTACACCGTACACCGTACACCGTACACCGTACACCGTACACCGTACACCGTACACCGTACACCGTACACCGTACACCGTACACCGTACACCGTACACCGTACACCGTACACCGTACACCGTACACCGTACACCGTACACCGTACACCGCCACCGTACACCGTACACCGTACACCGTACACCGTACACCGTACACCGTACACCGTACACCGTACACCGTACACCGTACACCGTAACACCGTACACCGTACACCGTACACCGTACACCGTACACCGTACACCGTACACCGTACACCGTACACCGTACACCGTACACCGTACACCGTACACCGTACACCGTACACCGTACACCGTACACCGTACACCGTACACCGTACACCGTACACCGTACACCGTACACCGTACCGTACACCGTACACCGTACACCGTACACCGTACACCGTACACCGTACACCGTACACCGTACACCGTACACCGTACACCGTACACCGTACACCGTACACCACCGTACACCGTACACCGTACACCGTACACCGTACACCGTACACCGTACACCGTACACCGTACACCGTACACCGTACACCGTACACCGTACACCGTACACCGCCACCGTACACCGTACACCGTACACCGTACACCGTACACCGTACACCGTACACCGTACACCGTACACCGCCACCGTACACCGTACACCGTACACCGTACACCGTACACCGTACACCGTACACCGTACACCGTACACCGTACACCGTACACCGTACACCGTACACCGTACACCGTACACCGTACACCGTACCGTACACCGTACACCGTACACCGTACACCGTACACCGTACACCGTACACCGTACCACCGTACACCGTACACCGTACACCGTACACCGTACACCGTACACCGTACACCGTACACCGTACACCGTACACCGTACACCGTACACCGTACACCGTACACCGTACACCGTACACCGTACACCGTACACCGTACACCGTACACCGTACACCGTACACCGTACACCGTACCGTACACCGTACCACCGTACACCGTACACCGTACACCGTTACACCGTACACCGTACACCGTACACCGTTACACCGTACACCGTTACCGTACACCGGCCACCGTACCACCGTACACGTACACCGTACACCGTACACCGTACACCGTACACCGTACACCGTACACCGTACACCGTACCGTACACCGTACACCGTACACCGTACACCGCCACCGTACACCGTACACCGTACACCGCCACCGTACACCGTACACCGTGTACCGTACACCGTACACCGCACCACCGTACACCGTACACCGTACACCGTACTGTACACCGTACACCGTACACCGTACACCGTACACCGTACACCGTACACCGTACACCGTGCTACACCGTACACCGTACACCGTACACCGTACACCGTACACCGTGCACCGTACACCGTACACGTACACCGTACACCGTTCGGTGTACCGTACACCGTGTACGGTGGCGGTACACCGTACACCGTACACCGTACACCGTACACCGTCACCGTACACCGTACACCGTACACCGTAACCGTACACCGTGCCGTACACCGTACACCGTACACCGTACACCGTGTACACCGTGCACGTGACCGTACACCGTGTACACCGTACACCGTACACCGTACACCGTACACCGTACACCGTACACCGTACACCGTACACCGTACACCGTACACCGTACACCGCCACCGTACACCGTACACCGTACGTGTACCGTACACCGTGGCGTGTACGGTGACGGTGCACCGTACACCGTGCACCGTCACCGTGTACACCGTGCACGGTGTACCGTACGGTACACCGTGCACCGTGTACGGTGTACGCCGTACGGCGTACACCGTACACCGTACACGTACACCGTGTACGGTGTACCGTGGTACACCGTCACCAGTACACCGTACACGTACACCGTGCACCGTACGGTGTACACCGTACGGTACACCGCCACCGTACACCGTGTACGCCGTACACCGTACGGTGTACGGTGTACGGTGCACCGTACACCGTGTACGGTGGCGGTGTACCGTGTACGGTGCCGTACACCGTACGGTGTACACGTGTACGCCGTACACCGTACACGGTTACACCGTGTACGGTTACACCGCGGTGTACGGTGCACCGTACACGTGCCGGTGTACGGTGGCGGTACACGGTGTACAGTACACCGTACACCGTACACCGTACGGTGTACACCGTACACCGTACACCGTACACCGTACACCGTACACGGTGGCACCGTCGTACGGTACACCGTACACCGTACACTGCCACCGTACGTGTACACCGCCACCGTACACCGTACACCGTACACGGTGTACACCGTACACCCGTACACCGTACACCGCCACCGTGTACCGTACACCGTACACCGTACGGTGTACGGTGTACCGTACACCGTGTACACCGTACACCGTACACCGTGTACGGTGTACGGTGTACGGTGTACGGTGTACGGTGTACGGTGTACGGTGTACGGTGTACGGTGTACGGTGGCGGTGTACGGTGTACGGTGTACGGTGGCGGTGTACGGTGTACGGTGTACGGTGGCGGTGTACGGTGTACGGTGTACGGTGTACGGTGGCGGTGTACGGTGTACGGTGTACGGTGTACGGTGTACGGTGGCGGTGTACGGTGTACGGTGTACGGTGTACGGTGTACGGTGTACGGTGTACGGTGTACGGTGTACGGTGTACGGTGTACGGTGTACGGTGTACGGTGTACGGTGGCGGTGTACGGTGTACGGTGTACGGTGTACGGTGTACGGTGTACGGTGTACGGTAGCGGTGTACGGTGTACGGTGTACGGTGGCGGTGTACGGTGGCGGTGTACGGTGTACGGTGGCGGTGTACGGTGTACGGTGGCGGTGTACGGTGTACGGTGGCGGTGTACGGTGTACGGTGTACGGTGTACGGTGTACGGTGTACGGTGTACGGTGGCGGTGTACGGTGTACGGTGTACGGTGTACGGTGTACGGTGGCGGTGTACGGTGTACGGTGTACGGTGTACGGTGGCGGTGTACGGTGTACGGTGTACGGTGGCGGTGTACGGTGTACGGTGTACGGTGTACGGTGTACGGTGGCGGTGTACGGTGTACGGTGTACGGTGTACGGTGTACGGTGTACGGTGTACGGTGTACGGTGAACGGTGTGTACGGTGTACGGTGTACGGTGTACGGTGTACGGTGGCGGTGTACGGTGTACGGTGGCGGTGTACGGTGTACGGTGGCGGTGTACGGTGTACGGTGTACGGTGGCGGTGTACGGTGGCGGTGTACGGTGTACGGTGTACGGTGTACGGTGTACGGTGGCGGTGTACGGTGGCGGTGTACGGTGTACGGTGTACGGTGTACGGTGTACGGTGTACGGTGTACGGTGTACGGTGTACGGTGTACGGTGTACGGTGTACGGTGTACGGTGTACGGTGTACGGTGTACGGTGTACGGTGGCGGTGTACGGTGGCGGTGTACGGTGTACGGTGTACGGTGGCGGTGTACGGTGGCGGTGTACGGTGTACGGTGTACGGTGTACGGTGGCGGTGTGTACGGTGTACGGTGTACGGTGGCGGTGTACGGTGTACGGTGTACGGTGTACGGTGTACGGTGTACGGTGTACGGTGTACGGTGGCGGTGTACGGTGGCGGTGTACGGTGTACGGTGTACGGTGGCGGTGTACGGTGTACGGTGTACGGTGTACGGTGTACGGTGTACGGTGTACGGTGTACGGTGTACGGTGGACGGTGTACGGTGTACGTACGGTGTACGGTGTACGGTGTACGGTGTACGGTGTACGGTGTACGGTGTACGGTGTACGGTGTACGGTGTACGGTGTACGGTGTACGGTGTACGGTGTACGGTGTACGGTGTACGGTGTACGGTGTACGGTGTACGGTGTACGGTGTACGGTGTACGGTGTACGGTGTACGGTGTACGGTGTACGGTGTACGGTGTACGGTGTACGGTGTACGGTGTACGGTGTACGGTGTACGGTGTACGGTGGCGGTGTACGGTGTACGGTGGCGGTGTACGGTGTACGGTGGCGGTGTACGGTGTACGGTGTACGGTGGCGGTGTACGGTGTACGGTGTACGGTGTACGGTGTACGGTGTACGGTGTACGGTGTACGGTGTACGGTGTACGGTGGCGGTGTACGGTGGCGGTGTACGGTGTACGGTGTACGGTGGTGTACGGTGTGTACGGTGTACGGTGGCGGTGTACGGTGTACGGTGGCGGTACGGTGTACGGTGGACGGTGTACGGTGGCGGTGTACGGTGTACGGTGTACGGTGTACGGTGTACGGTGTACGGTGTACGGTGTACGGTGTACGGTGGCGGTGTACGGTGGCGGTGTACGGTGTACGGTGTACGGTGTACGGTGGCGGTGTACGGTGTACGGTGTAGGGTGGCGGTGTACGGTGTACGGTGTACGGTGTACGGTGTACGGTGTACGGTGTACGGTGTACGGTGTACGGTGGCGGTGTACGGTGGCGGTGTACGGTGTACGGTGGCGGTGTACGGTGTACGGTGGCGGTGTACGGTGTACGGTGTACGGTGTACGGTGGCGGTGTACGGTGGCGGTGTACGGTGTACGGTGTACGGTGTACGGTGTACGGTGTACGGTGTACGGTGTACGGTGTACGGTGTACGGTGTACGGTGGCGGTGTACGGTGTACGGTGTACGGTGTACGGTGTACGGTGGCGGTGTACGGTGTACGGTGTACGGTGTACGGTGTACGGTGTACGGTGTACGGTGTACGGTGTACGGTGTACGGTGTACGGTGTACGGTGTACGGTGTACGGTGGCGGTGTACGGTGTACGGTGTACGGTGTACGGTGTACGGTGTACGGTGTACGGTGTACGGTGGCGGTGTACGGTGTACGGTGTACGGTGTACGGTGTACGGTGTACGGTGTACGGTGGCGGTGTACGGTGTACGGTGTACGGTGTACGGTGGCGGTGTACGGTGTACGGTGGCGGTGTACGGTGTACGGTGGCGGTGTACGGTGTACGGTGTACGGTGTACGGTGTACGGTGTACGGTGTACGGTGGCGGTGTACGGTGTACGGTGTACGGTGTACGGTGGCGGTGTACGGTGTACGGTGTACGGTGTACGGTGTACGGTGGCGGTGTACGGAGAGAGAGAAAAAACTAACAGAGAGAGAGAGAGAGAGAAAAACTAAGAGAGAGAGAGAGAGAGAAAACTAAGAGAGAGATAGAGACACCGATTGAGATAAACACTAACACTCACTAACACTAACACCGACAAACAGCTTTGGCATTGGCACAGGCTTAAGGTACCTTATTTATAGCAAAAACCAGTTGTGAATTATAAGACGATTTGTAAAAATATTTTATTTATTTTATTTTTAATTTTTGAAGAAATTACTATTTTAAGGTTTTTTGGTCATATATTTTTACATTTCAAAACTTTTCAATATTTTCAAAAATATTTCGAGCATTTCAGAGTTGCTTTCTCTCGCTCGCTCTCTCTCTCTCTCTCTCTCTCTCTGTTCTCTCTCTCTCTCTCTCTCTCACTAAACATTTTTAACGAAAAATGAGTAAATAAATTATAATTTTTATTTGAATTTTTGATGGCAAATGTTATATATCCAATAAATATATACATTACGTATGTATGTTTGTATATTATGTATGTATTCACATATATACGAAATAAATAAATTAAAAAAACAACAACGCTTGGAAACTTAAAATATAATTGTGTTGATTATTTGCAGTTGTTTGTTTGTTTGCGGTTTGCGGTTAAGCGTTAATTGCAATTATTAAATTTTTATTTTTTGTTTTTTTGCGCGTTGTTTGTATTAGTTAACACTGTGTGTGTGTGAGTGTGTGTGTGTACATTATGTACTCAAAAGAGTATTTATTTGTTTCTGTGGTTTCTGTTATTGTTTAAACTTTTTAAGTATTTGCACAAAGCTTGTTGATTGCCGTCCACTTGATGTTTAGTTATTTCTTCTTTTTCTTTTCGTTTTTTCATTAACTTTGGAGCCGATTTTCGTATAAGATTATAAACTGAGGGCTGAGTTTAATCGTCGGATTGTTGTGTCTTTTACTTTGTGTTTGATTTTTATCAACTTCTAATTGTGTGTTGTCTGTCCGCTTTGCGTTGTTTTGCGTTTGACAACAGTTTTAATACTGCGCAAAGTAATAAGATTTGTTTTAAACACCTTTACAGTAAGCCACAACAGCCTCTGCTTAAGCCACAAATATCGTTTGTCAATAAGACAATTGGATTATTAGTTTACATCATTATTATAAAGGTGTCATAATTGGGATAAGCGAAAGTTCTATTTTCAAGTATTAAATTTTTATAGACCCCATGCGGTTTAGACGTGTTCCTGAATATTTAATGCTGTTGCTGCTTGTCATATAATATATATCCATCGCATTTATAAGCCCCAATAAACGTTTGTTCAACGACATAATCAAAACGTTATAAATATTGTGTGCTTAAAAATGTTAAAGTGTACGGTGGCGGTGTACGGTGTACGGTGTACGGTGTACGGTGGCGGTGTACGGTGTACGGTGTAAGGAGCAAATTAAGGAGCAATATTATCAACAATATTTACCTAAAATTTATTTTTTAATTAATTGAAATGAAGGATGAAAACGTGGTGGTGGTGGTGGTGGTGGTACATATTATTATACCTTTTTTTTTGTGATTTTCAACAAATTAAATTATTATATGTACTGTTACATGAATTTCAAAAATATATAAATATAAATATATCTAAAAGAGTTATAAATATATATAAATTATAAACGTTTATATAAATATATTTATATTTATATAATATATATTTATACATATACTAATTTCAATTTGTTGAAAATCACATAAAAAAGAGGAAATATAATATAAACAAACACATACACAATAAATTCTAACAATTTATAATAAAAATAATATTTTTTAATATTTTTTAGATGCCATCCAGTAAAAAAAATAAACAATATTTTCCTAAAATTTATTTTTTAATTAATTGAAATTAAGGAGCAAATTAAGGAGCAATATTATCAGCAATATTTACCTAAAATTTATTTTTTAATTAATTGAAATTAAGGTGGTGGTGGTGGTGGTACATATTATTATACCTTTTTTTTGTGATTTTCAACAAATTAAATTATTATATGTACTGTTACATGAATTTTAAAAATATATAAATATAAATATATCTAAAAGAATTATAAATATATATAAATTAAAACGTTTATATAAATTATTTATATTTATATAATATATATTTATACATATACTAATTTCAATTTGTTGAAAATCGCATTAAAAAGAGGAAATATAATATAAGCAAACACATACACAATAAATTCTAACAACGTGGCGGTGGAAATATAATTTAAAAAAAACACATACACAATAAATTGACACCAACTCCAAAAATAACAATATTTCTTACTACTTGTACAAGAAAACCAAAATATTTTTTTACTTTTTAGGGCATTTTAGTTATTTTGAAGTTGGTTTTCTTTTTGTTAAAATTGTTGTTTATTTTCTGTTTCTTTTTATTTAAAATCTGTCCTTCCAGGGACAATCATTAAATTGTCTGGTATACCTTGACCTTGTGAATTATTTCATTTTTGAAAATTTTAAGTTTAGACATTTCAATGGATGTTTGAATGCCTTAGCCTGTATCTCTGAACGGTAGGTCCAGTGGATGGTGTCTTTTGAGTCGCCTAACTGTTTGGCTATTGAGTAAGTTCGTAGCAAGTGGATTGTTATGGTTTAGTAGTTTCGCAGTGTATTTTGTGCTAAATCTTCGATAGAACATAAATTTTAATATCTGTTTCAATTTAATCTAAAAAAAAAAAAGCTGAAAAACAGAACTCACTATGAAACATTAATGTTGTACCATAACATATTTAAATGCAATTTCTTGGTGGTGATGAAATATGAGGCGCTGTGCTGCAAACAAAGTATCCGGAGGATAGCTTATCAGTATGGAATCGGACTGCCACTGATATGATCATAAGATACACTGTGATAGCCTTAAATACGTGACAATGCCCCACAGCTTGCAACCAGTGCCAAATAATTCATATAAATTACAAAATTCTCAAGTTTGGGAAATGGGCTCGTGGCGACGCAAGTGATGAGATGACATTTTGCTAATTTTATAAATATGAATTTTTTTCTTGTATTTATGGAAATATTTGTCCTTAAAGTACGCGATTCTGCAATACTTGTTTGTACACGTTTATAATTGGACTTGGCTGCTATTCCCCAAATCTGCACTCCATAGAGCCATATCGGCAATACACAGTGTACCCACATACCGCTCTTTTGCATCGCAGCGGCCATATTTGTTTGCCATATTTGTTTGTATGGGATTTTGCCACCATTTCCAAAGACAAAGTCGGACGGAATTAAGACAGACATACACCAACAACAGGGTAAAAACTTTTTAAATTGTTATTGTTATTGCCTGAAGAGGCTGAATCAAAAGAGATCAAGGACACAAAGGGGTCACTGGCTTCCCGTATACCTACCGTATTAATAAAGTAAATAACAATAATAATAATAATAAAAAAATCGCAATGAAGGGTTTTATAGAATTGCCGAAAAAGAAACATAAAGTTTCAGCCTAAAAGATGCTCTTACTTTGATTAAACCGGCATAATTTGGCTACAAAAAATCGGACAAAATCGGACGGAATTTAGACGGACATACAACAAACACGTAGGAAAGAGAAGGAAGAAGAAATTACAAAATTACAACAAACACATAGGAAAGAGAAAGAAGAAGAACACTGTTTGTCGCCAAGTGTAAGCATACTTTTGAGAGCAACCTAAAGTTTCGACCAAAATCGTATGCATACACTTGGGGGCAAACAGTGTTCTTCTTCTTTCTCCTTCCTATATGGTTGTTGTAAATTTGTAATTTCTTCTTCTTTCTTTTTCCTATGTGTTTGTTTGTATGTCCGTCTAAATTCCGTCCGATTTTGTCCGATTTTTTTTTTGCTTTTTCGCAATTGTTGTAATTTTACCTGTTGTTGTTGTTTGTCTGTCCGTTGTTGTTATCCGTCTGCTTTTTGTCTTTGGAAATTATGGGCAAATGCTGCCGATGCAAAAGAGCGGTATGTATATGTACACTGTGTATTGCCGATATGGCTCTATGGGAGTGCAGATTTGCGGGGAATAGCAGCCAAGTCAAATTATAAACGTGTACAAGTTTTGCAGAATCGCGTACTTAGACAAATAACCAACTGTCCGTGGTACGTACGTGGTTCCACACTCCACAAGGATCTCAATCTGCATACAGTTGAAGAGCAGATTGGAAGGCACACAAGCAGATCCAGCCAAAGGTTGCTAAGACACCGCAGTCTGCTTGCAAGAAGACTACTCCCTGCCCGACCTTTAAGGCGACTTAAACGGCAAGGTTTTGCCAAGACGCTTGGGCGTCAATAAGATGACATGTATTTAATATCCACATACTAAGTTATGGGGTTTGGTTTTTATGTTACATTGCCACCTTTGTGTTGTTAAGGTACTTATCATAATAGTAAGGTTCTTCACTTAATAAATATATATATAAAACAAAAAATACACTTAGGGGCCTCTTTAATATTAAAGACTATGTACGAATTTCATATGCAACTTCTGATATCCCCGAAACAAAAGATAATAGCTTTGCGTTTATGTTTAAATTAATATTTATTTAAATGGTAATATGCATGGTCTTAATTGTATTCATATGGCTAAATGAACTATGATTGGGTGCGCATTATGAATTAGGGATAATTTATGCTAGTTAAAGAAATAGTTTAATGCAAAACACTTTACAATTGGTAGATACAACTAGGATCTTAGACTAAATGTGCAAGTTAATAGAACGAGAAGCGATAAACCAATATTTGTACAAAACTTTCGTGCAGTTATTTACAGACGATAAAAGAAACTAATTGCAACTTATTTCAAACTAATTCAAAAGTCTTTTCAATACCATTCCAACGAAGCTCCAACCAAATTGTGTGGGAAAGAGATCACAGTGCCCGCCGCCGCCGCAGCCACCGCTGCTGCTCAGGATGTTGCCATCAGCTTGGCGGCCTGAATGACATTGTGCTGATGATGATAGCCAGCCAGATCGCTGGTCGCCCCACCAGCCATCGCCGTAGAGGCTGCCCCACCAAGTGCACCAAACGATGCCCCAAAATAACAGTTATTCACATAATCATAGTTGGTGGCACTTGCCTCCGTTTTGACGCCATATGCAGCAGCTGCTGCCGCTGCATGTATATGATGATGAGCTGCCGCCGCATGATGTCCATGCGAACTGCTTGCCGCTGCCGCCGCATGCAAATGATGGTGTTGATAGTGTGGCGAGGGCGTGCCATTGCTTAGAGTGGGCGTGTCCGCTGCCGCATTGCTGCTGTGCGTCGTATAAGCGGAGGCCGCTGAGCTGCTGCTCGGCGTATAAAGCTGTGATCCAGCTCCATGCAATTGTCGAGCACTCAGCTGTGATTGGTGGTTATGTTGCTGATGCTGCTGTTGTTGTTGTTGCTGTTGTTGCTGCTGCTGTTGTTGGTGCTGCTGTTGTTGCTGCTGTTGCTGCTGTGTGTAGTGTGGAAAGCATTGCTGATGGGATGGTATAGGCTGTTGCTGCTGCTGCTGCTGTTGCGGGGCATGATGCTGGCCCATCAAGCTGCTTGCCACACTGCCGGCCAAAGTGCTCTTCAAATCCGTATGCAACTTGCTGAGACTATGACGCTCTAGACTAAGCGTGGGTTTAAGATCTGCAACATTTTAAGAAAAGAATGATAAGTTTCCGGCAAACATTAAAAAAAAATGTTACTTTTGCTTACCATGCTCTTCCTTGCACTCCTTGATAGTTTCCGCATTAGAACCCGATCCCGAGCCACTTGTCGTTGTGGAACCGCCGCTGCCTGTTTTTTTGGGCTTCCTTTTACGCGTCTGAATGCCATCCTTGCGCATGGCCAAAGGACGATTGACGCCATGTAGCTTAAAGTACAGGCCACAGGCATTGCAAACGGGCTCGCCATCGTTGTTGCGCCGCCAGAGTGTTGTGGTGCGTGTGCCACAGTTGGTGCAACACAGGCCCAAGCGCCGTGTGGCAGTCTATCGAAAAAAAACAAACATTGATTAATATGGAAATTAAGTTTTTATGTGGAATTTGCGGCTACTCACTGCACTCACCAGTCGCTTGCTGGGCTTGATCAGCGGCCGATTCATGCCGTTCATCTTGTGATACAGTCCGCAAGCGTTGCACAGATAGTGACCAGTGCCATCCCGTCTCCAAAGTGGTGTGGAGATGGCACCACAATTGACGCACTCGCGTCCCTCGCCAAACTGAAAGTCCATGGCGCTCTCATAGGGCGACGAGCGTTGAAACCCAGTGGGATCATAGGAACGCCAAGGTGCCATCATTACTGCAGCATTCTGTGTATAAAACTGTGCCGGCAACTGAGCATGCGCTGAACCAAATCCATCCGTTGTCCAGGCATTCTGTGCCGCTGCAGCGCTGCCAAAGTGCGCTGCCACATGGTTGTACTGTCGATTGGAGGGCACATAGACGGGAGCATTGACCGCCTGCTGATGATGATAGCCCGAGACACTGGCAGCGCCACCGGCAGCTGCGAGATCTGTGTAGGCGGCAGCTGCTGCGGCGCTGCTGCTGTGATACATCTTGGAGCTGGCAGCAACGGCGGCAACCTGCAGCTGCACGTTATGATAGTCGCCGCTAAACTGTGGATAATCACGTGTCGACTGCTGATCCGAGGTAGACTAAAAGAAGGTATGAATAAAGAGGTCGCAAATTAATTTTTATTTACAATAATTATTTTAAAACCTTACAAAAAATTAAAAATATAATCAAAAGAACTAAAAATAATCTCTCTTTCGCTCTCTCAGCTCAACTTATTTTTTCTTTGCCTGGCAACTCCCTCGCTCTCTCTTTCTTGGCTCTTCCAGGTGCAGCTGCCATTGGGCAACACCCTGCTGTGCGTAGCCATTTTGGTTTCAAAACTCTTGCTGCAGTTCTTTGGCTCCCTCAAAACACACTCATACATTCTTGCTCGCTCTCTCTTCCTCTCTCTCTATCTCTTTTCCAGAACTCGTTTTCAGACAACAGCGCCCTTTCGTTCCATCTTAAACGAATGGCGCGCTGCATCTCTTGCGACTCGTTTCGGTATCTTTGCACTTACTATTGCATTTTTTTTATGGATGCCATGCGTAGGATTGTGGATTCTCTTTATTGCGTATGTGTGTAATTGTGTGGGCTTATTTTCTTTATGATGATTCTCGTTAAAATTATATGGGATACATTAAACAATCACTATCAACTCGTGTCCTTATTCATAATTTTAATAAAAGCCGCTCAAACATTAAATGCAAAAAAAGGTGTGTCTTCAATTTAAATACTTGTCATCAAATTTTATCAGAGATAAGAAGACTTTATTTAACTGCTTAATTTTATAAACTGTAAAATTAATAATCTATTTACGCAGTATGACTGCCCGATTTAAAGATGGAAGCACTCAAAAATCCTAATTAATAAAATACTATGAAGTTAAACTATACTTTAACGAATTATTCATAACATGACTTCTTGTTGTTTGTTGTAACGAGCTTATACATTTTTTAAAATTCAAACGAGGCAAAAAATTTTTTTTAAATATGTGTAAATTATCGTTAATTTTTTAAATAAAAAATATTCAAAGAAAATCGACGAGCAAGCATTTATAAATAATAAATAAAGATTGTTATTATTCAAACCTATTCTTTTTGTTAAAATCTTTATCATCATTTTGATTTATTTTTATGTCTTTGAATGGTTTTATTTTCATTTAGCAACGAATCATTTCTCATTCAACATTTTTGCACCACATGAAAAGTTCTTCAAGTGCTTGCTAGCCGTTTTTCAATACGTTTTTCTTGTTTTGTGCGTTGTCGGATATATTTTCATTGCAAAGGTTCAACAACCAAAAAGCAAAAATCGAAATCTGTGTTTCACATCAAAATCAATTAAGGCGCCAATTGCATATTTTTATTTATTTCGTAAATTCGCACACAAATATTCAAAAAAATATACAATATTTATACTGAGCTTGCAGCTTACAATAACAAAACACATTTGACGTCTTTATCTTATCCCACAAATTTAATGCGATGATGTATGAACTTTTTAATTTCTGTTTGCCTTTTCAATGCTCTGTCGATCATTTTTCTCTCCCATACGTAAATAATCCACAAGATACACACACACACAAACACAGATGGCTGCCAAACTGAGTAGTGTAGAATTTTAGATTCCATGCTTTATATTGATTAAATACTAAGCTATTTTTTTAGAAACAGACGAACTTCTAATGACTACCAAATATGTTTGGGAAAATTAACATAACATATGTAAGAATGTGAAGAATTATGTTTATTAGGAAATTGTTGCTTGCCGGCGGCAATTTAATTTCTTGGCCTGCTGCCAGTCTATCAAACTGGTTGCCAAAAGCGAACAAAATATACAAATATTTTATAATGGTAAAAAGCAAAACTTTAAAATTAACTATTTTTTTTTTTGATTAACAGTTTGAGCGTTAACTAAGTATGAAAAAAAAAACTTAAATATAACTACAAAAAACCGCTTGCAACACATTCTTTAATTAGAAACGAGATCAATTGATGAACATTTTCTTAACACAATTCCTGAAATGCCAGCGAAACGCATTGGAGAAAAGAGCGGACAGTGAGAAAGAAGACGACAACAACAACAACGAGAATTCAAAGCCATCAAAGAGTTGACCACGCGTGCATAATGACGTCGCTCGCTTTAGAAGATCAGTCGATCAAAGAGAGCGCCGGCCATGGCCAGAGCATAGAGCGGTGCCGGATCAAAGGAGCGGCGACCACACGAAAAATTGTCAACATGCTGCAGCCATAAGTGTGGGGCACACAGAGGCAGTGGCAGGGGCCGAGGGATGCATTTGAAGCTGGCAGGATCGAATGGGATCGGAATGGGATCAGTTCGAGAACGCAGTCACTTCGAAGTGACTGCAGAGGCGCTTTGGCGCTTATTAAAATGCGAGCACAGAAAAAAAATTAAGACAAAAAAACATAACAAAAAAAATCAAGGGCTCAAAAAGACGACGAAGATGTGGAAGGCGAGGAATTAAAATAAACAGCAATAAAAAATCAATTTAATAAAAATGAGGCACAGATCGTTGCTGCTCGGCGGCTAGCGAACAACAACAACAACATCAGCAGGTCGAGATGCTGATGAGGACGATGAGTAGAACGTTAATAATTTGTCACTGCAAATGAAGGAATAAAAACAAACAGAGAAAACCACTTGAGGAGTAAAAGCAACAGCAACAACAACAACAGCAACAAAACATCAGGGAGGGCAGCGAGAACACTTAGGATTAAAGCGGCGCTTTAAGTGGTTTCTCTCCTCTTTTTTTGTTTTTTTTGGTTTATAAGTCTTTCGAGCCGGCGAAACCGGGTGCGCTTACTTGGCATCGGTGCCAGCGCCAGAGCTCTATGCCAAAGAGGATCCTGTTTTAAGCATTGCCTTTCCACCTAACCGCACTCAAGCCGCAACAACCGCACACTTGACTCATTCATGGTTGCTTGCGACGGGAATTGCACTTTTCGGTATGGCCTTAACTAGCGGATGTCATTTGACAAGCATAGAGTTTAGTTTTTGTCAAATTGGAAAGTGTTTGTTTGATGTTTGCTATTTGTATACTGTCAAAGCGAAGGTAAAGCTGGAAAGGCTTGAAGCTTGGGGGAAACATAAAGTGTCAATAAAGGGGTACTACGTCCTATAGGTGTCTGGGAAATCGAAGATCAAACTATAACAATTGACTCCCTTTCACAAGCTAACTAACTTGGCGTTTCTGATGTTCTGGAAGCCACGTAGACCAATAACATCGCCCTTCAAAAACACAAGTCCCAATTTCTTTCCCTTAGAAAGCTGGCATATAGGCTGCTATCTCTACCTTACTGGTATAAGAGTATTATGTAGTCGTCTACGTTCAACTGTAAAGTTTTCACTTCTTTATTTATTTTTTTTTTACAATGTATAGGATCGCATTAGACTGCAGTGAAAGTCACATAAAAAGTATTTGAAGTATTATCTTTAAGCTGCGGCACGCATATCATAAAAGTTTTAATTAAAAAATTTTTGTATGAAGATCGCAACAATTTCCAATATAAACTTAAGAACTTATAATATATTGCATAATGGTTTTTTTTAAGAATGGTTTGTAAAATGATCTATTTAATAATATTTAATAACCCATCAAAGGAAGGTTTGGATAATGGATGCAAAATAAAAACTCTTCAAACAAATTTTGTGACTTTTTCGGAGCTTAGCAGGTGTGAAATAACATTTCGTCACAGCCTTAAATTGTAAAAATACTATATTCAAAACGGCATTGTGTATTGTTTCATAAACAAATTAACCTTGAAACATTAAGATATAAGATACCAATTTGTAAAGCCCACAGCAAATGCCATACATTCCAATTTTAGCAATGCTCAAAAGTATCTCAATTAGTCAAAAACAAGCAATGCAGCAATTTAAATAATCAGAATAACATTGATCGTCATATCCGAGCTTAATAAATTATGATTTATTGCTGGGAAATGAAACGTGTTTTTCGATTTATGCAAATAATGTATAATAAAGCTAAACTTACATCGCCATCACTTAGCAAAATGCCCATAATTTATTGGTTTTGGCCGATTTTTGTTGTTGGCGTGGTTTTCTGTTTGGCAGCTCGTTTTAGGTTTGATTTATGTTAACGCGGAATTCAAGTTCAAATTGCCACAAGTGTATCACAGAGAATTAATTGCAACAGACTTGGAATTGTTTTTATTTTTAAGTACATTTGGTTACATTAATTATTATTATTTATATGTGTGCTCAATCGATTGAGTTGAGCACATTTTATGTTTTTTGCTTTGTTACAAAGCCTTTTTGATTAATGTTGCTAATAAAGCAATAAATTTTGCGAGCACTTTTGAGTTATTATTGCTTTTATTTGTTTCTGCTCTTGCTGTTATTGTTGTTGCTGTTGTTGTTGACAGATCGCGAGCACAACGAACCGACTTCCTTGAGGCGAACAAACAAACTAAAAAACGCCTCAAAGTAAACAAAAACTTAATCCCAAAAATCCAGTTCCAGTTTCAGTTCGCCGACGTCAGCGTTGACTGCGGCAGCGACGCAAAATCGAAAAAGAAGTCAACAGCAACAACATAAAAAGTCAATTTCATCAATGGGCAGGCAGGCAGGCAACGCACTCCATCCACTCCATGCTCAGCACTGCCGTTCCCCTCTCCAAGTGTCACTTGCAGGCGTCGCCTTCACACAAAACCCCGTCGTGTGTGAGAGCGAGATGCAGCTAGAGATGACTGACTGACAGGTAAGAATTTGTAGGTGCATTTCAAATGCAGCTACTGCGACGCAACTGCGCTGCCGCTGCCACGGCGCTTGAACATTCGAAAAAAAAACACATGAAATTAGTCAATTTCATGTAAGTCTCGAAAATGCACTGCACTTGAAAATTGAAACAGGTTCGACAGCGAGCTACTTCTTGCATCTAATAGAACGGTAGGCACTCGAGTGCCCGTGCTCAGGGTCTGCGTGAAAGTAATCCGCTTGCCAAGATTTCGATCGGTCTTCGACCGGGCTTAGGCTACGCTCACTTTGTGGGATATGCCGGGCACAGCCCATTGTGTCACCAGCTCATTAAACTGTAGCTGTGTGCTGTGAGGCGTGTGTGTTTACTTTATAGGACACAGATCGAAGGATCGCATTGCTGGGTTTTTATTAATTGATGGCAGTGTGTTTGTGTTATGCCTAATGAGGTTCCATTAATTGTGGTGACCCTCATTACAATGAAGTGAAAGTATTTATTTGCTAAATTTCAGGAAAAATGTCTGTGTAAAAAATAAATTTCTAGTTAAATGTCAAGAAATAAATCAGGAAAATAAGAAAATTAATGTAAAATGCTGTAAGAACTTTAAATGCATTTATTTTTTGGGAATTAAAAGATTTAACATAATATGCTTATATAAAATCTTACATTCTTTTTGATCATAAAAGTTTGTAAAAGTTTGTAAATAATCATATTAATTGTTAAAATATTGAATATCAAATATCTTTCTTTTTATATAGTTTAAAATGCGGAAATGGGCTAAATACTATCTAAAATTTTTTCAATGACACTCCTACTCCAAAAAAAAAAATCCAAAAATTGACCAATATAAGACTAACAGCATTTGCTCTAACCATCTCGTTTGGGCGTGTATCATTAATCAAACGATTTGACTTAGTTTGTGGCAATCGCAGATCACATAATTCACCCATCAACAAAGGTTCGTTGGCTGTTGGCAGTTGTCAGCCTTCCTGCCTGGCTGGATGCTAAACAAATTCTTTCCATTAAAATGCAAAAAAGAAAATAAGAGAGAGAGAGAGAGCACGAGAGTCTTTTTTGACTGTGGCCAAGCAAAAAGGTTCGAAAGATGTCAAAACAAAAACCGCAAGCCAGACAAGCGCATATTTCAATCGACGCTGACACATCCTGCTGTGCTAATGGACCTTAATTTGTGAACAGCTTTATATATCATTATGCGCCAGACCCGTTAATGTGATCATCCACACGATCTTGTCCCCATATGAGGCTGAAGCTGGAACGGCCGCGGTGATTAAGTTTTATGACGTTTATCTTGCAAATACGCTGCATTAAAAAAACCACACATACCAATAAACATTCATGTATTTAGGCCTGGCACGCGCTTTCCTGGAAAACACAAACAAACTCACGATGCGATCCAGTTGTGGAAAACTCAATGAAAGTCGTCAAAAGTAAATAGAACGAGTAGAGAATAAAAATCATTGATATGCATATTAGAACAATACTGATAGCAGCCAGACAAATGATAATTGCCTTGGCTCCATTAATCCTGTCTATATACCCTTTAGTTTTCAGCTGCTGCCCTGCCCTACCCTAAAAAAAAAGAGTGGAATATGTCAACCGAAATTTCAAAGTGGCGTCACCGCCAAGTATTTCAATACTTTCTTTCGTTCGCTTAAATCGAAACCCTCTAAGCGCTCTAGTGCACTGCATTTGATAATATTGTCTATTGATTGTCTCATGATTGTCTTTTCTCGCTCTCATTGTCGCTCGATCATTTCTCTCTCTCACTTGCTGTTGCCATCTCTCGCGCTCCTTCGGCAAAAGATGAAAGAAATCTTTATTGGTTTTTGTAGTGATTTTAAGTGGATTTGTAGCTCGATTCTTAATGGCAAAATACGCCAGCCGAAGCTGCATCAGCTACAGCATCAGCAACAGCAACGGCAGCACTCATCCACCTTCACCTCCACTCTCCACGCCGCAAACCCATGTCTGGTGGTTATATCGTTTTTATTCAAATTTGTATGTTTATTTCTTCTCAAATGTAATTATGAGAATCTTTCTTTCGGATGCAGGCCTAGCCAAGCCCTCTCTTGAGTGTTTTAGGCAGTTTCAACTTGTAATTATGGCGTTCTTTTGTAGCGCATC
The DNA here is from genome assembly GCA_018152965.1 of Scaptomyza pallida. Taxonomy (NCBI): domain Eukaryota; kingdom Metazoa; phylum Arthropoda; class Insecta; order Diptera; family Drosophilidae; genus Scaptomyza; species Scaptomyza pallida. The sequence goes on along the minus strand of JAECXP010000004.1, from coordinate 8,723,566 downwards.
CATTCGTTGATTTAAATTTTCAAGTGTATCGAGCGATTTGTGGGATTTACATGCAGTTTGTGAACCTATTGGGAGTCATACATGAGTATATCAATGAAGTGTCAAGCTTGGAGTGACTGATATATTCAGACTAAGCTATTGAACTTCAACTTTGATATTAGGTATTGCACCTGGTTATTAAATAACATCAATGCAAAGCATAAAATACGCTTAGAAATGATAATGTAAACAAATCAATTTGAAAATGGTCCAAACGTGATTTTTACTCGATATTCATCCCAAAACAATCTCTGATAAATCTTTCGACTGCCATAACTTCGTAAAAATCAACGCGATTTCCAAATGCAATACCTTGAAAGACTTGTGCTCAGCTCCAGAATAAAACTGCATTCGAATATAATATTTTTAATCGGTTTTCATGTCCAACAGCTTGTGACCAGAATCCATTTGCGAATCAGTCAAATCTTTCAATTCTCATAACTTCGTCAATATTAGCCCGATTTTCATATGTAATACATCAAAAGTCTTGATTTATGCTCTTGTTTAATACTGCATTTAAATAAATACAATATAAAGAAACTTAATTTTTACTCGATTTTCATGTTATTTTTTTATGACTGATAACCGACTTGGGCGTGGATCGAAACTTCCGATTGCCACAACTTCCTCAAAATACGCCCGATTTTCATATGTAATACACCAAAAGTCTTGATTTATGCTCTTGTTTAATACTGCATTTAAATAAATATAAAATAAGGAAACTTAATTTTTACTCGATTTTTATGTCATTTGTTTTATGACCGATAATCAACTTGGGGGTGGATCGAAACTACCGATTGCCATAACTTCCTCAAAATACGCCCGATTTTCATATGCAATACATCAAAAGTCTTGATTTACGCCCTAGATTAATACTGCATTTAAATAAATACAAAATAAAAAAACTAAATTTTTACTCGATTTTTATGACCGATAATAGTCTTGGGAGCGGAACGGAACTTCCTATTGTCATAACTTCGTTAATATTGGCCCGATTTTCATATGAAATACATTGAAAGCCTTGTTTTACGCTCTAGATTAATACTGCATTTAAATTCCAAATTAGGAAAGTTAATTTTCAAACCCGATTTTAATGTGAACCAATAATCGACTTGGGAGTGGAACAGAACTTCCGATTGTCATATGCAATACGTTGAAAGTCTTGTGTTGAGCTTTAAAATAATACTGCGTTTCAATCTAGACACGTGATTTTAACTAAATTTTCATCGCAAATTTTGTGACAAACAATTAAAAATGTTCTAGTCTAGCCTAAACCCGTTTCGTAACGGGCACAGTCATTTGTGTGTGTTCACGCGTATTTGGATGCCTTCCACTTTGCATAATAATAAACCGATTTTTATCACAATTTCTCACATTTCTTGTATTCGATACCAATTGTATATAGGACACCAAAAATTATATGTAACAGAGACTTGAAACAAGTCTGTTATGCTCATGGTATGGATGAGCTTATAATCCAAATCTAAATATTTTGCTCTTGTTGATGCTGATCAGGATATATATATACCATTTGGGGTCCCAAATGTTCCTCAGGGCTGTTATATTAACAACTTCCTCATTGTCATTTTTCCTTTATTGTACAAAACTAATCAGTGAAGGAACAGTTGTCAAGATTCCCCGTTCGCCAGAGTGTTCAGATAAGCTCAAAAATGTAAGTTAAATAATTTTTGATGAGACTGGAGTGCAAATAAGTACTCGTAGTTGCATAAGTATTATATCTGCGTGGCTTATCGCATTGCAATTAAGGCTCAGTGCCTCAGCTGAAGCAATTAGTCATCGCCGTGACACATGACTGAACCGAAACTATCGCACACACATCGCGACTCGCTTCCCAAAGCACTTGACAACAACTAATACGCAATTGAAATGCGGCTACTTACACATTCGACAACAATAACAACAAACACAAAACACACACACAAACTCAATTTGAATATTTCAAGTGATAAGAGCAAAGAACTTCCCCCCGATCCAAAGCACCAAAGAACTAACGAGCGATTTATGCATGTTTGAGCATTTAACTGATTGTTCCAATCGGTGATTTTGTGAGAAGAGCAGTGTCAGGCCATTATACGTATATGTACATATATTTACTTTCCTTGAATACTTTTATGAAGGCGCGCACTTGGCTTATCAATTGCTGAAATGATGGCGGAAATGGTGCGTTATTGTTTAGAAATTGTTGATAATGTTTTTAATTTGTATGCATTTTGTTGTTTAATTAATTGGTGACATCGTGACAATGTTCATACTTTTTTATGCTGGTACAGGAGAGCACTGTGCGAGCGTGTGAAGGGCATGCAAAACAAAAGACTTAAGCAACAAACTTGCCACCATAATATCCTTTTTTGCTTAGAGCAGCCCTAAAACAATATCTGTGTTAAACTTGATTTGACCCTTCTGCTGGCGTCTATATTAAGCAGCGCTTTCGCTTGATCTTTGCCGATTGAACTGACCCTCCGCTCTCCTCTCTCTCTCGCTCACACTTTTTCTTTCGACCACACCGGCTGCAGTGACAAGTTTTCGGCACGCGGGCAGACAAATTCCAACTTCATGCCATGGACTGCAACAGGAATTCAAATGTGCCTTTGACTACAATATGTATGTATGTATGTATGTCTGTCCAATGGGCAAAGCTTTTAAGTGTCTTGGCGTCGGTGCGGCTTATGCCGTCTCTCTATCTCCATTCTCTTGGCGTCGTTGTTTCATTCGTGACATTTACATTTGTGAGAGCATGCTATATGGACGGAGTCGCAGTGACAATTAATAGCTGTGGAAAAATCTACATTTGTTTATTTGATTGCTTGGCGCTGGCTGTGAAAAGATCTCGCCTAATTTTTCCTTGTGCTTAATTAATTAATTACACTCGTAATATTCTACTCCAAAAAAAAAGGTGTAGAAAAGTTTTTTAAAAGTTTTTTCTTAACTGTACGATTTGGTTTTTATGACGCTTGGCGCCGCTGTTTCGATCTTCTGAGCTGTTTGAGCTTATCATTGGCGTTATGAAACTTTAGCTCTAGATTTACTCACTCTTCTTATCGTTGCTTAACTTATAGGCCAGCTGCTTCCTCTGTGCTAACGATAAATACTTTGATTTCGTTTTGTGCACAAAGAGTTGGAAGTTGTATGAACGATAAACGAATTATAATGGAAATGCCATGAATAATGTTTGCTTATCGTTTTGTGTTATAAAGGCAAGGGTCACGATAAAAAGCACTTGATATGGGAATGTACAAAGCTACAAATATTTTGAACTTAATTTTTTTGTTTTACAAAAATATATGATTTATTATAAGGCAAACTATGTGGGCTCTTCAAAATTTAAGTCGCAATTTTTTTTTTTTTAATATTTTTAATATTTTTTATTTTTAGCTTAGCCTGTGAGTTATACGAACCATAACATCTCGGCTAAAGCATCTTAATATGTATTTTATTGTGCAATGTTTGTTTCTCTGGAATACAGTTGGATTTTCTAACAACATTTGCCACACAGCAAGAAACTCAGACTTATGACGCCAACGAAATATCGATGGCCTTTACATTTTTGAGACTCGAGTCCAATTTGAGTTTCTCTCTGGCCACTGAGTACCTTTCGTGCAATTAAAGTCCGCCGCGTAACGCACGACATGACTCCTGTCTGCCCCTGTCTATGTTTCTACCCCTGTCTGACTCTTGTTTCGGGTCAATGGGTCTTGGCCTCTTTGGCCACATTTGGTTATGTTTGCATGGCATTTCCTATTGGTTTGCAGAGTCGATTTTGGCTCTGTTCCAGGTTCTTAGCCCGTTGACCTGCTTAGTGTGCAATTCGCATTCACATATATCATTGCCTGTTACATTCGTTCTGCTTGTTATTTTCGTATTGCGTGCTTCATATTTTGCTACCTGCATATAAAATGTGTGTGTGTGTGTTGTACTTTCGAGCGAGTGTCAAAAGTTGCATAATTGCGTTTCTTGCACTTTACAGAGGGGTTGTATCAGGGACAGGGTTGTCAGGTGGCCGCAAAAACGATATAAATGTATATAAGGGTATGTTTATATTCTAGCACTACTCAAAAGATTCCTTTCAAAAGAATATCTTGTGGTTACATATTAAAAGATAGGTAGGTTTCATAGTTAATGGATTGTTATATCATTTTACAGACTTTTAAATTTTTTATATCTCTATTAAAAACATAGATAAATATTTAAAATATTCTAAATTCTCAAAATGTAATATACTTGACTATATTCTTTGCTCTTCCTCTACATTATGCTAGCAACCCTGTCCTTAAACCCTATAATCGTTTAAGTTACCTTTTTGCTAAACGATTTTGGTCAAGATTTATGATGCAATTGCCCAAAAGGCAACAATTGGCATGACTGTTGGACTTGTTTTGCCTTTTTGTCGAAAAACCGATTTTAGTTTTATGACCTTTTGGTCTCATAAAAGTGTCATAAATTAGAAGGGGCTCAAGCACGCACACACACACACACACACGTACATCATGCAACCTGTGCCACTGGTCACACGCAGCGTTTTGGACTCTTCGTTGTTGGCCTATGCGCTGGCACAGTTACAGTATTGCCTTTTGGCCCGTTTTTATGGTCATAGTACAACAAGCTAATGACTTTATTGGCCTTCTTGCAATGTATTTGAAGTGGAAACTGCTGTCGTGTTGTGTCATTGTTGCTCTCTTCTGTCTGAACCATTGAGCTCAGTACTCTTGTTGTCGTCTCTGGCGCCAGCAGTTAATTGCTATATGAAATGGCACTTCAGCCTCAGACAAGAGAGTGAAAGTGTAGCAAGAGTTAAGATAGAATCAACGGAACTTATAGCCGAGCGATATAAATGTGCGAAATTCCAGGAGCTAAAAATTAATGCAACTACATATTTAACATTACAATTGTTTGTGCGTTTTGAGTTTTTAATAATAAAAAAAAATTAATGAGCCTGCATAGTGTCTCTATAATTATTTATAAGGCGCATTTAACAACAGTTCTGGCTTATCATCAGTTTACACACATTGCTCTAATTTATGTGCATATTATGAATGGCAATGTCGATGTTTACTCTAATGAATAATCATCATGTTTTCGCCTTTCTATGCTTTCTATTCAAGCTGCCAAGTGCAAGTTTTGTGCTTAAGTCTTTTGTTTCCGCTCGAAGCTGCTAGCTTCTGGTTATCTGCACGAAAATTAGTGAGAAAGAATACATATGCATGTAAATATATTTCTATTTAACTACTACTCTTTGCAGAAGTGTTGAAAATTTCATGATAAATTTACGGTTTGACGCTGCTTTATGTTTGGCCTTCGACCTAAAGTAATTGCGCGTAAAAATGTTATCATTGCAGTTCAGGTAAAGTTAAAGTTTTCAGCATTGCTTAAGTCATATTGATGCCCCTATATAATATATTTATGCATCAGTGCCCGCATTTTAAATGTAGCTGGAAAGTTGCTGACAAATTTATGACATTGCTTACAAATATTCAAATGCGATTGTATTGTATTGTCTTATCCATACTTTGTACAAAAATACACAATAGCCTACAGTGTCAGGTGCATAAATTTGCGATTCCATTCAGTAAAAACGCATAAAAAGTGAAATTAATTGGTTTGTACGATCAGCTGCAAAAGTCATAATTGTTATTGATTTAGCTGAAGATTTTTTTGGGTTTTTTTCATATTTTTTTGTCGTTGGAGACAACCAATTTGTTGTTTAGTGCTTGATAAGAAATTCACTTTGTTAATGGTTGCTTTTCATTGAGCATTTGTATGTATATTTTTCTTAATTCCCCATATATCTGACATAAGATATTCTGAATTGATCGCAAAGTAAGGCCGAGTAATTGGTATTAAATGTTACATTCAGTATATATATAAATGAAATCTTTCAACTAATTTGTTCTTGTTCACTTCTATTTAGTTTTGTACTTCGTTTAAAAGTTCAACAGATCAGCAGTGTTAATCGCAAACATCTACTTACCATATTAATAGTTTCTACTGTATTATGAATTGGTGATTTTGTTCAAAGTATACAAAACGTTTTACAATTTGTTCGATTAATAGAAATCTTACTTGCACGGCCTTATTAGGTGTTGAGCTTGTTTATCTTTTATTGAGTGGATCTATAAACGTAATATGCATGTGGAATTTTTATGGCATCTATTTGAAAGTTGATGTCAATAAATATTGCAACGCCTGCTGTTGATATCTTAATTATCTTATTAAAGCAACTTTTAAATAAATCTTTTATGACAAGCAACACCTTAAGATGCGTGAATATTTCATATTGCACTTGTAAAGTTCAGTACTTGCTTTTTTTTTTTTTGATAAAAAGTTGTATAAAATGGAAGCGGAAAACATGATTCGTTGACTTTAGCTATAAGCTCGAATGTTTTAATGGTGCATCAATAATAAAATTTAATTGTTGGAAAATTTTACTTTTAATAAACATTTGTAACTTTTTTTCCTGCTTAACTGCCTTGCAGTTAGAATCAATAAAATAAATAATTAATAACACGTTATATTTCTTTCCAGTGATTGATAGAAACTAGGTTTACCCAAGCCATGACAATCTGTTTAGATAACTTACGATTATGGCGTGACATTGTGATATACATTTAGACATTATGCATAGCAATTCAGCTATAAACCAGCACACTTGCTTGACAGGAATGTGTGAAAATGATCAATTATAAATATGTATAACAATTAAGAAGCTAAGTGCTTAAATATACAAATGATGTTGTTTTATGTTAACCTTTAATTTGTTACCTCATTAGAATAAGTATAACATAGTTTAATATTGCTAGAGAAACATTTAACTAAAACTCTTCTTACATGCAACCAGTAGCATCTAATAAAATGAGGTGTTTATGCCAAATCAATAAAAAAAACGAGAGCAAAACCTGCCCTGCTACATCAATGCCAAATATAATCAATGACTTGTCGGTCATAAAAGTTCTATATATATACATTTATAATGTCCACTTACTTGGTTTTTACAATGCTGTATATCGTTCCAATTGATGACGATGATTTGTTATGATGATGTATGCAAATAAGGCAACGTATTTTAAGTGGGTTTATTATTATACGTTATAGCCCTCTTGTTTTTTTGGCATGTGGCTTAACGAATTTTAATTGCTTTTAAAACGCATTTATTGTTTGACAGCAAACGTTTTGTTCGCTTTGCTAAACTCTATTCGATTTAAATTGAAATCCGAGTGCACATAAATTTAAGCAGTTTGCCGTTTGCCGTTTTTTCCGTGCACACACATAAATGACACAAATGACACGACATTTACAGATACACAGATGGAGATACAGATACACCGATATACAACAAGTGTGTTTAAATATACATTTGCATAACGTTTGCAAAAAATGCTTATGATGATTGGAAAAAAATTAGCATAACGCACACACAAACAGCATTAAGACACATCATTAACAATAGAAGCACAGATAAAACGATACGTAAAATTCGTCGACAGTAGCAAAAACAAACAACAAACAATCAAGGTAAATGTTGGTTAACCACTTTGCTTATTCGTTGTTAATCACAACTTTAAATTGGCGACGGCTTTTTGGAAGTTTTCACCATTTGAACAACACTCGAAACGCGACGTGTTTGCAATTTCGCGTACAAACGTTCAAAAGTCAACTGAATACAAGAATCGCAACACCAAAGTTTTTGGCATAGCTGCTGTTGTTGCTCTTTCTGATTGGAATGGGGAAGCACGTAAACACATGCACACTCACACACGGCTCGAACAAGATGGAGCGAGCAAGCAAACAGAGCGAACAAACGAACGAACGATCGAACGAGTTGCGGGTCTTGTGTGTTAAGCTTCCGGTTGGACGTACGCTGTGAGCGCGACTGTCGCTTCTGGCTGCCAGTGGCTGCCGCAATGGGCAAACAAACGAGTTTTTCTTTTAGTTTTTTATTTCGTTTTCTTTAACGTTACACACAATCACATACAATCGAACACACACACATACATGCACGCACGCTATCGCGCTATGGAAGTGGGTGTTGCCTTTGTGGCGTTCGCGCTCTCTCGCACTCGTTTGCTCGCTTGCACTCACTGGCGTTCGTAATCAAAATTTAGCCATATTAAAGTTAGCTTGATTTGCTGTTTAGATATATGTATGTGTGCATGTGCTTTTGTCTGTATTCGTGTGCGCGTATCGCTCTCTTGGGACTGCCCACTTTCATGCTCTCTCGCTTCGGCTCTCGTTGCGTATGCGCAACATTTTGAGTTATGCGCGTTCGCCATAATTATAATCATTTATCACACACACACAACTCACACATAATCATTAATATTAAGAAAATCTGTATTTTAAACAGAATTTCTGCATAAATCGAGCTAAATTTTATGTGCACTTTAATTGGCATTTCATTTGCCGAGCACCACTTTGCCATTTATCGTCTTAATTGCCTCGTAAAGCAGCATATAAAGTGTACTCGCATGAGTATAATTGATAATTTGATAATTTTCACACCTTCCTTCGTACGAACAAGTGTTTTGCGTTGCACTTTAATAAAATTGATTGCATAATGTTATTATTTTTAATTGCATTTCAGCCAGACTAGTATCATTTGTTATCCAATGAGCTTGTTACAGCTTAACTAAACCAGATTGGCACCAGGTATTAGTACAAAAAATGAAAAATATAACAAGCTGTTAACATTAATTGTTTCGATAGATTCTAATTGCAATTACGAAAAAATTCTAAAAGCAAGTTAGGCTGATTAAAAATGTAAGCAAAATAAACAAGTCGTATGATGCGATAGTTTTAAGAGGAACATTTAAATTAAATATGTTAAGGGTAATTTATGCCTTTAATTTTTACCCTTTTGTTTTATCAATTCGTTTGTTTTTTTTATGCGAATGGAAATATTCAAATTCTTTAGTCTTTTCATACCGTTTTGTCTACTATATATTAAGAAGCGTATACTTGATTTTTAAATGATAATAATGATATAAATATAAACATTGGTGACCATAATACCCAACAGAAAATAGCATGCTAAACAGCAGTTTTCCTTACAAAGTGTACTAAGAAAAGTAATAAGAAAACCTTTTAAACATTATTTTCATAAAATATCGCAAAAGCATAACGATTTTCTACACAGCATTTGTGCCAAATATTGGATAAAGCTTAAGCTTATTTTGAAAAAAAAACATATGAATAAACAAATTTAAAATAAAATTACAGCTATGAAAAATTTTAAATTAGAAAACAAAATCAAGAACAATATCAGAAAGACGATATCACTTTTAAAGCATAAAATGAAGCCCATGAAACCGAAAAAACATTATTAACACATTCCGTTAACGATAGACAACACCATTAAAATCAAGCACATTATTACACACCCTGCTTACAAAAACAAGAGCTTATAAGTAATTACACTTCCTGCTTTATTAATAGGCTCGTGCGTCCTAAAAAATGTGCAATTAAATGTAGAATTTCATGCACAACAGATTGATAAATGCGTGGCAAGGCGATAACAGAAAAAAATCACAGTGTCCACAACAAGTTCAATTACCACAAATTAAATTTATTAAATGCAAAGAAACCAAAGTGGCGATAAAAACCCAATTATTTATAGGCGCAGCCAAAATGCGAGACGCGACAAAAATAAACCAAAACAAAACAAAAGAAACAAGAAGAGCAACAACAAAAAACTACTTCATAAAAGAGACAAACGCCACACGACAAGCAAATGCGGCTACCTGTTTGAAAAAGCAACGCAGTCGTAGGTAGATACTATATAATTTTTATGGGAAAACTATATATGTACATATGTATGAACGTCCATATATAGGAAAACCTAACAAGTTACAAATGAAATGGGACTCGAAATGCGTGTGCGATACGCGGCTGGCCATAAAATGCCGCAAGCATGCAACAAAATTTATGCGAAACTTTAATGAAACTAAGACGGACATCAACATTTTTTATAAGCATTCACTAACAAATATGTGTGTGTTGCAAACACACACACTGACACACTCGCTCTAAGCCAGCTTGGGCTGGCCAATGAGCGCATCGCGCTGCATGACTCCACCTTTAAAATGGGGACCAAATGATTGCCTCGCACACGCAAACGGGACGTGGTGCACGCAAACAAGTTTTAAGTGGCAAGAGCACATAGCCAGAGGTCGGAGGAGTTGCAGGTCCAGGGCCAGACAGGGACGACGTGGCGTCCTGGTGCTTGATTGCCAGGCGCGATAAATGCCGCGAGCGCGTGTTACCAAACTTGTGCTCGGCTCCTGGCACTGGGCTCTGGAACTGGTACTAAAACTGGGGTGAAGCAAGGTGGGGTGTGTGTGGCAGAAGTGGTGGCAGAAGCAGCCGAGGCAAAAGTGGTAGAATTTATAATGGTGGCCAATGTGGCAAGCAAGAGTAGAAGTTGCAATTGCCAAGCCAGAGACGGCGACTTAAAGGGGGATTTCGTAAAATCCTAAAAAATGAAATATTCGAGGTAAAGAAAACTCGAAATGCTTTCAAAACTTTTCAAACTTTAAATTTTATTCTCATATGGTTATTAAAAACTTAAAAATAAATAATAAAATATTTTGTGTGTTAAATTTATTAAAATATCATCAAAAGTTCAAAAACTAGCTTAAATATGAAGCCTAATGGATTGCTAAAGCGCTTTTGTGCAGAGTCTTGAAGAGTCTAGCTTTAACTTAAATGCCCTGTCTCAGGAAAATCCATATATCTAGTTTAATATTAAAAAGTATAACGCTTTTACAAAAATTTTATAGAAATGATAGCATCTACTTAAAAAATGTTTAAAAATTTGTTATAAATTTCCCAATCTTATTTTATTGTCTAATATTATACCTTATAAGCTCCCCCTCTTTACATACATATTTTAATACTACGCCCTTGACTTTTCTGTACATACCTGCCTCCTGTGGTGAAAAACAAGTCGCCTTTATGGCGCCCAAAACAGACAACAAAAATAATAAAAAAAATGGGCAGTGCTGGGCTGGTCAGTGACTGGTTAGCTGCGCCGTATAGAGCAGCCTCACCCCGCAGAGGTTGTCGTGTCTTGACCCATAGGCCAGTGTTGCCTGACAGTTTTTTCTTAAGCTTTATCCATGGCACTGCCATTGCAATTAATTTTGGCATTTTGACATTTACGCTTTTTGTTTTGCGGTATCTCAAGCATACGCAAATACTTTTTTGTTCAGGTATGCTGACGCTTGATAACACATTTTGTGTATATCATTTGCAGTGGAATTTTCTCACGTTAAGGGTTTTTCGAAAGTTGGCCATGGCGACGGCGGCGCCAGTTCCCATCCTTAAGACCATTTAATTACAAGTCAAGCAATCTTACAGTCGAGCCAATAACTCGTCTAACAACTTTGTCGACGCTGCGGCACAGACAACTTTTTGAACATTTGAAATATTTATGCTGTCGATAAACTAATAAAAAGCCCAACCAGATACTCTAGCACTTAATTGAAGAGCATCCACGCCACAGATTTGTAAAATGGCTGATATTCTATATTTTGCCTACGGCACTTTAATGGTGTCATATGAAGAGAGCTGAGTTATCCACAAACATTAAGTGGGTGCCATACAAAGTAGCCTTACTAATAAGATGGCGCCAAGAGCCAACAATATTGTTGCTTTAATTGTTGTCTTCTTAATATTGTTGTTGCTTACTTTATTGACGGCATAAAAATTATCAATAAGCAATTTAATGATCCTTAGTTCTTGTGGTGTTAATTATCTTTCTGAAGAATGTTGCTAAGATTCTTGGTTTTTAGAACCTTTTCTGAGATTATTTGTTAATGACTTAAGCTAACAAAGTATCAGATACATATTTTATACACTTACACAACAGTGCGAATATCATATGCATATACTATTACTACAATAAACAAAATTTTATGCTTTTTATCCAGTGCTTATAAAAATTGATAAATATGAATTGTGCTTAAGAAAATGAAATTAAGCCTAAAGCCTTAAATTATTAAAAGCTCTTAAATCTCTGCTCTTGCAATTTAAACATGATTCATGGTTCAATTCTTGGACAAAGCATAAAAGAAATTTTTATGTTTATTAAAAACAATAATAATAGTAATAAGCTATTATATATTTTTTTGCTCTTAGCAAAATACGATTATGGATGTTAATATTATTCTTTTAGAAAGAAGTTCATTTGGTTTACTTCAAAGACCTTTTAAGGCTTTAATGTCTTTGGTAGGCTCATGTGATTTAAAATATATTTTTATATGCAAACCAGGATTAAGGTTTCTGTTTAACTAATCATATAAAGCAACGAATAAATTAAGTTATGAATATAAACAAAAACATAAGTAAAGCTTCTACCAACTAAACTCTTTTGACGAATAAAAACTATTATTAAAACAAATGTAATTAAACCTAGCTTGAAAACTAAATACTACAATGTTTTTAGAAGATTCTCCTTTAGTTATTTGTCATGGCAGGCAACATAAACAAATCCGAAGTGATACCGCTAAATTTTCCGATTGAATACACAATCGTCTTGCATGTTCTGCCATCAGAGTCAACAAAATAAGAACTGCAGCTGACAAATGGCCTAGAGGTATATACATAAGTATACGTATGTATTGTATTGTATATCTGACAAGCAACCAGTTAAGCAACCGACCCGTTGCCCCTCGTCTGCACTTAAACTCATACCCAGAAGAGTTGTGGTGACATTTAAAAGCTGCAAGTGCATTAGTGTGAAACAAGGATCGAGGCGCCGTCTAAATTACACACACACACACACACTTATGCACATATGTACATGCGATATGGCAGTCTCACACAGATAGTGAAAGAGAGAGAGAGAGAGAGGCATCATGATCAAGATCAAGTACCATTTTCAACGCTTCCTTTGGCGCCACATTTCTGAGAGGTGGAAGTGAAACCCTTTCTCAGCCACGATCATTTTGCCCATGTGCATTTTCGAAATGCAAACACGCCGAGAAAAACAAAAAGTCCGCAGCTCAACGACGATAAGCAGAGACACAGAAATATGCGCTGGAGTGCTGCAGACTCCAGATCCACAGATTCACAGACCGACTGCTATCCTGCCAGCCAGCTGAACTCTTTTTGGGTTCGTTTATTCGTTATTCACATTTTGTTTTTATTTATTTTTTTTTTTTCAGTTTCGATAAGCGCCGCATCTTCAATCTTCTTCTCTACGGCGGCAGCGGCGGCGGCGGCGTCTGCATTTCGTTGCCCAAAGAGCCCATCATCATCATCAGTGATATGCTTTACGCCGCAGAGTGTCCATTAGCTGAGTCTTCATCGTCGTCGTCGTCGTCGTCGTCGTCGTCGTCGTCGTCGTTGCGTATTGGGCAACACAGATAATGTGATTTTGGGCTCGACCCAAGAACGAAATGGAACGAGACGCGCGTGAGTTGTGATAAGCACCAGAGACAAGGGAATACCTTGACTCGTTTTTCCCCTCTTCAACTCTCTCCTTCTCTCTCTTTCGCTCTTTGCCCGCATATTGTCAGCTTGTGTGACTGTCGCTCGTCGTTCGGGGCAATCTCATTTTGTCTTTCGTGTGAATTCTTGGAATTTTGATATTTTTTCCTAGAACTCTCAACGTTTGCATTCGAGTTGTGGTGACTTGCCTGCCTTTCGTGACGTCACTGGGGCATGGAATTGGTTTGACTGGATATTTTAAAGAATTTCATTTTAAAGTGGGTGTTAGATTGATATAGAAAGTTGAGCTTGAACAGATTATTGTGCTATGAAATATCTGTCGGTTTCTTTACAAATCTGCAGAAAAATTAATCGGAGGAAGCAAAAAGTTATGATTTGCCTATAAAATAGTCATTAATATTTGATACTAGATACTCTGGTATGTTATCTGTAACGAGAAAACTATCATAAAATACAAGAGCTTAAAATATACATATGTATTTAAAATATCAGCTAACGTTGTGTAGTCTAGAACCTAAAATGGTTTGATGAGTTATTGATTGAAAATGTAGTTCAATAGTATAGTCTTAACACTGGAATAAACATTTTTGTAGAAGGCGCTGAAAAAGTTACAATATGGTTACTTTATAAAATATCACAGCAAAGTGATTTGATATGTCCTTTATTGAACTAAAAAGTGTTTGTAAAAATTGATCTACAAAATATATATAGGATATCGGGATTAGGCAGACATGGTTTTCAACTAGTTTGAATATTGTCCCAAATATTAAGGTTTCTTTGTCGGGGAATCTAATGAAATTCGTTTAGACAACTTTACTGGCTTTTACAGTACAGATCACTTACTAATAAAATTTAAAAATCGTCAATTATTTCTAATAAAAGTAGAACTTTCATTGGTTCTTCTGTGTAATTTTTCATGAGTTTGTTTTGCTTACCTTTCTACAAAACTTAACCTTATAATGATTTTCTTTTCTATAAATTTGATATACATAAGCTCTAAAGCCGCAGCTTACCGTGATTAAAACTGTCTCGCTCTCTCTCTATTTCTCTCTTGCACTCTCTCTCTTACAGGCAGGGCTAGATACTTTTCTCGGCTGGCGGCGGCGTCTGCCTATCTTCTTTTATCTATTTTAACTGCGCTGTGTTAAAGCGCATTTTCGTGTCGTTTGTCGATTTGTTATGCCGAGCAACAATGATGACGATGATGATGATGGTAACTGGGATGGAGAAGATGCAGTTGAGGCCACCACCACCACCAAGTATTCCAGCCAACCACCATCAGGCTAAGCTCTGCCGCTGACTGGGCAGCGGCTCTGACGCTTTGAAGTTTGCCTAAGTGGCGCCTCAAAAAAAAAACTACTAAGCGGGTTCAAAAGGCCGCCTTGGTTGGTGGTCATCATTGGAGTGCTGACATGTTTCACTGGCTAATTAAATGCAGTTCGCTGGACAGTTTTGAACTTTATGTTGGCTTTTATGCCATTACCCTGACCTGGTATCTATCTCAATAATAAACAAACGCATCTATGTTTGCTCTTAACTATGTATTTATTATTATTATTATTAAATTGTGTGTGCAATGCAATTAGCTTAATAGAAATTCAAATGCATGCACAACCACAGAGATTAGCACACAAGGAACACCCTGCCCTCCATGACGCCACTTCTTCTGTTCTGAAAGTTTTTGGTCTCTGGTCTCCGTCTCTGTCTAACAGTTGTATGTCTGTCATAATTTCTGCTGATAGTGTCACAGGCACAAGTGCGCAATGTGCTCCGGCATCTGACAACTAACCATGTGGCTGTGGCTGTGGCACAGAGGGGTGGGAGGTGTGTGAAAAATGGCGCCCCGCTTTCGTATCTTGTTGCCTGTCACATTGAATTATTATTTTATGGTCGGCTTGGTCGTTTTTGCCGTTTCTAGAAACGCAATTGGCCAAGAAATAGGAACAGGTTCACCTATAGGTGTTGTCGTTGTCTCTTCATCTGGCTAACTAACAAGTAGCCGCCGCATTGCCAAAGCTCGCTTATGTTTTAATTTGTTGTTGCCGAGCGGCTTACAACGGTTAGAGAATTGATGCAGCTTAACAGGTGTGGCTTAAATCTACGATTTGTTAGATCAATTTAAAGCAAATATTTTTGGGATATTAGCAATAACAATGTTAACTAGATTTTCGGACAAGGATTTCTCCTTAAACCAAATAAGAAATGGCTCTAAGCATCTTCTATATAATATTAATGGGCTATAGAATTGATCTTCCAAAGCTTTTTACATTCGTTATCCGATCATAGCCCTAAAAAGTGGGTGAAAACTGATTATTGCAAATAATCTAGGCATAAGCTTTTATTTTTTTACAAGAAATAGAAATAAATTTACACACGATTTCTAAAAACTCTTAAGTCTAATGCACATAATTTGAAGGAGCTAAACTTAAATTGTTAAAACGCCTGCTCTTTCCCTGCCTTGGCTGTCGGCTGAGTCTAATCGGACGTGTCCCATGCAAAGTTGATTTGTTGCCGCTGGCCGTTTCTTAAACACAGCAACAGCATTAGATGATTTTTCAGGTGATTCTTATCATGGTTACATCAAAGATACACTAAGACGAAATACAGATAGAGATTCTCTTGCAAAATGTTTTGCAACTCCCACTCAGTAGCAACAAATAGCTATTTTTGTCACGGCACTTGCACAACCCTACGAAGCGCATAATTTGTGCAACAAAAAAGATGATTTTGTGCTACTGCTGGTTGCGGTCTCTCGACTGTCTCATTACTCATTCAAGCACTCGCATTCGCACCAAGCCGCAGCCTCAGCCCCAGCCGCAGCCCCTGCTTTCATGCCATAAAGTTAGTTGGAGCGCCGGCCAGCGAACGAATGCTAATAAAAGCGGTCGTAAAACAAGTTTGCCTAATTGATCGAGCGTACGCCAAAAAGCAAAGAAATGAAGAGGGTTAAGCGAAAGAAAAAATCAGACAAAGGCAAAGCGACTGGAACTGAGACTCAACTGCTGCAACTGAGACCAGTCCACGATGTTCACAACAAGGCGTTAATATTATACCAAGCATTGCGCGCTCGTTTCTCCTGTTTCTTCGCAAAGCAGACATTTTTGCCATACCATTCGACGATCAGATCAAAGGCAGCGCCATGAGGCGGTGGCGTTACTCGGCGGCGGCGTTGTGCGTCGGACAGGCTTTTAAGCGATGACACCAAATCGCTATTTAGACACTGGTCCGGGTACCGGGGACCGGGGACTGAGGTCCGTGCTGTTGTTGTTAGCCTTTCTTTTTTTTTACTCACTTGTTAAGGTTTTATGGTCAGCGTCTGTGGAGGTCATTAAAATTAATTTGGATCAATTTGGTTTGCTGCCAAATTGTTGACAATGAAATATAACAAGGCTTGGCCAGCCAGGCGACAATGCAGACAACTCTTTGCCCATTGGTAGAGTCATCAAAGTCTTGAGTGTCTTCAGCGTTTACAACTTATTTATTTTTATACAAAAAAATCAGCGAGAACTTAAAACATACAAAATCGTAGGCTTTTCTTTCGCTAAATTACTTCTTAAGTGAAAAGTAACATATACAAGATAAATTTATATATTTTAGGTATAATTGTTATATTTAAAAGTAATTGCATGTTCTAAGCACAAATCATTTCAAATAATTTGTAACAAACAGTTGACTATAAAAGGGAAGACAAAGAAAATGTCCGTTGCAATATGAATGGTGAGTTCAATCTATGAAGAATTATAAGGTTTAGCTTGTTAAATTCTTTTAAAACAATGTACAAATGAAAGATTTGACGTTAAAGCCACATATTTTACAAATAAGCATTAAAGTAAGGTTTAAATTTAACTAAAAACAAACTAAAACATCTTTTTACAAATTTCGCCCACCATTCGCAACTTTACACATAACTGGGATATTGGTGTCTTTATAATGTAAGTAGCGTATCTAGACTTATATAAATAATTTGGCAATCTTGACATTTTGGTTAAGTTGACTTTAGTTTAAATCGTTTATTTTAGTTATTCGATGAACGTTCCGGCAGACCTGTGCGGGTTATAACGGTAGGCGTCAGTTCGCTATTGGAACTGCGACCACTTTCGATTGGGGGAACCCTATAAAGCAAATACCAAATCATTATTTTATGAATAAAATGATATATTTGATAATAATATTTCTACTTACGACTGTGCAATTTGACGGTTCAGTGTCACGGAGTTGGGTAAATGTGGTGATTGACTCTGTGATGGAGGTTGTTGCTGCTGCTGCTGTTGCTGCTGTTGTTGTTGCTGCTGGCTATAAGGAGAGTGGCTCTCGCTAGTGACATGATGCCGCGACATGTTTAATGTGCCATCGGAGGTCGATACAGTCTGATTCAGAGCAATGGCTACCACTCGCTGGCCACCAGCTGGACCCGTTGTGGACATGTCATGCAACTCGGGACTGGCATTGTGTTGGCTATTTGGCAAGCCCACAGTCACCTGTGATGGATACACCATGCCGCTGTTCACCATCAAATTGACACCCTGTGGCATGCCTGAAAGTTTAATAAATTAATAGTTTTTATAACAACAATTTTGGTTAATATTCTTTAATATTTGTTTTTACTCACTTGGCAGCACTCGATGTGGCAGAGGTCCTCCATTGTTCTTTGGTTTGCGCTTGCGCTTCTGAATGCCTTCCTTCTTCATGGAGAGCGGTCGATTCATGTTGTGCAGCTTGAAGTAGAGACCACAGGCATTGCAGACGGGATTGCCCTCGTTGTTGCGCCGCCAAAGCGTTGTGGAGTTGGTCTGACAGTTGGCACAGGTGACGCCATTGCGACGATTGTTGGGCGCCGCTGCAGCCTTCGGTTTCTGACGCTGTGCCACATGCCGGCCACCCTGGCCACGCACAAAGCAATTGGGACAGTTGGGCCACTCGCTGCCCTTGCGCATGAACGACGTCTGACAGGATTCACACTTGAGTTCCTGCAGGCCATGGATGGAGGGTGGTGTGGCACTGGCTGCTGCCAGTCCAGGATCATAGTTGCCAATGCTGCCAGCGCTTGGCCAATGGGCTGTTGTCATATTGCCCGTGGGGAAGTCATCAATGACCTGGGTTTGATAGTTTGCCTGCAGGTTGGCCAATAAGCATTGAGCAAGGATTCGGTGCATTATACTTGGTTGGAATACTTACAAAGGGCACATTCTGATAGTCGCCACCAGCCGCCGTCCACAGACCCGCATCAGGACCAGCTGTGCTGTCTAGGTAAGATATTGTTTGATATGGGCCTGCGGTTTGCCTCAACGAATTCAAGCTCGGATCGGATTTGGTTATGAATTGGGCTGTGCCTGGCACACTGTAGATGGTGTTGCCCTGCAATGTTGCTGCCGCATAGCTATTGCTGCTGAATGTCGAGTTGGGCGGAAAGGTGGCATAGGCGTTGCCCAAATCAGCATAGGTCTTGGACTCATTGGGATGCACGCTGGCATCCACAACGGACGTTTCATAGTATATATTGCCGCCGGGCGTTTCCTCAACATATCGAACACTGTGCGTTTGTGCAGCTGCAACTGCTGCAGCGGCAGCAGCAGCTGCGTGTTGTTGCTGGTGCTGCTGATGTTGCTGCTGCTGCTGTTGCTGTTGTTGCTGCTGCTGTTGCTGTTGCTGCTGATGATGATGCTGCAGTGCAGCCTCACTGCTGACCACAATTGTTTCACCATAAGGTCCACCATTGGGCGTGGGACATTGCTGTTGCTGCTGTTGTTGTTGTTGCTGCTGTTGCTGATGTGTTAGTTGCTGTGGTTGCTGCAATTGCTGCGATTCTCCCGACACTTCACTCTTGTCAATTGTCTCGATTTTAATGGGCGCCACATCATCACTGCTGCATATGATTTGACCAGAAGGATATGCATACAGTGTGCCCGGATGTGCATTTGCCTGCTCGGCAACCTCGGCAGCGGTTCGTGGTGCCATCTGAATGTAGTGGGGTGAGTGGTGCGAACTGCGCTGATACTCAATGTGCGTCTCTGTTGCCGAATTCGAGCTACCGCTGCTGCTATTGTTGGTGCTGTGATCGCCTTCACGCGACTCGTTTAGTTCGCTGGAGATTGAATAAAAATATTCAATTACTTATAGTTTTTTCATAAAAAAGATTCTTTGCAAAAGAGATCATATATGGAGATAATGTTTCTTTTTGAAAGAATTTTTGCAAAAATTTAGTGGAAACTCTTTAAAATCGAAAACTTCAGTTCGTTATGATGAATATTTGGAAATAATGTAAATAAAAATTCTTGATAAGTTTAATTCAATTCTTTTACTTACAGTGTGCCCGCTGTGGTCAGAATGCGTCGCTGTTGTGTTCGTGGCAATACAACATATTGTGTCTGCTGTTGCTGTTGTTCATCGGATTCACTTGTTTGGCTATTTGATTGCACCAGAACACCAACAGTTGTTGTTGTCGCTTGTTGCTGTTGCTGCTCCTGTTGCTCCTGCTCCAGCACTGAATTGGCCTGCTGATCGTTGCCGTTGCTGGTTTCAATTTTGATTTTATCCAGTAATTGCAGCTGTTGTTTGCTGAGCACTTGTTGCTGCTGTTGTTGTTGCTGCTGTTGTTGTTGCAGTTGTTGCTGTTGCTGTTGCTGCGGCGTCGTCTGCGCTTCCATCTGCAATGGCCAAGGCATAAATGATGAATGGACTTGACATGTTGACAGCTTGTTGTCAAAAGTGTGGCTCCAGTTCCGGCCACACAATGCGAACTTGGACGCCCGTCCGCCCGTCTATTTCCGCCACACAAAATATAAGTCAACAAGCGCAAAAATACAGAAAACCCCAGACCACAAAGCCGGCAACGACAAATGTTCAAAGGCGCCGCTTCAAGCTGAAACTCAGAGCTCAAAACTCACAGCTCGCAACTCAATTTGTCGCCTACAAATCATAAAATACAAGAATACATAACTCGAGTACAAGCTCGAGTTTCTTGACTGTTGTTCTCTTGTGGCCTGTGCCCGAACTTCTTTCTCTGTTTGCTTTCTGCCTTCTTGGCCGATGTTGGTTTTGCCCACACACTTTTCACTTTTCCCAATTTACAATGCAATGAAACTATGTTTCTGTTTTTCTGTTTGCACACTGAACTCGGTTTCGTTTTCTGGCCGGAAATCAAATTTAACAATTTTGCGTCACTTTGGTCAAGAAAACAAATTACAGAAAAATAAAAAGACAACTATAAAATTAAAACTCGTTGCTCTGGTTGTGTTAAGTACGTCAGTTTGTTTTGTTGGTATTTATTTTCTGTCTGTCTTTTTGTTTAATGACCTCATTTGGTGGGGGTGGCTCAGTCAAGTTGTGTCAATATAGTACGATCGTCATCGTCACCTGATTCATGACGGTGCTCGAGGGCCTAACTGTGCTTTACTCTTTACTCTTTACGAGTTCCATAATGTTTTCAAAGCTTTTAGGTGCGTTTTTTTATGTCTCTAAAGGGAAAGTCCCAAGTACAAACCGTACTAAAATTTATAAATTTCAAGGCTAACTGCACATAAAATCCATGGAATGCTAATAACATGAAAACTCACTAAGCAAATCATAACATTTATGTAAATTAAAGACTTCAATAAAAAAAGTACATGCTCATTTATAATGTTATCGATTGTGTTCATTGAATCCACTTAGGCCCCACTATTCAACTGCATATAATGTTAAAAATTTAATATTTACCACTTTTAGTAAAGAACTAACGCCTTTTTAATCGTTAGGATATTATGTTACTTTTTAAAAAAAATTTTGAGCACAAACAAAATTTTAAAAATAATAAAAATGAAAATCTAATAAAATTGTTTGTTTGATTAAAATTCTATTTATGTACTCTGGCATTGACAAAAACTTTAATCATTCAAAAAATATTATCCTTGGTTTTTTGTTTGCAAAATGTTTAACAAAAGCTTTTTATAAATTTCCCCAAAAAGTTGTTGTTCTGCCAAGTTGTATGACAAATTTTATGAGTCGTGACAAATATGATCGATATAAGTAAAATATAAATCCCTTAACGAATATGATTCATTGAAAATCACACAAAGTTACGAGGTGTCAAGGTTCAAGAAAGACTTAAGCTATGTGTATACTATAGCGATTTTAAGATTATAGTCATACAATTTTGAATATTTAAAGTTTGCCAGGAATTCGATTTTTGCAAGAAACTTTAAATTATTAACTTGGTAATTACCCAAGCTATCATATTTTTGTATGCACTAAAGTTCAATGAATCGTCTACAGAGATAATAAAAAATGCAAACGTGATTGCTTATAATCTAGGATGTACAACTATGATATGATACTGTACGATATGCTGCTGCCACATACATATGTACATGTATGTATGTATGCACGTGCCAATGTTTGTGTATGAACCTGAAAGTTTAGTTAAGATACTGCTACCAAACGACAATATCTTATCCGTTAACTGCTATCAGCATACACAATCAGCTGTTTGCCACTACTACTACTGCTGCTGCTGCTGCTGCTGCTGGGGAGCTGGGAGGTCATATTTGATTTAAGCAACCCCCTTGCAAGCTTACGATTGGCTACGTCACCAATAGACATAAACAGATAAAAGAAATTGAAACACCAAAGAAAATATTTTTTACAATATATATAAGTATAAGCCGTCGTCATGTAAGAGGCATGTTCGCATTACGAGTATTTGCTTGGGCTCGTCATGGGTTGCGGATACGCATTTATGAATGAAATCTTTGCAGTCACACCTACAATGCTGTTGTTTTTTTTTTATCTATATAAACAGAAGATATTGGCTATATGCACAATCACACACCATTTCGCTTTCATTTGACGCTGTGCTATAGTTTAGATACATTTAAAAGCCGCTCAGAAGTGAGTTTTGTTTTTTTCTAATAAAATGAATTGTATATAATGTATCTGTATATACCATATATAAGATAAGATGTCCAAATGCCAGCTGCATTCATACAACTCCATTAAAGTGCCATAAACTCTGAATGGTTTAAGCCGCTTTTGACCCTTGAGCTTATCAGCCGTCAACTGTCAACTGGCGACGCGTGTCTAATAAAACTATCTCCGACCAAGTATCTAACCCTGCCATAGACTATCGCAATCAATTGCAGCCGCCAAAGCCGCCATTAGCCAAATGTTAACTCTAGCTCGATTGCGATTGGTTCGCAATGCAACTTCCGTTGCAGCCGATTACAAAAAAAAAAAAAAAAAAAATGCAACCCCTATGGATCTAAGGGTTGGCAATTATTTCATTCATAAAGCAATTCACTTCCACATTTGATGCACTCATCCCTTGCATGGCTCCGGAGCTCGAGCCAAGGCGATAAGATTGACATAAATTTCACATTACCAGCGTTACTTTTTTAGGTAACATTCAATAAAAAAAAAATATATATTTGACCTTTTTTTTTGTCATGAATGAAAAAACTGCGCGTGCTCGGCAAGAACCCAAAGGATCTTTAAAACCTACGTGTGTGTATTTTTTTAAAGGTATTTTGACGCCACCGCCGCAATTTCGCTTTGGCCTCATAAAGATAAAACATCTTTCCACATTTGACTTTGTTTTAAATGCAGTTTTTTTTCTGTCGCAGTTGTTGGATCTGCGTGCAAGCGACGGGTGAGTCATTCATTATAAATCAATTTGTCTTATCTCAGTGACAATAGTCTCTGTCTGTCCCTCTAGAAACAAAAATCTGTTAACTGGCGCTGGTGCTGCTGCCGTTTTTGACCTTGTTTCAAAGCCAAGCAAAATGGCTGGCATTAAAATCGACAGCCCAGAAAAAAAAGAGTTTAGGGCGCAATTAATCATTTACGATTCATAATATTTAAATGACATTTGAAATCTTTTTGAAAATAAAATCAAAAATTTTTGTGTGCTACTTGATTCCAAATCGTTGAAAAGTCACAAAATGTTCTCAGCTCATTAACGTTATGGTAACACACAATTGAAAATGTTTATGGCAAATACCATAAAAATGTTTATAGTTATGTGTTGCGGCTCATCTGTAGCTGGTCAATTTAATGAACCGGTGTGAGAAACCGTTTTTTATGGCGCCTAACTCTTTGAATGCCGCGTTCTAATAGCTCGCGCTGCCTTGTTAAAGTATCTTTATTTTTTTTAGATAAACTGATTTGAAATGAAATTGCTGTTTCAGCCAAATCTAGATTTTTTAGCTGAAGCAAAGTATCCAATAAAATAAATAATCAAATAAATATCAATTTTTTTTAAAGTAGATCATCTTCAGACAACTTAATTGTTAATTAACTGCGTATAAAAAATTTAAATAGATTTCGAATCTTATTAATTTCAATAAAAACAAAATTATTTGTATTAAAAATTTTCCTTTTATGCAAATAACAGACAGACGCAAGCATTTCCGACCCCATAAAGTGTATATATTCTTGATCAGCATCAACAGCCGAGTATCCCTTATATCCCTTAGTCCGTCTTATAAACGAGCCGATCTCATAGACCATGAGAGCTTGGGACTTGAAATTTTGTATATAAGTTCTCATATAGAACGCGCTTGTACAGTTTGCTTTGATATTTTGATAACTTTAGGGCTTTCGATAAACATGTGTAATCCATAACAAGAAAAACTTGGGTTTAAAAATTTAAGTTGAGATTTAAAACTATGGTAAAAAATTAGTATTTTGAAAACCGTTTAAGTGACACCGGAGATATTGCAGATAGAAGTTTACTCAATATGCAAAAACGTTAACACACACACACACGACTGTACGCGTTACTTAACGGATTAAGGGTATGTCCTAGTCGTGATTTCGCGACAAAAAACCCTCTTAATTGTTTAGTTATACGAACCTTCAGTTGCATCTTGATATCGACTATAGCAATACTATTGCAAACCATCAAATGTTCGTTGTGTTTGGCTTTTGTTTTGTTGTTTAGGTTTTTATCTGGGCTGCGTTCTATTTTTTTTTATCACTTGATTTTTGTTTTTAAAAATTATCACATACACTGGTAAATGTTGTTGCTGTGCATGCTTAAGGAAAAACACCTGTTGCAAATGCGCGCGCAATTAAATGTTTTTCGTTTCGACAAGAAAATTCACGAAGAAATTAATATTCAAGCTAAGTGTGGGCGAAATTTAGTTGGGGTGTACTTTTTGGCATCCGTCGAGCGTTTTGGTTGTTTCCCGCGCGGCATTAAATAATAATAATAAGTGCTATTTTTTCGAGACCAAGTCGAACCCGGGCCTGATGGCGACGACAACAGCGACAACAACGACAACTACAACGACGACAGAGCAGAAGCGATACCAACACCGATGCCAACGATGTCGATGTGTAAGGCAACGCATTGCGGTGCCTGGCGCGTTTAGCACCTTTTACCTCAGCGCCCAATTATAAAACCCATACAGACGCACTTTTGCAGCGCTCTTCACTTGGTAATATATATGGTATATAGAGCACTTGCGGTTGCCAGCGTGTATGTGTGTGTGTGAGTTATGATTTATTTCTATGCTCTTGCAAGCGTTATGTACAGGTATTGGTTATCTTATCGCAACAGCGATAAGCCTGCAACTGTGTGTACAGTATTGGTGTATGTGTGTGTGTGAATAGCAAACAACAACAGGGCAACAGGGCAGCGACGTCGGGAAATATTTTGTTGCCGTTGCCAGCGATAAGTATCTCATAGATACAAATTGCGCATGCGTGCGCAGCTACATTCCATGGCGTCAACCAAAATCAAAAGCCAGCCAACTACATACAATATATACACAACTATATACATCGTCTATATTTTATATGAACAAGGCTCCACTTCCAGGTGTAGCTTGTGTGCCCCCCTTTCAATATGAGAATATTGCTGGCACAGTCAGCTATTTGTCGATTGTGCAATTTAGCTTGGCGCATTTTCTAATTGCAGTCGTAAAACACTTTCTGGCAAACTAATAAACCGCGCCAAGTTAGTCAACACTTGGGCTGGCTGGCATCGCCATCCACCACCTGTCCGTACCTCCAACACTAATTTATATTGGGGCCCTCTCAAATGTGTGTGTGTGTGTGTGTGGCCAACTTTATTCCACTTGATGATTGTCTCAAGTGTTGTAACTAATGAAAACTAACAATCATTGTGTGTTGTGTGCTTTTTTTTGACACTATTTTGACGCTCAATAAACACACGTGTCAAGGATAAGTTGTCTTAAAACTATTGCAACACTTTCAAGCGCCTATTGAAAACTGGGGATTTTGTCATTCATACTATCATAATAAATACTTTGTATTACAAACTAGTAAAAAGCTTGCTAAAGCTACACTAAACGTATAATGTAAATAATATATACTTTTGGCTAGTAACCAATCAAATGTTGTTGGAAATAAGCAATAATAATAAATAAAAAGGTTTATTAAAAGAACTAAAATTACTTGCAATGTAAAGGGTCTTTATTTCTTATGAACAAAGTTTTCCAAAACCAGCATCAAAGTTGGAGCACATTTCAGATGTCTGTCAAACTTATGATCAGCAGGTTTTTTTGCTTGAAAAATGTTTCTGATAATTAACAGGATTGTAAACAATTTTACATTTCATGGTTTTATTTTACTTTTTACAGATTTTTGTTTTGATTTTTTGAGCACACAAATAATTAAACCGTAAAAAACATAACTATATCGCATTAATAAAAGAGTTTAGATCACTAGAGTTCAAAAGATTCTCCGACAAATTGTACTTTTACATTATAGTACAAGTATTCGTAGGTGTTCCAAAAAAAACACACTGTTCTTGGCAATATCATAAATTGTTTATAGTTACAGCCATAAAGCAAATAGATATATGACGATCATTAACATACACACACACACATTATACTAATAGAGCAGAGCAAAAGCAACAGACCTTCAGCAGGTCCCACATAAATCAAATTAAATGAAAAATGAACACTGGACAGTTTACCAAGTACATATATGTATACTAAGTATACAATTACTTGCAAATTTCTCTTTACATGCACGTATGTGAACGCATCCAAGTATGGATAGTATTAGCATATCGCTGACAATGGCATTGTGCTGTGATAAATTTAATTGTTTGGACTTGTGGCAAACATAAATCATGTGGCCAAATCTTAAAAGCACAGCCAAAACAAAAGTATCTAATAGTTTTGCCTGTTTAAAGTAGCCAACAGTCAAGGCATATTTGAGATATGCTGGCGGGCAACGTGTCACAAAACATCAACTCAGTGATTAATAACAAAATGCAAAATGAAACTCACAAAAAGCTGACAGCCTTCATGCGCCTTTGGGTTGCGTTGCGTTGGGTTTCGGCCAACAAACTCTGACGTTATTACAAATGGCGCAACATGAATTCAACATTACGATTAACTCCATGAGGACTGTGGCGCTCAGAGTCTGAGTTTGTTCGATCGAACTGTTGTTTATAGGTAAGTCGTGCAATTAATACCCCAACGTTGATGACACAAGCCGCCTAGCTTAAAATATTGGAAGCCAACACAAATTTATGACCATAAGACGCAAGACTTATTGGCGGCGCACAAAACTAAGGAATTTATGGCGCTCAAATTTTTCATTTCGTTGGGGTTTGCTGACCAAACAGCATTATGAGTATTTATATATGTACATATATGATCGTTCGTATCTTTCCTAGAATCACACACACTGTTTTTTTTGATACCCTTCAACTTGTCCATGCAGTTTCAAGTGCTTCAGCGCTCCGCAAAATGAAAACGAAACGAATTGAATCGAAACTCAGTTATCAGCACTTCGACGCTTTTTGACAGTATCGTCGATCAGTTGAAGCACTCACTGTTTTCGAAATTTAATTTATAAATATATATATAAACAATTGTTGCCACAAATTGGTTGACTTGTTTTTCGTTTCGTTTGGCTTTTTTTAGCGGTCGTCTTCGGGGCGGCTGATAACGAACTCCAAGAAAATTAAACGCCAAAAAATATATATAAAATACCAACAAAGGCGCGCCATAGTTTTAATTACTTACTTATAGCTGAAAAAAAAAATGGGAACAGCAACAAAATGCTTTGCCGCAGTTCTATTTCTTTCATTAAATCCATGCCTGACTGTGGCTGGGGCGGTGGGGTGGGTGTTCACGGTTCCACCAACCACCGAAATGAAAGGGAACAACCACCAATAACGACCACGGCATTGTGGCGTGGTTCAATCAAATTAAAATGGAAATTTTGTAATGGCGTCATTGTTGTTGTTGTTGTTGTTGGTTTCTGTCTTCATGCGGTTTGGTGAAAGCATTTTGAGTTCAAGTAAATTTCTATTAACCTGCTATGCTCTTTGGCCATAAATCATCTACGGCACGCAATGATAGCCATACTGCTACCAACTGCCAACTACCAGCTACCATTGATGTGAGTCTCTTTGACGAGAGCAGAAAGTTTAAAACAATATTTGGTTTTAAGAATTTACCTTAGAAGATGTCTTGAGAGGGGACTTTTGATAATTGGACTAAAAATTGTTTGCCAATAAACTTGAATCCATTTTTATTTTAGTGTAAAATAAGTTTTGACAATTTTTCAATCAATAAATTATTTATTTTAATTAAAAAAATATGATTCTTGTAAGTATGGCTACTTACTATATATTACACTTGATAATATATAAACATATGATTATTTACACTTGTTAAACCTTGTTAAAGATCTTGATTATGTATGGTATAGTATTCCGTATTTTGCCGTTTGATTATTTGTAGACTAAACAAATCAAACTTATAAGATCGAAGGTTTTTACAGCCATTCCGCAGATTGAGCTCCGTTTTTTAATCAATTATCTTAATTATTATTCATATGTGTATGTCTGTTATCTCCAAATTAATACAAAACATTTGTAAAAGCAAATGTTTTATACCATATTGTGTTTGAATCTTAATCATATCTAAACACATTTGCATTTCTATGAGGGTTGGGTCATCAATATACTAGAAAACCTGGACCCGAAGTTGTATTAAACGTACTTTTAAAGGATTTTTTTGCCAGCAACACCGAAACCTAAACATAAACTTTACAAAATTTACCATTAATGTAGAATAAGGAGCATATCTTTGGTGCAAATTTGTTGTTTCAATGTATGCATTAATCTGCATTTGTAAAGTTGCTTTGAATAATGTAATCGACTTTTGCCTTTTGCCAGTTTATAGTTTGCTTTACTTTGTATAGTTTTTTTATAGAGCAGACAACTTTAACTTTGTAAGTTTTCTTACACTTCCAAGAACTAAAGATGCTTGTTGCAAATCTTTTGAGTAAATAGAGTATATATTTAAGCCATTATGTACCCAATGACTACATCCAATGAAAATTGTTGTCTCATTTTTTGCATTTGTTGTTCGCTTGGTAACGTAAGTTTTACTGTTTTGCCATACATACATACATGCATATATACGCACCTTTGTTTATCGATATGGCCCAGACATGAGTCATTATATTAACTGGCAATCCATAATAATCCGTTGTCATTGTTGCTGTTGTTGCTGTTGGCCTTTGTATTCGCCAGCGACGACGCCATTAGCAATCATGGCTACTGGCGCTGGGGTTGAAAGGGGTTGAGGGCTACTGTTGCGGGCGGGGCTGGTTTATAATGGTAGCCCAAACACATCGATTCCAACAGACACTCCGATATGACGAACATTATTAATTACTTATGAAACATATAGCCAAAAAAAAGAACAGAAAATAATAATGTATACGTTTAAATGAACAACCATATTTTTTCTTGTTATTATTCGTTGTGTAACGCGTTTTAATTTATTGAGTTGTATTTGGAGTCTTTCGTTTTGTATTCTTGTTCTTTGATGTCTTTCACTTCACTCGCTGATAATCGATACGTTCGATTTGTGATGGCAATAAACCATATATGTGAGATGGAGAAAAAAATCCCCGATTTCCGTCATTACCGTGTCACTTTTCCACATAACCTGAGAAAGTATAACGAGTTGAAACGTTTGCTCGTTACCCCCAATGGCATATTGTGCACAACTGATTGTTCCTATCAACAAAAGGTGATTTTTCCTATCGTCGTCGCATATAATACACCTCTAAATGTATATATATATATATATATTTATGTATAACAAACATATCGAATATCTGAGAATAGATAGTGGCCTTAGATAAGTTAACGTATCTTAACAGAGATTTCGAGCCACACACAGATACCACACACCACACACCAGTGGCAACAAGCAGGCCCCCCAAAATGTGTGTAAGAAACAGCTGCTCCTTAACCTACTCCAACGGGAGTCTTTACACACAAAAGTTTTCAGTTTTGAGTTTTTGAGTTCAGCGATAACTCGATGTCCATATCTGGTCGGGGCTGTGTCAACATCTATGTATATAGGGTTTACCAATGTCCCAAGTAATCGCACTTCATTTGCTTAACCGATAATGCGTGCTGTGACGTTGCCAATTTTCTTTTGCTTTGGTGACCTAGCTAGATAAAAGTATCTAATCTTGGCTTTTGCCGCAATACAAAACAATAACAATAATAATAATAGTGGTGGTAGTGTGCCTCTGTATTTATAAGATAATGAAGATTTGCTATCAATTTGTCGCTTATTATTGCCATTGTTGTTGTTGTTGTTGTTGCTTGGCGGTAGGATATCGGTATCAGTTTTGGGGTATCTGTTAAGGTGTTCCCCAGCGCCGGACTGACTGTTTGGTTGGGTTTTTGGTCTCGTTGTGCTTCTGGTTATGGTTCTTTCTGGTGCTCTGTATCAGTATATCAGTGTTTGAACTGATAATGTCCCAAGATAATAAGCGATAATAATTTGAATTTTTCAGTAATTCCTTAAGTTTGGACGCCCAACGGCATGGAATCTAATCACAGTTGGTGAGTGTAACTGGGATTTTCAACATGGAAACATTGTTTCTTTTCGAATCGCGTCGCGTCGCTCAACATTCCTTAGGATATCCAACTCTTAAAATAGATCACAAAACAAAAAAAAAAAAAAAAAAAAAACAATTAAAACCCTGTCCGAGTGTGATTTGTTATTGCATTAAACCAATTAATATAATCCATAAATTCTTTTAAGTGCTCTTACATTAAAGACTGTATGGAAAGATTCATAAACTGTTGAATGTGTTTTTATTTGTGCTTAAAGGAAGTATCATAAATATGCCTTAAGGCTAATTTTGCATATTAACAATTCCCGCTTTTTAAACGGATCTCTTTTAATTGAGTAACGCACCTGATGTGTTATTAACGATCAAAGCTTAATCCGCATTTAATTTTAATTGAACGCTCATATTTTCAATTGCCTTTCAAAATCGCTTACAAATAAAGTGCTAAACAAAAATATAAGAATAATAATTCGAGTAGCACTTGAATGAAAGAATAACCATTGATATAAATAAACGAATTTGGCCAACTGATTAGATTAAAACGTGTATTAATTAAAACCATTTCCTTAATGAATTTGTTTTTGGTGCCTGTGTGCAATATGAAGCTTCAAATTCTATGTTAATACTAGTAAGTGACCCGCTTGCTTCGCTGCGCCGATAGTTTTTACAAAATTTTAGCAATTGATATTAAATAAATACAGTCGTGTCTGGATATAGTGAACTAATTTTTGCAAAGCCTGTTCTTTCGAGACAACATTTTTCTTTCTTAGTGCTCACTTTCAACCTGAATGGAATATTTGGTAAAAATTTTAGCCTTCTTTCTAGCTTTTTTCGTTTAGGCTTGTGGGTCTCTCAACAATCACGACAAACTCTTTTATATATATAGATTCCGATTGCCATAACTTTCTCAAAATACGCCCGATTTTCAAATGCGGTACATCAAAAGTCTTGTTTTACGCTATAGTTTAATACTGCATTTAAATAAATACAAAATAAAAAACTTAATTTTATTTTTTATGATGATGATTTTTATATAGATCGATAATCGACTTGGGCGTGGAACGAAACTTCCGATTGCCATAACATCTTCAAATTTTGACCGATTTTCAAATGCGGTACACCAAAAGTCTTGTTTTACGCTCTCAATTAAAACTGCATTTAAATAAATACAAAATAAAACAACTTAATTTTTAGTCATTTTTCATGTTAATTTTTTATGATCGATAATCGACTTGGGCGTGGAACGGAAAACCGATATAACAAAAATATTTAAAGCCCGAAAAATGTTCACATAATTATTAAGTTTTAAGCCCAATCAAAAGGGTGTCCTATTTTATGGTTTCAAGGATTTTTTTAGGGCAATGAGTAACAAATATGTTATTAAACCTTGATAAATGTACACCAGTAACAAAGAGACCATCCCACTATATATGTTTGTATGTATGTTCTTGCTAAAAGTCTGTCTTTAAAAGTTGAAATTTGTGAAGACATCGTTGTCTTGAAAACATTGTTGATGACAAGCCCGTGTCTACATATTTTCATTTGCGTTGATGTGCTTACTACACGCCTGCCTCTTGTTGCCGCATGTTTCACGAGTGTCTTGACGCTTCGTCATGTTACTGTCACGTCGTCGTTCTGTCATTGCGTCGACAGTTGCCCTCGCTGGTGCTGCTTCTTCTTCGTTTTTTTATTTCATTATCTTAAGTACACATTTTGAAGTACAAACGTCAGTTGGCGATAAGGCGAAACGTAGCGAGGCAAAGGCAAAGCAAGACATCAGCAACAGCAAAGAACTATAGCTGGCAACAAAGTCAACAACAACAATCAGAGCAATGAATTTGTTGCGTTTGCTCTAAATGCAAACTGTTTGCATAACCAACCAGAGAAAAAACCGGGAAGAACTCTACCTAAAATGTTGTATGTGCATTGCGTTTTCTACCAGGAATTTGTTGGCAAAGTGAATCAACATTTAACTAGGGACACCGCATGTTCTTACTTTCCATCTGTCAGATACATTTATGCTCAGATACATACATACATACATGTATGCTTATACATATAAAGGTGTACTATCGCTTCTTTCTTTTACTTTCTGCATATGGTAAATACCATTATCAAATCATATTATCTTATTTATAAGCATTATCGTGGCCACAGATACAGATTGCCTATCTATGGCAATGGGCATGTAAAAAAAAAAAAATAATAATATCTTACCGTGCGGTTATTTCGTTGCTCGCACAGTAAGTTTTGCACTTTCCATTTAAACACGCATCGCCGTCAGTCGTCGGTGTCTTCAGTTATACTCTATATACATATATGAACATTCAACATAATGGTTATAAAAGCAAAAATTATAACAAATTAACGTTAGAGCGTGCCACAAAACATCATAAAGTGACATTAATTTTGTACCCGCCAGCAATAAGTCGAAAAACAAACGACATTCTAATAAAAAAAAAATAGTGTCATAAAACTTGAACGTCAAGCGAAAAATTAACTCATCGTAAATAACGAACTTGCGTCTATGTACATTAAGTATACATGTTTATATGTATGTATGTATGTGTACATTGACGTAAATTTACTTACATAAGTGCGAACAAAAACGTGATGAAAAAAAACTGTTGTGCCCTTAAGCACTTAACTGTTTGTGAAAAGAATAAATCTCGTAACGAATACCTTAACATATATTAAAATGTTCACAATCGTTTTGAGATAAATATGTGCGATTAAAAGTTAACATCTGTCAAAGTGTCATATGTCTCCATAGATTTTATTGACTTTTTTGCTATAAAAAAGAGAAAATATTAATTAACTTATTCTAACTCTATATCATGGAGGACTTGCTGTCCTTTCAAAACCATGAAGTATCTCAAAAACCGCAGTCGCTCCACCCAAATTAAATATCAAGAAGCAGCTGTACAGAAAAACTGTTAACGTATGGTGCATAACATACATACATACACACACACATATATAGTGCATACATACTGTACACAATCAATTCCTCACGCTTACATTATATACAACGACCATATATGTGTACGTGTGTGTGTTTGTTATTGCTGGCTTGCGCGTTTGGTAACTTGTGCGCCATTTTGAAATCAAGATGGCGACAACGATAAAGCTTTTCAGCACTTGGAGCGCTTGTGTGCGTTGTTTGTTGCCGTCGCTTTATTTTCACTGCTCTCCAAATGGCATTGCGTATGTTCAATTTCAAGTGTTGCCAGCCTCTTGTACTTAATATCAACTAACTGATCCCATAGCTGAACTGTAACTAAAGTAGACGGCTTTAATCAATTGGTTTGCAGAAACGAAACAATATCAAACAGAAAGTGGAAATCAGAAATCAAAAAAACAATGAAAACTATATCTTATCATATACATATACATATGATATCATGTAAGACGATGTATGTGGCAAGTGTGGGGCATTATCATCCCACCATTATCTGGGCAAAACATTGATAGGCAACCATGACCCAGCCCCAGTTTCAGCAGCAATCTGTAGTTTTTTCGTATTCAGCGAAAGTAAGAACGACCGATTAGAGCAGATTGAACAAACTATATATGACTACAGAAAAAATTCGATTAATGGTCTGTCTGAT
Organism: Scaptomyza pallida; assembly: GCA_018152965.1. NCBI lineage: Eukaryota > Metazoa > Arthropoda > Insecta > Diptera > Drosophilidae > Scaptomyza > Scaptomyza pallida. The sequence continues at coordinate 8,689,601 of JAECXP010000004.1, read as the reverse complement.
TTCAATATGTTTATCAGAAAATAGAATATGTATTTACTTTATCTCAAAACTAATACGTTATGGGCCGCCAGGTGACTCTGACACTTATCAGCTATCAATCAAACTCTGCACCGCCTGCAACAAGTTCAAAATGGGGGACAGACACTTGAACATTGCACGAGCTGGCAACTCTCAACGTTCCCCTGTACACATTTGTACAGTCACGTAGTCAGCATAACTGTTTGTTGCTCTCCCACTCTTGCTTATGCAAACAACGTCGTCGCAGCGCTTAATAAACAATAACTGTTTTTTTTTTTTTTGCCACATAAAATGACTTTTCGATTTTGGCGGGTTGTTAGTGTAATCATTGTTTTTGTTTCTACCCCCTTTTTTTTGTTGTTGTAACGCGTGACTCTAATAAACAAAAAAGAACAAGAACAACAACAACAAATGTACGGAAACTTTTAATCACAAAAAATAGAGCAAAAAATCAAATATAAATATGGGAGCACAGCGAAACGGGGAATGCGAGTGTTTATCTTATCGCGCCACAACAACAAAATTGTCGCTTTCATAAATGGCGGCGTATAAAAATATATATACATACATTTGTTTGTATGAATGTATGTATACATATATTATACTAGCAATAGAAACGATTCATATTCAAAATTCTAACCATAGGCCAAACATTAGTTATTTTTCTGTATTTATATGTTTAAACCATAATTTTATTTTGCGCAATTATTGAATACTTAGGCTTTAAAATGCAATTTAGGTGATTTTTTACATCAAAAAATAAAGTTGGGATTACAGTAAAAAGCACAGAATGAGAATTTGTATCTTTCGCTAAAATTCTTTGATTGAAAAAATCCAAACAAAAACCCCCTGAGCAGTCAGTTAGTTTATAATGCCATACAAACTTAATAAAAATATTAAGATAAAAAAAATCAATCCACCAAATAATAAAGAATCATCCAAACAAATACAAATACATTTCAGCAGCCGACTAATAACTACCATTTGTCATTTAATAACTAATTTGATAATTTTCCAATGGATTAGGGACATAGTATCGATGAATATTTAAGATTTCCAAATGGAAATTACTTAGGTCAAATTCTATTAGTATAAAATAAATTCTTTTAATGCGTATTTATTTATCAGCCCGAAAGTATGCTACGCTTTTCGCTTCATTCAAAATGCAATAACGGGAGACGTACAGTGCGTTAACATTCTGTTAGCAGCAGATGAGTATGTTAAAAGAGACGTAACTAGAGCTGCCAACTTTTGTAAACTCTCTCATCATATGCGTACTTAGGCTCGATCAAGGGCTTGATAGCGGGCAAAACCTTTTCCTTTAAAACGGGGCTTAAACGCTTGGTTTTATAAATTTGTGACCATATGTTCGGTGGAAGCTTAAGCTTAAAACTAATTGAAATAATGAATTAAAGCATAAGTTACAAAATCAAAACGTTAATAAAATAAAATTCCGCTAAAACTATTTGCAAAATTTCTAAATTTCAATAAAAAACTAGCTAACATTTTGGATACTTGTCATTTATTTGTTCAAAAAATAAAAATAATAATAATAATATTGCAAAATAATGTAAAAAGTTTTACAAAACTAAGACTTAATTTGGCATTAAATATATATATATGTATATGTTTGTAAAAAATGTGATAAATTAATAACTAAATTGCATGAGATTATTTTCTTTTCGTTAGTTGATAAATTCATTAATAGTGTTTAATAAAAATATAGCTTAAAAGTCTACATGGAATTCGATAGTAAGAAATCTCAATTGGTATTCATAATTCATAACAGGATATAGTATTGGGGATCGTAACAATTAAAATCCAACAACAAGCAAGTTCTATGTTGCCGAAGACATTTCGCTAAAAATTAAACTAATATTTTATATAACAAACATCGAGTCGGTAGAAATGTCAAATCAATTTGCTTAAATGTATTTACAAAACGAGTGAAAATGTTTTTTTGTTTTTTTTTTTTGTGCTTTTTCTGAGCCTGTTGCAAGTTCTTAGAGAACTTTTGGTATACGCAATTAAAATGTATTCAAGTTTCTTTGGAGCTCTGAGATTTATATATAACAACAATATCTTTGGTCATCCGCATTCGGTCATCGCCTGCCTGCAATTTATTCCATTTTAACAATTGTCTCGCGCTCAACGCCATATTTGCGTCCAAACTCGTGTAGTTGCTGCTGTGCAGCAGCATGCAATGCATAGCTGGCAATCTGTTGCTCATGTTGCTGCTGTAGATTGTGTTGCTGTTGTTGCAACTGCTGGCGATGATAGGCTGCAAGCTCGTAATGCTCATCAATGGATGTTGAGCGACTCAGCAACATTTCATCATGTTGCTGATGATGCTGATGTTGCTGATGTTGCTGATGTTGTTGCTGCTGTTGCTGTTGTTCCAATTGCTCCATTTTTATGATGGCCGGTTGCTCCTCGTCGCCTAGTTGATAGTAGGGGGATGAGGTGCGTTTACACAAGGGCATCTCCGTCTGACCAAGCTGTTGATATGCATTTTGTAGGCTGATAATGTTGCTGCTGTTGTGGCTCAGTGAGGATAGTGTGTTCGATGCCGTGGTCGGTGTTGTTGCTGTTGTTGTGGCAGCCAATTGTTTGTTGTTGGTGGCTGATTCCGATTTGATCGCCGTGTTGATGGCCGACGCCGCCGCCGCCGCTGCTGCTGCTGCTGCTGCCGCAGCTGCTGCCGTAATGGAGTTCGGCATCAGCTGCATAAGTTGTTGCTGTGCCAATAATTGTTGATCGCTGTTGCTGTTGCTGCTGTTGTTGCTGTTGCTCAATTGTTGAGCTTCCAGATATTTCTGTATAATTTGTTTGTTATTGTCATTGCTATTGTTGTTGTTGTTGTGGTTAAATAGTGAATTGTTGTTGTTAAGCTGCGTGGGCGATGGTGTGGAATAAATGGAATGCGACATTGCTGATGTGGGTGTTGTTGGTGAATGTTGCATGCTGCATGATTGTTGCTGCTGTTGCTGTTGCTGCTGCTGCATGTTAATGGGTGACATTTGATATGAGGATGTTGGTGACATGTCCAAACCAGCACAAAGTTGTTGTTGCTGCTGTTGTTGCGATGTTGCATTGGGTGATAATGAGGATGATGCCATGCTTTGCGGTGAGCTTGCCGCTGATGAATGTTGCTCAATGTTTAGTTGCTGCTGTAGCTGTTGCTGCTGCTGCTGCTTTTGTTGCTGCTGCTGTTGCTGTTGTTGTTGTTGTTGCGATGCGTATGATGACATGTATGTAATTGATTTCATTTCTGATGTAAAACATGCACAAAGGAGGGGAGAGAGAGAGAGAGAAAGCAGACATCACAAATTAGGCATGCGCACAAATAAAACAAAAACAAAAACAATGTGATGAACAAAATATGAATTTTAAATTTTATCGAAAAACCTACCATCATTGACATCCATTTGTTGACCATGGCTATCCAGTTGCATGCCACCCACAGTGTGGCACGCATTGTTGGCATTTGTGGCAACCAGTGAAGCCGTTTGGGAAGCACGCATCGATTTCTTTGACTTTTCACTCTTGGTGCCCTTTGGTTTACGTTTGCGTTTCTATTGGGAGATGATTAATGAGATTAAGTATACGTAGTTGAAAAGTGTTGCAAGGCATTTAAACGTACCTGTATAGTGTCCTTCTTCATGGTCAGTGGACGCACCACATTGTGCAGCTTAAAGTAGAGGCCGCAGGCATTGCAGACGGGCTCGCCGCCAGGATTGCGACGCCACAGCGATGTATAGCTTGTCTGGCAGTTGGAACAGGACATGCCAGCACGTCTCGAGGCGCTCTGCTTAAAAAAATAATACATATATTAATATGAGTGTGTGTGTGTATAAGTGTGATTGTGTGTGAGTTTTGTAAGTATTTTTAATTTTTTGCTTTTGATGTGGAACAAAAATTCTTTTTATATTAAGAGGAAAGGAAAGGAATTTTCTTACTAATTGGGAACCAAACAAAATAAACCAAACAGTTCTACGATTTTTAGCTTTATATAATCATGATTAAAGCGTTTTGCATGCACAATAAAAAGATCTGTATTTTTGCGATACGTTAACTATTTAAAAAAATTGTTATTAATTTTTGAAAAATCTAGGAAATTTAGCTTAATTTTAATAATAATCCATAAAACATGCATTCAATTTTCGTTTACACAAGACTTTACAATTATTTCTGATATAAATTTGTTAGTTGTTATACTAAAAAAAATCATGCTTGTTCTCATTTATGATCTAAATCGAACATACTTTAAAAAAAATATATTTTTTTGGATCAACATTATCAGTATTGAAAATACTATTGGTAAGGGAAAATTTTTTTTTTTTTTAACTTAACTTTTGTTTTTTCTCAAACTGTCTTTCATCTGTATTGAAAATAACTTTAAACGTTTTTCGATTTTTTTTAATGATTTCTGTTACAAATTTGTTAATTGCTAGGTTAAAAAATCATGCTTGAACTCATTTATGATCTAAATCAAAAAATATATTAAAAAAAATTTTTATAGCTTTACATTATCGGTATTGAAATTAGGTTTGTTAAGGTATAACATTATTTTTTTTTTATTTTTTTTTTTAACTGTTTTCAAGATGTAAAAACTTTGAACGTTATTATTCTTTTTAGCATCTTCAAAACCAAAGTAAGTAAAAGATTTAAGACAACCCCTAACTTTAAACTACTTTCAATTAGTAATAAGTTATAGCTAAGTATTGGCATGTTAGTTTTTCAGGTTTGGTTTTTAGTTCTTTTGTGTGTTTGGTTCTTGCAGATTGTTTTGGTTTTGGTTTGATTTGTTTAGGTTTGGTTTGTTTAGGTTTGGTTTTGGTTTGGTTTTGGCTTGGCATCTACTACTATATGGTACTACACATATGCATAATTAATGGGGACGACCTACCAAGCGTCTCGAATTGGCGCGACTAACGTGCTCGTCGAGCGCCGTTGATGTCACTGCAGACGACGTTGTTGTCGCTGACGTTGAGCCTGCGCCTGCGGAACCGCCGGCAGCGCTTGTGGCATTTGTTGTGGCCTTACTGCGGCTACCGGTGGTCACATTAAATGGGAAGGTCTTATAGAAATCCCCGCCTGATTCAGCGGCCACTGTAATAATGCAATTAGAATTTGTTTGTAATGAAGAAAATCGGTTTTAGTTTGATACAAGATTTTTTTTTTGTTTTCGATTTGTTTGTTCAGGCATACAAAACTATGTAATTAGCGCTTGACTAATATAATAAATTCAATTAATTTTCTCTTTTTATGCATTTCTTGGTTCCATATATTATTATAATGGTTTTGTTCAGTTTCGATTTCAATTACTGAAGCGAGAACGTTGCACGCAACTGTTGTCTGGCTGGCGGATTTCTATAAGTTCTTATAGCCCATTAGCAAAAAATTTTTTTGTTCCACACAAAAGCAAAATTGTTTGGTTAGTTAGTAATACTTGTTGTTTGTTGTTTTTTGTTGACATTTACCAATCTTCTAGGCTGTTTTATTAGAGGTCGATTCATGCCGTTCATTTTATGATACAAGCCGCATGCATTGCATAAATAGTGTCCCGTGTTATCGCGTCGCCATAATGGGGTTGAAATCGCACCACAATTGACACATTCTCGCCCCTCAGTGAAAAAATCGGCATCGAGCAATGCTTTGGAAAATTTGAAGTACATATAGTAAGGGTAAATCGAAATTTGTGTTCATATTTTTTTTGGTTTTTTTTTTCATTTTTTTTTAAATTTGTTTGAAGTTATGTATGTGTGTGTGTGTGCTTGTGTGATATAAACGCTTTTAATTGCGCTTTTATTTGTTTTTAATAAATTATTAGTTTTTTTTTACTTTGTTTGTTGTTGTTGTGTTTGTTTGTTCATTTTGTTCAAGAGTTGATAACAAAAAAAAATTAATTGAATTTATTATACGTTATGCTTATATGTATGTATATATATATGAAATGTATGTGTTTTTGCAAAAAAAATTAAATAAATAAGTTTATTAAAAATAACTTAGTTCTTCCTTTTTTTATTGTATTTTTTTTTTGGGCATTTCTAAGGGTAAGTAAAATAAATATGTAGAAAAATATGGGAAAAAAATATTTCTTCAAGGTTGAATTTTAATAAAAAACGAGTTTATAGTAGATTTTTGAATTAAGAGAAAAAAGAAATTGAGAAAAATCTGTTTATATATGCTATTGTTAAAGCTGAAACCTGGCAAAAATATCTATTTTCTTTATTATAATGACAATGAAGAAGTTTTAAAACATTCGCCTAAGAAAAAATTATAAAATCCATAAAATTTTTTTCATATGTTGCTGCAAGTATTTCTTAGTTCTAAAACATCTAAACCTTAAATATTTAGCCATTTGGCCGCAATACTTTTTAGCCTAAAAATAGGGTTTACACAGACTATGCAAATAGCTAAAATATATACAAAAAAAAAAAAAAAAACCGGAACAACTGTTGTGAGTGTGAAATTCTACCTAAACTGATCCTAAGTACATATGTATATGCAACTAGAGTATGTGCCACACTTACTTGCTGTTAGCGATGCCGATGCGGAGAGAAAGGATCGTGCTGGATCGACAGCATTGCCATTGGCACCATCGACAGCATTGGCAGCGGCTGCAGCAGCTGCGGCCACAACACGTCCATTGCGTATCACATTTGTGACCGCTGCACCACCACCGCCTGCACCACCACCCAACTGCCCCTGGCTGCTGGCGGTGGGCGCGTAGCCAATTGGCTCAAAGTGTCCAGACCAGGCATCACCCTGCAAAAGTGGAAAGTGGCAACATTGAAGAGGCTGCTTGCAACATGTTGTTGTTAGCCTTGACTTACGTGAGTGCGATAATTGGCCAGCGATGCGTAGCCAGCACGTTCGGCAACAGTGCCAACAGATCCATTGGTTACGCCGTTACCATAGCCAGCACCAGTGCTGGTGGGTGCAATGCGTTGAAAGGCTGGCAAGGTGCCACCACCACCTGCACCACCGCCGTTGCCACCACTGTGACTGCTCTTTGGTGAACCATAGCCATCGTCTAGCAGGGAACTGTGTCCGGCTGCCGTGGAGCCACTTGTATGGAGCTGACCCACTGGACCCGGACTGCTGCTTGTTGAATTGTGATGTTGATGATGTTGTTGTTGTTGTTGCTGTTGTTGTTGGTGTTGCTGTTGTTGCTGCTGGTGCTGATGATGTTGCTGCTGTAGATGGGCATGCGTGTGTGTGGGTGAGGACACCGTTTGCATGCCATACTGCAAGCCATTGGCGGCCGAGGCTAACAAGGGACTTGCATACACAGAGCTGCAAAAATCGCACAAAAAAAAAAAAAATTTTATAAAAAAAAAAAAAAATATCAAATAGTATTATTTTTTACCTATAACAATAGTTCTTTAAATACATATTATTATAATTGGAGAAAAACATTTTCAAATTTGATTTTTAGTTTTGTTTTTGCGGATGTTCTTTAATTTCGCAAGGGCGCGTTTAAAGTCGCGCGCGCGTTTTGTTAGCGTTTTGTTGCTGTCTGTTAATGTTTAGGCGCTTGGCGACTTTTGTAAAATGAAACTGCTATTTAACATTGCCTTGCATTGTTTACATTACAGGGTTGTGCTGTTGTTGTTGTTCTTGGACCACCAGCGTTAACTTTTGGCATGTTTATAAGAAGCTGTATGTGTGAGTGTGTGCATTGAATATGTGCATATGTATGTGTGCACATAAAAGTTTTAATTAAAAAATAAAAGTGTTGCAGTTTTTTTTTTTTTTTTTTTTTGTTTTGTTTATGCGACTCAAATTCCTTGCAAAGCTGCCTCAACGGTAGCCTGCGCAAATATTTTTGCTACACTTGGCCGCATGTGGCAAAATCGCTGCTCTCTTTTTTTTGGGGCATAAACAAATTCAAAATTGCAAGCTTGACAATATGTATGTTGTTGAAGAAGATCGGAAGTTGTTGTTGTGGCAGAAGCGTGGCAGAAGTTGCATATAAAAGAAGACGAATGGTATTTGGGGCAAGTTTTAAACAGAGTTTTAAAACTAGAAACACACACACATATACACTGAGCAACACGATTAATATTGATATTTTTCTATAATATTTTTCACGGTCAGGCGTTTGTATTGCGCACAGGAATCACGAGAAATCCGCAAAATAAAAAAGGTAATGTTTTTGTGTTTCGAAAATACTGGCCAAATTGGTCAGACGATACAACAACCGAAACGGGGCACGCGCGTTTGCATAATGATTTGAGTCGGGTTTAGTTTTATGTCAGTTTTGCAGTCGACGCTTTTGAACGCTGCCAGCTTCGCGACTGCGCTGCTTACAGTTAACAATTCGTTGTTGTTGCCGCGCGCTTTATCTGCTGGCAGCGAAAAAAAAAATCTCAAAAAGATGCGATTTCAGGTGTTAAAAGAAATAATGTAAAACAATGCAATGCAAAATATAAGATAGCAAATGTTAAATATGTATATTAAGCATGGAATAGATTGCAATTATTTCACGTAAGTTTTTAAACGATCAAAATTGCCTCAAAATAATGCTTTGATTAAGTACAAAAATGCACAGATCAATTCAATATTTAACGTTTACGTTATATTTAATGTTTACGTTACGTTTAACATTAACATAGCCATTAACGATAACATTAACACTGGGTACCTCAAGCATACTTTATGTTATCGCAGGATCAGCTGAAGTTAAAGCTTTATCAAAGCTCAATTCAATTATGTTATTGGCAATAAATGCACAAATTTCAATTTTAACAAGAAAAGTATTTAAAATATTTCTAGAAATTTATTCATAATTGTATCTAAATCACTTTGGTTGCACTCACTTCTTACTAGATATACACGTGCAATGATAACAACAACGACAATAGCAACAACTAAATAAGCATGACAAATCTTGGAATATAACAATTACTATTGTCATATACAACACATATATATGTATGAATCAAAAATACCTATATACACTACAGATGTCGCACGCTGTTTGCCAACGTTTTTAGCAGTACATAGGAAATGCCAAAGAATAAGAGAAAAAAAAGAATGCACGATATTATATTATCAGTTAATTGTTCTTGTTGTTGTTGTTTGCTGCAGGTGAGTATTTCGCAAAAGACTTCTTGTTTTTCAGATTTCGAATATGTGAGCTAGCTGTCGTATCTCATATCTTCTTCTGGTTTCTGGCCAACAGAAATTGGCCAAAAGTCACATACGCGTCGACTCCGTCCGGTCTTTCTGTTTGGCACAGATATATAGATTTGACTTGAGAGAGAGTATAGAGCGTATATAAACAAAAAGCCAGTAAAAAGTGATCTCTTATAAACAAACTGCAAATATGTTGTCAAATTGATTGATTTAAAGGCAATTAGCTTGTTTTTTTTCAATATAATAACATTTGTTTGTTATAGATACGTCTTTTAAGCAAGCTTTACATCAATTAGTACAATGTTTAGGGTCTTAGAAATTCCAGATTTATGGTGTCATATTTACTGTTCTCATATTGTTGTATTATTGTATATAGCAGCTAATGATCAAAACAATACGCAGCACTTAAATGCGAATGCAGCTATTACGTCAAAGCTTAATAGGGCTATATAGATGTACTTTTCAGTTTTATAGTATAAAAATATATTTATAATTATTTAACTACTCGAGCGTATTACAATCGTTGGAGATTCTATTTAAATTCATATGAAAATCTATCTAAGACCCAAATACAATTCCGACTAGACATACCCTTAAACCGTTACGTTACGCGTGTGTTAACGCTTTCTGCTCAGGACTTAGGCGGGCTGTTGATGCTGATCTTAAATATGTGTTCTTTATCGATGCCATAGATACTTTCTTATGTCTGTTACATACTTTTGCATAAGAACATTTTAACTGTTTTTACCCATTTTATGGGTTAAGGGTATAAAAATAGTTAAAAGCCTTTGCTAAGACTGAAAATCATTTGTTAAACCAAGGTTTGAAGGAGAGATTATGTAAGTCTAAAGACTTTATTGCACATGAAATTTATAGGTTTAAGCATTATTTTCAAGTATGTATTACAATAATACCAAAAAAAAAACAACACCACACATCAACAAATTGTACAAATATTGCCATGTTATGGCTATTTTCATCTAATTGCGAGTATGCAAAACACGTTTTTCAATTAAAAACTGTAGCAGAAAAAAAGGCGAATTTTTTTTTTAGGTTTTTGTGAAACACAAACAAATAAGCGCCCAAAAGTGTAATGGAGTCGAGTCGAGCGAATTGTGCGGGTTCAGTTAAGCTTTTACGCCCCACCAAAAAAATATAAGAGGCTCGTCGTCTTGGTTAGAGTTGCCAAGTGTGCACTAAAGTGTAGAGAGCTGACTCAGTGTATTACTAGTAAGCTGCATCGACTACCCTGTTCCAACGGTTGTTTTTTTTCTTTTTTGTGTGTCAGAAGGCGGCTTTGAATTACCGCCCTGTTCCAAGTTCCAGTCAGAGGTAATAATACTACAAGTGAGAGCAATACTACGTTATTCAGAGCCCCGGCGGTATCCTCACACACGACGAAAAAAAAAAAACCGTTTGCAACCGAATATACATGCATAACAAGTTGGAAAAAATGCGCTTTCATTGCATTTTGTGGCATTTGCATTTGAATTCTATGTTGAAAGTGCAGGTTTTCATCGTTAGAGGTGTTGTTGTTGCCGGTGAATGCGGGTCATGCCCCCTTTTTGGCATATGCCACATTATGTAGTGTGTGGCACGTGCGTAGTAGCCTGACACGTGGCCGTTTAACCAGCATGACTATTAACGCCTTCTAGTCACAAAGTCAAAAAGTCCAACACATGTGTGCTAATACCACCCCACAACTAATGATTCACCTAACTAGACAGAGACAGAGTTGTGTGTGCAACTTGGGGGCAGTCTCATGATCATGACTCAGCAACACAACAGAACACAACTCAAATGTTTCCCTAAATGTCACTAATACCCTGCAATTAACACACTGCATTATGTTATTTGTTATTGTTTATGAAATCGGAGCAATCGTTTATGTTATTTTGCTTGCCTTTGTACTTTTTTTTTGCTTCTATTTTTTGTTTTTCGGGTAGGAAGCGCTGAATGACTGGAAAGCCGCGTCTCTGACAATTCACATTGCGAAATTATAAACGTGTATTTTGGATACAAAAATAAAAACGTTTGTGATTTGTTTATTTTGATCGTGCTTTATAGGTGGGATCCCCAACAAGTGATCGAAATAAAGTTATTGTCAAGTAAAAATAGTTTCTGAAGAATATATTCTTTAAAAGCAATGTTTGTTATATTTTAAAGTTCAATTATGTAGTAATAAATATTTTGTAAAATATTTCCAATAATTTTGTGTCTAAAATCCCTCGATAAATCTTAGTTAAATCGCAAAATTGTAAAGTTTTAACATATCCCATTAGAATATTGTTATTATTGTAAAGAAAGTTCTGCATACCAAAATGTAAAAGAATGTTCTTCAAAACATAAATAGGCACAAAACCAACTGTAGAAAAACAAATGTAGAAAAACATTCCAAAGTCAGTTCCAAAGCAGACAGAAAAATACTGAAAGATGCAACATGGAACACATTTTTTTTTTTTGTTGTTCGGAATGCATATTTCTACTATATAAAGTGTACAGACGCGTAATAGGCTGTACTATATATATATAATAATGAATCAAGAAATACATAAATATGCGCACATACATAGCGGAAAAGCAAAACCACCTGAGAATGCAATAAGCAAATGTATTGGAAAAAGTCAATGCACATATTTGTAAGTTACATGTACATATGAGTGTATGGCATTAGCTTGGGTGTAGTTTTGGGGGTGGGTCTGGGGGAGAGCAAAGTCTACGGCAGGCAAACAACAAAAGCAACAATTGTGACATTTGTGCTGTTTTAAGAGAAACATAACAACAACAGTTAAAAACGTAAAAAAAAGCATTGCCAGACCAAAAAAATACTTTGTTCACAGTTCAAACAAATTATGCAAAAAGTGAACGAAATGAACAGAACTTTTTCGAGCTCTTGTTGAAAAATATACTTTTCTCTAAGCACAAAATTATTTTTCGGATTTGTTGTTACAGATATAAAAAGTATCTTCCCTCTCTATTAATTTTGAATAGGTAAAAAGTATGACAAAACAAACAAAAGCAAAAAAAAAAAAAAAACAACATATGAATCAGAAATTGAAAAGTGAACAACGATCGCTGATCATGACTTTTGCTTATGCGAAACGTCGCCAAAAGGCACGTGCGAGTTTGGGGGTTAATAATGAGCTCATTTTGCGCTTTTACCTTAAAAAGAAGGGCGAAGTAGAGGGAGGGGGGGATAACTCACCTGCTGTGTAGGACTGGGCTGAGCTGTGTGGTAAAGTAACTGGCATGTTCGGGTGAGAAGCTGCCATAGCTATCGGGATGCAGGCCGCTGCTGGGCGACGCCCTTGTTAATTGTGTGAAGCTTTGTAGCGTTGCCACATCGCTGGCATGTGCAGAGGCGGCGGCGAGTGTGTGTGACGGAGATGGCGAATCGCCACCCACTGAACTCGCTGAATTGTTGTGATGATGATGTTGTTGTTGCTGATGATGATGATGCGCATGTTGTTGCTGCTGCTGTTGTTGCTGCAGATGATGGTGATGATGTTGCAGGTGTTGCTGATGCTGTTGCTGCTGCTGTTGCAGCAACTGATCGTGTGTCATGGAATAAATGGTGGCATTTGCCTCCTTCAGCACCTGCAAATCGGAGACGGCAGTCAACATGTGATAGCTGGAGCTATGATTGTCATCGAAGCACTCGTCCTTCAACGTATCCTGGATGACCTCATCAATGTTGGGCGTTTGGGCGTGTGTTGTGTGTGCAATAACCGAATTGGCTGCAGCTGCTGCTGTTGCCACAGCGGCAACATGTTGCTGCAGCTGCTGTTGCTCGTGTGTGGCACCACCGCCACCACCCCCCTCCACCACCATAAACGCTGTACAGCGTAAAGTTGTTACGCATTATGGGATCCGTGCTGCTGCTGCTGTTGCTGTTGCCGCTGTGATGTTGCTGGTGTTGCTGCTGTTGGTGCGCCTGCGGCTCGTACAGATGCGCGTGCGGATGATGATGGTAGGGATGGAAATGTGTCAACAGTTGCTGTGAGGCCAGTGCTGCTGCTGCTGCTGCACTGCTGCTGCTCGTTAAATCGTAGGCACAATTGTTGTAGGCCAACCAGCTGGCGTGCTGTTGTTGTTGTTGCTCCTGTTGCTGCTGGTGTTGCTGCTGTTGGTTTAGCAGTTGCTGTTGCAAATATTGTTGCTGCTCAAAGATTTGTTGCTGCTGTTCGGCCTGTTGCTGTTGTTGCTGATGCGCATAATTGGTTATAATCACCGAATTGTTTAGGCCACGATAATGCTGGGGAAATTCAACAGTTGTTGTTGCTGCTGCTGTTGTTGTAGTTTGTTCTTGCTCGTTTGTTTCACTTTTGATTTTGTTGTCAACACTTTCACTCGCGTCGCTTTGCTGATTACTATTTATCACTATAGCCGGCAAAATAGCTGATGTTGTTGTTGTTGTTGTTTTTTCATCACTTATCTCACTTTTGCACTTATCAACGATTTTGTAATATTTATCGCTCTCCGATGTTGTTGTGGTTGTTGTTGTTGCTGGCTCTAGCTTCGTTTCGCTTTCGGTTTTGGGCTCGACTTTATCTGGATTGTTATTGTTAGCCGTTTCGTCTGCAATTATTTTGTTTGTGACGTCACAACCAACGTTGTTCGCATCATAAACAAAACCGATCGTTGAATTTGCAATTGTTGATGTTGATGTTGCTGTTGCTGTTGCCGTCGCCGTTGCTGTTGTTGCGCTGGTAACCGTTTGCTTTGGTGTTTCGCTGGCAACTGATGTATGAGCCTTCGACTCAAATGTCGACGATAAATTCGCTGTGGCAAGCGGCGACGGCGATGGTGACGTTGACGGCGACAGCGACGTCGGCGTCGCTGCTGACTGCTTGTGCGCAGCGTCGCCGTTCTCCTGCACCGCCGCTATTGCCGTCTCTTTCACAACGACAGCCTGTTGAATGTATGCTGTTGTTGTCGCTGCTAATGCTGTGTGGGCGACCGCTGCATTTGATCCTGTTGCTGAGCCTTTTTGAACTGCTTGCTTCTTGGTATTGGCCAGAGCTTTGGTGATCTTCATTTTGGCAGCACTCGTCAGTAAATTGCTTTGCACACGCGGCATTGCAGTACTACTACTTTTATCCTTTTCTTTTGTTTTGCTTGTTTTTGTCATAATAAGCTTATGTTTACTGTGTATGGTAAACAGCCGTAAAAGCACACTTGCTGTTGTAAGCTTTTAAAGTTTGTGAGTCGACAAGCTCGTGCAAGTTCTAAATGATCCGCGCCGATTTACGTACGTGTCCGAGTCCGGCGCGTTTTTCATACAAACTGAGCTGCAGCACACGCTTAATTTCAAAACGAACAAAAATCATATAAAAAAGTGTTTTTAAAATGCTTCTTCAAAAACATACATATACATTTGTATGTATGTACGTACAAAGCACAAAGCAAATCCCAACATCCCAAAACTCTCTTGCCTGTTCCACGCTCTCTCTCCATTCATACAATTACATTTTGTGCTTTGCACTTTGCCTTTGCTCTACATGCCGTTATATTATAATCATAATCATTATGCATGTTTCTGTTTTCTCTACAGCTTCTAATGCCTGCGCGCGACATCGGCGGACCATAACAACAGCATCAGTGACAACAACAACAATCACAAAACTACACTCGGCATTCGCATTAACACTCTCATACTCGATGCTCGTTCTCTCGTTTTGGTCGCGCTTTTTCGCTCACTAAATTCGTTCACACTCGCTCTTCGAATATCAGTGTTGTTGTTGTTGTTATTGCCTGCGGTTGTCGGCAGGCAACCGACCTTATCGCACATTCGTCGTACCATAGGGCGCCTTGTCATTTTCTCTCTCTCTCTCACTCTGTTTATTTCTACATTTAGCTCGTTCACTCAACGGCGCGTCGGTTTTAAGCAACGCCTCTCAAACTCTGAAAACAACGCACAGAGGGAGGCAGACCAAGCCGGGCCTGCTAAAGCAATTATTGTTTTGTTGTTGTTTAAGTATAGCTCTATTGTTGTTGTTGAATTTTAATGTCGTTGTTGTGGTTGGCTGTTGGCAGCGAGTAATACTGCTTATATACAATATTTATGTATAAATGTATGTACATGTGCACAGTCATATGAAAGTGCATACCATTTACATTGTAGTCTAAGTAAATCGTTTTAAAATTAACAACAATTAAAAATAATGTACATAATATTTAATAACAACGATTAATATTCCATCATTTATTTCGTTTTGGCTTATAACATGGGAACATCTTGTGGCAACTCTATCAAATTATGCGTAAAATTATAATGCGTGTGGAACCAAAAACCCAAGAATCGAACAATTTAATTTTTCAACATTTTAAACAATTATGCATTGTGCATGGAACACTTTCACGCACATCAAGACAACAGCATAAACGAGAGTATCGTACGAGACGCGTGTAGAATTTCATAGGCCGCGACAAGGACATGTTCGGGAGCTGGAGCCAAAAGCGAAAGGCGCCGTGAGAAAATAAAAATCGTAGATCGTCGCCGCACGCACTTTAGGGCGAAAGAACTAGTCTTTCACTAGCGCTCTCTCCTTCGCCAAATCCCGAGACGATGTCGCCAAAATGTTGTCGAAAAGTCGTAAAAATCATATTTGGAGATGACGACAGTGCGTTCATGTACTTGAGTACCGTTCTAATGGCTGATTAAAAACTTGTTATACTTGAACCAGGACGAGCCGGAGAGTCGTAAAAGTTGTTTTTTTCGGCAGGCTCTCTATCGATTTTTATAGCATTTTTATCGTCATTTGAATAGGCGGCACCAACGATCTGTTTGGACATTTCGACAACATTTTTATGATGCCCTTCCTCACTCTCCCTCTCTCTCTTCAAACCTAAACACTTGAATAAAAAGTAGGCGACTCTCAAGTGGGTCGTCGGCTCTGATTTCAGTTAACCTCTGTGGCAATTTAAGACTCATACTTATTATAAATGTTAAAAATCAAAAATCAAATAATAAAAAAAATAAAATGTTTTCTACTGATAACGCGATCTCGTTGAATCCCACTAGTGCCTGGGACGACACATGCCAGAGGCCGACGTACGATTTCTGTTTACACTTTTTCAAAAAAAAATACTTGGTCTCATCTACGCCTCTCTATATACTTATTACATTTCAAATATGTCCGAACCATATGTAACCTTAATTCATATATATATTTATACATACATATAAATATTATTCGTTTTGGGTTGCTTCAACGTTCTGCCTCATTAACAAATTTTCAATTTATTAAAAAACACAAAATATATGTATGTGTATGCACGTATTTCATATTTTCAATAATTGTACTCGTAGACTGCATGTGGCTGTGATTTATATGGAACTTTAACCTTAACCTTGCACAGACGTCACAAATTTGTTTAACACGCGTTTCAAGCATGTCCATACCAAAAATTCTACAATACATTGTCTGGAACTTTTCTCAACCGAAACTTGTATTATTGTTAAGTGCAGCTTATAAGAAGTACCAATCAAAGTCTTTAAAAATTTTATGGATTTTTGTTGCATTTATTATAATGGCTTAATATTTATTCTATGTCGAACTTTCATTTAACGAATCTCTAGATGACAAAAAAAATCTTCCTTATAGGGAAAATGCAGTTATATGAAATTTTGACTGTATTATTATGACTTTTTACAAAGGGGAAATGTATTTCTTTATAATAGATAAACTTAAAAAAATTGGAAAAGATTGGATAAGAAAATCGATTTAAAAACATCAAAAATCCAACTTTTAAAATTCTACGATTTTTATTCAAAAAACTTAGTCTCATATTTAAGCATTCTTAAAAAGAAGATTTATTAATGTTCTTTCAGAAATGGCATGTACAAATTAAATTCAAGTTTATTATATCTCTTTTTCACTGATGTACAGTGGACACTCGGTTAACAAACAACTCAGATAAGGAACATTTCGCATAACGACCAACAAAAAAGGTAAAAATCCTTAATTGCATGTAAAATTTCTGTCTGTACTTAGCATCGAAACAGGAAAAACTCCGAATACCCATTATAGTGCTGTACAGTGTGACTGTTTTAGCATTCTTTAAGTTGCAATTTAGCTGCAAAATGCTTGAAGAATAGTGGTTTCGCTAAAGCCAATTAAGTTTGTTAACCGAGGGTCCACTGTATTAAAAAACTAGCATTCGTTTATTTGCCCGATGTCCTACACCAATTCGACAGACCTTAAAACGTAACCCACATGCAATACAAAAAATTCTCACACTAAGCTCAAAGAAATTTTGCCCCCAAACACACACACACACACAGAGAGAGACACCCCACAGCACCCAACTGGTAACGTCATGGTTTGTTTGGCCCGATAACGCCAACCGCTTGACATTTGGTATAACATAAATGCATTGAGCACAAATGCTAATAACGGTAAGTGACCTCAAAAACAAAAAAAAAGAGCTAACTGTATGTAAATTGTAGTCAAGTCAGGGCCGTATGTGGGGAATTGAGATTTCTTGTGTGGTTTGTAAGCTTGAGAGGATTGCGAGTATCAACAAACAAATGTGGTCCAAAGTAGTTTCCAAGCATTATGCATAAATCATCAATGAGCCGTGGAAAATGTCAGTCAGCCACAAGGTCGAGATGCTAATGATGTGATTTATTGCTACAGACCTGCGAACAACAATATATCCCTAAAGGATATGTGTATGTGTGTGTGTAGGTGCTTCGTTTCACACTTGAATTGCAATTGTTAATGAGCCGGAGCGTAGAACAGTCCATCTTCAAAATATCAAATGCCCCAATGTTTATGGCAAAATTAAAAAAGGGGAAAAACTATAAAACAACATCGAAAACTCTCAAAACTATCTGCGATGAGTTTTTTCTAATACCCTTAGACCATGAAATGGGTAAGAAAAAGGGTATAATGGTTTTGAGGAAAGGTAGGTAACAGATAGAAGGATCTCCGACCCTGTAAATTATATAAATTCTTGATGAGAATCAACAGCCGAGTCGATATATATGTACCTATGGATCTCAGAGACTATAACTGTTAGAGCCTCCAGTTTTGGAACTTAAGTTTGCCCAAGACCTAGGCAGGCATTCGATATACACTTGTAATCGATAACAAAAAAAAGCTTGAATTTTAAAATTGTGAAGATGAGGCCTTAAACTTTGAATATAATAATGAACCTCTGAAAAAAGAGAAGAACAAGTTTTGCTTCAAATTATCGATAACACTTCTGGTTTCCGAGATACACATGTGATCGAAAACAAAAAAACTTAAATTTCAAAATTGTAAAAACTAATTTTTAATGATGGGTAAAATAATGAACAAAAAATTTGATCGAAATCGGTTTAGAAACACCGGAGATATCACATATTGAAGTTTAGTCATTATGGAAAAGCATTATGGAATAATGTAACGGGTTAAGGGCATGTCCTAGTCGAGGTTCCTCAGCTAAGGCGTCCTGACTCGTTTTTTTATTATAACCACAGCATATAAAACCATAGAGTTCCATAGAGGTTCCAAATTAAACAACAACAAAATAATTCACTTTGTGTATTTGTATATCCCACGAGACACTAAACAGGAATATATTTCTGAAAAATATGTACATACATAGAATTTATGTGTGGCGCACACTTAAGCCATTGGGCTTAACATTATTTTGACATATTTATGGTGCCCTAAAAATGGGTTTGCCATGGGCACACTAACAAGTGTCAACTAAACCGAACACGAAACAAAAACCAAAAAAAAATGTATCTCTCACATATCAGCTATCTTTTGCTGATGTATTTATGCATTTTTAATACACATTGCTGGCCATTAAGCATCACAGCTCATAAATACATATAATCCTTCTTGCCTTGGTTTTTTGGTAATCGAATATCCCGAATATGATTTCGCACTTGACTTTGAATCGTTTCGATGCACGATGCTATTATCAGCATCGTTATCTGGTAGGAATATACTGGTAATGGCTATTAGTTCTACTGGTTTATGACTTTTGATAATATCAATTAAAGCGCTTCAAGTCAAGTGCCCTGCGGTCGGTCTGGCTGCTGTCAATGCATATTCTTTTATCTAGACCACTTTACGATCCCTTTAACAACATGTCTTTAACACTCTTTTTTAATTGCAACGCCAATAGTATTTGGGTTTTGCGGTGCGATAAGGATATTTCTGGTAAAACTCAACAAGTGATTGTTTTAGGTCTTGTCAAAAAAGGAAAGGCCAGTAGTTTATACGAATATTTTAAGAATTTTTAATATTAAAAATAAAAAAATGATGTTAAAAATACACGAAAATTATTTTTTTTTTTTTTTTTTTATAAAAAAAAAAAAAATTTAATTTTTTTTTTTTTTAATTTAAATTTTTTTTTTTTTTTTTTTTAATTTTTTTTTTAAAAAATTTTTTTTTTTTTTTTTTATAAAAAAAAAAATTTTTTAAAAAAATATTAATATTTTTTTTTTTTTTTAAAAAACCCGTTTAAAAATTTTTTTTTTTAAAAAAAAAAAAATGGTAATGAATTAAAAACGCTAGCAATGAAATGTTCTTGATTTGGTATAAATAGAACGGATTTAGATGACCAAATTAAGACATGTTCTTATTTATAAACCCATTAATAATACTACCCAAACATTAAATGTGTCAAAAATAACGATTTACACAAATTTACATTTACGATGTTAAACTCCCCTTATAACAAAGTTTCCGGTATCAATGGACAAAGGGTAATTATAAACTCCGTTTTTAATGATAAGAATATCTTCACATTAACATTAACTGCTAACATTAAAATTAACCCAATTGAAAATTTTCCATTCTTGTAAAAGTCTATTTTTAAAACTTCTTTCCCGTCCTTAAACGAAAAATGTTTTTATCCAAAAAGTTACTTCAAACAATTCTAAAAAGTGTTCTTAAAAAAATTCAAATCGTTCATTAAACATTCGGTTCATAATTAAAAAAAAATGTTCTTAGCATGTATTAATTTTTAAATTTTTTTCAATGAAAATTATTAAACCGTAAAAATGAAAAAAAAGTATATTTTTAAAACTTTTTCACCGGGCTTAAACAAAAATTTTATCATCATTTTTATCAATTTTACAAAAACAAAACAACTTAGTATGTAGTAAAAAATGTATTTCTTGAAACTTTTTATCATACATACATAAGTAGAAAACGTACATAGTTATATAATTCAATTTTTTTTTTCTTCATAATTCAATTACTTCTTTGAACTAAAATACAATAAAATTCTTAAAGCAGTTCCATAAAAAACTTTATCAAACTCTCCTTTAAGCTAATCTTTTACCTCTGGCTCCCATATGGCTGTCTTAAATCTAAGCACCCCTTAAAAATCAAATGTTCACAAATTACCCAATATTCGTTGACTATGAAATATATGAAACGCCACATGCGCCTGAGCTCATCATAATATCCCAAAAATAATAAACAAACAAACTTCTCAGGACGTTTTTTTTATGCAATATTACTTTCGGATAGACAAACACATATTTGATGCACATTTTTGAGTATGAGAGAGTTTTTTCCCACAGGTAAAGTAAACAGCACTTGAACCTATTTAAATAGATGTCATATTAAAAACTGTCGAAAAGCCACGATCAAACCAAACTGATCAGCACTAATCGAGCAACAGCCATTCCACATTGCAGCCTGTTCCCAGGTAGATTGCGGGTTCAGGTAAGCGAACAAATTGGCTGAAAGGTAAACATAAGATGGAAACACGCGCCGACAGGATCAAAATTGATCGTGACAAGAAAAGGACGACACTCAGATGTCGGCCAATTGTTGTTTGTTATTCATGTACCACAACATACACGAGCTCGGGTTATGGCCAAAAAGGTCTTTGAGACTTCTCCCTCTGCTCAAGCTAAAGCAAATAAACAAAATGGTCATAAATTTGTTTTGGCTGACAGCGTCAAGCAAAAATATTGTTGTTGGTTATATAATTGTGAATATGTATTTTTGTTATTGCTCTGTGCCTGGCGCTGTCTAATTAGGGCGTCTTCTATAATTACTAAAAACAATTCCGTTTTTTAGTCAAATGTCATTTTGATGCTTTTTTAAATGCCTAACAGTGGGTGATGATGACTCAGGAAGATTTGTTTGGATTGATTTTTAATAATATTATGCCTAAAAAAATATTTGTGCAAATAATATCCTTAAAAATCGACAAATGGGTTCAAAAATTGCATTTTTGACTTTAATTTTGAATATAAAAACTAGCATATTATTTTTA
Source organism: Scaptomyza pallida (assembly GCA_018152965.1). Taxonomy (NCBI): domain Eukaryota; kingdom Metazoa; phylum Arthropoda; class Insecta; order Diptera; family Drosophilidae; genus Scaptomyza; species Scaptomyza pallida. The sequence continues at coordinate 8,668,196 of JAECXP010000004.1, read as the reverse complement.
TTTGAAATAAATTAAAAATAAAATATCAATATAAGTTCTGGAACTAAATTTTTTAACATACAATAATATTCTTTAAAAAAATTCGCACTAATAATATCCTTAAAGGGCTTAAAAATAATGTCTGATTTCTTTTATTTTTCAGTTTTAAATATATCATATCATCATGAACTATAGAAGTGATGATTCTTCAAAGCGTTTTTGATTTTTTTAAATACACATTAGTCAGACTCTTCGAAAAAAAATTTAAGAACTTTACACCATTAGTCATGCTCTTTATAAGATGATAAATGGGTTACAAAAAACTTTAAACATGTTGTGATGAGATTTTATAAATATATAAGTACTGCCAAAACATTTGTTTCCGGTTGAAGTCTATGATTCTCTATAAGGAAATACTTTTCACATATTCCTGGTACAATTTTGCTGACCACGTGCCGTTGATACACTCATCATTCTAGAATTTCCACATTAAAAACCAATTAGTGTTGTGTTTAAAGGGAAAGTAAAACAATTCATTCATCGACAGACCGGAATTTCCTAAACCAATTTATGAATGAAACCCGAAAAAACTCAAGCTCATTAATTTTGATGCAGCAAACATGCGACTACCATTTGGCAGTGAAAGTAACGTTGGGTAATTAAACTTGGTAAACACAATGGACATGGTCTGGCTCTGTCAACGTCTCTTGGTCATATCCTGTTAAACACATTACGAACAGGTAGAGTCCCAGCAACAGGTACATACTTCAGCGCAGAGCAGAGACACGCGCTGTCCAAAGTCTCCAAATAGAGCAGTAGGAATAGTAGTAGGTGCGGTCTGGTTTTTTTGTTATGGTTCTAGTTTGCATGGATCTTCCTAGATATTGGCTTGATATATTAAGTGCTCTGCTGTTGCTTCGTGCTTCGTTCTCGATATGTATCTTTGTATCTTGTCTCTGTCGATATTTGTTGTTTGCCATTTGTTTGTCTTTTCGGAATTTCACAAAATTCCTTTTTTTAATGTTTAATTTGAGTATGTACACGAACATGTGTCTGTCCTGTGTGTGTGTGTGTGTGTACGTCATGTAAATTGTGTTTCCGTGATTTGGTTTTGGTTTTTGCGGTATTTGTTGTCGCGGTTTCTTCCATTGTTCTTAAAACAAACGCATGTTTATGCCTGTCTCCTCCTCTGTTTGCGATGCATTTTACAAGAATATGTCATCATCGACATGCACGTGTTGTTGTTTGCATAGAGTTTAAGTTGTTGTTGTTCTTGCTTAATTAAGAGTAATCGAAACAGAGCAAATCTATTTGGTTTCGGAAAATCACTGCAACTTTGTAAATATTGTTGATTTTAATTCTTATTCGCCGTTATATATTAAATATGGCCGCCTACGGGCAGGAAGTTGCCAGACTTAAGTCAGTAGCAGTACATACATACATATATATATTTATTGCTCAGACATATGTATGTATATATTTCTTTTGTTTTTTTTTTTTTTAAATTCTTGCGAGTCAACGATGGCAACGTCGCTTTATTCATTTTATTTTTTTTCTTCCATACAGTTGTTTTATTTTATTTTTTTCCATTTTTGTTTCAAATAATGTACATTTTACTGTTGTTGCTGTTACTGTAGGGGCCTATTGATAAGGCCGTCATTGCCTGTCGACCGCATATACAAACAACCACACACATGTATACATACATATATTTTAATATACATACATACAAACACCCAAGTCGAGGGACCGCTGTTTTTGCTATGGATCGTACCCAGTGCCATTAAATATATGTACATACTCCTACTACATACAGTACAGTATATGTATGTATGTGGAGCACTTGTTCACTGACAGCGACCGTGTACAACGCGCCCCAACCCCCGCACCCCATAGCTCACAGTACGCATTGCAGCCGCTTAACCGTCATTCCGTCTCTTCCGTCCCATTTGAAAACGCCTTCGCCTTTGCCGCCGCCTTTTGCCTTTTGCCTTTTCCATAACATTCGTTCGGCGCAGAGAGAGCGCTGTGCTTTTGGGTTCGTTGTTCGTCATGCTGGTTTCATGTGATCGTCATAATTCTTCTTCTTTATTTTCCAATATGCACTCATTTACTCATTGCACTAACGACAAAGTCAACTTTACAACATACATACATACATAGTAAGCATACAAACGTACATATGTACATGTCCTCTAAGGCTTAGCTACAAGTTTGTTTAGAAGATGTTGTACCATTAAAAAAAATACATTTTCATAATAAAACGTTGTCGAAACAATATAAGAAAACATTTTTTTCTTTAATTTTTATTCCATTTTTATAGTTTTTAAGAGCTTTACTTGAAATAAACCACATATTTTGGTAAGGAAAACTATATAAGAAATTTGCAAAAATTCTATTTTGAAGATTTTCAAGGTTTTTTATAGTTTTTTGCTCAAAATTTAAGCATAGATATAGCTTAATGTATTTCAAAGACTTTAAGTTTTGGTCTACAATATTTTTCTATAAATTGTTTTTCAAAGTATTTCATTTTTTGTACTTCTTCTTACCCTTTTAGGCTTGAAAATAATATATATATATATGACTTAAACTGTCTATGGAATTGTTGATTAATATGTAAATTAATATCTATATGCATACTTATATGTAATTGGTGTATAAGTTTCGCAATAGTTTCTTATATGTATATACTTACATTGTCATACAGCTAACCCCAAACACGTGAGTCATTTGGACGCGTGCAAACCCCGTATGGAAATAACTCGATCATATATATTGGATAGTAATCCATGGTTAACTTCAGTTTCGTTGCGCTCATTATGAGGGGCGTTCGCCTAGACACACATGTGGTGGTCGATCGCTCGATGGGCTCGATGAGATACGATCGGATGAGACCGATGAGACCACAGAGGCATCTGGCATTGGCAAGCGTTAAATTTGTAATTTGTTTGTGTGTGTGTGTGTTTGGCCTTTGTGGCAGATTTCGTAGGCGTTAACCATGTTTATGCGAACGCATAAATGTGTCACAGTGGGCAACTCTTTCGGGGATTCCGGGCGCCCCTTCGGCTGTTGGTTAAACTCGTCACGTTTTGTGGTCAAATATATATATTTGACATTTGAGGATTTTCCATGCGCCGGCGCAACATTTTTGCCTCTTTCTTTTCATATTCATAAGCGTTTTCGTATTAAAAATGCCCACTGTGATTATCATCCGGCACGGCCCACGGATACGGAAAACGGTAAACGGAGGGACAATGGGACACGGCAGCCCGCATCTGTCCGGTGCGAAGCGAGCGGCGAGTCCGGCGACTTACTACTACAACTTTTCAAATGCTACTCGTGAGACTGAGACCCCGGCCCGGTCCCACCAAAGCAATACGAGTAAAATATATTCTTGATTAAAACTTATCAGAGCACATTTCATATCACCTTTTCAAAAACGCAACACACAACAACAACACCGAAATGAGTAATGTTCGCCAGCTCGGTAGCTTACTTTATTATCGGAGAAACGTTCGAACTCGTTACCCGCTCCCCTCCATCCATGTGTGTGTGTGTGTGTGTAGTTTGGCTGACTCTCCTCCGATTGGACGACCGGTCGGTCGGTCGGTCGGTGGCAAGATATGGCTATCTGAGCCGGCACAACACCACCCAGCCCCACTGGCGCCAGGCAGGGAGAGCGAGAGAGAGATAGAGAATGGTGAGACCAAAACCCGATTTGATTAAGTTGCATCACGCTTCAGTCGCGCGACTATACTTATCGGGCTAACTGTATGTCTCTCCACACACACACACACACACACACATGCTATGTGCGATTGTGCTCTCATATATCCTTATCAATATTTCTATACGTCTGGAAAGGTTTTTGTGTTTTGGTGACGATGACAACGGAAACTTGGGAAACACCAACGCCAACAACACTGATTGTCACTATCACAATCATTAATGTAAAACACAAAACAATAACAAATCTCAAAATGCATTCATAAAACATTTAAATTGGTTTGACAATGAATTTTAGCTAAAATGTTTCAAAAGGATTCTTTAATTACATAACCAGGAACTTAGAAAGGAATTGTGAGACATGAAAATCACTGAAGAGCTTTTTTGCATTTAAATGCTTCTGTTGTTTAGAGGAACCAAATCCCACTTCTTAAGCTTCAAAATTCTCAATATTCCAGATAACTTCGATTTCACGCACGATGTTTGGTACTAATAGTACTGTGGTATAGAACGGTTTCACGAAAACAAGTTTTGGTTCCTTAAAAGATATATTATTTTGATTTATTTATGCAATATTTAAGATTTGGTTCCTTAAAAAAAATAATAATATTTTGATTTATTTATGTACCTATATTTTTTAAATTGCGGAATTGAAAATAGACATGAACTAAACTTTTCCAAAATAATGTTAAAAAACTTTTCAAAAATAATGTTTAAAAAAAATATATCCTCTAAAAATTTAAAAAAAAAAATAAGCATTTTTGTATAACATGTAAAAAAAAAATATAATTAAAAATAATAAATAATAAAATAAACTTTTCAAGACCAAAATCCGACGATTACCAGTTTTTGTTTTTATCTTATGGAGAATTCTCTAGTGTGAACAAAAACATAAAAAAAAAGACACACTCCACAAATATATCAAAAATAAATAAGATAACATTGTTGAAAATAATAATAATAATAAGCGAAATGTGCAAAGGAACTTCTATTGAATATATGAAACGCCGGGCGCTGTGACGTCACGTCAAGTGATAAAATGTACACAATGCACACAAAAGAACAAAATACAACAAAACATATTGCAAACTGTGATAAGAAGCCAAAATGAGTAGCCAAGACTGTCAAACAATGGTCGAAGAGTCAGATAAGAAGGTAAACAACCTGCATATAGAAAGAGAAACTTTAAGCAGGCGCCGTTGAAAAAAAAGGGCCCGGATCCTAAACCGATAATCATACTATTGTGTGCGTGTGGGTGTGGCCCGCCCTATCAGCAACTTCATGCCAAAGTCCGGAAGACGCTTAAGATAATGGCACAGACTCAAGAAGCATAAAGGTCATAGCATACCATTCATATATACAAATACAGCAGGCGGACATTACCACTACATGGACACAGACACACGTATACAGAGCCAATACGGCTGCTGGTGCTGGTGCTCCCGGAGCGAACTCGTCGACTTGGTCTTATCAGCATTTGACTTTGCATTTCTTTTGTTTTTGCTTTGCTTTGCTTTGTATTGTTGTTCTTTTTTGAACGTGCCAGCGATAATTTAATTTAAATATAAAATATTAATGACCATTTAAAAAGAATTAAATAGCGGGAATTACAATAAACGAACCGACCAACAAGATAAGCCCACAAACCCAACAATAACAACAGCAAGGCAAATCTCTTGGAAAATAAAAAAGGCTGACTTTAAGATCGGGTCGCATTGACGACATAAATAATGCAAACACAAGTACAAAAAGTATTTATATAAGTCTTTACTTACATACTTGTATATGTATGTACAATCTTTAGCCGCATCATCGTGACGGTGCCGTTGGGAGATAAGCTGAGATTAATTGAGATTGAATAAAGTTACAAAAAAACCAAAGCTATATTGAAATATGTATGTAAAAAAGCGCCTGAATGTTTGGTAAGAGGTCAATTGTGTTTACTAGCTGTGATCGTGCATCGTGTTTAATCACTGATAAGAAGCATTCTCTCCAAATCCCCGTAAACAACTCACTTTCCAAGTCAAAGTTTTAAATAGTTTTTTATGCTAAGTTGGATTTGTATGCTACTGACAAAACTCAGTTCTTCTATTCATTATAAAATAGGATTTTAATTTTAAATAATGATTTAAAAAGGTAAGAAATACTGTATAAGGATCTTTGATTGCAGTTGGACATATCAAATTTAAGTCAAAAAAAAATAACCTATATAATGTTTTAATTATATGCATATATGTATATCCTATTTAAAACATATTATTTTATGAAGCCAAAGACATGTTTTTATATTATTTTTTTTATTAAACAACTTCTACTTAATAAAGCTAAAATAATTAAAATCCGTTAAAACATCAACAATATAAACTTTGATGTTTATATGTTAAAAAACCATTATCCAAAAAAAAACATATATTAAGTTAAACCCATAAACAATAATTTGCAATATTTTAAATTAAATAACTTTGCTTTAGTATTTTTCATATAAAATGAACTAGTTCCTTGAGCATTGACATTGCCATAGACGCCAGCCCTGATCGCAATCTTCACCCACTTGAATACTGAAGCCGCTATAGCTAGCATATCAATTCATTTACTTGTGATAAGGCCGGCTCTCTCTCTTTATAATTTAGATAAGCCCGTTTGCCAACGACAGCTGTATAACTTAAAAGCTGATTAGTTTAAATTGAGCCACTTTACAGATCAGAGCCGCAAGTTGCAATAAAATGGCGCAAAAAGATCAATTTACGTTTCGTCGGGCGGAAAAAGCAGATATCAAATCGGTGCAAGAGATGATACAGGTGGGAAAATAATAAAAATGTATAGCACATTCTCACAACTTGTTCCAGGAACTCGCTGATTTCGAGCGCATGCCCCAAGGTCCCCAATTAAGTGTTGAAGGTAACGAATTTTATAAAAACATTTTTTACATCATATTAATAACTTTCCTCGCAGATCTCATACGCGATGCGGGTTTAGATGGCGGCCACGAATATTGTCAAATCTATGTGCTCACGGACAATGCCACAAAGTAAATGAGACAAACAATTGATAAGAGTATAGAAAGCTAGGCGTTTAGCAAATGTTTGCTATCCAAACAATTTTAGTGTCAACCAAATAACAAATCTGTTTGGCAAACATTTGCGTTCGTTTGTGTTGGACAGCAGCTTATCAGTTGGCGCTGATAAGAATTGATGACATTAAGTAAACAATTTTTACTCAACAGCTCCAGCATTGGTTATGCCATCTGCTTCAACTCGTACTCCACCTGGCAGGGACGTTCGCTGTTCCTTGAAGATCTCTATGTGCGTCCAGCTTACCGTAAGCATGGCGCCGGTGCACGCATCTTTCGCGAAGTGTCCGCCTTGGCTGTGAAACTCGGCTGTCGAAGACTAGACTTTCATGTGCTTAGCTGGAATCCGGCACGTGAGTTCTATGATCATCTGGGCGCCACGAACTTGACGGCAACAGAAAACTGGCATTTCTATCGCGTGGAGGAACAACAATTGGCCAAACTTGCCAATGAATTGAGTCATTAGATTTGTCTGTATTATGATGGTTTTGGTTAACAATTCAGTGCTTATTGCAATAAATAATACTTGGCTATGGAAATTTTGGCTGTTTACTGTTCGGCGCTAACGCTCGCTATGACATGGATTTGCATGCTTTTGGTCGAGTTGTACACTTGGCCGGGTGGAAAGGGATGCACCTTGGAGTGTGCATCGGCTTTGTTCTTGCCACCCGCGGTGTACTTAGACAGTCGTATGCTGGGCATAGGAAGAAAGCCTGTACTCAAGGGCATCACATCCAACGATATCGAATGGCTATCCACATCCTTCATGGAAACGACGCCTGTAAGAAAATTCAATGGCATTAGACATTTGTTGGCGTTGGGTTAAGTTAGGAAAAAAGCAATAATTTCTGTGTTTAAAAGTCCAATCAAAAGCCTAACTACATTGAAAGCAACTTTCGGTATACCGAAGAAAAAAAATTTATTAGTTTTTAAAAAAACGTCTAAAAGCTTATGCAGTCAAATATTATTAAACCTGGGGTTTATTCTTTGTTTAATCTGAAGGAGACAAAAAGCTTTGTTTTAAGACTTATTAAAAAGATTTGTTAAAATCTCCATGTAATTTTAACGAAATGAAAATAGTTTTTAATGAAAGGAAATATAATTTTTAGCCATTTAAAAAGTCATGGAAAAAACATAAATTCTTTCCTCACTAGTAAAATTGTTTATGGTACTTTTTCTGAAACATTTTTGTAGCCAAAAAAGTTTTGAAATAGACCTTCGAAGAATTGAAACTTACGGGTACTAAAGGTAAAATATTATTATTAAGATAAACTATAACTAATAAAAAGCTAGACTTAATTTTTTACTATTTTTAAGCTTATTTTTTGTTCAAAAATACAGATTTTTTTGGTCATTCCAACTAGCAAATACAAGAAACAGACATTTAAAAATATTTTCATAAATATTAACAATAAGCTTTTAGACGTTATATAAGCATCTAGGTTATTATGGCTCAATTAAGTGCAACTACGTGTGTTTATTAACCAAAAAACTTACCCATGTCTTACATATGCATTTAAAAAGTGTATAAAGTATCATGTGACAAGAAATTAGAATTAAAATAAAAAAAAAAAAGCACATAGATTGAATTAAACTATATCGACTTGAAAAACCGAGTACTTACCAGCGGAACGACCACAAACGGCCCAAAGATTCTGATCATTGAGCACCTCGTACATGAGATCCACATATGGATTCTCATTGACCTTGGTTATCTTAAGATTCAAATTGCAAACGGTGCGCAGGCGACAAAGCTCATTGGGTTCCAGTTGGGCTTGGAGCTTGAACAGCGTTGAATAGTCAACCAGATCAAAGGCACAGCCATAATTACGCCAGACGGGTGGTTTTGGGGCAAGTGTTGCATATTTGACCACAAAATGCACCTTGACAATGGGCAGCTCGTGCTCCGTTTTCAATGGTTCCACTTGTATCTCATACAAATAGGTGACAGTCAAGGATTTATAAATTTCCTGCAATTAAAAAAAAAGTTTACTAAAATTTGTTTATAATAATAAAAAAAAAAATTCTCTGACAATTGGTTGTTGTGGTTCGGGATTAAGATCCAGCAGACGCACGCCGGGCACATCACATTTGACCTTGGCCTGCTGCAACTGCAATCGCGCATCCAGACCCTTCATAATGACCTGCAAAAACTTTTGGGTGCCGCATGTGTGCAAACGGCATGTGGCCTCCATGGCCGGTTGAAATTCGATGGGGATCTGTATCTCATTGCGGGACCAAGGACAGCTGAGTGTGATATGATGCTCATGTTGTTTGGCCACTTTGCGACCAGGCATATCTGTGAGTACCTCCAGTGGCAGGCGACGCTCCTCAAAGGATTTAAAGTGCAACAATGGCACCAACAACACATTCTCAAAGCTGGCATCATTTTCAGAGCCAGGCGTATCCGTGTCCAACGTTTGACGTATGCGCAAATTCTTGGAGCAGCGCAATGTAATCTTCGAATCCGGTGGAAAGATGAAACTTCCACCCGAAACATGCAAATTAATGGGCTGCACAATGCCAGCGATAAGAGTTTTAAATTCGAGTGTGGCGCTCGCAGGCTTGGTGCATATCTCAAAGGCCGAAGGCTGCACACTTAAGGACAACGGCTCCGACAGGAACTCCAGACTGGACATGCTCAGGCATAGCTGTTTAAACTGCCAGCGTCCAACACGTGTGGCCTTTGCCTTCAGCTCGATGGTGTTAATGCCCGGCTGCAACGATATATTCTCGGCGAGCACAATATTGGTGAAATCCGCCTGCATGCTGGGCGAGAGTTTGCGCTTCGTGCTGCTGGTCCGTCGCACCGGCTGCTTCGTCTTGGGCGTATCACAGACTACCGATGCACTGTTCAGTGTATTGTCCTGCTTGTGGAACAGCTGTAGTGTTACCTTCAGACGCGATGCGCAATCCTTGTGCAAGGATACATCTTGCATTGCGGTCTCTAGCTCCGGCGCCACATGCAGTTCATAGCACAACTTGATGGATTCGGCGACAATGCCACGTGGATACAAACTTTCCAGCTTCAGCTGCACCAGCAAGTAATCATCCTGGATGATGGGCCTGGCATTCAACACCTCAATGTCCAGTATGCGAAAGTGATCCTCCAGCACACAGTAGTTGGCATTCTCCAGTGAAGGTTGTGCCGACAACGTAGTCGTCAACGTTTTCAATGACTTTAGGAACTCATCAAAATAAAAGGTGCGCACAAGTGTTTCCAGCTCCACACAGCAGGAGATGGAACTGCAGGTTTTGGTGTAGGCCAAAGAATCACCCATTTTGCGATAGCAATTGGCTAACTCAAGCAACGTCTGTGAACTCAGTGTATGCCAATTCTCTGCTTTGAGTTCACGCAGCAGATCCGTGAAGAAACCCACGGCTTTGTGTGGTTCATTCAACGCGCAATAGAACTTGCCCAGATCCAAGCCGACTAATCTTGCAGAGCGTAAGCGTGCTACATGCTTATAGGTGCTTATGGCCAGCTCGGACAGTTCCAGATAAAGCTTCTGAAACGTCTGATTCGAGCCCAATGCCTCCTTCAACTGTTGTGCCGCTGACAATTTGGGTTTGCGATTGGGTGAACGATCACGTAACTGAGGCATTGCCTGTAAAAATTGCTGCTGTGGCGGTGCATCTCCAATGCCCGAGGACAGTTGAACGACGATATGGAGCTGCTCCGAGCTGGGCGTGCAGCCAGGCAATAACCCACACAGTTTGCCCAGTTCGTAAAGCTTATCCTTGGCTAAGTTCCAAATGGGAGCACAGTGCTGGAAACAGGTTACCTCGTTGGGTTCCATGGCCTGTTCGCATAGCTGCAGCACTTCCAGAGCGCACACAAATTCCCAGCAGCACAATGCGCCCTCCTGACAATCCAACTTAATGTACTCCACTTCACGTAGCGTCGAGAACAGAAAGCCCAGCAAACGCTTAGCAATCTCTGGTACTTCATTGGATGTTAGTAACAGATATGCTTGCCTCTCAAACAAATAGTTGCGAAATTCTAATAGTGAAACACCCTCCTGTCGTATCTTCTGCCGCATCTCAAACTTATCCACACGGCTCAGGCAGATGCCATGGAATGCACTTAGTGGACGCTTGAAGTAGGCCAACCATTGTTGCTTTTCATTGAAGCCCGTATGCGTAATGAATTGCGAGAACATTGCATCCAGCTCATCATACTGTATGAGCGCCTCTGTGGGCAGCTCTAATTTCTCAAATATTAGCGCCAGATCCTCCTGCATAAAGAAATACTGACGAAAATCCCAATCGTCGTTGTTGCGCTTCTCCCGCTTGCTTCGTATTAACTCCTCGTATTTGGCTATATTCCGATTGTAGCTTGTAAGCATTAGGAAACGGATGCGCTGCACCAGGCAACGAAAAGACTCTGTCGATTTCTGTTCAAATTTGGCTGGGTTCAATACGGAAATACAGCGATCATCGTTTTTGCTACCAAAGTCCAAACGTATCTTATCCAGCACAGTTGTACGAGGCAGTAAATTCTTTGTTTTGCGCATATCCAGCGTCTCCACCAACAAAATCATCCAATCGGAAATGCCATAACTGGTTAAAAGCTTTAGCCACGCATCGATTTCCTCTCTAATCGTTGCCTTATACGTGTCAATGTCCTGCATAACGGAATATAGTTATTAATAATTTATATTGTAGAAGTAGATTATCAGCCTCGTCATTTACAGACGCACACTCACATTGCACTCCGTGACAAAGATGTGTAATATGGGATGCTCCAAAATGCTCCAATCTCCTTGTTTGTATCGCTCAAGTGGCTCCACACTAAATTGTTGCGTTTGAGCCTCCAGGCGAACATGTTTTGTTGGCCTCTGGAAGGTGCGACGCCATTCGCAAGTGTCCAAGGGAATCGCATTGAGAATTTGCGACTCCAGCGATCGAAATAGTGGAAAGGAGCCAGAATCTAAAATATATTTAATTTTTTCACTATATCAAACACATTTAGAGCTCAGTACTTACATGTTATTATTGGCTTAATCTGCATTCTTAGTTTTTAATGATTTATTTTCATTTGAAAATATTTCTAGGAGGACTACGTACACAACAATATACCAGCTGATATCAGTGCAAGAGCAACATATGTTTTTGGCATACAACAACTTTACAGTTCGCTGTAATGTTCATAGCAGAATCGTTGCTAGCGATGTGAGTCTTTCATCGATTAACGATTGGTCCATCAACAGCTGACGGCGAAAGCTGAGAAATTGTTAGCAACAATGCAGTGGGAGTAAAAAAAACGTAAAAAGTTTAGACGGAAAACAACTAAATTTATCTTTATGCTGTGTTAAATTATTGTTTAAGCGCATTCACAACAAGCTGCTTGATATCATGGATATGGCACGTAGCATATTTGGCCGCGACCATGAGGGTTACGTGGGCCGTGAAGAACATACGGTAACAATTTAATTGAGATGATAGATTGCTTATCAGACTAATTAAAATTGATGATTTTTCACGCTGCCAACAGCGCAAAATGCAAAACTTAGGCTCCGAAGACGATATTGGTGAACTGCCGCCCATGATGGAGGAATTGAGCGTTGCAGACGGCTTGCGTCCAAATCCGGGAGGACCTTTCTCAGCCCTAACACCCTCTATGTGGCCACAGGAGATTCTGGCCAAGCTTGGCGGTGAATCAGAACTGGCCGTTGCTGATCCCAACGATCAGCCTGACTACCGCTTTGATGAGTTCGGCTTTCGTGTCGAGGAGGAGGATGGACCCGAACAAAGCTCAAATAAACTGCTCAGCATACCATTTATGGAGGATGCACAGCAGCGCATGCAGTGGATAGCACACCTAGAGTTTGCCCACAACAAAGAAGCGAATGAACTCAGTTGGGACCACGTTGACCAGCTCCTACAGCGCACAGAGAAATTGCGCAAAATGGTCCAAAACGGCATACCTCACAGTCTGCGTCCCCAAATGTGGATGCGTCTATCTGGTGCGTTGTCTAAAAAGCAGAAAAGCGAGACAAGCTATCAGGATATTGTGAAGGGTGAGATTTACATGCCATCTTTAAAACTTATTTCCCAAGATTAAAAATTTTATTCAACTTTTTCCACAGCCTCCAGCAACGATCAGTTAATGACATCGAAACAAATAGAAAAGGATCTTCTGCGCATTTTGCCAACGAATGCCTGCTTTAGTCATCCAAATGGTACGGGTATACCGAGATTACGTCGCATCCTGCGAGGCATTGCGTGGCTCTTTCCGGATATTGGCTATTGTCAGGGTACGGGAGTTATTGTTGCCTGCCTGTTGCTATTCATGGAGGAGGAAAATGCATTCTGGATGATGGTCACCATTGTAGAGGATCTCTTGCCAGCCTCCTACTATAGCTCAACGCTATTGGGTATTCAAGCGGATCAGCGAGTAATGCAAACCTTGATAGCTAACTATTTGGCCAGTGTGGATGAGTCGCTGAAGCGGCATGATATTGATCTGTCGCTGATAACGCTCCACTGGTTTCTAACAATATTCGCGAATGTGGTGCACATGAAGATATTGGTGCGCATTTGGGACTGGTTCTTCTATGAGGGCTCCATAGTGCTGTTCCAGCTAACGTTGGGCATGCTTAAAGTCAAGGAACTGGATCTCAGACACTTGGAGAACTCGGCACAAATATTCAATTCGCTTTCCATGTGCTGTGAAGTGGACGACGTTGAGGTTCTATTTCGCCAGGCACTCGAAGTTGGCGGCTCGTTGAGTCAAACCGTTATTGACACACATCGACGACGCCATTTGGCCTATTTAATGGCCGATCAGGGCCATCAGATTGGTAATCCGGAAGCAGCCGCGAATCTGCCCAAGCAGCAGCTAGCGCGACGTCAAGTGCGCAAAAGTAAATCCATTCTGGAGGCACTCCTTTTTCGCAGTGATCCCGAAGCGGAACAGCTTAAGAACAAAAACATTCGACAAACCGAAATTCTGGTCGATCTGCGTGAGGCCATCCTAAAAGTGGGACGTCATTTTATTACCATAGAGCCCAAGCTTGCGGGGCATATACAACTGACGGCGAACTACAGCAGTGAGTCGCATGCCAAGGATCATGAGAACTTCATCAATGTGGCGCGTACGCGAAAAAGACGGGCCAAAGCGTTGCATGATTTTGAGCGGCATGATGACGATGAATTGGGCTTCCGTCGAAATGATATAATTACGATCATAAGCCAAAAGGATGAGCACTGTTGGGTGGGTGAGTTGAATGGCTTGCGCGGCTGGTTTCCCGCCAAGTTTGTTCAGCTGCTGGATGAGCGCAGCAAGCTGTATACTTCCGCCGGCGATGATGCCATATCGGAAACGGTCACGGATCTGGTGCGAGGCACATTGGCGCCGGCGATTAAAGCTTTTCTCGAGCATGGCATGAAGCGACCATCATTTCTTGGCGGACCCATTCATCCGTGGCTGTTTATTGAAGAGGTTTCTTCGCTGGAGGTGGAGAAGGACTTTAAATCTGTATATAGCCGTTTGGTGCTCTGCAAAACCTATCGCCTGGACGAAGATGGCAAGGTCTTAACGCCCGAGGAGCTGCTTTATCGCTGCGTTCAGGCAATCAACCAGACGCATGACAATGCACACGCCCAAATGGATGTTAAGCTGCGCTCGCTCATCTGCCTAGGTCTTAATGAGCAAGTGCTGCATCTGTGGCTCGAGGTGCTTTGCGCCTGTCAGGAGGTCGTTCAGAAATGGTATCACACCTGGAGTTTTATTGACTCGCCTGGCTGGGTGCAAATTAAATGTGAACTACGCATATTGTCACAGTTTGCCTTTAATCTGAATCCAGATTGGGAGCTGCCACCCAAACGTGGCAAGGAATCGCAGCCACTGAAGGATGGTGTGCGTGACATGCTTGTCAAGCATCATTTGTTCTCCTGGGACCTGTGAGCCAGCCTATCAAGTAGATGTTGGTCTGTGGGAATGCGTTAAAAACATTCGTTGTTTTTTTTAAAAATTCCATTATGTATGTACAATCATGCTCGCTGCCTAATCCGCCCTCTTAAATCCTAAGTATTTTATGTGAACAAATTCTATGCTTTAGTATCTCATGCTTTCATTTCTTGTGCAATCTTTTTCTAAGAAACGTACAGCTTCGGCATGCCGAAGTTTTAAAATCCTTGCAGATTTGTTTGTAAACTATTTTGGAATCGAACTACTTTTCCTTCATTCCTAATGCAGCTATTTGTTGAATTACACTCTGCAAGGATCCCTATAAAGCTTGTTACATCTTTGTTGTTGTATGCTTAACTTAAGTGCATTTTACTTTAAGCTCCATATATAGTGACACATATATAGACATCCATATAATTGTAGACTTTGCTATTTAATTACTTAAAATATATATATGTATATCCATCCATTTTTGTAGCTCCCACGCACCACAAGCACACACACAGAATTGTACTTAATTACAAACGTAACGTACCTTTGAATTTAAATCAAATCTTATAAAGTATTTATAATATATATATATACATATATTCTAGATATTTAACGGTCTAAAATGCATTTCATTAAAGTTTAAAAAATATATATATTATATAAATTGTATATTAAGTTGACGTTTCTTCTTATTTTGAACTAATTACACACTAGACCCAAATAATCATCCATCAAAGTTCCAATGGCAAACTGTAAACAAAAAAACACTTTTAATCATTTAAAATCAAAATGCAAATTCAAATGGCTTACAATGCCAGTAGCATCCACACGTGTGCCGACAATCTTGAGGCGTATCTTATCTTCGCCTGAGATGACCACATCTTCGTCTTTTGATTTATAGCAGGGTGGATTACCATTTGGACAGAATTGCATGTCAGCAGGGATAGACTGTAAATTATTTGTAAATAAATATTCAAGTTGGCATTTTAGTTAAAACAGCTTACATGATGTGATATGAAGCATGATAAAGGGTCCAATTTCAGCAAACATGCCAACTTTGTTAATCTGCTTGACCACAGCGTCGAGCACCTCACCTTTAAACGGCCGGAAGACAATTGCCTTGTATTTAACTGGATATACGACAAAGCCTTGTCCCGGCTGTATGACACCAGAGCCAATTAGATCTATCGTTGTGACGGCTATGACAAAACCATATTTGCCTGTACACGTGCCCTCCACTTCCGAGTAGAGCTTCTGCTTCACCGTCTCCAGCAGTTGTGGACCAAAGTAGCGGGGATGCAGCAAAATTTCGTGTTCGAGAGAAATCTGTGTGGCATTGAGTTAGGTATGGGTTGCAACGGGTGCTTGACTTTGCTACTTACATGGTAAAACATTTTTCAGAAATAACTTTATTATTTTCAGCTTAAAAATTAATAAATTGGCATGTCACAAAATAAAACGCGCAAGCAACAAAACACAACACGTTATCGTTATCGATAAAACAAATTGCCGGCATACAAAACTAATCGGTTTTGCAAGTGTTGAAAGTTGATAGTATGAAAAAGGCGGGAATTTCAAAAACATATTGCACGTTTATTTGACTAATAAAATGACTAACTTACTTTTAAAACGAAAAAGAGGCATATATCATTATACAAATTATTCTTCTTTGAGGTTAAATTGCAGTTCTTGTGCTTGACCTCCTGGCTGAAATATGCGTACATACGCCGACTTAATTCCAAACTTCCAAATGGCAACTGTTGGCAAATAATACATAAAGAGGTCCATTAACCAAACTCTAAAATTAAAATACCAACGCACAATAGCAAATTTGTGCAGATAGGTTACAATAAATAGCCCATAACTAACAATAAAGCGATCCCACAAACTTAAATCATAATAGTATGACTTCTGCTTGGGATCCAAATGCTCTCCTTCCAAATAATCAAAGCTGTAATACTCATAGCCCTTAACATAGGCCAATCGTTTGGTAAAGTAAATATTTGCTTGGACCGATAGCATTGTATTGGCATGCCAAAGTCCGTGTATGAGTGCTTCTGTCATCCGGTAAAAATCCTCATTTGTCTGCTCCAGTGCAGGTCTATAGACTCTGCGCATAACAATGCCCAAGCGCTCCTTTGACTCGGCCCAATCTTGTCCACAGATATTGTACTCATCTTTAATGCCCAGCAAGTAGCCCAGCACACGCCACATATGCACAGTTGCTTCTAGGAAATCATTATCTTCCAGCGATATACGATGTGCACCCAAAGTTATGAAGCCAATAAATCCAAACTGTGTCAACGCCAGATCTTTCTGTGTTATTTGCCCGGCACCTTGTCGCTGGCAGGCGCGACTAGAGCGAGAGTGCGCCCGCCTAACAGCTGCAATGCTCGTCCAAAACTTGCTGTCTCTGTCATCTATCGAGTTGAAGTACCAGGCGTGGGCGTGAAATATTGTACGCAAATATCGACGATATGCAGTCAGTGAATTCGAAGATTGACGTGTGCAGATAAGCACGCTTAGTATCGATGGGTATGGCTAGAACAGCAATTAATCCAGCCAACATGCCAGACGTCATTACAAAGCGATATTTACTAAAATAGCTTTGTCCACTGAAAACATGAAAAGAACATTAGTATTGCTAAACGTTTGTTTTTTAAGTCAACTTCGCTAAAATAACACAACGATAACACTTACCGTTTAAATAACTGTTCATTGTACCATGGCGGCAGTTGTAGATCTGCCCCACTGTCGCCCTCTTGACTACCTGTGGTTAAAAGTCGCTCTAAATATTTTTCGGCCTGCTCGTTATTGGCTTTTGCCGTGCCTTCGTTTTGGCTGACGTGCATCTTGCCATATG
Source organism: Scaptomyza pallida (assembly GCA_018152965.1). Lineage (NCBI taxonomy): Eukaryota > Metazoa > Arthropoda > Insecta > Diptera > Drosophilidae > Scaptomyza > Scaptomyza pallida. Next base: position 8,650,652 of record JAECXP010000004.1, on the reverse strand, counting down.
CAACTGTGAAATACAAATGAGAGTTAGATATCGAAAAGTGGAATCACATTATACAACAACAAAGCAAGCAGCAATGTAAACATGAAAAAAGAGAAAGTTTTTAGGGGGCCATCTTTTTATAAGCGCTTACCTCTGTCGGAATGTAATGTTGATAGTATAGCGTAGCTTACGCCGTTTGCGTGAAGTGAAAACAAATAAACTGATAGAATTTGCACAGTCTGATAATTGGAATGGCATGCGCAAGTTCAACAATTTAGCTGCAAGCAACTGAACAATCGATGTGCTCGTTAAGCTGCCTCAATTTAAACTGTTAGCATGTGCACTGATACGCTTAGAGTTAACGACCAATTGTAAGCACTTTAAACTATAATGCGCGTCATGAGTATAGCTTCAAGGTTTCGCGCCAATTGTTCAAATTTTTTGCCATTAGCTTTGCGAAATAGTTATTTATGCTTATTAACGAGCGAAGAGTTGTCACCCGTCTTTAGCACATTGAATGTGCACTTTATTTATTTATCGTCATCGAAGTACCGATGACCAGGGCTGGCAAATTGAAATTGTAGCTTGTACAATTTGTTTAAGAAGTAAACCACAGCGAGAATAAAGTTTAACAATCTATGCATTGTGTAAAAATCCAAGTCTTAATAATCAGCAGTTTTTATATGCTCACCTTTCTTCTAATTAATTATAATCTCTGTGTTTTGAACTTTTATTTTTGGACATCGATTACTAAAAGTTTTCATGGTACAACAATCGGCTGGGCCTGTATCGACTCAAAATGGATCGAGTACTTTTTCCACACATCTCTGTCGCATCTAGCAGCCGACGCGCTTGCAAAAAAGAAAAAAAGGGCAAAGTAATTTTCTCGCTTTGTGCAAAAGTAAAGTAGTAAAAAGATTAAAAAGGCGCTTTACGGTAAAACTAAAGTAAAAAGAGTGTATTTAAGTGTTGAATTGTAACAAGATAGCTTGTTTAAACCATCGCGAAGCGATTAAACTTTTGCCGACTGTGTGCACGCTTTTGCCGCCGTAGCCGCCGCTTTGTTGTTTTGGCGCCCGAATTTGCGTCGCGCACAAAAATTTGCGTGAAATTGGTATTGTGCTGCGTTGTCTAAAATGGTGGATCGCAGCGATAATGGTAAATGTTAAATATATTTTTAACATTAATATCCATTATTTATTTAATTTTTTTGTTTGCTTTTAAGCAGCGGAATCTTTTGACGATGCCGTCGAAGAACGTGTGATCAACGAAGAGTACAAGATATGGAAGAAGAACACTCCATTCTTGTACGATCTGGTCATGACGCATGCTCTAGAATGGCCCTCGCTGACGGCCCAATGGCTTCCTGATGTGACCAAACAGGATGGCAAGGATTATTCCGTTCATCGTTTAATATTGGGCACACACACCTCAGACGAGCAAAATCATTTGCTTATTGCCAGTGTGCAGCTGCCCAGCGAGGATGCACAATTCGATAGCGCCCACTATGACAATGAAAAGGGCGAATTTGGCGGATTTTGGTTCCGTGTGCGGTAAAATCGAAATTGAAATCAAAATCAATCATGAGGGTGAGGTGAACCGTGCTCGCTATATGCCGCAGAACGCTTGCGTCATTGCCACCAAAACCCCATCGAGTGATGTTCTCGTCTTTGATTACACAAAACATCCCAGCAAACCGGAACCATCTGGCGAATGCCAACCGGACTTGAGGTTGCGCGGACATCAAAAGGAAGGCTACGGTCTCTCCTGGAATCCCAACTTGAATGGTAAACGCACACTAAATAAATACACTTAAATTAGTTTTTGGAAACAATCTGTTATGTTTAACATATCGGGCGCTTTAGTTAATAACTAATTTATTTATTAACCTACTATTATTAAACTTTTAGGCTACTTGCTCTCGGCCTCTGACGATCACACTATCTGCTTGTGGGACATCAATGCCACTCCTAAGGAGCATCGCGTTATTGATGCGAAAAATATATTTACTGGCCACACCGCTGTCGTCGAAGATGTCGCTTGGCATTTGCTGCATGAGTCGCTATTTGGTTCGGTGGCTGACGATCAGAAATTGATGATTTGGGATACGCGCAACAATAACACCTCAAAGCCTTCGCACACTGTTGATGCGCATACGGCCGAAGTGAATTGTTTGAGCTTCAATCCGTACTCGGAGTTTATATTGGCCACTGGCTCGGCAGACAAAACCGTTGCCTTGTGGGACTTGCGTAATCTCAAGTTAAAACTACATTCCTTTGAGTCGCACAAGGATGAGATCTTTCAGGTGCAATGGTCGCCCCATAACGAGACCATTCTGGCCTCCTCGGGCACTGATCGTCGCCTACATGTATGGGACTTGTCGAAAATTGGCGAAGAGCAGAGCTCTGAGGACGCCGAGGATGGACCACCAGAGCTGCTATTCATACACGGTGGTCACACAGCCAAAATCAGCGACTTCTCCTGGAATCCAAATGAGCCATGGATCATTTGCTCTGTGTCGGAGGACAATATCATGCAAGTCTGGCAAATGGCCGAGAATGTCTACAACGACGAGGAGCCGGAGATACCCGCCTCGGATCTGGAAACCCATACCGCTTAGAGCAAAAACCGTTCAAGTTTTATGCATACGTTTTCTCCCCATCGCCGTATAAAAAATAAACATATGTGAAATTGATTTATGGAAACAGCACAATGCCCGCTTATCTGGCCGTGTGCACTCATTTTAATTTATATATATACATAATTTAAAAATTTAATTAAGTCCACATTCTGTCTACAAGAAAAAAACAAATCCTCCATTAAATCGATCTGAAGACCAACTAATCCACCGTGTATTTATAATGCTTGCCAAACGCTTCAATGTCCACACACAATGCACGCACATCGCCTTGATGACGCCGTGAACTTATCCTGCCACTGATCACCTGGCCCTTTTGAACATCCTGCGGCTGATCGATGAAGAATACAGTTTGCTTCCAATGCGTGGGTGTCTCGGTGGGCGCAGTGCTAAACATAACTTTGTTATCCAACTCAAACAACGTATCAAAATAGCCCGCAAAGGCAGCCAGCTTTCCCGTTTGCGTGCACTTCAAATTAAACTCATGCGTGAAATGGGAATAATTCAAATCGACTGTCATCATGTCAAAGTCGGCTATTTGTTCACTTTCTGTGAGAATGTTGTCGGGATTCACGACGTGCATGAGGGGCTCCACAATGCTTTTCTTACGCAAATCACTCATGTTGACACCATAAACATTGGACCAAAATTCTACATGTTGACCGTGCAGCTCATCATTAATGCCCAACAGATGCAGTGTGCAGCGATTGGGTAGAATTTTGCCATTGGGCTTGAGATGATGATCGCGTGCATAAATAATTGTATCCAGCATTGCTTCATACAGCAGAAAATAACCCATCCATTCGGATATGATGACATCGTATTTCTCCTCTGGTAACTCCGTGTCCTCCAATCGACCTTTTACGAGCTTCACATTTTGAATCTTATTTTTTCTAAAAAAATTAATTCATTAATTTTGTTACATTACATTTTAAAACAAACTTACCTAACGATGTCCATGGCTGTGTAGACAATCTCGGAATTATCGATGCCCACGACGTTCTCGGCGCCTGCTTGTGATGCAAATATGGATAGTATTCCTGTACCGCATCCCACATCTAAAACCGATTTGCCACGCATATACTGTGCGTTATCCATTAAAGCTGCACGATAACTGCTGGTACGCACCGTGTCGCTTAGCATTTCGTGATGTATGCCAAAATGCGAGTAGCTATTAAAGTATTCCTTATCATACTTTGGGGCGTTGCGTACAACTCCGGTTTTATCTTTAGTGTCTGTCTCGTCGCTATGCACCTTTTGAAGCAGTTCCTTGTAGTCGTTACGCATACGTTCCATATCCTCACTGGCCTGCTGCAGTAGTTTGTTTTGGTCAGCAATGCGCTGGATTAGTTCAGGCACGCCTGCAGGTGCTTCAGAGCTGAGTGCCTCGTAGTCGTAGCACAGCCATGGCTCGTAGTCCACAGGCTTGAGGTATTTTTCATCAGTCCACTGGGGCTGTTCCGTTAGCAGCAACTGCTCTGCACTCACTTTGTTAATACGTATGTAATTTATAAGTTTAATAAATGCATACTGATCCATTTGAAACTTCTGCTTAAGATCCGATAAGTTAACATTTGTGCTGGATTTTTAAGTGCTCGACTGCCAGATCGATCGTTTTAAAAACCTGAGTGCAAAACAAGCAAGTGGTAGGCTCGCCATCATTGTCTTCAATTTCTTCATCGTCCTCGATGTCATCATAAGCCTCTTCGTCAGAGCTGATCTCAATGGAATCAATCACTGCAAAAATGACTAATTGACAGCGCGATTTCATTTTTATATTAGTGAGTGACTTACCTTTGCAATCAGTATTTTCCATATTTTGCAAATAAAAAAGGATATTACAGCTTAAAACGCAGAAAACAACTTACTGGTAAATATATACAAAAATGTGTTTAAAAACGTAGCTGTTTGCCTGCACGTGTATTGTTCGACAGTGTCACCACACCCCGGCAAACCAAAACTAAACAGTTGTTTTATATGATTTCGTTTTTGCAGCCCTGTACTTGCATAACCCTGTTTCTCGTTGTGCTTCAATAACAAAATGCTTCAGGTGCGTAATTTTTTTTAAACATTGAGTTATTAACTGTTTATAACCTAAAATTCTAATGAAAATCCACTTTAGCTTAAAAGAACATTGGGCCTGTCGCAAGCTGCACGCTTTTGCTCCGCCCTAAGCAAAGCCGCCACACCAACAACATCTACCGTTCCTGCAGCGGAGCCCGATCAGCTGTACAGCAAATTGGAAATTGAGTTGCGAGGCATTGATCCGGCTGTTCTAAAAAGTTACACCTGGTTTGCCACAACTGCTGCTGAGCATTTGGGCATTGAGCTGGGCAAGTGGTAAGTTCAAGTCATTTCCATAATGCATTTTAAATTTACTTGCACATTAGCTAATCAAGAATCTACCTTTTGCAGCTGGTCTCCCCGCAAAGCACATCATGAACGCATGACTTTGCTTAAGTCAGTGCACATTTACAAGAAACATCGCGTGCAATATGAGATTCGTACACACTTTCGATACATGAACTTTCACAAATTGACCGGATCCACATTGGACACATTTTTGGAATACATCGAACGCAACTTACCCGAGGGTGTTGCGCTGCAGGCATCAAAGACGGAGTTGCAACAGATACCCGAACACTTACGACAGCCACCAGAACAAGTTTAGCAATAGATTAGATAATACATTAACTAGCTCATAAGTGTTGCAGCAAGCCATTGAAGAATAAAATATTTCTTCTATTCAGTAGCTTTGAGATTATTCCTTAATGGCCAAAAACAATTAAAATGTGTTAATCAATACTAGTTGCATCCGTTGATAACGATTAAATTGTTATTGGTTTCATTCGGTTCGGACCCCACCAGCTTTTTAGCGATAAGCTTTGGTCTTAATACAAAAATAGCAATAAAAGAGTGAAGAAATGGGTATTTTGTGTACCTATTATAATAAGTAATATGTGTAGTGACGAATATGAAATACCTCTTAAGACATAGAAACAGGAACAATAAAACTATTCCGAGTGGGTTGGCTGTTAGATATATTGGAAAGTTCAATAGAACTAGTTACATTTAGGTACATAAGAACAGGGCCAACTTATTAACATGATCCTATTTTGTTCATCAAGGTACATTTGTAGTTAGCCGTACTAAATACCTTTTAAAGTATATGTTTATCATTTTTGATGCAAGTGAATGATAGGCTGTATCGCTCGTTTTTGGATTTGGCAGTGCAAAGTGCTTGAAAAAGCTTTTAAGCAACAATAGGTAAGGGTATATTGTTGGTAATCGTATCTTGACATTTATAATGGTTAAATGAGCGCACTTGACAAAACCGAAACATTTTTGCATAGGCACTTTAGTTGCGCGCTTCAGGCAGAAGCAAACGGATCCTCGAAAAAAACAAAAGAAATATGCAGACTAATTACCTCTTGAAGATAATCTTGGCCACGGCCATGATTTGCAGTAGTCTGTCACCAGTCGTGTGCGTCTATGAGGATAAAATTTTGGCATTTCTGGAGGAGTTACGTATGCGTATGTGCCATCCAATACCAAATTTGGGCTTGCCCGCATTGGATCCACTTGAGCTAGGTCCTGCAGAGACAGCTGTGAATAACAAATACCTTATTGAGTGAGTCTTCTTGTTGTTTTTACTTCTTAAACATTTTATGACGATCGATTGTGCCTTTTTTTCTAGTTTTACGGGATCGATAGACGACTTTAAATTAAGTGGACTTTCAGATTTTAAAGTGAATACTCTTAAAATCAATATCATTCCCGGCCTACAGCGTAGTACGATTAATGTTACCCTGCCCTACACCTTTTTAAAATCCCTCTATACTGCAAAAGGTTCCTTGGCCTATATTGTAAATTTGGCTGGTGACGGTGATGCAGAGTGAGTATAAACTAACGTCATTTTTATATTTTCGTTTTCGGTCTAACACACGTTTTTCACATTTTTAGAGTGACCCTTAAGGACTTTGAGGTGTTTATTTCATTCAAAATAAAGCCGGCAATTTCAATTCAAATTGAAGGGCTTAGAATCGAATTTCATATTGGAGATTTAAAAGTTCTGTTCGAGAACTTAATGGAGGAGCAGAGAATTAATGATTTCTTACATGCGTTATTTAATGAACTTGGTATAGAGCTACTTGGTGATATATGGGATTTTGGACAGGACACAGTTGTCGAGAAGGTCGAAAAGGTGGGAATTGCAAAAACAAAAACTTAAAAACTATTATTAAATAGTTATTTTCTCATTATTATAGCTTATCAACAGTAAAATATCGGATATAATTAAAGGAATCACCGGAGGAGGGGGTGGTGAAGGTGGTGAAGGTTCGCCCATTTTTGAAGGCGTGGAACCAGATTGTAAGCTTGAAACTCGCATATAATATAATTCCTATAGTATTAATAAAATAAAAAACACAAGAAATACACTTCAAGGATTTACTAATAAACAGTGTGACGCAAATATATATGCGTATCGTTAAGATAAGTGGAACAGTAAACACATTTATAACAAATACTGCTAACTGCTAATCTGTTGATAAAGTGCACATACATCTGTAAAAATAACCAAATTTCTATCCTAATCCTGTTGGTATCAGTTTGGGAAATGCTGATAACGAGTGGCTTTTGCTACCTGGTGCTGAAGTGGCTTTTGATAGTACAGCTATTTTAGTGGCATTTTATTGATTTATAACTGCTCAATACCATAGCAGCTTTTCAATTCGTTTAAATTTAGCGCGTGTGCTTAAGCATGGCAATGCTATTTAAATCGACAGGGCTGCATCATAGGACTACTTTCGATAAATGCCAAGAATTAATAGGGCAGCACTGTTTTTGCCAGCCTTGCCACATCGATAATATAGAAATATTAGAATTTTCCAGAGCATGCCAAAGCGCTTATAAGTAAAGGTAGCATCGTACGCCATCGTTATTCCTAATACAAGTGCCAGTTTGATCGAACGTCTGAGTGTCGACTCGGCAGAAAGAAATTTAAGTGGAACAAGAAAGTGAGGAAGCAATTACACGGTTATCCATATATTAGTACATTTTAAACCAAAAACACACAAAGGTAAGTGCTGCATACAAAAAATTTTATTTAATTTTTATTCGTTGCATTTTGCACGTGTTTTTCGTGCAACGCCGCGTGCGTTGACCTAGAAAAAATATTTCCATTGACTCACATGTGATTAACGCCTTAATCAATAATTACGCATTGATTGCATTGCTGCTGCAAGTTATTTCTGGCAATTGATAGCTTTCGAACTTTCGAGCCACATGGAAATAAATGACCTCAAATGATTGAACTTTAGAGTTTGGACAGGCGTACAAGTATTGCGTGAATGTGAGTGTATGCATTTACATACATATGAACTCGCACATTGCGTCATTTAAGTTTTGCATTGCCTGGCTTTAGATTCTTTTAAAATACAATGAAAGTCTGATGCACATGGTCATGTTTTCTTAGTAATTAGTTGATTTATTTCATTTGTGGTCTGGAATATTCCATTGAAAAAATATGCCGCATCACACATACACACGCGTGTTCCAAAACGTTTGCCTACTCATGTTATGAGTCATAATGAGGTTTGACCATATCTGACATCTAAAGTTGTATTTATATTTTCAAACATTGTTTTAAAAATACATTCGATTGCCAATTCATTTTGGTATTTAGTTTTCTTATTATGCTATATATAACAAATCGTTGCTAACCGGCTTTTCAATGTATGCGTACACGCGTTGTTGGAACAAAATTCACAATCATGCCTACACACATACATACATATGTACAAATTTGACGCGCGCGTGTGCTTCTGTACTAGTGTCGTCTCTTTCATACCCGCTAAAAAGTATTAAAGAATATCGGTCTGGCAACGGCGTGGTTTTTTCGTGCATGGGAATATACTTATACATGAGTTTTTTTTGTGCACGTTTCGTGGTTTCAAGCATTCCAGAATTTTCGCCATTGTATATTTCCATGCGGTTTTTGCACCGTTGAAAGAAAATAGCAGCTGCTGCAAATAAACTCCATTGTTATCTCAGAATTTATCTTGTTTGAGCTGAACAAATGTTCATGCGAACATAAAAAGGTATATAGCAATGATGAATGTTGTACATAAATTGCCTCGGCTATAGAAATTAGTCATTTGTTCACGTTTTGCCGTTTTGGGTAACTGACATTACATGCAACTCGATTTGGTAGATGAGAGATTGATGACAATTTCTAGAAGGTGAAAATCACTTTTACTGCACAATATTCTACGTTATTGTCCAGGGTTGCAGCCTCAGCCTTCACAGTTGATGATTTGTAATTGTTTTTGTGTTATTAATTCTCGACATGAATTGTTGAAATAATTTTTAATTAGCATCAAATGCAAATTCTCCAAGTAATATATACCATGTACTTTGGAGCTTTTATTCAGGCAGCCTGACTGTTTAATTTTAATAAATATTTGTGATTTCTCAAAGCTGACAGATATCAGAAAATACATTTACTTTACAGAGTTTGTTGACTTTCACAACAAGTAAACTGATTGTCACTTTAATAATACAATAATATACCCATTTTATTTATTGCAGATGTCTAAAGCACCAGCTGTCGGTATTGATTTGGGCACAACCTACTCTTGCGTGGGTGTGTTCCAGCATGGCAAGGTTGAGATCATTGCCAACGATCAGGGTAATCGTACGACGCCATCATATGTTGCCTTCACGGATACGGAGCGTTTGATTGGTGATGCTGCCAAGAACCAGGTGGCCATGAACCCCACTCAAACGATCTTCGATGCCAAGCGTCTTATTGGTCGCAAGTTCGAGGATTCGGCAGTGCAGTCAGACATGAAGCACTGGCCCTTCGAAGTTGTCAGCGTTGATGGCAAGCCCAAGATTGAGGTTACGTACAAGGATGAGAAGAAGACTTTCTTCCCCGAGGAGATCTCCTCCATGGTCTTGACCAAAATGAAGGAGACCGCCGAGGCGTACCTGGGCAAGTCGGTGACCAATGCCGTCATCACTGTTCCAGCTTATTTCAACGATTCACAGCGTCAGGCGACCAAGGACGCTGGTACCATTGCCGGCCTAAATGTATTGCGTATTATCAACGAGCCAACTGCCGCGGCTATTGCCTATGGCCTTGACAAGAAGGCGGTGGGAGAGCGTAATGTGTTGATTTTCGATTTGGGCGGTGGTACTTTTGATGTTTCCATTCTGTCGATTGATGACGGCATCTTCGAGGTCAAATCTACGGCCGGTGACACCCATTTGGGTGGTGAGGACTTCGACAATCGTCTAGTCACTCACTTTGTTCAGGAGTTCAAGCGCAAGCACAAGAAGGATCTGACCACCAACAAGCGTGCTCTGCGTCGTCTGCGTACCGCATGCGAGCGTGCAAAGCGTACTCTGTCTTCGTCTACCCAGGCCAGCATTGAGATTGACTCTCTGTTCGAGGGTACCGATTTCTATACCTCAATCACTCGTGCTCGTTTTGAGGAGCTGAACGCTGATCTGTTCCGCAGCACCATGGACCCCGTGGAGAAGGCATTGCGCGATGCCAAGCTGGACAAGTCAGCCATTCACGATATTGTGTTGGTTGGTGGCTCCACCCGTATTCCCAAGGTACAGCGCCTGCTGCAGGATCTGTTCAATGGCAAGGAGCTGAACAAGTCTATCAATCCCGATGAGGCTGTTGCCTACGGTGCTGCCGTCCAGGCTGCCATCTTGCACGGCGACAAGTCGCAGGAGGTGCAGGATCTGTTGCTGCTCGATGTTACCCCTCTGTCTCTGGGTATCGAAACCGCTGGTGGCGTGATGAGCGTGCTTATCAAGCGTAACACCACCATTCCCACAAAGCAGACCCAGACCTTCACCACCTACTCTGACAACCAACCCGGTGTTTTGATTCAGGTGTACGAGGGTGAGCGCGCCATGACCAAGGACAACAATCTGTTGGGCAAGTTCGAGCTTTCGGGCATCCCACCTGCACCCCGCGGCGTGCCCCAGATTGAGGTTACCTTCGATATTGATGCCAACGGTATCCTGAATGTGACCGCCCTGGAGCGTTCGACCAACAAGGAGAACAAGATCACCATCACCAACGACAAGGGTCGTCTGTCCAAGGAGGATATTGAGCGCATGGTCAACGAGGCCGAGAAGTACCGCAATGAGGATGACAAGCAGAAGGAGACCATCTCTGCCAAGAACGGCCTGGAGTCGTACTGCTTCAACATGAAGGCTACCCTTGATGAGGAAAATCTGAAGAGCAAGATTGCCGACTCTGACCGCACTACCATTTTGGACAAGTGCAACGAGACGATCAAGTGGCTGGATGCCAACCAGTTGGCCGATAAGGAGGAATACGAACATCGCCAGAAGGAGCTTGAGGGCGTTTGCAACCCAATCATCACCAAGCTGTACCAGAGTGCCGGTGGTGCTCCTGGCGGTATGCCCGGTGGCATGCCCGGCGGTATGCCTGGCGCAGGTGGTGCTCCTGGCGCTGCTGGTGCCGGCGGTGCTGGTCCCACCATCGAGGAGGTCGATTAATCAACTCGTTCCAACCTCACAAACCACACAATAAATCAATTATACCATCTACACATTGAAAATATATATTTAACTTGGATTCTAAATTAGAAGCACACAAACAACAACAAAAAGAACAAACGACAACTGCTCTTTAAAGTTATATTATAATAATACAACTCCAACATATAAAGTATACAAAAAAAAAAACACCAAAACACAGCGCTATAAAAAGATAATATTATATAATTATCATCATACATCGATCGATCATCCAACAATAAATATGCTTGACCTTGAATAAATAACATCAATTTGAGAAATGCAAACATTTAATTTGTTTTTATTCTGAATTTTATTTAACTTTCAGTTTTATACTGGAGGGTGGGGGAAGGACTAGTACCCGGTTGTGTAAATTCTATTTTTTATACGCACAAAAGCAGGCTACATAATTGGGATGGTTTGTAAAATAATGATAAGATATTAAATGTTGCTTGTTTTTTCGCATGTCGAAAATTTAAAAATAAATGTATCTGTCTTTTTTAAGATATATAATTTTATTATGATAAAACAGGAACATCTATAGGGCACAATAATTGTGCGTATTATGTAATTTAAAATATTTTTATATCAATAACATAGTTTGTGAAATTGTAGTTTGCAACCTTTAATCCACCCAGGCGAAATTGCCATCTTTATCCAGCTTGGTCGAATGGGTATTAATAGGTAGCTCGCTGTTGTTGGGCTTATAGGAGCCCTGTGCCTGACTCCACGTATCTCTGATGTGCACCGATTTACGGCTAAAGACGCTTCGCTCATTGCCAGGCGTTGCCTTTATGTTAAGTGTTATGTCCGTTTCGAGCTGTTGTTCCTCCAGCGATTTCTTCGGTGTGCCCAGTTTCTTATCATTGCCACTAACTTGGTCCAAATAGGATTGCCATTGCAGCAGTTTATCTTCGGCTGCACGTAACTGCTGAATACTGCGCTCGTGACCTGGATTAATGCCAATGGGCTGAATGCCCATAATTTCATTTAGATCGATTTTAATAGGCGCCAAAGCGGAAATGGCGCGTGATAATCCAATTTGCGTGTGCCTAATACGATGCTCGGTCAGATCGGCGCCCAGCAGCTCCTCGTGCGGATCCATGCGTATGGGTATAATCTTGTTAATCACATAGAGCAACAGGAACGTCGAACAGATACCCCAGCAGGCCAAACAGAAGGCCGACAGGGTTTGTATGCCCAACAAATACCAGCCGCCTCCCTTGAACAAACCACTACGTCCCTTGGTCGTGTCCATGGGCAATGGATTGTCGGCAAACAGACCCACTGCAATGACACCCCAGATGCCACAAACTCCATGCACAGCACTTGCACCCACAGGATCATCTACGCCCATGCGATCAAACAGAGGCATCGCCAGCACACAGAGTAACGATCCTAATGCACCAATGATGAGCGCTTCCCAGGCACGATACAGAAAGCAGCCAGCAGTTATGGAGACAAGTGAGCCCAGAATACCATTAATCAAATCCATAATATCCATGCGACCATCGTGGCGCCAGAACGAGAAACTATAAGAAAAAAAATTTTAACAAAAAATTTGGAATTTTCTTTCTCTTCCAGTACTTACAGGCAACTAACAAAGCCACCGCCAAATGAGCCCATCATGGTCATGACAGCTGCACGTGCTGCATACTGCCATTTGGCACCGCTAACGCCATAGGTGCTGCCCGAATTGAAGGCCAGCCAGCCCCACCACAGCACAAAGAGGCCCATACAGGCATTCACCGGATTGCCCAGCGGCAGGGGATCATAGCCTTCGGCATAGCGACCCAAACGCGGGCCTAGCATGGCGGCCGATGCAAAGGATGCGGCGCCACCAACCAAATGTACGGGACCGCTGCCCGCAATATCCACGGCACCCAGATTATTCAAAAAACCATGCTCACCCCAAACCCAACCAGCGGGTATACAATAAACAACCGTATTTAGAAATGAGAACAAACAATAGGCTTTAAAATTACAGCTAAAAGAAATTTTAAAAAATTATTATTTTTTTTGAGTAAAATTTTGAATAAATATTTGTTTAAACTTACCGTTCAGCCATGGCGCCGCTCACAATGGTTGTCGCTGTGGTCGCAAAGGACAATTGAAAGAGAAAGGCAGCAAAGATTTGTCCCATGAGTTCGTCACCAACGGGCGGATCGAGCAGAAAGTCACCAATGGCAATGAAGGGGTTGGAGAATGGACCGCGGCCAAAGCTCATGCCATAGCCAAAGAGCCAATAAGTGAAACCGCCAAGCACAATATCAATGACGTTCTTCATCATGATGTTCACCTCGTTCTTGATGGAAACGCAGCCCGATTCTAGCATGCCAAAGCCCGTTTGCATGGTGAAGATGATGAAGGATGAGGTGAGCACCCAATTGGTGTCCTCAATCGACAAATCATATAATCCCGGTATCACATAGCTGCTGTTCCTCACTACACCCTTCAGTGCCATCACCTGCGAGGCTGTCACATTCTCCAATTTTGATGGCATTTTTTTTTAAATTTTAATCTCAGTTCCGGTTGCACGTCCGGTGCTCGGGAGAGCTGTTTTGCTAGTGAAAAGTTTTTCGGAAGGATTTTGCTAAAAGTATCAAATTACATGCATTTGATTTAAACGCTTGATAATCGGCAGCTTGCACCAAAAGTTCAATTATTTAGCCACATTTTCTGTGCGTGTTGTTGACAGCACTGAAGCTAATTATACCCTACATTCTCAAATATTTTTATGAAGGGTAGCATAACTTAACATATCAGCTAAGTCATAAAGACCTCCTATGAGGTGTTTTGAATAACATTTTTTAAGTTTCGCAACAAATATATATTTCTTATATTTTTATAATTATATTTCATTTAAGTAGTATTCAAGCGTTTTGTAAGCCTTTCAAGGGACAATCTACTTATTTATATCATTGTTGCAAATGTTTAGCCCTGCGAACTTGACATTGTGATTAAGCTAATGTTGTTGTTGTTGTTGTTTTGCGTTCACTATTGCATGCCTCAAATGACTTGCAAAATTAATGAACCCAACGCGTTCAGAATTAAAATCAATTACCAGATTTTCAATTTTACATTGTGCAGCTATTTTACTTAAACGTTTAAAAATATATTTGATGAATGCACCTAAATTGATTCAAATGCGCAAATCAGTTAATACAAACAAAATTTTTAACTAATTTTAAACATTAACTGCCTTAACGTAATGTTAGCTACGTTGATGTTCAAGAGCTTAACGTCACTTCCCCTATTTCTTACGTTAAACTTGGTATTTAACGGACTGACACAATACTGAAATCAGTTTGGGTATTTTTGGCTTATTGTGAACACGGTCACACAGATCAATTTTAGCACTAGTTGGTATTGCTCGAACGTTCGTTAAAAACCGTTGAAAATATCAAATAAAACCTGTGTAACTAATAACTAATAATAGTTAATTGTGCAGTTTCAAGTGCATATTAACGCCAGCAAAATGTATTTTTTGGCAGTGCTTGCGTTTATTGGAAATGCCAAAGGTAAAAGGACATAGTGAAAACTGAAAAACTTTATACACACACACACCAGCATTGAGTAAATCCTTGCTGTGCTAAAGAGAGCAGCAAAGTGAAAATTCATATTTTCCCTTTTTTTTTAATCATTTGCAGCTATAATAATGAAAAATAATTAAATTAAGTACATGCATGTGTAAAAAATGGGGGCATGAAAGGACAATGCAAGATTTTTTTCTCAAGCAAAATCAATTTCAATTGCTGTTCTCTTTATACAATAACTGTAATATGGTCCATGGCCACAGCAGAGTTTCACAATTTATGGGACACGGGGCACACTTATACATATACATATGCACGCATACACTTGCGCTGCGCTCTTTTTCTCAGCCAGCAACTCCTGCGAACTAGGGGGCATAACGGTTGCCCACTGGGCGCTGTGAAGGATGTGGCGTGCAAAATTTTGCGTTAGTGCCCATTCCGCTCTCACTTTCTCTCTCTCTTTCTCTCCCTCTCTGTGTCGCTCTCTCTCTTTTCTTTGCCCGCTAGCTCTCTAACTATGTATACGTATGTGTGTGTGGGTGGTTGGGTGGGTGGTTGTTTTGTGTGGTGTGTTGTATGGTGTTTATTTTTGCATGTATGTATACTCTGCCATGTGTTTGGATGTGTACGTGTGAGGCCGTTTTGGGTGTGTGTAGCTTGTACGTGTGCGTGTGAATCTGTATCGCAAAAATTTCACTTAGAAACTCGCATGAAAAGCATTATTTTTTTTCATTCTTTTTTTTTTCTTGCGGGGGCGTTGAGGACGCTGTTTGCCATTTTTGCTCGTGTGTTTCCTGCCCAGCCGTTCGCAATCGTGTTATTTCGTTTTTGGCTCGGCCACTGCATGTTATTGCAGCACCGAATACACTTCCCGTCACAAACCCTCTCGCCTTCCCCTTTGATCTATCATTCCGCACTTTGTGAATGCTGGATATATATTTGTTTTTAATTTGAATTTCCTTTTGCTGTTTAGCATTTAAATTATGTTGGAAATGTAATGCGTTTGCATTTAATTTCATTCAAGTGATAAATGTTATGGCCATGTTTCTGTATATGTATATGTATGTGTGTGGGTGTGTGTGTTGCTTGCATATCTTGTGTGAGAGTATGGGTACAGCACCTGCTGCATTTTGTGTACGTAAGTGTATGTATGTATGTGTTTAACTGTTGGCATTTGGGCAAGAAATATGAAATGTTAAATCAAAGTTAAAGCAAAAGCGAAATTTGGTCAAGTGTGTCAAAATAAAGAATCTTACAGATTTTTTCAATAATAAGAACATTAAGATTTTGTTATAAAATAAATTTTTAACATAAATAAGTAAATCATAAACCATTTTTGGGCTCGGAAAATAGCAATAATTTTTTAAGCGATTTTCTAGGAACAATTTGCATTTCAAAGATTGTAAAATGTCTTTTAATAAAAAGCAAGCCTTTAAATTTTAAATCCTAAGCTCATTTGCGGAAAACTTAAGGATTTTATTTTTTAATTTTCAAATTTCCAAAAAAAACAAGTTGACGAACTATTATAAAAATAACATTTAGAAGTGAATCAAAGGTCTGTCTGTTCAATTTAGTGAACAAATTGCTTATGAACTGCTTTATGTAGTTGAAAATCAGCTTAAATCGTGCTTAAATCTAATCTATAACTTATTTATATATTGAAATCCCACACTCCATTAAACAAATGCTATAGATATTTGTAAAAATTAGATTTATATTGATCTGATTTCCGTTTAACTTAACCTTTTGTTTGTCACAACTTTTTTCAAAAAATTAGATGGCAACGCTGTAAGCTCTAGCCTGATCCAGGGTGGCCATTGCCGCGACTACAATGGCAAGCTGTATGAGACGGGCATGCATTATATGCCCGGTCCGGACTCGTGTCGCCTCTGCATCTGTGACAGCGGACTGCCCAAGGCATGCAAAATGGTGCTGTGTGAAGCATTTAGCAAGTGCAAATCCTTTCAAACTGTGGGCAGCGGCAACAACTGCTGTGAGGTCATTTGCTTGGACGATCAGTTCAGCGATGGCAGCACTGATTTTGGCATTTGACTGGTGGCCAGTGGCATCACTGCCACTCTCTCACTATCCTTGCTCTTCTTTCTGGTGAATCGCCTGAGACA
The DNA here is from genome assembly GCA_018152965.1 of Scaptomyza pallida. Classification (NCBI taxonomy): domain Eukaryota; kingdom Metazoa; phylum Arthropoda; class Insecta; order Diptera; family Drosophilidae; genus Scaptomyza; species Scaptomyza pallida. The sequence continues at coordinate 8,633,805 of JAECXP010000004.1, read as the reverse complement.
ACGTAAAATGCGTGCACGAGAGAATCGGCAAAATGCAGAAGATCAGCGCAGCATTGTGGGCAGCATAGGGTAAGTTTCAGCTTTAAAAGAATGTTACTTTGAAATTAAATGTGTATTTAATTTAGTTATATTGCTGGCAACATGGGCTACATGGAGGGCAATTTGAGTGCCATGGATTACTCGTATGGCGGCGCCACAACCCATTATCCACTTTGGAAGCCACCTAGCGGCTATTTTCCACGCGGCGAGGCACCTCCACCCTATGAGGAGGCTGTGGCCATATCCCAGGCGGAGGCATTGAGCGCACAGTGCACCGTCACCTTGCCCAGTCATGTGCAGCGTCAGGCCGTGGCCAGTGTCAGCCAGCAACAACAACAGCAGCAGGTGCAACAGCAACAGCAACAACAACAACAGCAGCAGCAACAATTGCAGCAGCAGCATTTACAACAACATACGCTGCAGTTGCACACACAGCCACAACAACATCAGCACCCACATGCCTTCACTCAGCAATTGATGCCTGTTGCCACAACTCACACACACCCACATGCCCATCAATTGAACGCTGCTGCTGCGGCTGCGGCAGCTGCTGCTGCTGCACAATCGAATCAATATACGCAGAGCACCACCAATTTGATTAATATAAATATCAATAGTGGGGGCGTAACAACCATAGCAACTGGCGAGAATCATCAGCCACCCTACAGTCTACAAAGTGAGCAGCAGCAACATCTGCAGCAACAGCAGCAGCAGCAACATGTGTTGGAGCAGCAGCACCAACAGCAGCAGCAGCAACAGTTGCAGCAAATGTCTACACCCAAGCAATTCGATTTGTGTGCAAACCATGCCAACACCCAAGCCGACTGTAAGCAGCGAATGCAGCTATAAGAATTGTCATCTTAACATAAGTGCCAGTGTAACAACAGCTGCTGCTGCTGCCGGCAATGTTTCAAATACATTGGCATATGCAGCAGCACGTCGCACGCCACGTGGCTCTCAGGAGTTGCTGCAACAGCCGCAGCAGCAGCAACAACAACAATATCTTACTGTTGCTGATGTCGAGATCAATGCGAGTGCTAGTGCTGCCAGCTATCATTCATTGCCTGCATCAGCTGAGCTAATGGCCACGCCCACACATCATGTGTCGCAACAGCAGCAGCAACAGCAACAGCAACAACAACAGCAGCATCAGCAACAGCAACAATTGCTGGCCGCTGCCTTGTCCAGCCCGGCCATAGATATGCTGCCACAAATGGAAATTGCAACAATTACAACAGCGCCCAGCAACACAACGGATTCAGTGACTCAAACGCTGCCAATGCCGTTGCATGCAGCACTTAAATCACAGCAACAACAGCAACAGTCGCAGCATGGCAGCAAAACTCCATCGAGCTCGCGTCGCTATCATCGAACAATACCACGCTATTTCGCCGTGGCCGATCCCTTGCAGGTGGTCAGTGTGAAGCCCAAGTCCAGCTCCAGTTCGAGTACCAGCTCATCGGATGCCAACAACAAGGCCAACAGCAGCAAGAAGCCCATGTGCCAATGCCCCATACAGCATGTGCCCATGTCCTATATGGGCAGCAATGCCAATGCCAATGCTAATGCATTCCTTAGCGGCGCTGGCAAACTCTTTGCCTCTGCGGGCAGCAGTCCATGCGCACTGTCACCCAGCGCTGGTACACGACATGCCGCCACCTTGGCCTATGGTCAACGCGCCAAATCCTCGACAAATTTGCAGCAACAGCAGCAGCAGCAGCAACTTGGCCAGGAGCTATTGAATGCTGCACGTAATACGTGTGCCCATGAACCAAAGATTGCCACCATTTCGAAGCAGGTGGGCGATGAGCTGCAGCCACATCCCTCGCATGCGGCCGGCAATGTCTCGGCGATAATACCGCCGCCGCCGTTGCAGCATCACGAGGATGTCAGTGCACCGCCCATTGTACTTGGCCGTGTACAGAAACGTTCCAGCAGCAGTTCGAGTAGCGCTGCTGAACGTGCACGCAGCAGCAGCAGCAGTGGAGGCGGCGGACGCAGTGCCTCGAGCAGTGCGGCTGCTGCACAAGCCGGCGTCGATGTGCTATCCAGCGCCTATTTGAATCGAAAGGTGAGTTCGAAATGTAAGTAATCCCATTGAGAATACTTAATCTTAGTTCCTCACAAGGGAATACGAATAATAATAGAGACTTTAGATCAGCGATGGGCACAGAATTTGCAATTGTGAGCACTACAACAACATCTACAACAAACACAACTTCTGAAGTTATAAATTAAAGGAAAATTAACACTTTTATTACTCTGTTCGTGACCACAAAAAAAAAACAATTTTTTTGTGACTTCCAACGAAAAAAAAAAAATTATACACTAAGAGAAATTCATTAGTTTTTCAAAATCTACGGTTTTTTACCTCTTAATCACATCAAAACAACCTATAGTTTTTACACAGTGTACAAAATGATTTTAGGGTCATAAATTTTAACAAATGAATACTTTTATGACCCTACGTTTGACAGTGAAAACTCGAGCATTTGTTGTGTGTTTGTTGTTTAGTTTTATTGGGGGTCATAAATCACTTGATCGCAGCGTGAAAAGTTGTTGTTGTAGCAAAATAACGGATTGAGTAGTCTGAGTAACATGTGCAAAGGGATGCCCATCGCTGCTTTACATATTAAATATATGTTTAACTAAACTTGACTTTCATGATACTTAAAGAGAAATATTCTTATTTGGCTTTGACCTTTTGCTAATCAACGTTAGCGCTCTTTACAGGTTGATGCCTATTTGAGCTTGACACAGAAACAGCAGCAACATTTCTATAACCAACAAGAACAACAACAACAACAACAGCAGCAGCAACAACAGCAAAAATCACACAACGATCAAAGCAATCCACAATTACCACCGAAACTCTACAAAAGCCTAACGAATTTAAAAACAGCCACAACAACAACAACAACAACAACTGCAACTAGCAGCAGCAGCGGCAACAGCAACAACAATGCTGTTGCCACCATTTATACGCTTAGCAAATCAACAAACAGCAGCAGCATGCATCAGCGTAAGGAGCAAACAGCCACATTGACCCTGCCACCGGCCAGTCCATCGGCCAGCTGCAGTGAGAAGTCGAGCAGCAAAATCAATTCAAGCACATTCTATCCACTGGCCAATAATCATGTGACCTACACGCTGCCCAAACACATTAGTGGCAAGATCTCTCTAAATAGTACCATCAATAGTGTGGTCAGCAAAGTACCTTCCGTAATAAGCATACCGCCTGTGGAGAACAACAACGAGAAGGCAGCGGCCATAAGTAAAAGCACCACACTGCCTAAAATATTGCGTGTTAAACGAGACACAGCAACAGCTGCTGCAGCGGCAGCAACATCAAGTGTCTCAACAACAAACAGCAGCTTGGCCATTGCCCACTGCAAGATGCCCAGTTATCCGCAATTAACAGCCAAGGTGCAGCAGAGTGCACGAGGCAGTGGCACGCCCAGCAAGCAGCTGCCTGTTTGCACCACATCGAAAAACTGTTTGAATCCAAACGAACACTTTTTGCCCAATGACACCAGTCTGGACGATGATTATTTGAGTGAGTGTGAGAACTGTAAGATTGCACAGAGTGCCAAGTACTATCTGGATGCGGAGTTAAACGGTGGTGGCACATCCTCGCTAACACCACAAGAAACCATGACTTTGCAGCGCAAATCGCTGGAAGAGACCAAAGAGGAACCGCACGATAGTTACTATCGCAGCTCACATACCCTGCCCAGCAATGCCAAAAAGCATGTGTAAGTAGAACCATTTTTTAACTTTTACCTTTTATTATTTGAAATATAATATCTTTGCAGTGTCAGTAAAAATAACAATCGCGAGGCGTGGCAATTCTCAACGATACCCGCAGCCAGTTCTTCGGAAGAGGATGTCAACGAATGAGATATGAGCCATTTTCTTTAAGATGCCACACCAGAACCCTCAAATGCCAAAATGTGCATCCTAAAGAAAACGTAGGCTTTCATTTATTCCCAACACACACTCCAAACAAAATGGCATAAAAAAAAATATATACTTAACTAGATAAAACCTGAACAAAAAACTTAAATATGTTTGTAAAAATTAAAAAAACAAATTATGATGTGTTAAAATTAAGTATATATATACTATCTTAAATGCATATGTATCTAAAAACAAAATAATATGATAAGTAATGTACTAGTTATGATAAATGGCAATGACATGTAAAATTTGCTTATTACTGCACATGTGTTTGTATAAATGTATCTATGTAAGTATTTCAAATAGTATATATTAAGTACAGTGTTGCAAAAGTTTTGAAATCGTTAGAAAAATGCTCAAAATTGTTAAAGATTACAATGTGTTATAAAAGTTAGAAAAAAAAAAAAAAAAAATATATATAAAAATTAGACACGAAACTGGTAGTAATAAATATAAATGTAGTTTGAATCTGTCAACTTACAAAAGATATAGGCTATTTATGTATTTTTACGTATAGTTAGCCAGTTTAAATAATAATAAACTAACTCCAATTTTGCCAATGATAACTGTCAATAAATTGTATGTATTCTGTATGTACGATATAATAACTTTTTATATGTATGTAAGCTGACCAAGTTATAGAGTCATTTCCCCAGGCACAAATGATGATAGGAACAGGCAAACTCAATACAATCGAAAAATAAAAACAGCCAACACACACACACACACACTTTAAATTTAAATGTCAAAACCATATAAATGTACACTAACTTTAAACATGATCGAAGAAGAAAATAGCTATTGAAGCGGTATTAGTTGAGAAAACCGATTAATTGTATGTGTTATATAATAAGTATACGCAAGGATAACCAACAGCACTTCAAGGTGTTCAACGTATGTAAGTCTATATATATATAAACATAAAAAATACACAAATATTATTAGATTGATTTCTTGTTAACGGAATAATACAAATATACTCGTTATCTAAATGTACTATGTATAAATTAATATTGAGTTTTACAAAATTAATTCAATATTATTTATTAGGAATATCTAATACCACACAGACTTATGACAAATATTCAAAAACCAATTGTTGTACGCATTAAGGACGCATTGTTCTCAAATGGGTCCTGCATTTGTATCTGGTAAGCCATACACAAAAATATGGATTTGTAAACATAAATATATATATAATTCAAAAAATTCGATGCGAAAGACGTTCGAACAAACAGCTAAATTAGGTTCTCAAAGAAAAAATAGGATTTTTTTTAAACAATTACGAATATTAATAGCAAGGTTATTTTGAAGTTAGCAAAAGCCAAAGAAAACAAAGTTAAATCAAAACAATATATGTATGTATTACTATTAGCTATAATTTGAGTTGCTTTCAAATTATTGCTCAACTATTTTGTAAGCTTTTATTAGAAAGCACATCGGAAAGTTTTCGAGTGCATTTCGTAAAAGTCTGCTCTTATATAATTGTGTTCAAAGGTCACTCGAATTAATATGATATAAATTGTACAAAAATACTACATACAATATTTTAATTGTTTAAAAATGTGTTCAACGAAACTAAAAAGAAACATTTTCTGGTATTGAATACTCAATTCGTGTTCTTACTAAAGATGAATGTTATTTGACAAAAGTATTACAAACGATTACAAATTACTCAATCTCAATAGTATTAAATTAAACAACGTTTTCAGCAATTAAATAACAACAAAAACACAACGTATGTTTGTGAATCGCGACTAAGTACGAATTTTTATTAATTAAGCTAATTTAATATTGAAATAATTTCAGTAAAAACCAATGCAAAACAAAATAAAACAGAAAACATACCATACATTGTAGTTTACAACTAAATTAGTGTGCGCTAGGTAATAAATCAAGTACGATACAAAGATTTAAACAAACAAAATAAACAGAAAGAAAATTGTTTCAAAACATATGTAATTTAAAAATCTAATAAATGATCATGTTTTAAAAACGATAATCTAAACTTTGTAATAATAATGCTTAAACAAAATAAAACGATCTATAATGAAAAGTTGAATAACGTTTAAGGTTTTATTGTCTATTTATTTGGGGATACGCAAAATGACACAAAGCATTGACCCTCCTGCCCCACATATGAAAACAGCCGTTATATTGTAGTTTTAGGTGTAAAAATGCATACCATTTTATACTTTGTTTTTGTATTTAAATCATAAAAACAATTTTACGATGTATCAGATTTGATTCTTTTTATATGTTTTGTATATAATATGTATGGTATAACCTATTAGTTTCTTGTAATGCTTGGATTTGCTATTTACGCATAACATTTCGCAGCAAAATTCTCTTTTATATACATACAAAATTAAATAATTTAAGGTATGTATGCATGAAGGTTTTTTTTTCAATAAGTTTTGTTTCTATTTCATATTTTGTTTGTTTTGCTATCAACGGACGTAAAGGATGACGACGACGCGGTATCTATAGATGAGGAGACAGTGCAGCGAAGAATAAAAAACAAAATCAGCAATTTGGCCAAACGACGAAATCGTTTGCACACGCACACACACACACACTTGAAACGCTTCAATTGAATATGAATTCGGAGCAGGGTCTGGTAGTCCTTGGTCTTTTACTTCTTCGCTGGCTGACTATCCAAAACGGGGTTAATTGTCTTGCCGCCAAAGATCTGTCCCCAACCAATCAAACTATATGAAAGCAAAAGGAAAACTTTTTCAATATCCAGAATCTTTAAAAAAATATATCAGTTTCACTTACCGCCAATGATTCTCCACACGTCTGCTCAGTGCAATCTTCTCGCCCTTCTCCGTGCATACAGGTGTTGTGAGCACAATCTTAGCCAAGTCACCCTTTGTGGCCGAGATGCGTCCGCCAGTGCTGAGGGAACCAATGTTGACCAGCAAGATTTCGTTACGCTGCAGCTTTTCCACACGGGCACCCTTCTTGTCACCATCAGTGCGCACGCCTAGCAATCGACGCAGCAGGTAATATGAAATTTCCAGCTCGATGTAAATATCAGGCAAGTTGCCAACGGCGCCGAGCACCTGACCGACCAAACGATCGGCACGGCACAATGTGGGATCAATTTTGGTGCCCACACCGATCAAGCCACCGGGCACGGCGTACTGCAGCTCATTCTGTTCAGCAAACAGAGAGACGATGCGCGAGAAGATTGGGCGGCAAGTGATGTTGCCATCACTGTCCTTGGTGACAACACCGGGACGCACCTCGATCTCTTGACCCACTTTGAGCACACCGCTCAATATGGAGCCGCCGGCAACACCGCCCTTCAGATCTTGCACCTCACAACCAGGTTTGTTCACATCAAATGATCTGATGACAATTAGACGGGGCGGCGCATTGAAATCACGCTGCGGCACAGGAATCTTGTTAACAATGTACTCGCAGAGTACGTCGATATTGTACTTCAGCTGAGCCGATATTGGAATAATCGGTGCACCTTCGGCGACGGTGCCCTGCACAAACTTTGTGATCTCCTCGTATTGCTCTTTAGCCTGGCTCTCCTTAACCAAATCGATTTTATTTTGCAATATTAAAATCTGTTTTAGTTTCATAATCTCGATGGCTGCCAAATGCTCCGACGTTTGTGGCTGTGGACACGACTCATTTCCTGTAAACAAAAACATTTGAATATTACAAGTCGATAAGATGTATTAAATATTTGTAGCCTACCGGCAATAAGCAGAAGTGCAGCATCCATCACAGCGGCGCCGTTCAACATGGTAGCCATAAGAATGTCGTGACCGGGGCAATCGACAAAGCTTACATGACGCACCAGTCTGAAGCGGCCAGAGCAGGCAAGACGCGCACACGGCATGCTGTCGTCCTTGCTGGAGCCATCGGATACAAAGCTAGCCGGGCGCGGGCACTTGGGATTATCGCACTTGTAGATTTTTGCATTGGCATATCCTGCAAAGATTTAATACATCCAAAATGATTATTGGAAAAATAAACAAATGTATTTAATAAGGTAAGCTGCTTGCAACAGTTTGCGGCTTTAATAAAATTCTGTTTTGTGTCTTTCGATATTTATTAGTAAAATAATTGTCATAAATTGAAGAATTGTAATACACAATTTACATAATAAGTATAAATCTGTATTTTAAGATGAAAATGTCAAAAATATACACAATCTAAAACGAGGTAAATATAATAGTCAAATTGGCAATAATTTCAATAATCTATAAAGTTCAAGTATACAATACTTATACCAAAACATAATTGTCAATCCTATAAATATTATAAATGTAAAAGTTTGTAAACATGAATGGATTTGAATAATAATATTGCTGATACATCAGAATAACACATAGCTATTATTTCTTCAATATTGTGTGATGGCGCGTTGCACTCTGTTCTGGCAAAAACTGAAGTATTAAGGTACAAAAATAATTTCATTCCCCAAAAAAAAAACATTGTTGGGAAAATGTTGTGCGTGCAAAGACTTTTGAGGGCAATTAATTAGTTAACTATAAATTTGAAACTATAAATACCTACTTAAAGAAGAAAACAGGATTTACATAATGAGGTTTTAGCTAAGGCAAACAAAGCAAACAGGTCGAAAATGTTATGACCAACTAAAATTAAAAGTTTTGTGATGAGCCAATACAACGATTATCTTCTAAAAGAGAACCTTGCGGCAATTGTCAGCGCCACAGCGACATTCGACGCGCACAGCCGTCGATAGATTTTCATAGGGTGCACTGTCATTATCCGCACGTATATAATCAAAGCTCAACTCTTCGCCAGCTTTTATTTGGCGCAATGTAAAGAATACTAAGTGTGGCAGTGCAGCGTTCAGATGCTCAATCCAGCATGGAAATACAGCCAAATTGGGATTGCACGAATGGTTAATGAAATGCGAAACGTTGCCATAATTCGCAGCATCAATCGTATATTCGCTCTCTGCCGACGTATTGTAGTCCAGATCAAAGAGATAAGTGCGTCCTTTGTCATCGTAAATCTTGCCACGCTCATTGGCCTCATCGGTCGTAATAATCTCGCCAACATACTCGCACACAAATTCGCCCTTGCGTATAAGCTGTGGCGTGCGTACACCCCAGCCGCGACCATTGCTTGTCTTGAACAGCTCCAGCGGATGCTTGCGTCCCTGCTGCACCAGCCGATTTGTGCAGTCGGCATCGCAACTGCAGCGACTATTGCACTCAAATATGGCACTGCCCTGCGGTAATCTCAAGCGCCGTGTTGATCGCTCATAGGCATACAGTTCGCCGGCAAGACGTGCACAGCATCCGCTTGTGGCATTGCAGCCGGACTCGCAGGTGCAGCCGACTATGGGCGGTTCTGGCCTTGGCACCGCATCGCTTAATATGTTCTTCTGTATGTAGACAAAGCTGGCGTCTATGGTGTCCAGATCGACATCGTTGTGGACGCGTATGGGTGGTGCTGGCATCTCTACGCTGTTCATGCGCCTCTCGAATTGAGCGAGTTCCAGCAGCTGTTTACGCCGTTCAAGCTGACATCGCTGCAGTTGGAGGCGTCGCAGTGCACGTTCGCCAATGCGTTGGGGTTCACGTTGATTACGACTATCGGCCGCACGATACTGGGCCAGCAATATAAGATCTAGGTGCAAGGTCAATGGCTCGAAATTATCCACATCCTTGGTGATGTTAATACTGCTTAAGTCAAGAGATGGACTCCCAGCCAGCTGAGTCTCCAGCTCGCCAGTGATTTGGTTAATGTAATCTTTATAGAGATGCAGCTGGCGCTCCACAAAACGATCGAGCTCAACACAATCGGCGAGATTATCTAAATTCTCCCAGGTATTATGGTTGTCGTCATAGCGCAACCATTTGACATAAAAGACGGGTTCATAATTCACCACCTCGACACATTCAATGCGCTCCACAATGTACTCGCCCTTTCGCCTCTTAACGGCTGCACCTTTATTGTCCTTGGTGCGTTTTAGGGCAGGCAATTGCACATCCTGACTGTTACGGGAGCTGCGTCTGCGCTTAAATGCAACTGGGATAATGGCATCGTGATCATCCGAGCCCAAAACACTGCCATAGCCGCTACTATGGCTGGGACTTAACGAACTTTGGCTGCAACTGCGTCCGCGTCGTATGTGGCTTGAAAATGTATGGCTTTGAAGTGGTTGGGGCTGATCCAAACGGCTGCTTCCTTGACGTTGTTGCCAACGCTGGGCAAGACGTTTGAGCAGGGGACGCTGCTTTCTCTCGTAGGCAATGCGATGCTGCATGGAGTGCAAAAGTAATTGGATTTTCTTTTCGCTTAAGCGTTCTGCAAATGACAATTTTGGTTGTTTTTTTTTTCGATATTTTGTTTGTGGTTTAACACGCGTCGTTGGGCAAACGAAAAACGAAAAGAAGAAGAAAAAGATGTTCTGAATTAATTAAATTGCTGGATTATCACAAATCAATGAAATTAAATTTTTGCAAAAACAAGCTCTAATTAATCGTAAAAAAAAATACAGAAAGTAAAGAAAAAAAAATAAATAATAGATTTTAAACCTAATCTAGCCACAAAAAACTACTAAAGGCGACGACACAATGCGTACGTTTGTGTTTTTGGGTTTGTTGGGGACTAATCCAGCAATTTAAGTCATAACAGAATATCATATTTTTATGTTTTTTTTTTAAATCATTTACAGAACGCCGAACAACGATCCAAAACGCGGCCATACTTAAAACTAAATGAACACAAAAGTTAGAAAGTAATGAATAGAAAAGAAAAAAAAAATCTTAGAAAATATATTAATGTTATTCTTTTCCGGTTTCACATTAATTTTTCGTTGTCCGTTACAATAATTTTCAAATTCAATATAAAGAAAATGTGTATTTATGTACAGTTTTATATTAACAATTAAATACTAGTTATAATAAAAATTGATTCTTTAACAAGGCAAAAAATGCGTGTGTTTTACGTTAAAGAATTAAAACGTTTAAAATTAAATTGAGGTTTAACGTTATTGAAACCCGGAACTGACCTTGTGCGCGTTGTGCCGTCGTCAGTGTTTAAGTAAGGTTTATGTTAGGTACTTTTTTATGGCGAGGAAGGATAAAACAATAACTTTCCTCGCCTCGACAAATGCAACAACTTATACCTTAAGAGTACAGTTGAATGGAATGATACCAAGGAATTTGGCAATTAGTTCTTTTTTTTTTGTATCATTCCATCAATGTTTAGAAAGAGATTGATATATTTAAAGGAGGACAGACACTTACCGAGCTTAATTGTAATGTTTCTTTCCAGTTCATTTTTGAAACGCACAGTCTGCACACCAGATATGGCTTTGACCACAGTGGATTTACCGTGCGCTACATGACCAATTGTGCCAATGTTGATTGTTGCCTGACGCGAGATCACTTCAGGCGACAGAGGTGTCAAATTGCTGATTTCCTGCAAAATAAATATTTAAAATAGTAAATTTTATGCACTTTTGAACTCATTCAAAATACACGCCCCAACCGCCTAACAAACAAGTATATACACACACATATGCATGTATATACAAACGTACATGCGTATTTATGTGGCATGAGTGTGCGTAGAAAAAGCCGTACATTTTGAGGTTAGATTTAACTGTGTATTGCATCAGCTTTTATAGCAACAGTTGAGCCGCAAAACTAACAAATGCATTTAAATGCGCTCACAACATTGTCAAACACATTGAAACCATATGCCAAACATCACACTAAGTGGAAAACCCTTACAATGCTCACAAATCGTAGCTGCTAACGCCACGTGCTGCATTTTTTTGGGTAGTTTTCGCACAGTCAAGGCGCAACAACAAATATATATGTAAATATTAAGTTGTTAGTTATGGCAAAGTTTGTTAATTGCATTTTGCGTGGCATTTTTAAGTATGCATACACTTTTTATATAGAAATGGCCGCTTTGTGCCAGCTCCCATGTTGTTTAAGATTGCGGCGTCTAAAACAGACGACGAAGACGCGTACATTGAGGATGACATTTTCGGCGCACTCACCAAATTGCTAAGGTCCTGCTTTTGCAAATTTGTGTTCGCGTTGACTTGAGCTTCAGCCGTGGCCATGTTTTTAATATTTTTAAAAACGTTTTCTATATAAAATTATAAAATGAATTGGCCAGCTCGTTTACACCTCGACATTAAATGTTGTCCGCGCGTGTTGTAAAGGGCCGAAAATGCCTTGTAATTTGTTGAGTGTTGTTAGCTGCCACAATTTTCGAGTTAGTTTGGTGGTGGAACCAGTTTCAAATTCCAAGATTGAACGATTTCATACAAAATAGCATCCCTGGTGGTCTGTATATTTGCGGCATCCATATTCGGCCACACTCAGCAGCAGAATTCGCAATCGCAAAGAGCGGCGCGCATATAGTGTCTAATAAATCGTTTTCTGCTCAACTGTACTAGATAAACTAATTACAACCTACTATTTCCACAAAAAGCTTTGTTTTAACCTTAATCGCCACAAAAAACAGCATCATGTCGAGCGTGCCAAAGAGACAAAAACTGGATGCCGCTGATGCAAATACATCTGCCGGTCCCAATGAGGAGGAGTCAGAGGCTCTAGAACAAATCGATGCCTGTCAAAACGATATTGATGCGTTAAACGAAAAGGCCAGCGAGGAGATTCTCAAAGTCGAGCAGAAGTACAATAAACTAAGGAAACCGTGCTATGAGAGGCGGAGCGAGCTCGTCAAGAGGATCCCCAACTTTTGGGTGACTTCTGTAAGTATATGAATAAGCTCAGACATTTACACATGTGTAGAGAAGCAGCGGCATCTTTATCTGCGGCCATGATTTGCATGTTTAGCATGTTCATAATTTCAATTCCAATGTAAAGATGTATTACATAGCGGGACTGCAAAGCCAAAACCATTAATTGATTTTGTGTCTCTACTACATGTGCAAGAAAAATTTCTCTATTCGAGGAACTTTTTTCGTTTGTTCTTTTTCATCTTGTTTTCTATGCATGCCGCCGCCACCGGTCGCACCGCTCTTTTTTGTCTGCGTGTGCGTGTATGGTTCGTGTGTGAGTGCCATTGTATCGATAACTGTCTGTGATGAAATCGCTAATTCTATATTCTATTTCATTTTAATATATCCCTTATTTATTTAAATTCAAATAAAAATATGATTTTTTTTTTTTTTTGTACCTGTGGCTAGTTAAATGTATTTGAAAAATATAATCACATCTCTGTATGAAACGCTGTGAAATATCGTTATCGATTTCATATGTGTATGCATGTTTTCAGTGTGGCAAAGCAAACTCTTGAAGTTGTAGTAATTTGAGTATAATTTTGTAGTTCATCAACCACCCGCAAGTATCTGGCATTTTGGATGAGGAAGAGGAAGAATGTCTGCATTCATTAAACAAACTGGAGGTTGAGGAATTTGAAGATATTAAATCTGGATACCGCATAAACTTTCATTTCGATGAAAATCCTTATTTTGAAAACAAGATTCTAACCAAAGAGTTTCACTTGAATTCAGCGGGTAAGTTAACTTTGGTTCTTTTTTCTGCTTTTCGTTTATCTATTTATTACTCTTTAAACACTTTTAGCTGCATCTGAGAATGGTGACTGGCCGGCGTCTACTAGCACGCCCATACAATGGAAGGAAGGAAAAAATCTACTTAAACAGTTGCTTCAGAAGCCTTATGGCAACAAAAAGAAAAGGAATTCCGATTACAAGACCTTCTTCGATTGGTTTTCGGACAACGCTGACCCCGTCAACGACGAGATTGCTGAACTGATAAAGGATGATCTTTGGCCAAATCCATTGCAGTATTATCTCGTACCTGATATTGAGGTTGAACCAGAAGACGAGGATGAAAACGAAGACAACGAAGAGGAAGCTTTCGAGGATGATGACGGAGAGGATGAGGGTGACGAAGACCTCGAGGATGAAGGTTGGTTGGCTTTTAATACAGATTTTCTTGAAACTACAACGATTTTGTTTTTGTATATTGCAGATGACAAGTAAATTCTATCTACAGCATATGAGCAATTTGAATTTTTCCAATTGATTTCCCAAAGTGCTAACCACTTAACTATTATTTTCCGTATGGTTATATAGGGACTTAATAATAGAACGTCAACATTATTTATGTTGCATCACAATTGCAGATAACATTTTAGGCAGTTATCCAGTTACAATTTAAGAACAATCACTTCGTATTTCCGAAAAACCCATCTATAAAACAAAAGTTTTTTAAAATACAATAAAATAATGGCGTGAATATAAAACTTGTGTTTAAATGATTTATCAGGGCTCCAGTGCTGCTTTTAGTTATCGGTATCGTCGCATTAAATGCTACCCTGTTCGGAAATGTGGCAACTCTGACGAAAACGAATCAGCCCTGAACGCCGCAGCTGCGATTTTTAGCTGAAAATTCTGTGCACGGGAATAAGCAATGGCCTCTATTAACAAATTAGCACTTTTGGTAGGTTCCAAATAAATTATGTAAAAAAGTTTTTAAAACGCGCCTAATGTTCAATATGCCCAGTTTGTGATAAACAATTTGATGGGCCAAAAAAAAACCAAAACAATTATCTAATACAGATTTGTTGGTTATGTAATTTGCAATTTTAACCAACAAGCAGAAATTCAATTGCTATTTCAAATTGATTTGTGTATTTAACAATGGTGATCGTTGCATTTGTAGAGCCGCTCATTCAGCGCTGCTGCCCAGCAGACGGTGAAGCCACCTGTGCAGGTCTTTGGACTGGAGGGCCGTTATGCCACCGCCTTGTACTCTGCTGCCTCAAGAATGAGCCAGTTGGATCAGGTTGAAAAAGATCTGCTTGCTTTGCAGTCCACTATTAAGGGCGACAAGAAGCTGCGCGAGCAAGTGACTAGCCCAATCATCAACAGGAAAGTCATGGCCACAGCCCTTAAGGAGGCCTCTGGCAAGCTGCGTTTTGCCCCAGCTACAGCCAACTTCTTGGGTCTTTTGGCCGACAATGGACGCTTGAAGAAGCTTGACACAATGATCAATGCTTTCAAGACCATCATGGCTGCCCATCGCGGTGAGGTCGTCTGCGAAGTTGTCACTGCCAAGCCCCTGGATGCTAGCCAAAGCAAGCAGCTCGAGGGCGCTCTCAAGGTACAAGCGCTTTAATTTATTAACAATATTAAGTTAACATGGTGTATTTGTTTTGCAGTCCTTCTTGAAGGGTAACGAGACGCTCAAGATCACATCTCGTGTGGATCCCAGCATTATTGGTGGCCTGGTTGTTTCAATTGCCGACAAGTATGTGGACATGAGCATTGCAACCAAAGTCAAACTCTACACCGACGTCATTCAGGCCGCTGCCTAAGCTTAAGGATATATTCTGTTGATTTGTGTAATAGCGAATAAACCTCCTGGGCATAACCTTTAAACGTTTCCAGATATTAGATATGTAACATTTTGTATAATTGTTTCAATGCAATCAAAAGTAATGACAAAATTACTAAAGCAATGGTAGATAAACAGAAAATATTTATTATGTTATGATTTAGCCAAGCACATTTTACATATTTGTTAGCAAGTTGTTAGTAATATTCGTTTCAGATTGATCAGTTAAAGGAACTCGTTGAGCATACCACTGCACGTTTGTTCCAGCTAAAATCCTCATCTGACTCGTCTGCTGCTCAATGGGCGTTGTATGAGATTTGTTCTCCGGCCGTTCCACTCGTCCAAATTCGGCATGCAGCTCGTTCATTTTGCGCTGCAGTATTATATGCCAATTATTTTGACGTTCAACCAAGTTTTCCAACTCATAGATTCGCTCCTGTTGCTGTTTGATTATTTGAGTTAGCTCTTGAACCATCTTACTATCACATTCACAAGCAGAAGACGGTAAATTATATTGGATTTTGGTTGGAACATTTGGATTGAGGATTGTCTTTGAGCAGTGCTCACATTTGCATGGACACTTTTCATTTTTTCGGCCCAGCACTAAAACATCTGTGCAGTTGTTATCCCCACATTCCTTGTTGTGATCCTCGTGCAGCTCCTCGTCAGCATGCATGGGAGTTCGTAGCACTGTCACTTCCGTCTCATCGATGTCTGCTAAAGGCGCCGCACAAAAAGGGTAGCTGGATTTCTTTACATAGATTTCTTCATCCAAACTATCTTCCTCCTCTTCCTGGCTAATTTCTGCTTCGTCACCGTTTTCATTTGATTTTTCACAATGAAAAGATGCCGCGGCAACACCAGGCAGGACCAAAACATTCAACGATGGTCGTTCCGTTACAGAGTTCTGTGACGTTTTGTCCTTAAGGCTCGTAGTCTCCTCCACGTGATCCACCTCCTTTTCGAACTTGCCTTTTAGATTTGCAGCCTGTTGGCGGGCACGCTCAACAAATTGGGGAATGTGCTCAATACAGACACAGCAACATTGTTTGATGCTATCCACGGATGTACCAGTGGCGTCCATGCTTCGCTGCCAAATGCGGGCTTCTTTCTCGTTTCGCGGATAGTAATATTCGCTATCAGCGGCATTCTCAGCGGACTTCTTCCCGCATACGACACAGCGACGGCTCATCGTGAAATGATCAATTTGTAATTTGATATGAATTCAAAAAAATTTAGATTTGTAAATTATTTATTTTTTGTTTTTAGGTTCTCATTTTGTTGAAGTTTAAAGTTGTAAATAAATTTGTTTGAGGAGCAATTACTGTTTTGAAAACACAATTGTGAAATTTGTGTCCCCACTCACTTTGTTTTACGACTACTGGCCATTGATGTAAGTATTTGAAATGCTGGGTTTTTTGTTTTTGCAAATGCGCCCGCATCAATTCGAAAGTTCTTTGTGTTTAACTGCGACTTGCCCTGAAGCTCATCCAGCTTAATTTGAATGGACTGTTGTATTTTCTGTTGTTGTGCCAGAAGATTTGCCAACTCATCGAATTGGTTCTTTTGATCCTGCGATTTTGGATTTTGGATAACAGACTGATTCGATACATCCTGGGGTGTAACGATACTTTTTAATGAACTTTTTCTTCCCTCGTTTTCTTTACATTTGTCGTTTTCATTCTGTGCTACTCCCATTAGAAGAACTTCTTCGGGCTGATGACATTTTGAATACTTGGGCTCATCTATATCTGCAAAGATTGCCTTTTCTCGAGAGAAATCCGATTCCAGCACACGTATAACCGAAACTTCAGATGATTCTCCATCAAAGTTCCGTTTATTGCAGTATGTTGGCAACGTTGAACCACCCATGATAAGTACGTTTAAAGGCGGTGATTGCGAGCAAGGAGGATCCTCCGATTTCTTTGCTTTATCACTAGTAGCTTTTACGGTATTGCTGACACCATTATTAAAGCAACTACGTCTAAAATCCTGTTAACTGACAATCAAGAACACAATGGCAAAATGGACACTTTCGACCGTTTTGTTGCTTTTGGTCTTGATAAGGCTGCTTCCTAGGATTATGTGCAAACTGATTTTCGAGCTTCATCGAAAGAGAGCTGGCTCTAGAATGATTACGTGAAGAATAAGTGGATGGAGCCGCAGACGAACGTTGGTGTGTTTGGGCTTCTAAAGTCTCGGGCATTGGTAATGAATTTTCTAGCTGCGTTACCATACATGTAGTCTCAGAAACCGCACAAGAAGATTGATTTGATTGGGGGACAGAGTGTCTTTCCATTGAATTTTTTTCTGACACTGCATGGCCGGAACTATCACTACAAGATGTTTTGGATTTAGCTGACTGAGAATCGAAACCGGATGAGCGTCTTACTTGCAACGGATATTGAATCTTTGTTTTTTCTTGATGTGTTCTTATATTTTCCATATTGCCAGATTGATGTTTCATTTGTGGATTTTCAGGTTGTTCAAAGGCTTTACTTTGTCGCTGAACTTTGCACTGATTTGTTTCGGTTGGAACTGATTGATCGCCATAGTAAAGAACTGCATCGGACTCCTTGAATGTAACACTTGGATGTCGATTATTCAAATTATTTACTGAATCTTCTGGCTTATCAACTCTGGTTGATTTAATGTGCTTGTTACAAACGCAATAGCAGTGTTGCAATGTCTCAGCAGGTACAAAGAAATTAAGGACGTTTTGCCATCTTTTTGCCTCCTCTTTGTTGTGGGGATAGGTGAAATCCGTTTTTGGCATTTGTCCACAAACAATGCAACGACGCTCCATGTCAATGGACAATATAATTTTGAGAGGCACCAAAAGATCAAAGGTTGATGGAATTCTCGTGGACGACTGAGTTTACATAAAAAAAAAGAAAATAAGCCGTCCGTTAGGTCGGTTCATTAACTGTTTGTCCTGACTGAAAATGATTGCTGCAACTTTTTTGCTTGAGCACAATAAAGTCAATGCAACAACCATGATTGTGTAGTTGGTTCATGAACATGGTGAAATTTTAAACGGAACGTGTCATTTCGTAAAGCATGCAACGGTGTTCATCGTTAGCCATAAAAAAAGAATAGTATTAGCGAGTTGATGAAAATCCAAATTTATTTAAAAATCGTCACCAGTCAAAGCAAATCGTTTCACAAATTCGTAACACGATAACAGTTTTCAACTACTGCGCTGTTCGCGACTTATTCGATAGCAGTCAAAGATTATCGGCTGCGATAACAAAGGAGAATAATAACATTCGTCATCGCGCCGTTCAGTTTTGTAGTCTGTTGAGCGTTCATGTTTGCGGTACGGGTTTTGTTAAATTTAAACAGTTGCAATTTACGGGCAAACGAACTCAAAAAACACTGAATCGATTTAATTTTAGAATAAGACTTTTTCTTGCTTTTAATGGTTGAGTGATTCAGACACAATGAGTACAAAACCTATTAGCTGGCAGGCCGAAGATCGTGGCGACATGGAAAAAGTTTTGGCCATGTTAGTTCTTGGTCTTGGAAGTCTTCTATCTGGCATGTTACCTGCGTGTATTTCGGAACGCAATCGTCAGCGTTTTCCACTAACAACATCATTGCTCCTGTGCTTCGGTGCAGGCATTTTGCTAGCCACAGCGCTTGTTCATATATTGCCAGAGGTAAACAAAAACAAGGTTTCGAGTGATTGCAATTCGATAACGCAGTATTATTGTTTCTATGCAGGTGCGCGAGCAAATGAACTCAAAATTTGCTGAAGTTGCTGTGTGCGGCGGCTTCTTTATCATATATTTCATAGATGAGTTTATTCACTATTTCTTTGGTGAGGCCATACAGCATACGCATGCAGCACCTACAGGTGTCAGAAGCCAAAGCAGTGGATCCTATGGAGCAACGGACGAACGTGCGCCTTTAATACCCGCAGCAGATTCGGCAACAACTTCCAGTCATCATCACCATGAAAAGTAAATTGTTGACAGTTTTATTTTATTATTTTGATGATTCAATTGCCCAAGTGTATTGATTGTTTTTGCATTTTTAGCGGTCATGATCAAAATAATCACGACCACAATCATGCAGTGGCTTCCGCGTGTGACGATGAAAGCGTAGAGGATGCAAATGCTCGGATTTGTCATACCAGTCACACAGAGCCGTGTGCACAATCCATGACCGGCACACTGGGCCTCTTTGTGGCCCTTTCTTTGCACTCGGCCATTGAGGGTTTGGCTATCGGTGTACAAAACTCGTCCACCAAGGTTTGCATGCCTTGACATAATTTCGTTTAGTTTATGCTGCTAAATAAGCTTGCCGCACAAACTAAATATTTATTTAGATAAGAGAATCAGATCGTAAATACTCATCTATGCACACATTGTTCTTCTCTCCGTAGGTACTGTTTCTACTTGGCGCCGTTGCGTGTCACAAATTTGTGATGGGCTTCTGTCTGGGTCTTGAGTTTCGCTCAAATCCACGCACAAGCTCGCGTTCACAATTTATTGGCATTTTGGTGTTTGCTTTGGGTGCCGTTTGCGGCATTGGACTGGGCATGCTTATCGTTGATATACCCTCGGAGTGGTCGAAAACTACGCTGCCAATTATACAAGCACTAGCCGGCGGCACTCTCTTCTATGTGACAGTCTGTGAAGTGATACCGCGAGAGAAGGCGCGCTGGCATTCAAATCCGAGTCGTCGCTGGGCGGGATTTGCACAGTTTGCGACTGTTTTTGTTGGCTTTGCGACTATGTGCATCATAAACTATTATCTCGCTGGTACGTCATTGCTGAATAATCTCATTTGTACTATTTGCGCATACGTTAATAAATGTTTTTTTTTTGTAATTTCAGATTGAGAATCTCCGTTGATTTTAACTTGTTTTTATAGTAAGTAGCACCCAATTTTGTACATGTTATTGTAATTTTTATCCTATTGTTAAGTGGAATCAACCAAGATGTTTAATATATGTTTTAAAGTGCGATTAATGTAATATGTATTTGTATACCTGTTGAAGCTGCTTGAAATCTGTGATTTTTGCCTAAACGAAAATAAAAGTACAACACAAACAGATTAAAAACACTTAATTTCTTTTATATCTACATTTATATATTTTTGTTGCTTTCTCCAAAGTTTCTATGTGTTTGTTAAACTTAAATTTAGAGGTAATCAAAAACCGATTTAGATTAGGTTTTGATTCGTATTACTAGGTATATCAATCATAAAACATCTCAATCCTAAGCAATTAATTGTAATTGCATACACATTTATCATAATAATTTTGGTTTAAACCAATATTTATGTAACTACATAATTGTATAAGTATTCTCATTTCAATATATATAGACAATTTCTTTATGTATATATCTGTAAAATTTGACTTAAGGTTGAATTATTGGTGGTGAAACGTAGCCGAATCGAAAGTAACCTGCTTACGTAGCAAAGTATTTAATTATTGGTCTGATCTCGATGAACACACAAAAAAAAAAAAATAACGCAAGTCGGGGCTAGGTT
Source organism: Scaptomyza pallida (assembly GCA_018152965.1). NCBI lineage: Eukaryota > Metazoa > Arthropoda > Insecta > Diptera > Drosophilidae > Scaptomyza > Scaptomyza pallida. The sequence continues at coordinate 8,612,947 of JAECXP010000004.1, read as the reverse complement.
TTTACATTCTTTTCAATATACGCGTTATATATATATTCTGTATATAAATATTATGTGATTATTGTTTGTGTTTACAATTTCAGATGCAATTACAAGCTTGTTTCATATTAAAATTTCATTGAAACTGTTTGAAATTTACAATGGAAACCGAAAATTCTTTTTGGCTTCAAACCTTTGCCAACAGCTTTTGGGTAACATACATATATATAAAATGTATATATATATGCTACACAACGTATGAAATCGGAATTTAAAACTTAAATAAACTTAGTAATGAGAGTTACTCTTTTGCCGCTGCTACATTAACACCGTTTTCATCCTCATTCTCATCTTCATCGTCCACCCATTCGCTCATGAGACTCTTTAGTTTCTCCTGTGTTCCTGTTGGTGATTGTGCTTTTCCATCTAGAGCGGCTTCATCGCTGCTGTTTGGTTTGTCCTCAGTTGCTGCCGCTGATGCTTCTGCTGCTTCCGTCGTTGTCGTTGATGCCTCAGCTTTTTCTTCGGGTTGTTCCTCTGCTGAGTGCTCAGCAGTCTCGACAGCTTTCGGCGCATCCTCTTTTAATGCTTCGGAAAGTTGATTGGCATCAACTACATCATCTGCTGCCTGATCGTTGGCAACTGCATCGGCTTCAGTTGCCTTACTTTCGGCTATTAAGCTCCTCGATTAACACTGCACGAATATTTTCAGTTTCTAAATTCGCCTCAGTTACGTTTTCTGCATTGTTTTCTTCAACACTTTCATCTTTTATGTTGTCGGTGTTTGCTTCAATTTCAGCTTCAACTATTTTTGCTTCAACTGATGTTGTTTGGGGCTCATCTTTGATTTCGGCCTCCTGATGTTCGTCTTTGATATCCTCTTTAATGTCTGAGGACTCATTTTGTATAGCCTTATCCTCATCTACATCCATTTTATCAGCTGGCTCCGGCTCTGTCTCTGGCGCTTTTTGGCTAATTTCACCTGTGCTACCGGAAGCTGAAGCATCGACTGTTTCCTTAGCAGTGGCCTCCGTTTCGTCTGATCCTTTATGCATGCTTTCTAGAGCCAAGTCAATGTCATCCTCTGGTTCTTCGTTCTGTTCTTCGATAGCTGGATGTTCACTTTCAACACTATCGGCCAATTGGTTATCCTCAACTGTTTCGGATTCGACCGATGCTTCTTGTTCAGTGGTGGCGGGTTTACCAACCATATCGTCATCTTCATCATTTTCATCTTCTGTCCAATCACCTGTCAGTTCTTTAAGCTTTTCGCTTATGTCATCCCGACGTTTTTCCGCCTTTGGCTGTTGTTTAATAAAAAATATAACATTAAAATAAATATAGTTAGTAAGGAAATTATGTCGCTTACTTCTTTGCTGGTCTGCTCTGTTTCTAGGTCATGTTTTGAAATTAAGTTTTCGGCCCATTCAAGATTATCAATGGACTCCTTGCTCTCATCGGCTGCTTCGCTTTTTTTGCTGCTGCTCTCCACGGAACCGGTGGCGCCCAGTTCACTATAAATTTGACTGTCATCGTATTCCTCCTCTTCGGTACCGGCTGAGGATTTGCCATCGGGCTCTTGCTTTGAATCGCCATCGGGCTCACTGAGTACCATGACAACGCCACCGCTGGGTGCGCCAGCCTGTTGTTGATTCAACTGTGATAAGATCTCCTTTCGCTGCTCCTCAGTTAGCTCCACTTCGTTGCCGTCAGCGCCAACAAATTTGACTTCCTGCTCTTGAGTCTGCAATAGCTGCTCTGATTCAGTTTCGGTTTCGGCTTCCTCTGGCTGATCGGCGGACTGCTGTTGTTGTCCCATGGCACTAGTCGTTGGCAAACTGATGTCGGACAGGATGCGTACCTTTTCGTCAGAATCCTGCATTGGTTCGTCCTCACCTGTATCCTCCTCTTGATCTTCATCATCCAATTGTTCATCCTCATCCTGTGAGCCTAGATATTCCTCATCTGTCTCATCAATAATGCCATCTTCGAGAGCCTGTGCCTTGTGATAGCTCTTCATATGTCTATACAACTGCAGTTCCTGTGCAAACACTTTGTTACAATAAATGCACTGCTGTTTGTTTTCATCCGTGTGCGCCTCGTTGATGTGCTGCTCCAGTTCGGCCTTGGTCAAGTAAGTTCGATTGCACAGAGCGCATTCCGCAAAGTTATACAGCAGCGATTTAATCTGATGCTCAGTGTACATGTGGAAATGCAGCTCCCGATTGTTGCCCGAACGCCAACCGCAATGCTCGCACAGCGCCGGATCAATTGTTTCTTTGTGGGTGTTAATCAGATGGCGCCGGAAACCACGATATGATGGAATGCTTATTGGACGTCCATTCACGCCACAACGCAGACACAACCAAGGACCTGTAGGATAAGAAATAAATGAATAATTTATATTATATGTATTTAAATGATTTACTTACCAGTAGTGTTTTCGGCGCCTTGTGCAATAAGCGAATGCATCGTTTTGCTGTCAATGCGACGCTTTTGAGCCGCTGCAGCGGCAGCTGCCGTTGTGGATGCTGCAGATGTCGATGACTGTGTACCCTCTGACGTTGACGGCGGTGTTGATTTTTGTATGGGCTTCTGCTGTTGTGTGGTTATCATTGGTTTGTCGGGCTTAAATGACACATGCAGCTTTTTGTGTGGCGAAGTGTTGCTGGACGACAGTAGTGCTGCTGCTGGTGAGGGTGAACCGCGTTTGACAGCGGTCGATGCTTTTTCAGTAGGACTGTTGGGCATTATTTTCAGTTTGATATTCTTGTGTCCCTTGACAATGTGCGGATATTGACGTAACACCTCGGCAATAATTTTCGTATGATTAAGCTTGGTGTTCGACGAATCCTTGACAATAATCGTTGGTGTTTGGCTGGGCGAATCCTGCTTTAAAATGATGGTCGTTGTTCCATGTTCCATTTGTGTTTGTGTGCCGGATTGTACCGGTAGCTGTTGTTGCTTTGAAGTTGACGGCTGTGGCGGCATATCGTCATCATCATCGTCGCCGGTATGCACATCATCATAGAGCATCATGTTGTCATATTCTGGATCACCATGATCACCAAATTCGGCCGCAATTTGCTTTCGCATGCGTTGTTGTTCGGCAAATTCTTTGACCTCTTCCAAACTGAGCTTCTTTGATGGCGGCGAAAGCAGGCTTGTCTGTGCCGGTCTCTTATTGTTGTTGTAACCCTTGCGAAGCTGTTCAAACGGTGAAGTGGTCTCTTGTTTGATGTACGAACTGCTCGCTGTTGATTCGCCATACTGTGTGCGACTGTTAATGCCGCCACTTCGTAAAATTGTGGGTGTACCACGTTGTTGCTGCACATTCGTACGCACTGTGTTCGAGTTGTTGGGCGAGGGTCCACTGCGGTTTTGTGGTATGGAAACGCGTTGCTGTGATGCCAAGGTATTGCTGCTGGGCACAACTGGACGTCTTCGTATGCCTTTCGGACTGGGTGGCTGTGAAGAAAAACATAAATTATTAATTTTTTTTTAACAATAAACGTTAGTTATTTTACAACGCTCACCCTTTGCTGTCGATTCACATTCTCCATGGTGCGACGATGTGCCTCAAGCAATTTTAACAATACCGTCATATTCATCTCTTTGGCGGTGCGCAACAGTTTGCCATACATCTTAAGTTCAAACTCCAGTGTGCCCGTGTACATGAAATTCACAATGGGCACAACAACATCGGCTTGGAACTCCGCCGGCATGATGAGTGCGTCGTCAATGATTTCGCATGTCTGCTCCAAAGCATTAAAATAGTCGGTGCAAGCACTTAGAACCAGGCGATGCACCTTTAATTGTGAATTGTCGCGAAACTGTAGCGTAAGATCGCAATAGTCGGTTTTGTTAAAGAAATTTTGGAGCTTCTGTAGAAAGAAGACTCCCCAGTTGTCCACCTTAACGGATTTCACTTCACCCATTTTGTTGTATATGGTTTTGTTTTTTTTATTTAAAAATATTTCAGTTGGACGCGGCCTCCCCGTCGCGATGTCGTCGTCAGTTGCTGTTTGGCTTTCTAGCGTGCGGCTGGCGCAACTGTACTCCGATTGAGGCAGGAAATTTCAGTTTAGGACACGAATGCAGCGCCGAACAATCACATAGATCCACATAACATAAAAAGAACAATTTAATATTATTAGTTTGTAATATAATAGAAAAGGCTCCGCACAACGCAAACGAAGCGCACAAGCGTCGATTGATTTTCAACAAACACTAACTGCCCGCAGCGCGGCAATGCAACTTTGTTGTATGTGTGTGCGTGAGCGTGTGAATGCTAGAGATGAGTGCATGGCATGGGGCACGAATTATATGCTTAACAATGTTTTGCAAAATATTGATATTTATCTTATTTTCAATCTCATAAAATATGTAAAGTATGCTGAGCTGCTATTATTTTTATTAAAAATTATTTTATGGTATATTTCGTGTGATTTGCGCCCGAAAAAGACACGCTCTCAACTCTAATAGATATGCCACATACATATATATGCTTGCAATGTGTACATATGTATGTACATATGTAAAGTGCAATGCACATTGCCTTTTTTCTCACATATTTAACACAATTTTTGCATTTACCGACAAAATATGTTTATTTATTTATAGTGCGAGTTTCTTATGTATTTAACAAATTGGCGGTAGATTTTTTCACACATTAAACGTTTATTTGCAGACTGATATCGTTATCGTTAGGCTTCCCCTATATTTCCATCAAACAAACTGTAGCTACAGCTTAAGAGTATAATTCTAAATGATATTTCTTGTAATATGTGTATTACGTCTTTCACATAAGCTTCTATTTTATTGCACTCTGTTTTTACCGGACAAATTTGTAATTTTTTCCGTGGAACAAAACAAGATGGCGACTGAGTGACCTTATTAGAAATCCAGTATTTTTTTTAAACAGCTGCCACACTAATGATAAGTTTTTTATATCGGGAGCAAGTTTTCGGCATATTCAGCATTCATAATAAGTGTACATTGGTGAATAAAATGTAATTACAGATTGTGTTGAATAAAGATTTTAAAATTAACATTTTGCTAATTATTTAAATATTCCGTTGTTTCCAAAATACAGCATGCGGCATGCTATCGACATCGATAACAAACAGATTCGACCCAACCATCACAAAATAAATAATAATAAGTTCTTAGTATAATTTTTTAAACTAATTGCTAATAATATGAGTGCGAGAAACAAGGGTAAATCCAGGCGAGGTGCGGGTGCTGCCTCCTACCGCAACGTTAAATCCAATCACAATTGCGAACGCAGTTTTGCTCAACAGGCCAACGAGTTATCCAATTGTAATGAAACAGATAGCGACAGTTCCGCATCCGATGCTTCAGAAGGTGACAACACAAAAGGATTGGGACACCCACCAGACTTCCCCGTGGCCATGTGGGATCTCAATCACTGTGATCCAAAGAAATGCTCTGGCAGAAAGCTGGCACGTTTGGGACTGATTTCAAATTTGCGCCTTGGTCAAAAGTTTCCAGGTCTCGTCCTTTCACCAGTTGGGCAATTATGTGTTAGTCCACAGGATCGTGAGATTGTCAGTGCTTCTGGAGTGGCGGTCATAGACTGTTCTTGGGCAAAGCTTGATGAAACGCCATTCAATAGAATGCGCAGTCCCCATCCGCGCCTGTTGCCATTTTTGGTTGCAGCAAATCCCATTAACTATGGAAAACCATGCAAGCTTAGCTGCGTAGAGGCCATCGCAGCAACGCTATATATATGTGGCTTTACAGAGGAGGCTCGTTGGTTTATGGGCAAATTCTCCTGGGGTCATGCATTTCTTGAGCTCAATGAGAAGCTATTAAATGCATATTCTGAATGCAAAAGCAGTGATGAGATATTGAAAGTACAAAATGAATACATCGAAGCAGAGCAAAAGGAACGAGATAAGCCTAGAGATTTAAAAGAGTTTTATCCTACCAGTAGCAGCGAAAGCGAAGATGAAATCGACGATCATAAATAAACTGAAAAACTTTTTACAAGAGACCTTATTTCGTTTTAATACTGGATATACAAGATTTATAAATATTTTATTTATAGGTACACATCCCTATTGATGTCCAAGAACTTGATAAAATCGTTGATGCGCTCCAGCATCGGTTGCATTGACTCCTGAGATAATAACGAGGAGCTTAGTAGGGCATTTAAACGCACAAAAAGTCGCAGGAGATGAAACGAGCCAAACAGTGCAGAGGGCGGTTTATTTGCATGGTCTTTAAAGACCTTCGAATATTGTAGTCGCTCGAATCTGTACAGAAGCTGCCCTTTAAGCATAACATCAAAGTATTCTATGATGCCGTCAACGGTCTCCTTGTACTTGGATAATGTGTTGTCACTTAGTTTGGACAGTTTTTTGTACGCCAAATAATGATTAGTTATGTGCTGCACCGTTAACTTAGACGGGACCTCCGGATATTTGCGTTTATAATTCACAATATACCAGTCTTCGGCTAAAATTTCTTTAATGTTATTGGGTATCTCGATTTTCATTGAGGTCATTGTTGTGATTGCAGTTGAAGCAGGATAATTCTGTGCTTGAATTTGGTAAACTTTTTACTGCTCAATTTGTTATAAATAAATTAAAACAGTAATCTTTTTATAGAATTTTTTGTCACACTTACCCTTAGAGTTTTTTCTGCCGTATTTTCTCTTTACAGATGCAGTTTGCTTGTAAAGTGTTAAAAGTTGTCAGCAATTAAATTTGTTAGTTTTTTGACAGCTTCAAAATTAAGGATGCTTGCTTATTAAAATCGATAACAAACTGATTTTAGACAACTTTCAAATATAAATTTTAAGAACTGTTTCAAAGCTTTCTCAAACAGAAAAGCCAATTCGACTGATTTTTAACAAGTTTAAAAATAAGTTTTTTTTAACAAGTGAATGCTGCTCTTAAATTTTTATTTTACAAAATGTTTTTATTAATGATTTAATGTATTACACATAAGCTTTAGAGATTTGATTTGCAGCTCACATTTTGCATTTTAATTATAATTATTAAGCTACTGTGAATTGCGCATGTATTCTAGATCAACGTTAACAAAACTTGACATGCTAAAATATACTGCACTGTTCTTTACAAGGAACTTAAGAAAATCATGTAGATGCACCAGCAGGGTTTGCATTGCCGGTTGATCCAGTGCCGAGTAGCTTAGCATTGAACCAAGACGCACAAACAGGCGTAGAAGATGAAAAGAGCCGTACAGTTCAGACAGTGGTGTATCCGGATGCTTTTGAATAATGTCCGCATATTGGGCACGCTCGAATTTGTACAGCAACTGCGAGCCAAGCATGACATTAAAATACTCCGTGATGCCCTCAAGCACATCGGTTATGGCCACCTCCTTGCTGGCACTTGTACGGGACAACTTCTTATGCGCCAAATACTGTTCAGTAATTTGCTGTACCGTCACCTTTGCCGGGAGCTCAACCACTTTGCGATCATGATTAACAGCATACCAGTCGTCAGTTAGATAATGCTTGAGTTCATCTGGTATCTTGATTTTAACCTCTAGCTTTGATATATAAGTTTCCTCGCTTTCAACCGAAGGTGCATCCGATGAGGTCGTTGTTGTTGTCGGTGCAGCTGAAGTTGTGGCCACCGACTGTGTTGTTGGTGCTGCTGCTGTTGCTGCATCTGGACCATTGCCGGTTATAGAAGCACGATGCAAATCACTGTTGCTATTTTGTGAGCTCATGCGTTTGGTTTTTGGTGGCGGCGGGGTAGCAACTTCATCTTCTGTGGTGTCAACAGTAGCTGTTGCATCATCTTTTTTTTCTGAAGTAGCCGTACTGGGCGTGGTCGGGCGAGCCGCTGCTGCTGTTGATTTGCGATTGCTGCGACTTGTACTAGTGGTTGTTGTGGTGGTGCTTGAGGTTGATGTGGTGGTGGTACTAATGGTGGTTGTACTGCTGCTACTACTATTACTTTCGCTCTTGGCTGTAGCCGGCGCAGTGGAAACGGGTGTGCTACTGTTGCTGCTCATGCCAGCCTGCGAAAGTGTTGTGTTGCCATCCTTTGAGGGTGTCGATGCACGAGATTCGTGACCCGCTAGCTCCATCTTTTTTGACTTTGCACTGCCTGATATGAAGGCAATTAAAAATAAGTTGGTAGTCAATGTTTATAGTGACATACCCTTTTTGTTGTCTTTTTTGTTGCGTTCGCCGTGCAGTCGCGCTAGTTCCTTTTGACGCTTAACATTATCATCATTGTATTTAAGCACACGACTCTCTGGAACCCATTCGTCCCAGCTGTTTGTTGAAAAAATAATAAATTACTAAGCATGAGGTACACACATATTATCAACAATTACTTTTTGCTCCAGCCCGCATAGTGTATATAATATTCAACCGGCGAACTCTCTGGTTTTGTTTTGAGCACTTTAGCTTCGTAGATGAGTGGGCCGTGAAAGCAGAGTACACGCTCGCCTATAAAACAGTTTTAAACAAATATGTAAACATGTAAGTTATAAACTTACCATCTGAAAAGATAGTTGATGAATCAGACGGTGCCCAATTATCCATTTTTACTGATTTTACTTCGCCCATTGTTTTTGCTTGAAAATATTTGCCAAGCGACGCAGCTGATTCGAGTAAGTTGGCAGCCCTGTTTAAGGGCAGAGTTGGCTCGCTGTTTTCATACATATTTTGATTGTTCAGGGCTACCATAAGTAAAAGGCCGAAGCAATGCAATATTAAAAATCTAATATTATTTACAACAGAGTATGAGCTTTAACATTTTCATATACAATCATAGGTCTTATAATTAATGTTTGGCTGCTGAACTCGTTGACAGCTCCTCTTCCTCCCAAGGGCGCGGACCACGTTTATTGTCCCAATTATCAATGTCGATGATTTTCACCTTATCATATTCTGTTTCGAGCGTTACTTCCTGTCGTTTCTTCATATTCACGCCATACTTCTTCATTTCTTCAGGTGTGACTGGCTGCTTCTTGGCATACTGATATCTGCCCGCAACAATTACATACGTTAGGTACATGTAAGTTTTATGACCATTTTGTTGCACTTACCTACCTTAGATTAGAAAACTGTTGTAGTCCAAAAGAGCCGCCAACAATCATTATAAGAAATGGCACACCATATCTAAAAGATTTTCTTTTAGCTAAATAATTTAGTTTTTGTGTAAATGACATTTTATTTGTGTTATTGTTATGAAATGATAACAAGCCGGGCAGGGCTGGCGAATTGTGCAATTTTGTGGTTCTACATTATCGATAACAACAGCAAAAAAAACAATAAGTTTGGCGGTTTGTTGTTCGGAACTTAAATGCGAATATATTTAACCACTATAAAAAGAGTTTAATATATGCAGTTGCTCTTTGGTATTATTGCAAAAATAGCATTGTTTGAACATTCTTACGACCTTGATGCCAATCAAATGTTCCGTTTGCTTTGCCAAATTCTTTGTCTAGTTACGCTTAAATTCGTACTCGCAATTGTTTTCCGGCTAACAATAAGTGGCACGCTTTTATTTACATACAATTTGGCGTTAAGTTCAAGGCCTCCTATGTTTTTCTCTGACATATGTATTTGGTTTTTATTTTTTTGCTTGCGAATAATTGACAGTGACGTTGTTAAAGAGCGCCAAAAAATGTTTCTCACAAGCACGCCACCACGACATTTGATATGCAACATACATACATATGTACATAAGCGCTCGCTGTCGGTGGTTCACCTTGGCCGTTATGCAGCGGGCAGCGGCAAGGCAAGTGGCTCGTCGCAAAGATTTCCTTTTAGTACCACACAGCTTAACCAGTTCGGGCTTAACTTCAAATCATTCACAAGGAGTTAGCCACACGGCGACAATTGAGTCATCAATAGCACTGGCGCACAGCGGGATTTCGACACAAGTGCGCCACTGAGACTGGGTTGGTCCGCCTTCTCGCCACCACCACCCCCTGCCACAGCCAACGATCTATGATTATTTTTCAATTTTCAGTTGCACGCTACACTAAACATTTCAATGCTGCTTCATTCAACATGCTTGCAGCCTCATGTTGCAACCGTTTAGCTTAAGTCGTCTAGACCGAACCAAAAAGTCTCAGTACTTTTTTAACAATTTTCACCAAATATGGTTGCAATTTTGCTAACAAGATTTTGCACTTGTTTTTGAGCATCAACTGAGAAAAAACACATACATATATTTTCTAGAACATATTGCAATTATGAAAAGTCCGTTGTATTTCGATGAATTACATGTGTTATCCAATGGCCATGATTTGATTTTTTCATATTTAGTAAGTTGCTTTGACATTTTGGCCATTACAATGCTATCATTAGTCCACGGCCTTTCACAGGCTCTCAGAATTGTCTACATACATATGTATATATGAACGTTTTTATATACATATATTTGTTTGTTCTTGTATATAATTTAATAAGTTTTTCTTTTAGCCCATGCCAAAAAATATTTGAATGAAAATAATTGCGTCATAATGTGGGTGTTGTTCGGATTTAAATATAAACTTTTATGTGCCAACATTGCTAAACAAAGTTTTCTCCAAAAAGAAAATCCAGATGCTGTTAATGTTGTGTATTTTTCTCTGGTTTTTGCATATAATTGAAACGAGATCAAACTTATAAAACAAAATATCATGGAGTCTAGAGTATTATATGAAATTTATTTATTTTAAAAAGTTAAACATTCTTCAAAACTATTGTGCTACAATTTTCTTAAAAATTTTTTTAAATACTTCAAATTCTAAAACCCTGAAACATGTTTGATTATTCTTCCCAATACTATTAAGATAATGTTTCTGATACATTTAAATAGACATAGCTATAGTTTTATAGTTATCTGCACGAATTGTGCTTTCAGCATGCTTAAAGAAAACTTATCAAGGACAGTTTTAAGCCAGAAATTTGCATATGTATTACTGTACAGTACTGTCGACGCTCAAAAATAACAAATTTTAAAAATGGTAATTTCTAGAAATTAGACCCAGTTTTTGCATTTAAAAACGAGCTCTTATTTCTTGAAGCATTAATTTTCTAAAGTTCTCATTTGTGACCGTCAACTGTATAACCTAAATTAGGATTTAAAAACTTAAAAAGAACAGTAAGTTTCTACGGAAATAGCAAAACTTCAAGTTTTTTATGTTTTTAAAAATAATGAGATTTTATATTCGATATCATTTTGTTTTTATTTTAATGGCATGTATTTTTTCACAGAATGTTACCAGAAATAACTTAGTGCATACTATGATTAGATTTCGTTGAGCATCTATGATTATTATAAAGATAATTTATATAAAGAAAAAACAAACATTTATGTTTGCAAAACTCCTAAACATTTTAATTTTTATAATTATCATAGTCTGATTTTGAATCGATAATTAAGGACTTAATACAACACATAGTAATTAAAAAAAATTTTTAAATTACAAATCTTATTGAAAAAAAACATAACCGTTTAAAAAAATACAAGATCAGAATTAAATGAACCCAAAATATTACACCTCTTTCTATCTATACAAGTATAATACTTGAAGTATTCAATGTAAAAAAAAATGCATAAAACATTTTTATCATTACTTAAAACTTACTTCAAATTGCTTGGGACATTTCTAAGCAGATCGAAGGCTATGACTCATATGTGATGCTTTTGGCAGCAAGATGCTTATACAAATGCAATTTAAATACATACAAACTAATTTGTTGCATGCAACTGGATTAAAAGAGACCATGTTCTCCGTTTGTAGACATGACGTTGAGAAATCTATAAAAAATACGCACAATACGGCCAGAAGATATACATATGTATGTCTGTTTTTTTGGCATATCAATAACTGAAATTTATAAATAGATGCAAAAGAACAACAAAAAATTAAAATAACGATACATATACCCAAACACATACAACGTTTGTAGCTCAAAATACTGGCAAAAAGCTTATAGATTAATATTGGGAAATTTTGAAATTCTTTATTGAAATTCTTCGGGCCTAAGCTCAAATACACACGCATACAAACGCACAACTATACAAATACAAAGGAACAGGTGAAAGAACGAAGAGAGCGACGCAGGCGCCAACAAGTAGCTCGTGTTGTTGTTGTTGTTTCTTGTTCGTTTTGGGCTCTTCTGCTTATGCAGAAAAAGAAAAGAAACAGAATGAAACGCTCGTTAATTGAGAGGCATTGTTAGTGGCGGCAAAATGCAGTTTCAAAATAACAAATTTGAGCGCCCAGCGATTTGTGTTGAGCATGCAAAATGCTGAGAGACACGTTGCTTTGCTTTGCTTTGCCCAAAAGTATCTATCAGATACATGTGTGCGCTCTTTAACACACACAGTGACAGCGACGATTGCGGCTGCACGCATACAAACGCAAAACAGCTTGAAATCGAAAAACAGCGAGCATCGAACGTCAGTATATTGAATAAATATTTTCAGTTGAACATCACAATCCGTTCAAGTCGCGGATAACTCCGAATAAAAGTTTTGTAAGTAAAAGGAATGCGCCAATAAACTAAAAAAAAAAATTAATATTGTTAAAGAAAAACACGTTAAGTTTAAAATATAAAATTGATATAAAATCAAATATTTAACAAGTTCAAATAAATAAAGTGCTATGCGTTATTTTTTTGGAATATAAGGACATTCCCCCAAAATACGTTACATAATCAAAAAAACTAAACTCAACTAATCCAAGTGCTGTGCAGAAACCGCAAAAATTTTCAAAGTATTTCAAATATTTAGATCGATTCGGTTCACCATCTAAATTGAGGCTAAGCAACTTTGTCAACTGGCTTAAAAAAAATAAATATAAAAGATTGATTATAATGGCAAAAAGACCCCAATGTCTTTGACCATATTCATAGTTAGCTTGGCCTAACCGCAACTTGACTGCTAGAATTTCAATTAAACGCATTGCATGAGATACAAAAATATACAGAAATTAATCGAAAAATGTCTATAGACCTTTTGTTGTGTTCAATTTATTTTGTGTTTATTATTAAGATAGTTTAAATTGTGTCTTTAAAGTGAAGTGCTTAAAGTTTAAGTGCAGGATAGGTTCTTGTTATAAAATGTAGCATAATTTTTAGATCAAAAGTCGCAACAAAAATTAAGAAATTCTACAATTTTCAGAAAATGTGATTTGATAGATAAGACACATGCTTCCTTTAACAGCATAAGAAATACAACAAAGATTTTAGATTTTATTCATCTGTTCTTTTGTAATATGATACGAAGGCGAACCGCAGTTCGCAACGTTCAAATCTATCTAAAGCCAAGCGTAGGCGAAATGTTTCAAAATTTGCTCGAAAAGCTTTTTACGCGATGTATATGTATTAAGTAATATCCAATTGGGCAGCTACTATTAGAAAATATGCAACAGATGCCAGGCTCGGCTATTTTTAGGCATCCCAAAACGAAGAAATCTCAAAAAGCTTTTAAAAGCTTTCTGTGTTTAAATATATATATGTACAAAATTCGTATACACATACATACATATATGTATTAAAGTATATATGTATGTTGTATATTAAAAATAGCATGAACCAATTTATGTGATTTTGTTTTTGCCACGGATAATTTGGAAATTTTTTTGTGCTAGAAACAGGTTAAATTCAAATTTTGGTGCTTAAAGGTGTGATTTTCAAAAAAAATGAAACAGAATTTAAAATTTTGAGTGTTTTAATAGTATATATACATATTGTATTAATAATGTTTACAGCTTATAATAAAGTTTATTTAATTTTTGATAAAGGCTAGGGTTTCATATATTTTGACCCACAATCAAACCGGCTTATAAGACTTTATTTCTCTCTTTTATATATATATTAATCTCCACATTGTACCACTAACGAATCGGAACACAAGCTTCTCTAAGCTTCCTAGATCACATTTTATATTTCTTACAAATGATTTCTATTCTAAAGTCCAAAGGTTCATTAAAAAAACATCCATGTTGACAAGGCTACACGATTCCAAAGGTTTTATTTTGGGTTTTGATACCCTTAACCCATGAAATGGGTAAAAAGGGGTATATTGGTTTTGTGCAAAAGTATGTAATAGACAGAAGGAAGCATTTCCGGTCCCATAAAGTATATATATTCTTGATCAGCATCAACAGCCGAGTCGATACAGCCATGTCCATCCATCCGTCTGTATAAACGCGTTGATCTCTGGGACAATAAGAGCTAGAGATTCCGGATTTGGAACCTAACATCGCCTTAGCCGTTGGCAGTACAGTCTTGTTTTCATTTATCGATAACTACTCCCGTTTTTTCTATACTCATGTAATCGATAACAAAAAAACGTGAATTCCCAACTATTGAAAACGAGGCTTGAATGTATGGATAAAAAATTAAGCAAGAACAAAAAATTTGATCAACAACGGTTAAGAAAAACCAGAAATATCTCAGATTGAAGTTTAGCCATTAGGCAAAAACGTTAACTCATGAGTAACGTACGGGTTAAGGGTATGTCCTAGTCGGGATTTCCCAACTTGAGCCCTCTTACTTGTTTTTTTTCTTTTGCTGAATAAAGAAACATAATTCATTGTGTCACAAAAAAACACATAAAAAATAAATACTGAAGTATTGAAAGAAAACAAAATACATTCACCCATTCTGTCTGTCTGTCAACAAGCGCACACCCAATATGTATATAAAAATTGTGCCTCGTTTGCAATTTTATTTAATATTCCATTTGTTGTTGTTTATTTGCTCGCCTAAAAGCCTGAAACCTGCCTCCGGTTCTCCCCCAATGCCATTTAGGAGCTGGAATGTAAACAAGACAAAATGTTAAAAATAAACTTGTGTATAAGAAGTAGTACATATTATAATAATGAAAGCCCATGATGTGTCGAAGGGTTAAGAGGAGTAAGAAATAACAAACTGATTCAATTAGTTTGGTATTCCATTCCAGACACATGACAAATTCAAATGTTGGTCAAGTATAATTCGCTGAGGACTGACCCAAAACTCTGTTCAGTGTTTTTTCTTTTTTCTCCCGAACAGCTGAGTTCACAATTCTCTTGAAGTGAGTCAGAATTGGGAGTTGTTGTATGATCCAGCTTATCAACACTTGAAATTTATTTATATTCAATTTTTGGAGTTGAAGAGAATTAAGAGAAATAAATTAAGAGCAAAGATTGAACAGCTTGGATTTGATTATGGCTGATGCATATTAAGAGTAATTTAATAAAAAATAGGAAGGCTCTGGAGAAGACATCCCGACTAGGATATACCCTCAACCCGTTACGTAAAGCGTGTTTTAACGTTTGTCGCCTAACGACTTAGCTTTAATTCGCGATATCTTCGGTTTTTCTTAACCAATTTTAATCAATTTGATTTTAAAAGTTCATTATTTATCCATAGTTTCGAACCTCATTTCCGCAATTATGATATTCATGATTTTCTTGATATCGATAACATTTAGATATCGTAAATAAATAGTGTTATCGATAATTTGAAACAAACGTGTTCTGCTTAGGTTATAGAAAAGCTTAAGCTTTAAATTTAAAGTCTCTAGCTTTTATAGTCTTCGAGATCGGCACGTTTATACAAACGGACAGGCAAACATTGCTATATCGACACGGCTGTTAATGCTGAATTAGAATATATATACTTTTAGGGGTCGGAGAGGCTTCCTCCTGGGCGCTACATACTTTATCACAAAACCATTATACCCTCTTTTACCCATTTCATGTTAGACGGGTATAAGAAGCAGGGCTTAAAAAAAGTTGTTCTTCTGTTTTTAGCTAACTGCAATCAAAGTTGAGTTAAACCAAAGATTAAACCTTAGAAAGCAGCTAATCATATCTTTTAGCTCACAAGCTTGGCTTTGATTATAAAGATTGCGTCTTTTAAGCACTTTTTTTGTTGTTGTCTTAGTTAACTGGTCAGAATCATCTCATTGTAAATCATTTGAAGCAATCGTCAGTGGTTTGTTCATGGATCACGTTTTTCAACGATTTGTTTGTACCCAAAATGAGATTCTATACAGAGACAAATTTATATTGGGATAAGAAATACAAGAAGAAAAAAAAAGTGATAGTACTTAGTTATGCAGCTCACATAATTGGAGACGAAGCTGGAAGCATTTCAAAGTAGAGAGTAGAACAAAAAACAAATGGTGTCAAATTCTTAAAGACTTTGAGAAACTTTTCAAGAAGTGGAATGGAAATAATAATAATAAGGAGCTTAAGCTCAACTAAACAAAAATCATAAAAAGATAATAAATATTAAATAAACTGCCAAATAACACTTTCTTTCTGAAAAACTTATGCAGCTGATGATTATCACATAAATTTTAATGTCTTTATTGCAACAAGTGTAATAATTTGTATTTCAAATGTGTTTTCATTTTCAGTTTCTTTCGAGTGTGTAGCAGTAAAACAAAAAGCCAGCCACCATGGATGCCATCAAGAAGAAGATGCAAGCGATGAAAGTCGACAAGGATGGAGCATTGGAACGTGCTCTCGTCTGCGAACAGGAGGCACGCGATGCCAACACCCGCGCCGAAAAGGTAATGCCACTCAAGCATGCAACATGTTGTTGCACTTACTAAACACAACACAAACAAACAAACCAATAATAACAATTATTAAATACTAATTTTTATTGTTAACACACACACCCCCTTTTTGTATCGAATGCATAATTAATAATTAATTTCTTGTTGTTGTTGTTTTATGTGTAGGCCGAGGAGGAGGCTCGCCAGCTGCAAAAGAAAATCCAGACTGTTGAAAACGAATTGGATCAGACACAGGAAGCCCTTACCCTTGTCACCGGCAAGCTGGAGGAGAAGAACAAGGCTCTGCAGAATGTAAGTCTACAATTTCAAATTCATATATAAAAATCTACAAATTAGGTTTAATGTTAAGTTAGAAAAGCTCTAGGGAAATCACTTATTTCAGTTCCTTGAATTTGAACAGATTAACAATATAAGGAAGCTTACCTTAGCATAACGATATATGATGTAGTGGTCCGATCTGTCCAATTAGGACGAAATCTCTTGCAAAAAAAAAAAATCAAAAACTCCTAATTAAGTTTGCATAGAAAAAGAATTTTTGGTACTGCTCAAAAATATATATTGTTTATGGGTTCGAAAATTAACTTGTCTAGAAAATTTCCCTAGTAAAATTTTAATTCTGTTTAATAAAACTATCAAATAAAAATTATCATAAAAAGTTTAATTGTTAAATTCCTTAAGTGTTTTATGAAAAATAAATATACTAAAAAAAAGAGATAACTATAGACATTTTACATTTTGAGATATTTAACCTATAAAATAATTTTTTTTAAAAAGTAGGTCAATGGACGCATTTAAAAGAATTTTTTGAGCTTAAAATTCATCTAGAATAGTTTTAAGAATTTTAGCATTAAGATATTACCTACGTATATATGAAAATACATATATGTTCCTAATGAACATTATTTAAAAAAAAATTAGACAATGCAAAAGCAAGAAATACACTTGAAATCAATACTAAAATAAGATTTTTATGACTCTGTATGTATTTGTGTGAATTAACGGTTTGGTGACAGCCAAGAGGCGGAGAAATGGGGGAAATGGGGAATTCGAAAATCTGTGCCATCTGTTCGTCGTCACCTATTTCACGCGTATTTTACTTGATGATGTTAATTTCTTGGGGAAATGCCTTTTGCATGTTTGTGCTTTTTGAATTCCATACAAATTTCATAGATTTCAAATGGAAATTTGAAAATTCAAACAAAAGAGAGAAGAAAAAAACGACTCAAAAGCAAGACATTTATTTGACGTTGGCAACGCCTCGTATGAGCGCTATTTTTAAATTCGTATATGCAGCGCTTGTAAATAGCTTTGCTCTAGTGCGAAAGAGACGCACGGATGTGCGCATGTGCGTATGTGTGTGTGTGTGTGCTGGCAATATCAAATAACCCAAAAGCAAAATGCGATTTGTTTTTGCTTTGGGCTTTGGCTTTTGCCAAAATATTTGCTAGCAAAGAAAAAGAGAATTTGTTGTTTCCCCGATGTATGTACAATGAAAATTGAAATAGCCGCCGCAGTATTTAGCAATTTTTTTCTTAGTGACCGGCTGCTCATCTAGTTGCGTTTTCCATACGAAAACTAAATACAAAACTTTAAAATTTTTCATTTGATTTGATTCGAGAGTCGAAAGTATTTCAAGGACATTTCTTTTGGTTCGAAAATTGGCATCGTTTCAAAATAATGTTTGGTGTCTACAGGTAACCAGCATACTGTTTGTATAAGTAAATACATTAATACTTATCAGACAGCATAAATTTTTCTAAAAATGTGACAAATTAATCTTTTGTCATTATCAAGCAAATTTTGTTATTTGCCGTTAGCCCTGCCCTACAAGAACACTTAAACAAATAATGACAATGAGATACGCTGAGTAATATGCGCAAATATGATAAAAAGAAGAGTCAGCACGGCAATTAAATCAAATATGAACTCAAATGAAATTAACGGACAAAATTTACTCACATCTCTTTCTCTCTCTCCTAATGAAGAGCGAGTGGGCGTTGGGGTATAAGATTTTGCTCTCATTTTCCTCTGCAACGATCGCAGTGCAATATAAATATGTATCTACATATACATACGCATGAATAATATTGCTGACTCACTCGCACATGTGCCACACGAGTGACTTTGCTGCTAGCTAGGGGGCGCTGTTGGCTCTCCCCCACAACAACAGTACAAAAACCTTACCATTAGATGTGCCGTTTGAGAGAGAGAGCGCGAATGCCGTTCGTTGATGAGCGCATGGCCACAAAAATTATCGCACTTTCAAGTACAACGCCAAAGCAAGCAGCAAGCAACTGCCGGAGGGGCCGAAAACACCAGCAACCGAGCGCCGCCGCATGCCGCATATTACAACAATCAAATACATAAATAATAAATCAAATACAATCAATTAATAATATCATAAATAAAAAGAACACTATTTTTATTTAATTCAATTTAAATAAAATTTTAGTGATTTTTAATTACATAAATATAATAAAAATCAAGAGCGCCCATTACAACAGCGGCAACAATAACAACAACAAATAAAAGCAACGCAACAAATAAAAGCAACGTCTATGCAAAAACGTGTAGCGGAAGTTGGCCAAAACTATATAAAAATACAAATAGCAAAAACAATTTTCCCTTTTGCTTATTTCAACGCGCGTTTGAAATTTGAAAAAATAAAAGCGAAACAAAAACTGTATTAAATCATCAATAAAAATAGAAAAAGACTTTAACTAACGGTACTATGAGCACAGCTGTTTAAGGCGGGCAACAACAACAACAAGCATAACGCAACCACGCACCAGATCACAAGCAACAACAATAATAGCAAACTCATAATTAATATGTACGAAAAAACATTAACAATAGGAAATGCTAAAGTTAATAATGCATATGAGTGGCAAAAAGTGAGTTATAGTAAAAATCAACAGCCGGCTGTTAAAACTAGACAGAAGCAACAAAAGCCCAACAAAAGTAAAACACTAGAAAAAAGTGCGCAAAATGCAAAAAAATCACATATTGAACAATCAAAAGCATTACCAACAACAAAAACAGTAATAACAACAACAACAACAAAAACCATTATTAGCGGTTATAAAGCCGGCAACGCAAACGCCGCAAATCAAAAAGTTCGTTGGCAACGCGGCACGACGCCAAACGCTTGCTCATCAAATTAAACGAGCTCATCGCCATCTATTGACGAGCGGCGGCAACGACAAGCAACCGCCAAAGCAACAACGTAAAAATAAACAAACAAGTACATATAAAAGTACTTATTTTGTATACAATGCAATTGCAATGCTATATATAAATGCATTAAATGCGTTGCATTGTATGTAAAATGACTTCAAATGCACAGGGCAAATGTTGAATCGAAAGAAAATGCAAACACATTGCCCTGTGCACTTGACTGGTCACACTTTTCAGCTATCGATATCGGTACTTATGCAAATCAGCTGATTGCAGCGATATTTTTGCAAAAAATACCAATATCGATATTTAGTAATATCAACAATTCCATATAAAGCAGGTAGCAGCGCAGCTGCTGCAGGACAGCAGCCAACAAAAACAACAAAACAGCAGCGTAACAAGCGCTCAATAAATGCAAATAAACAGTTGTCCAACCACAAAAGTGATAAGCATAAAAACAGACAACACAAAAACAGCAGCAGCGAAAGCCAAAAATCCGCACTATCCTCACGCTGGTGCTCCATCGAGGAGCAGCTAAATGTTCTCGACCAATTGCTATACTACGATGAGCAGGCAGAGCAATATTTAGCCAAACTCTACGAAAACTATCAGCAGCAGCAAACTGAAAGTGATTTGGACAGCTGGAGCTGCAGCAGTGACGACGACGACGGCTTGGACATAATGTCGCATAATACCAACAACAACAACAGCGCCGATGACGATGCATTGTCCAGCACCAGTGGTGCGGGCAGCCACAGTACAAACAATTCCAATTCCCCACTGGTGCCAGCGTCGCTAAAGCGTCGTGGACATCAGCATCATCCGCGCTTTGCGGGCACACGTCGCCCCAATGTGCCCAACGTACAAGAAATACTTGCGGCTCTGTATCGCGGCGACTCCAAAGGTGTTTTGTCCAATCTACGTGGCGAGACGCAACCGGAGACAGAGCCAGAATCCGAGCCTGTGATCAACCGCAGTACGTTAAGTTTGCCTTTGAGTGAATCTTTTACAAATTCGGTGGGCAGCAACAGCCCCACGCCCACCGATGAGAGCAGCATGCTTGACGAGACGACATTGACAACAGCACCAACAGCAACAGCAACAACAGATGCCACAGTCGATGCACCAGCTGCACCCACAATCAAAAAGAAAAAGAAACGCGACAAGGGCGACAAAGACAAAGAGAAATCGGAACGCAAAAAGAAATCTTCGCGCAGCAAGCGTTCGGCTGCTGCTGGCGGCGTCATGGAGCTGAGCAGCGATAGTCTGGCCACCGATCTCAGTGCGGGCGCCATTGATGAGGGCATTGTGGTCAATACCGAGGATGAGGATACCCAGGCACAGGAATGGTCCAAGCTACGCTGCACCAGTGAGGCAGCTGAAATTGTTGCTGAGCGTGAGGCGCGTCGCAATAAGGGACGCTGTGCTGATTATCCCGGATTGGCGTTTGGACGCTCCATCTTCAGCTCAGATACTATGATGAAGTTCAACATTATTCGCAACGAGCTGCACAACATTATGAATACGCAGCTAAAGCGGGTAATTAGCGGTGCGGGGGGTCTTTACTTAATGCATTATCATATGTATTTCTTCACACTAATCATATTTCCTTTCTTTTTTTTCTTCAAGCCACCTTTTTGCTGTTGTTGCCATCAGTCAGCGTTTAAGCCAAAGCAAAAAAAAACCAAAATTTATTTAAGTTTGGTTAGGGTTGAGCAGAAAAAAAAAAAAAGTTGTGTCTATTTTTGAGCTATGAATGCTCCAATTTTGTTTCTGTGCTGTGCTCTTTTTTCGCACACGCACACACATATAACTTGTACTTTCGTACTTATGTATTTGTGTGCATTGCAAAGCGATTACGTCGTCGTCGTCGTCGACGTCGCCGTCGTTGTCTTCATTGCTTTCTTTGCCAGCCCGCAGAATTTTTGTTTTCTGCTTTAACCCTTTTGTGGCCCCATCAAGTCGTTTGTTATTGCATTCGTAAGAAATCTTGACCCAATTGTCACACACATATACACTTTACAGTGTTCACTCGTTAATAGGTAAATGATTTTTAAAGTGAAACAAATTTGTTCAACAAACATTTGTTTTGTCAAAGATAAGAAATTTTTCCGCAAGTCATGACGATTGTAATTATAATTGTATGGTCAGAGTGACTACTGTACAAATTTTCATTTTTCTTTAATCACTTGTCGCCTGTCACGAAGGTTTTTCTTTCTACGTGTTAAGCTTCCATGCACACATACATACATATATATTCACAAATATATGATGAACGCACATTGGCTTTCTCATTGCAAAAATATTTCAACTGTTTATCCAGCAGAAATAGAAAACAAAACACACATATTTACTTAATTGCAAGCAATTGTTTAATTAGTTACGCAATTGCGCGCTCTCTGTATTTGACCGGTTAACGGTAACTCGTGCGCGCACCTGTTGCGCTCTCGCAGTGTGGGTGTCACTCTATTGCTCTCACTCATTCCATTTCATTCTCTTTGAGTTTGACGGCGCCCAAAAAGGCAGCAGATTAAAAAAAAAAAAGCAGACATAATGTTACAACTGCTACAATTATCTTTGTTTTATACACACCCCCGCTCACAAACACACACACACGATATATGGTTTTAGTTGTGGAACTCCATAAATAGGTATAGTTGTTGGCTTACAGCAGCTAAATACTAAACAAAAAGACACATCGTTTTGTACCCAAAAATGTAATTCTTTTTAAACTTGGCTCGCCAATTCAATTATTATTTATATTAAATTAAATGTGCACACACGTTCGCTACGTGTTCTCACAGTCGCAGCATAACGCCAATGACCTTCGTACGATGTGTATGTGTGTTTTTGTGTGCTTGTGTCTACCCCCCACTTTGGCAGTGTGTGCATATTTTTATGAGTGTTTGTGAGTCATGGCACTGACGTTTACTTTTAATTTCTTTTCAATGTCGCTTAGCTTTTCCAAAAATGGGCAGGCGTGCTTATTTAATTGAAATTGACCATTGTCAATCGTCCGTATTGTTTTTGTATTATTATTATCAGCAATTATGTCATTTGCCAAATACAAATCGCAACGACACTTGTTGCGCGCGCTACCAGCCTATCGATATCGATATACATGAAAAAATCGCTGTATCTAGGACCCTGACAACCTGCTGTTGGAAACACCAACAACAACACAAATACACATCACAACGTAGCAGCGCCGACTGATTAGTCACTTGTAGTGCTCCTGCTTGCGTGTTGTTGATAAGCCTGATAGAGCACCGGCATTATATGCTTGCTGTATTATACAATTATCTTGTTTGTTGGCAGGGGTAGGTGGCGATAGAGGCGAAGAATGGGAGGGCGAACAAACACACTCACTCACACACACACACTGATAGATAGATATTCGGCCACTATCCGATGACAAGTAGCTTACTCATTTGCACTGTCATATGGGCAATTGGTTAGTCGTCGATGTGGTTTGGAATTTTGCATAACATTATTTGCATTGGAGAGAGAAAAAAAGGCAAAAATCTCAAATATTTCTTCACTAATTAATGCAAACAACAACAAACATGTCGACTGAAATTTTTAGCGGCTTTAACAGGTTTTCCAGCGGGAAAGCCGCATATACACACATGCTAGCGCACTCGCACTCACACACATGTGCGTCTGAGCGACACGACACATAGGCGAGGCGCTGGCAGACTGGAAAGCCGCACACACACAGACAGCAGTTGTCTCTCTCGCACATCGTACAAACCACCACTGCCGCTTTGTAGACATGAGCATGCAAAGTGTTTCAGAGGTTCATTTCCAGTTACGTACTCACAAATGCCAGTCGCAGACTCGCGTCGTTTTATCGTCTTCGTTTCTCTCGTGTGTGTGTGCGTGTAGTTTCTGTGCAGCTTACTGCTATTTAATATATTAATATTTATATTATTTAAACATCAATTTATATTCCACTATAAATAGTGTATCAAGTGCGCCAGAATATAAACGGCCCTACACATAAAATCCAACTTAAAAATATATATACGACAACGAAGCAAACCAGTAAAAGAAGAAGAAAAGCAGTAGAAGAGAAAGAAGAAAAAAAACCGGTGGTTAGCGCATACTCTTGTCTGTGTCGTCTCTTCGTTCGGTCGTTTCGTTCTACGTGCGTGTGTTGGTGGTTCACAGTTTGTAAATTAAATAAAAATTTTGGTGCTGCTATTTAGAAAGAAATCTGTATTTTTACAATACATACACACAAAAATATCGGTCAATAGCCAATATAAGTGTGCTGCACAGTGCCTACTGCCAATATTAAAACGTATCTCATCTGCCTTACGGCCTGCCAACGCAAAGTTCAAGTGTAAACACTTAACAAACACCCACAACAACAAGCACAAAAATGACGACCAGCATTCCGCAAGGTACACTTTTGGATGTACTCAAGAAGAAAATGCGTCAGACCAAAGAAGAAATGGAAAAGTATAAAGATGAATGCGAGGAATTTCACAAGCGATTGCAGCTTGAAGTTGTGCGACGTGAAGAAGTAAGCACTCGATTTAATTTACAAAAAAATTTGCGGCTACTTTTGGTATAAAAATTAGTGTGTGACAATGTTCATTTAAATTTTGCATAAAAACCAAGTTAGCCACTGAGCATTTCTTTGCTCTCTCTCTCTCGCTCACTCTCTCGACAGTGCCAACGTTTCCAATGCAAATACATGCGCACGTATACAAATACGAATACAATTACAAGTGACAGACTGTCACAGACTCTCTGGTGTTTATTGCTCGCCGTCTCCTCTCTCACTATATTTTGTGTTGTTTTGTTCCTCGTTGGTTTTCCTGTCGTCTTTTTATTTGACTTTACTGTCTTTTGTTATTACGAACTTCAATTTGAAACAGGGTGCTTCTGGCTGCAGTCTTCTGGTTTATTTTGTCATTTCTCTAAACTCTTCGTTATCTGTATGACCAAATTCATTCACCTTTCGAAATGTATGTTCTCGATGTCTTATCGGAGACGTGGAGACATACATACATATTTACATTAGCATATCTTGTATGCTTCATGCATCTACAATTTACATAAGCTGGCGCGCGAAAGCATCAACAAAACGGTAGAAAGAGGAAATCCATAGAGTGATTCTCTTTTGTGAGCTTTCTCAGCAACAAAAAAAACCAAAAACCAAAAAACCGGCTCTATTCAGTTCAGTGCCGTAGCGTTTAGCTAGCGGTGTTCTAAATTCGATTAATTATGATTTTTACAACAATCAATGGCTTCTTTAATGCCTTAACTCGTGTCTGCTTTCATCATTTTTGGCACAAGCCCCCCTAATAGAATATTTGATGTGCGCTTAATTCGATTCTAATTAGACAATTGCGCGAGCAAGAATGGGGCAGCACTACATTGGTACGAGTGTGTGTATGTGTGAAATCAGAATTTGCAGCGCAATGTGAACATTGTTGACGTCATTCATTTTGAGGAAGTTTCAAATTGAACCAATCTTAAAAATGTTTTTAAAACTAAAAGATAATGTTTACAATAACAAGGCGGCACACCTTGAAATTAAATTACATTTCATTATCCTATTCCCATTTCGTAGTTTATTTTGTCTGTCATCCATGCCCCGTTAGTTGTTAGTTTTTGCGCTCATTTTTCCACGCTTTTGTCAAGTGATTGACATTTAGTTCAACCCCTTCAGCAGCACAAAAAGCTAAAACAAAACATAATGTGCTTTATTGTTGTGTTTTTTTGTTTTAGACAATACACTTTCAATGTCATTTGCGTGGCCCCAACAGCATTTATGCATCCTCTCTCTCTCTCCGTATTGACGCTCCCTCCTGTTGTCATGCAATTGAATACTGATAATTTGTGACAAATTGGTTTTGATTTACTCTCTCTTGCGCTCTCTTTTGCTATCATGAGTGTATGTATGTCGTAATTTCATGAACAGTGCGCGGAGATTACAACACACATGACATGTAAGCTAACTGCTATGAAACGCCAGCATATATTTTATGCTTGAGAGAAGATCGCTTACTTTTGACGCTTTACAAGTTGGAAGTTGTGTCTGCTTTACTGTGTTTATGGCTCATTTTTCGGTTCATAATTAAAAATGCATCATATACATAACATTAAAACAACACACCCTACGCACTCGAACGTAGCAGCCGCTGCTCGTCTTTTGGTTATTGTTGTTTTTATTCGTTGCCACGGCGATTTTGAGTCAAATAAAAAATATTTCAAGGTGTGTGTGTGACTAAGCCGTCATCATTTTTATTTTGGTTTAATTTCACAGTCATGCAATTTTTGCATACTCACAGCTTTTCTTATACTTTGTGCCGGCCTCTCCGATAGCCTCCAAAACTTTTTTTCGGTTTGACTTTGCATTTCTTTGCGCTAAAAAGCGTTTAATCTTCAATACGTTTTGTTAATGAGTTCAAAGCAAAAACCACAAAATTTGCCTAGTTCTATCTCTGTCGCACCCACTTAACAAGCAGCGACTCCCGCTATTTTTAAACGAAACGAAACTCAAGCTGAGTATTTTTTTTTGGCATTTTTTTCTCTCTGTTGCTTCATCAACGGTTTTGTTGTGTGACTTTTGTGTGTCTGTGTGTGTGTGTGTGAGTGTTTTGGAAAGCTGCGCTGCTCCCCCTATACGAAATGCTTTTTATCGTTAAACGTAAACGTATGTGTATGTGTGTATTTGTTTCGAGTGTGTGAATGTTTTTTTTTTGTATGCTGCCTGCCTGCCTATCGACTGTTTGGACGATGACGTAAGCCAGAGCGGCGGCGCGGTTTGCTTATGGTTCCAATTCATAATCACACACACGTTACTTTTACGATACAAGCGTCCGTTTATTGTGTATCGTTCTAAGCGTCACTCGAACAACGTGTATTAGTGTTTGTATGTATGTAATGCAATGCAAAATTGGCTATGTAGCCATCCAGCGTTGACTGGACCTGGACTGCCTTGTCCAATTGTTGCCGCATTTGGTCAAAGCCGTTTTTAGCCATTTTTGGGCGTGTGTGCTTTGCTGTGCTGCACAAACATTTAATTCTCGTTCTCACCACTCGACTGTAAAAGGCAATCGCATCTTGGCGTCAATGTCAAATATTTTCCGTTCTTTAATGGGCATACATACATGTGTGTATGTTTTTTATTTTTTGGAAAAACTTGTTGAAATTGTTTTAATTTTTGGCAAGGTTATTGGCTAAACTGACTAGATGACGTCACTTGTCTTTTAATTAGTTGTTGCCTAGTTTTTGGGGCTGCCAAGTGTAATCGAGATGTCCGATGTTGTAATAAAAATCGCAAAAATATTGACAGGCTTCGTTGTGTGTTTACATGTTATCGATTACACACGCAAGCAAACATATTTTGTTGCCAACTTTAGGGCGTTGTGGCTGACAGGCGACCTTGTTTTGTTAACTCAACTGGCTAAAGCGCTGACTTTGACGAATGGCGTGACAAAAAGGTGGAAAAAAAACAAAAAACTCTAATTTCAGATGGAACTTAAGCTGCGGTCGAAAACGAATACGTAGTCAAATTTAGTAGGGTATTAAAGAGAGCGCAAAATATAGGGTAGAATCACCTTATTTTTTATACCAAAAGAATAGAAATTATTTAAGGGTATTTCTTGCTTTAGCATTAAGCTAATAAGTTAGTATTAATTAAGTATATAAACTATATATTAAGTATACGTTTGTTACGTTTGCTATATTGTCTTCGTTCGTTCGAACAAACGAAATATTTCATTTTATAGGCCGAATCTGAGGTTGCTGCATTGAACCGTCGCATTCAGTTGCTCGAAGAAGACTTGGAACGCTCTGAGGAGCGTTTGGGTTCCGCCACAGCCAAGCTGTCGGAAGCCTCTCAGGCCGCCGATGAGAGCGAACGGTTAGTACACATCTTTAATTATCTCTTTGTTAAATTGTCAAACTTTATAATTAATTGATAAGTCTACAGCCTATATAAGCAACATAAGTATCAACCATCTAATGGTTTTTATTATGGTATATCTTAAAATGCTCTTCTATAATTGCTTTTGAAAATACAAATTTAGGATACGAAAAGCGCTTGAAAATCGCACAAATATGGAAGATGACAAAGTAGCTCTCTTGGAGAATCAATTAGCGCAAGCAAAATTAATTGCAGAAGAAGCTGATAAGAAATATGAAGAGGTATAATTATATGTATTTCTTTGAAAAAAAAAAACTCTACGTTCAGGGCATTAGGGTTAATAGGTTTTTCTTAATTTTTTGTGAGGTTAGGTGCGTCAAACAATACCGTTACTAATTAGGTTGTGGGTTAAAATTAAACTGCGCTCTCTTCAAAAATAGGGTTAATTTTAAGATATTCTCAACAATATTCCTGTAAACAGCATTTAGTTTTTAAGCCCAACACATCGACCGCAGCCAACAACAACGACAAAGGATCTCTGGATTATATTATATTGTATTCAATTTATATTTATGTATATATATAAGCATGTGTCTAGCTTATGGTAGTGTCTTAGTTAAACGCTGTTATTATGTCTTTAAAATAATTTGTTTTTGTATGTGACAGAAGCTAAAACATTGCCTTGTGATACTTAGATAACATTTATTACACTTTCCTTTTAAATGCTTAAAGCTATATTGTAGTAAAAACACAACTTTACTGTAAATCAATTCCATAACAAATACTTTGAATTAATTTGTTTAGAACTCTTTTGATTTATACACTACACAAAGCATTGTTTCAGCTACTTTTTTTTGTAATAATTGTATTATTTTTTATTGACTGAACTGTTAAACTCAACAAGCAACAACAAATTCTTGTTTCTTTTGCAACAAAAAAATCTCTCTAAATCTTGATCGACGGAACCGTTCTAACTTAAATCAACGAAAAATACCAAACATTATATTCGTGTGTCCGATATTGTCTCTTATCTATATGTGTACCTACAACCACTGCAAATCCATATGTTTGTCATAATATCTACAACAACAACTCTACACTTTCTCAACACCGATGTGGATGTGATGACGTCGAATGATTCACTTTTTTTGATTATTTGGTGGGGCTGTACCAACAAAATCCATTCAATATTCGAATATGACAAATCATCGATAAACAACTTGGTCACTGTCTTCTATGGGCATGGTCGCAACGTCGTCATCCTATGATACACATGTTATATATATACATATATATATAGTGCACGCAAGATTCTTGAGAATCGCGCCCTTGCCGATGAAGAACGCATGGACGCTCTTGAGAATCAGCTGAAGGAAGCGCGTTTCCTTGCTGAGGAGGCTGACAAGAAATACGATGAGGTGCAGCTAAATACCAATTTAAATATATTAAGCAATAATAATAACAACAACAGCAATAGTAACAATAAATCATGTCACACCAACAACAACAATAACAATGCAACTAGTACTGCTGCTGCTGTTGGTGAAACTTCAACTTTATCCTCCACACCAAACAACGAAAACAACAATAATAATAATCCTAATGATACTTGATCTGCTTAGCTGATTTCTATGCCAAAAAACACGCTAAGATTGAAGATTGGTTTGAATGGAACCCAAACGATATTGAAATAATAATATTGGCACAGGAATCAGCAGCAGTTATTTTAAAAACACACAGGTGCTGATTATATTGTAATAACTTGTGCTAAATTCAATGATAATGATGATGTTGATGTAATGAAAAAAGTGCAGCTATATATAGCTATAGAAATGCTGGCATGCCGCTGCCTTAGCCGCCCGTGAAACGATATACTTATACCCAAAAAAAGAAAAAGAAGAAGATATATATATATATGACAACTGTCCTTAAGTTAATCCAATGTATTCATGTATATATAAATATCAAAAGTTTACTATTTGTCTGAACAAATCTTGTTTGTGTCTTGAAATGATCATTGAATACGTATGTGAAGTAAATGTTAAGCAATCCCAAAAAAAAAACAAACAAATTGTTAATGTACTCAAAATGTTCCGAAAGGAAGCCTTAAATATCAAACATAAATTGATAGATATTGTTTATGTAAACATATCCCCAACTATAAGTGGAAAATTGGCCTTATTAATATCAATTATACAAATATTTTTTCTATTCTATGTTAAAAAAATTTTGGTTGGGTTTATTTTTTCTTTTTTGTATAAACGATGATGTAAAGCGTAAACAAATTCTAAACTCAATAATAACTTTACTATATATAATATATAAATATATACTCATAAAGTCCAAAAAATATATAGTTAAACAAATATGTAACACTTATTAATATACTTATAACATTTTGCAATAAAGTCCATAATAACAAAAAACTATTTATAAAAATTTACTGATGATAACGTTGGAATTGTGCAGAAGATTTATTTTTTTCTTGACTTTTTAAAGTTTTATATTAAGGAGCGCAAATGGATAAGAACTTTAGGGAGATTAAGGAGTTAGCTGAGAATTGATTTAGAGAACTTGATGATATGATTTTGGCAACATGTTTTTTTTTCTTTATTTTCTTGTAGACACAACCTCAATTTATTTTGTGTTTTTAGCTTTGCTGCTTACGTGTTTTGTACGTCAATCAAATCGGCTAAATAAAGGCTATTGATAAACTTTTGCCAGTTACGATAAGCAACGGGCCTGACTGCTATCTATACATATATGTAGTTATTGTTTTTGCAACAAGAAATACAACAAAATGCGAGTTGACTGATAAGCCAAGTCAGCCAAGAGTTGTGGCATTGGGGTGGTTCCCAGTCCCGGGAATTTGTAAAGTTGGCCATTAACGCTTGGCGCAATAGTTTGTCATTGTGACATAAGCAGAAGTGAAAAAGAAAAGAGTTTTGCAACAACTTTTTGATGATGAATCAAACAATTATTTGACCCAAGCAAACGATACTCACTTACATACATATATATCAACGTTTTTATCTGCATACATATGTATTTGCAAGCACTCCAACTTGGAGTCTCCAAGGCCTTTAGCCTCTCTTCAATGGCTATGACTCAGACGGCTGGAGCTCACTGTGTGTTTTACTCTCTTTTGGGGGGGTCTCTGATGCGTGTTGCATTTTTCTGTATTTTTTGCGGTCCGAAACCTGAAAGTGCTGAATGTTGTTATTTATGCATTTGGCTTAAAAATAATTCACTTTTGGCTGGCGTTTTTCGGGGCGTTTCAGCCTACAGGAAACTCAGTTTTGGCCAGCCTGTAATTAAAATCCATAGAAGTAGCGCCTCTTCCAATTTGGCATAACTAATTTCCTTAATCGTCTTTATTCAACTTGTTATCGCTACGCATGTTAGTTTGTTAGTCATATGCGATGATTTGATTTTATAGGTAGTAATCTAGTTTAGCTACACAATCTTTAAAGTGAAACTATTTTCATTCCAAGTAGAAGATTTTCTAATATTTTATGCTTCCGTTTCGTTATTGTGACAACGTTTTTACCTTTTAGGAACTATTTCCTGTACGAACTTTCTACTTTAAGTTTACAAAAAGTC
This sequence comes from Scaptomyza pallida, assembly GCA_018152965.1. NCBI lineage: Eukaryota > Metazoa > Arthropoda > Insecta > Diptera > Drosophilidae > Scaptomyza > Scaptomyza pallida. The sequence goes on along the minus strand of JAECXP010000004.1, from coordinate 8,581,768 downwards.
CAAAAATATAAGTCAAACTATTTCCTTTCAATTTCCGTATATTTTTATATGTGGCCATATTCATGTTATACTCAGCTAAAACTCATCTTTTTAGGTTTTTTAATGTACAAAAAGAAAAAAATTAACTACACAATTCCACGAAAGTACAAAATCTTATCTTTAAGCTTCCAAAAAAATTGAGTACATTACCAAGTTAAGGATAGCTAAACTTACTTTAAGACACATGGAATAAGCACAAGTTATCAGCAACCAAAATACTTAAAACATAAACAAACCATAAAATACACAAGAAACTAACAAAAAAAAAACTCCCATTGTTTTTTACTAAAAAAAAAACTTCATTCAGAATATTAAACATGTAAATTGAATCATTTCAATTGTTAATACTAACAAAAAAATCCTTGTAAGAAATCAAATTTAACTCATTCTTTTATGTTCTTTGTGTGTATATTCAAAAACGATGACGAATGTAAATTTGTTGTAAATCCAACATGAAATGACATTAATATAAACGAAAAGGTTGCCCGTAAATTGGCCATGGTTGAAGCTGATTTGGAGCGTGCCGAAGAACGTGCCGAACAGGGTGAAAAGTACGTTTAAAAAAAATTCAAATTTAGTTTGTTAAAATGTTGTTGCGCCAAAAAAAAATGCTTAAGAATTGTTGTGCCTAAAAAAAAAAAACAATGTGGCCATAGTTAAATAAGTTTGTTGTTACTCTTTTAAGCAGCGCTGTTAACTAACAGCTGAACCTCAATGTTAAAAACGATAAAAATATAACAGCCCAACGCAACCTAACCTTATTCTAGTTCAAATTGCATTCGACTTATGTTTATTTTTATGATTTTAATACGTTTGATTTTGTTTTTAGCTAGCTAGCTTTTCTGCCTATGCAATGTTCAATAAATTGGTAAAAAATGTGAATATGTAAATATATGAAATTTATGTGTGTGTTGTGTTAACGCGCATGTTTTTTAGTTTAGATATGATTAATAAACTTGCAAAATGTTTCAATTCATTTCATTTAGCAAATGCACAATATTCACATTTTTTGCCAAATAAAACCAAAATACACAACTTTAACTAATGAATAAATGTTATTTTTTTTATGCCTAACCCCCCAAAAACAAACACAAAAAAATTGCAATTCCTGTTGCCATGTTTTTGTTGCTCTCTGTTTGTGTGTTTTGCCTTTAATCTCCTGCCTGCCTGTTAACCGCTCGCTCGTCTGCCGCTGCTGCTAATGTGTGTCTGGAAACGCCTCGTTTGAAAAGGTGGCCAGAAAATTAGTGCTCATGGAACAGGATCTGGAGCGTTCCGAGGAAAAAGTTGAGCTTAGCGAAAGGTTTGTCTTGGCTTCTTTCAATGTTATCCCAAAAACTAACTCTACACTTGGCTTAAATTAAATGTTTTACGCAAAACAAATATGCCAAGAAAGTACGAAAAAAAATTATATTGTCCGGAGGCGAAAAAAGTGAAATCGTCCGAAATGTTGTCGCTACAACAATTGCTGTTATTATTTTTATATTTTATTTATATTCGGAAATATATTTTGGCAAACGTCTCGCTTTGCAGACCTTCGTCTGGTTTTTGACCAGTCATGATTTAGACCCCCAAAAAATATATATAAATATTTGAAAGTGAAGTGTCAACGATTTGACTCTTTGCCCCTCTTCATTGTTTTCTTCGCGTTGGCGTTTAAAAAATTGCGTACAACATTTAATTTAACCATCGCATGAGACGCGCTTTTTTGTTTTCGTTATTGTTGTTTTTTTTTTTTTTCCATCAAAATGGCCAAAACCTAATGTATTATGTTTTTATAGCAAAATTGTGGAGCTTGAGGAAGAGCTGCGCGTTGTTGGCAACAACTTGAAGTCCCTGGAAGTGTCTGAGGAGAAGGTCAGTATGAAATGTTACAATTTCATTGTAGAACATCATCATAATCTAATCAATCTATATATGAACAAATCAATATATATATATCTTGTATTATTTACTCTACATTACAACAAAATTTTAAAATATACCATAAACAACAACAATAAATAGGCCAACCAACGTGAGGAAGAGTACAAGAACCAAATCAAGACCCTGAACACTCGTCTAAAGGAGGTAGATACAATATCAAAAAACAAACTTTTCAAGCAAAGGAGTTTCCCAGTTTCTGTGGATATGCAATCAAAACCAAACCAGCGATATAAATATATATCTGTCTTTTATACATTGTTGTTGTTGTTTATGTTTACTTTATTTTACTTTTTCACTGATTGAGCGCACAGGACCGCTCCAAAAAAAGAAAAGACTGTACAACACTGGCAATTATAAAATGTCTACCGACAGAGTGCCCTTAATAATATTTTTATGTTTTTATTATGATTTGTTTACTAATATATATATTTTCTATTTTTATTTTCATATTTTGTTAACCCCCCGCTCTCCGCTTTAACGTTGCTGCCCCACATAAATTGTTTTATTTTTTCTATAATAAAATGAAATAATTTTTGCGCACTGGAATTTGTTTGTTGCCAACCACACTCAAAAATACGGCTTATAACTTGCTACAACACGCCTGCATGCAACAACAAATTTTGCAATTTATGTTCTGCTAACACAAAAAAAAAAAAAAAAAAACATAACTTTTCCCACCAACGACCACAAAACCAAACTCAAAATAGGCAACACAAAAAGAGGAAACCTTAGATACGCAAATCAAGGTTTTGGATCATTCCTTGAAAGAGGTATAAACTATTAAAAAATATACTTAAAAATATATTTGTAAGCAACATTTGTGGTCTCTGGTGTTGGTAAATGCATTATTTTTAAAAAAATCCATCTCATTTATTTATTAAAAAAAGAAGAAAAAAAGAAAATATTAAATTGCACAAATCGTTATTCTCAATTTTAAATTAACTGTACATAGTCGTCAAGACAAATTACTTAATTCGACATTTGATATTTTCTTTTTAATTATATAAAAAAAAAACCAAAACAAAAACGCCCAAAAACGTGTTGGAAAAGAATACAACAAAAAAATGTATATCAATAACGTGCAACATGGCAAGTATCTTCAAATAATATTGTATAGGACGTGTGTGTGTACATTACATTGAAAATTGAAAAGAACTTTTTGTGCATTGATTGCAAAATGAAAATTGAATGACGTTTTACAACACTACACTCTGCCCTGCTGCCGGCACTCGTTACCGTTACCTGCTGCTGCTTGTTGGTAGTAGTGGTGGCAACTCTATCCAAAAAAACTGATAATTGTGATTTGTGTAGTAGCATTTAACAAAATAAATGCAAAAACGAAAATAATAATTAATTCATGATGATTCGGTAGATATTTTATAGTTCAAGCACATACACACACACACACATTAAATATTTACACACATATACACACGAAGACAATGGATGAAGCACTGTTATTGATATACCAAAAAAAAAAACCAAATTTGTTGTATATTTTCTCGACGTCTAGGCACGCGAAAATCATAAAATTGTCGAACAGGACCTCATACAATTCAAATTAAATGTAGACACTGTAAGTCGCTGCAGCAAAGCGTAATCTCTGTGTGTGTTTTTTTTTGTTTTTCTTTCTTGCCTTAGATTAAAAACAAAAAAATATCCAAAGAATTTTTAACAGCATTTCCAAAAATTGGCATATTTGATCTTTTATATGCAGTGACTGCGTAGCGTCGTACAGCAATTGTTGTTGTAGCTATTAAAATATAAATATCTTCACTCCCGTAATATTTTATACATAATTTGTCTTATTTAGGTTTTGTCTAAAACATATAAAAAAAAAACACCCCAAGTAAATAGAAAGTGTCTACAAATTTGTAAGCATATATTAAAAATAAGTTTTTGCTTTTGTTGTTATGTTTTGTTTCTTACGTCATTTAATCACGTATCAATTATTTTTAATCTACATTTATTAATATACATTTATCATACTGTTAACTAAATATACTTACTGCTGGTTTTGGTAGCAAATTTTGGGAAGCTTCTTTAATTTTAGTTTTGTATTCTGTTCGAACACCAGTTGTGTTTTACAACACTGGCTTTTGAACAGAGTTTGCAAATAAGACAACAAGAACAATTTAGTGTTGTCTTATTTGTTGCTGCATTCAACATTTAACTAACACTTATTTTCTTTCTGTTTACCAACACTTAAAGGCTGAGGCACGCGCTGAATTCGCTGAACGTTCCGTTCAGAAGTTGCAGAAGGAAGTCGACAGGCTCGAAGGTATGTCCGTTAAAGAATATATTCGTATTACAATGAGACGATAGATAAAAGCGACTAGTAAAATATTATATTTTTTTGTAGCAGTATTTTTTGAAATGAAGTACAAATATATAAAATATGTAGTGTATTTTGAAAAAAGTTTTTTATTCCTATAGCACTTTTATTTAAATATTTATAAGTAGGTGCAAAATTAATATCCTTACCTCATGTTAGTCTCAATATATATATATTTTTTTATTTTATTTATACCTCAACTAATATATGTATATTTATATTTTCATATGATTTTGTTTCGTTATTGTTATGCTTAACAAAAAAAAAAAAAAATCAACAACTTGTGTGCTGCTTTAAACGCTCTCCCGCCCGCTCGCCTGCGACCCGCCAAAACGTCCTAATGTTTATTGTTTAATATAATTATGCATGCCCACACACACACACACGCACAAACACACACAATCATATAGACGACTTGGTGAACGAACGCGCTAAGAATAAGCTGCTGCAGGAGGAAATGGAATCCACTTTACATGACATACAAAACATGTAAACCAATAATAATTTGCTAATGATGTAAATTAAAAACAAAACTGCCTGCTTTGACGTCAATACACAGAAGAACTGGCGCTTTCCATATTATAATAATAATAGAAACACAAAACACACACACACACACAGAATATCACACACACATACTGAGACACACAGGATAAAGCCAAGTGTCTTCCATGCAGATAAAAAAAAAAAAAAAAAAAAAAACATGAAGAGTGAACGCCAATTTTTGATAAATTCTTAATGAACACGTTAATTATTAAGTGGTAAACTCAAAGAAAAGCAGAAGAGAAAGAAAAAACAAAAAAATCTATTATAAAAAAAAAACATCAAAAAATACAAAAGAAAATGTTTCCTTGTAGCGAAGCGCATTCCAAATTGACATTCTTATTCGCATACATTCACATATTTGCAAGCAGTGCAGAGCCGTCGATCAGGGCTGCGTTACACTGTGAATGGCATTTGCGCTTGGGCGCGCTGTCATTGTTGAATGGCAAAAAAAACAAAAATTTAAATTTAAAAATGGCGGCACTTTTAACACTCTCGTTGCTTTATACATAACTGTTGCAATATTTTGTTTTAACTTTTTTTTCTTTTTCTTTCTATTTGCTTTTGCTACCTTAATTTTGTTTTTGATATTGATTGAAGTATAATAATTATTAGAAGCTCTTTATGTAATTATTTATACATATACGTATTGTAAAGTAAAGAAAAACGAAAAGAGAAATAAGGAACGATTCCATTTTGTATTTTTGTCGCCAGCTAAACTTACTGTATTAATTATGCTAATATTTACATTGTTTATACAATTTAAACAAATCGTGTTTGCAAAACGTTGTGTAATATTTGCTTACTTATAAGTTGCCACGCCTATTATTTAGACATAAATAAACAGACAAGAAAAACATGATTCCAAAATGATCCATGCACACAGCGCACATCATTTCAATTCCAATTCAGTTCTTAACACCTTTGCTACATTAAAAAATAATAACAATTCTCTAAGCTATCTGGCTGGAAATGTGTTCTTGCCCCTAAAAAAGGAAGCAAGCTTAAAAAAAAGGTAGAAGATTTGATGCGAACCTAACATAAAACATGGCATTCACATGAAATGAGAAACAATTGATTTATTTACGATTTACATAAATTAATTATTTATATTTTTAATATATATATATTACATACTATACAAATACAATACCATGCTGCTGCAATTGCACAAATAAAGTATTTTTCAGAAAACATTATTATTATTTTTTTTTTGTGTTCAACTAACCCAAAAACTTTGTTAAATGTTGTTTCCAGCCAAATGTTGTTGTTTTTGTGAAATATTTGTACCCACAATTGGCCACGTTTTTTGGATACGCGTCAGTTAACTAGCCATAACAAGAGCTGCCAAATATTTGCACTAATCCAGAACTTTTTTACTTTTAATACAACTGACTAATAACCAACCCCACTAAACCGCCGCCAACAATTAGACGAGATGATCAACGAGAAAGAGCATTATGCTATCATTAATGATAGCTTGGACTTTACATTTGTTGAGCTCATGGGCATGCCGCCATTCTATAACGATCGCTACCCCAAGCCGCCCACACCCGAACTCACGGAAGAGGAGATTGCCGCCAAGGAGGCACAGTTACAGGCAGAGATTGCTGCCAAGGCAGCCCGATTATTGGCTGCCGCCGAAGGCGCCGAGCCGGGTGAAGATGGGGCGGAGGGTGCTCCAGCGATTGATGCAGATGGAGTTGCAGTTGAAGCCGAAGCGGTTGAAGTTTTACCCGCCGAACCGGTTAGAGTACCAACACCACCACCACCGCCACCATTCGATTATAACATTGATCTGCCGCCAGAGGGCGCTGAAGTGCCATATGTGAAGAATTTCGAGGCTGGCGATTCGCCGCCAGCAACAGATGTGCCAGCTGCTGAGGAGGGAGCTCCTGCGGACGGCGCTGCTCCGGCAGAGGGTGTTCCTTCTGCTGAGGCAGCTCCGGCTGTTGAAGGAGCTCCTGCAGCGGCTGCTCCTGCCGAGGCAGCTCCAGCCGATGCAGCTGCACCTGCATCTGAAGCACCTGCTGCTGAAGCGCCACCAGCCTAAAAAAGAACGTTTGATACCCCGATGAAATTTGTTACGAATTAGATGAAATAGAAAATTGCAAAGGATCTCGTTATGGCTAAAAAAAAAAAGAAAATAAAAATTTGTTTTCTCCTCGTCAAACTTCACTAACATTTACCGGAACCCCCCTTCATCCCCCGACTAAACCGCAATGCAAGAAAAATTACATTTTATTTTTAGTTTTTTTTTTTTTAGTTTCGCTTTTGCTTCCTTTTCATGCTTTCTATCTCCACGCCTATCTTTCTCTCTCTCTCTCTATCTCTCTTTATTTCGACTGCTTGTCATGCTTTCACATTTGCCACATCGCTCCTTCGTATTCCAACAACAACAACAACCAACATCTACAGACGATCTTATTGTTGAAAAAGAACGCTTCTGCTTGATCAGCGACAGCCTCGACGAAGCCTTCCTCGATCTGATCAAGGGCCTGGAACCATTTTGGACGGTGCGCAATCCAAAGCCACCAACACCAAAACTGCCAACACCCACACCCGAAGAGCTGGCTGCCATTGAGGAGGCCAAAGCCGCACAAGAAGCAGCTGTTCAAGCTGCAATTGCAGCTGCGGGTCTGCCAGAGGGTGCTGAAGTTGAGGTTGTCATTTCAGAGGAGGGTGTGCCGGTGGTAATACCTAAGCCGGTGAAGGAACCGACGCCACCACCAAAGGAGCCAACTCCACCACCACCACCGCCGCCACCATTCGAGTACTCCATCGATTTGCCGCCAGAGGGCGCTGAGGTGCCGTTCGTTAAGAACTATGAGCCACCACCACCCGGCTCTGAGCCAGAGCCAGCACCAGAGGCTGAAGCGGCTGCTGCGCCACCAGCTGACGGCGCTGCACCACCTGCTGAGGGAGCTGCTCCGCCCGCTGAGGGAGCGGCGCCACCAGCTGATGGCGCTGCGCCTGCGGCTGAAGGTGCTGCTCCAGCGGCTGAGGGTGCTGCTCCAGCAGCTGAAGGTGAAGCACCGGCAGCGGCACCACCCGCAGAAGGCGAGGCACCAGCTGCACCACCAGCAGAAGCTGAGGCAGCGCCAGCAGAGGCTGCTGCTGCACCAGCCGCTGAGGCCGAAGCGCCACCTGCTTAAAACCAATGACAACCCTAAATCGATAACGACACACCGATATACCGATAACTGCTCCTCGCAATTGATTTGTTCGTTCTGCTGCGCAAAACACACACACAACCGCTACAAAATGCTGCCCTGCTTTTATTTTTTAGTTTGACGCATGTTTTAAGAACAACCCACAAATATATATTTTCTACATTAAAACTTATTTACAAGAAGCATTGCAAAAAAAACAAGCTAAGCTGGCTGCCTCTTTGTTGTTGTTATGCTTTTTGATTTTGAATTTAACAGCTAGCTGCGCACTGCCTTACCAACACAAAAACGCTGCTGCCGCCGACAAGCAGTGCAACTGCTGCATTTTTAATTTATTTTTATTTAACGAGGTAATTAAATATATATTTTATGTTTTATTTGTTTGTCTAAGTGAAATTTAGTGACAGTTTTATTTTTTTATTGTGTCCATGTTTATTTTTGTGCAGGGTATACGTTTAAATATTTATGTTTAATTGATTTAATTTTCATTTTTATTAATTTCAATTTGTATTGTTTATGATTTCACATTACACAGACGACCTTGTGTTGGAGAAGGAGCGTTACAAGGATATTGGAGACGATCTCGATACCGCCTTCGTCGAGCTCATCCTCAAGGAATAAGCGCTGCGCCATTGCCCGCCCCAAAAGAGCAGCACAACAAAATCTATCGACACTTATCGCACAATTATCGTTTAATCGTAGCATACTTGTAGGCGTACCGTAAACCTATTTTGCTTGCCAACTTTTGATTTTTGTGTGTTTGTATTAGTAGAAAAATTCGTCTGTAGATTTTGTGTAAAGCTTTTATTAAACTATATATGTGACAATTCGCATTGTGTATTTGTTTAACTCAACAACAATATTTGATTATTATTTTGTATCCCAAACTGTGCAATAAACTATAAAAAATCTATTTAAAATATTTGCGTCTTTCATTTTGTAATCGCTGCTGCTGCATTCACGAGGTCAGCAAAGGTAAAGAGAAGTACAAAACTATTGCCCAGGAATTGGAATACGCAGATCTTAACAACTATTAGGCCAACAACGACAGCAACAACAGCAACCAGAGCCTGAGATTTACAACAATGGAGTCCAATGCCTTTCGACTACCAGCTACAAAACATTCTATTTAAGCATTCCAAGAAAACAAAATTTAATACATTTATTATAACAATAATAAAGCAAATTTTTAGAAATTAATTATTCAAATAAGCAGAGAGATCTGATTAATTTCGAGTGAAAACAAAAAAAAACTGCCTGTATTTACATTAAAAAGTAAATCATTTTCCACTAAAAACACAAATTTTTAGTTTTCCATTTACAATATCTCTAAAACCCACCAGTCAATAAATAAAAAAATAGCTTAGTTCTTGCTTTCTGCACCGCCAAATCCAAAAAAAATAAAAATAAAAATATATATATGTGTATATTTGCTGCCATTAAAATAAAACAGTCAATTTTTTTAATATGTATTTTTTTATGCTTGCAAGTTAGATGACAAATGTATTTACATAAAAAAATTCTATGGCCTTTTTACGAAAAAAAAAAATAAAAAACTTAATAAAATGTACACATTCATAGCTTTTGTAATTTTCAAATATATAAATATACGAAAATATTTGTGTATAAAAAAAAACTTCATTTCACAGTTATTAAGCGTTTATATTTTTTATGACAAATAAATCAAAAAATATTCTTTTGCAAAAAATGTGTTTTTTCTTTTTCTTTCAAAACGGAATCTATTTTACAACTTTTATACGCCTTTCATACATGAAAAATGCTTGAAATAAAGTATATATTTGTTGGTATTTAGGGGGAAGAAAAAAAAAAACCATGGGGATACAAGTATAGTTTAGAGAAGAAAGAAACTAGAACTGCATATATTTCTTTTTCTTTTCCAAGGAGGTATTCTGACAGCAAAAACTGATTTTTAAAGAACTTCAGCGAGTTTTTACACGGGTTTTTTATTATATTTTTAGAGAGAACAATAAAGGTAAGTGAAGTAGTATCAAGGTTTCAAGTTCATTATCATTTAAAGAAATTTTATTTTATTAAATTTTGTTATAAGACATGGAACGCATAAGTAAAAGCACCATTGACCATGGTTGAACACCATCGGAATACTAGACACCCAAAATGATCCAAAGTGAACCCAAAATGCGCAGTCCAAAAATCAGTTTCTAAACGCAAAAAGCAAACATCCATTCGCGATTTTTTTTTTTCAATAAAAAAGATACATATGTGTTTTGATTTGTTTACTTTATTTAATAAATTTTAACTCTAGCATTTTCATACACAAATGTAATGATTAGGAACAGGCCTTGCAAAAATAAGTTCACTATATCCAGACACGACCGTATTCTTTTTGGCATTGCAAGCTCATGAGATTTTTATTGTGCTGGAAATTCGGTCATGGTGCTATTGTTAGCTCGCTTATCGAAATCGGGAAGATTAAACTTTCTTACATTGCATACATATATGCAAAATTTGTATAAAAAGAGGACGCTCTGCGATTTTTTATACTGAAAATAGATTCATTTCTTCATTCAAAATTCATTTTTGCATATTGTTAGCATAAGTTTGTAGAAGATCCACAATAATATACAAATTAAAAGATTAAAAAACCATAAAACTCCTAAAAATACGACTTTATGTTATATTGTTGTAAAAGAGTTGTGGAAGTATGGGTTAAATTATACCATATGAGATTAGGGTAATAAAAAAAAATATAGAGAATTTAGTTCTAAAATAAAAATAATAATACTTTGCAGCGCTAGAAATATGCATAAAAATAAATAAATAAATTCTAAATATAAATATTGGTGAAAATGATGTTTAAATATATAAAATATTAACATCTTCACATATTATTTGCAATCAAGGATGCATAATTTAATTTTTGCTTAGCTAGTTTGACACGTTGCAAAATTTTAATAATGTATCGCAAAATTTGTTAGAGATTGTTTCACGTCACAGACAGAAAACGCTGGCAAACACACAAGCTTTTGCCGTGTGAAAGAACATGAACGAACAAATTTCTCAATATTTATTGAATCAAAATAGATTCTCATCTTGTTAGCCGTGTCCGTCTCTGGCTTCTTTCGTACATTTATGCGCTATTTTTAGACGCACTTCGGACGGACGGACGGACAGATGGATACACAGATACACTAGCGCATACACTGAAAATGAAAAACAAAAGCAATAGATGTATATAATTTTCAATTAAGAAAAAACCAAAAACGCATAATTTTACGCCAGTCTGTGAGGCATTTGATGAGAATGCAGTAAAGAAAAAAACGGGAGCATATTTTTCAGTTCAATAGATACAAGATTAGGTGAGAGAATTATGTGAGAGACATAAGTGTGTGTGTGTGTGTGTGTATTTGTGCAATCTTTAAATACACATAGACACAAATATCTAAACGAAAGAGGGAAATTTTGAGGGAAATTTTGTGTGATCGGCCCATGAAAAGTTGCGAAAGCGCTTTTCCGCTCATTTCTTTTTTTTAATGGGAAATTTTACGAAATACAAAAAAAAATTATTCAATACTGCGTGTGTGTGTGTGTGTGTGCGTATGCTTATGTGAATAACGGTGTGTGCGCCTTGCGTTATTTCTTGGGGTCGCTTTCTCGGCACCGCGACTTGGTCAGCATCAGTGTTCTCGGGGTTTCGACAGCGTATAGTGTGTTTGAAACGCTAAGGTTAGTTACGGCTGCTGCTGCCAGGATTTTTGCATTGGGAATATTCACCAGAAAATTATTATATACTATAATTTGAACAATACTGCGATAAAAAAAAACTAATAATACAAATATTTAAGGTTGACAAAAAACCAATCAAAAGTGAAAAGTGCATGAGAATTGCATTTGCCAAATGCAAATTTCAGAAAGACGACGAAAAAAAATAAAGTTATTAAATGTGCATATGTATGTGTCTTTGAAAAGCTGAAAGCTAAAAAAAAAATTGTTTTAACGTCTAAAAATACGGAAAATTGATTTAAAAGTGTTCCCCAAAATATTTTCAACTTTAAAATATTCATCATAAAGGATTCATAAATTAAACTGAATTTGTATCTACTTGAAAGAAAAATTCAATATGCGTATTATAACGAAAAAGTTTATGAAAACTTATGGACGTTGTGAGAAATTCACTTATAAGGAATTTTGTAACTAAATCTGACCAAAAAATATCCGCGTATATGTGTATGAGTGAAAATTTGCACACACACACACACATGCATAAGCTCTGAAAGCTGCACACAAATACATATGCACATACGCACAATTCTCACAAACGCATACACACACACATAATTGAAAAGCTGCTGCTGAGCAGATTTCTATTATTCTATAAAATTAACTGTAGACAGACACCTGCCTGTCGCACATTAACACACGCAGAACATACAAAAGCACACACACACATACACAAAGATGTTATTTTTAACACTATTTGAAACTAAGACGAAAAAGCTTTTTTGCTCGCAAAAAGCTTTTTCATGATCTCATGAACGATGAACGCAACTGAACATTTTTCTATTGGTAATTTATCCTTGAGTTTGTTTTTGGCTATATGTCAGAAATTCTCAAAAAAAATTATTATTAAAAGAGAGCAGATGTCGAGAAATAACTTTTGCATATATGAACACTTAGCTTACGTATTTGAATATCTATATAAAAATGTATTTCTCTATACTATATAGATATTTTGGGAATGCCACCCACACAACATTTGACTTAAGCAAATTTAATCATTCAATGTTTTTGCAAGATCATAAAGAGATTTTAAAAAATATTTTAAAAATTACAAATTCATTTATAAATTTTTTAAACAAGATATATGACAGAAAATTAATGTTTTAATTCAATCTTTTCTTAAACCAAAAACTAAAGATTTTTTTTATCAAACTTCCGGCGCCACAATTGTTAACGTCATTTTGAGAAACAATCTATATTATAAAGTAATTTATCTCTGAGATATTTAAGACTTAAAGACCCCCAAGGTATAGCCCCCTCCCCCATCTCTACCTCTATAACATAAATGACTTTGCCCCACTTTTAAGAGAAACACACAGAGATACAAGAACAACAATCTTACGCCTACACACATCAGCATTCTGACCCCAAAAAAGAAATGTGTATAGAATTAACTGAAAAATGTTCAAATTGCAATCAGCATGTGTGTGTGTGTGTGTGTTGGGAATTCTAGAATTACACGCCAGGCAAAAATGTCCAAAAAACGCCAGCAGCAGGCAGTTCAAAATTATATATACATATATATGTATGTGGACTGGATATGCTCACAAGGCAAAAGTATATCAGATTTATTTTTAAACTCTTTGAAAAGATGGAGAAAAGAGAGAGAAATAGATACAGACTTTATATATATATATTTTCAACGGATTTATAGTGGGCGTACTTTCGACCAACAACATTTTCGGCCAAGAAAAAAATCTGTTTACAAATTAGATTCGGGTTTATATACATATAGAGGTACAAATCTATATACATATATGAAATGTTCAATTATATACTCAACATATGGAAGACATTTCTTAAAGTAAACATTTTTTTTTTGTGTGTACAAAGTGCATTTTTATGAGCTGCGAGAAAAATGTGAAAGCCAATTAAGTTGTTAAGGGAAAAACTGCAGAAAAACTTGAAAAAAAAAACTTAGAAAAAGGATAATCAATAATATTTTATTTTACCAATCTTTTTGTTGCAGTGCTTTTCCAATTAATCTTCCCTCCTAAGCGAAAAACAAAAACACAAACACCATGGACGCCATCAAGAAGAAGATGCAAGCGATGAAGCTTGAGAAGGATAATGCCATTGACAAGGCTGATACCTGTGAGAATCAAGCTAAGGATGCCAACTCCCGCGCCGACAAACTCAATGAGGAGGTGCGCGATCTGGAGAAGAAATTCGTGCAGGTTGAAATCGATTTGGTCACCGCCAAGGACCAGCTGGAGAAGGCCAACGCCGAATTGGAAGAGAAGGAGAAACTGTTGACCTCCACGGAATCCGAGGTTGCCACCTTGAACCGTAAGGTCCAACAGATTGAGGAGGATTTGGAGAAATCTGAGGAGCGCTCAACAACCGCACAACAGAAGCTGTTGGAGGCCACACAATCGGCCGATGAGAACAACCGTATGTGCAAAGTATTGGAGAATCGTTCCCAGCAGGATGAGGAGCGTATGGATCAGCTGACCAATCAATTGAAGGAAGCCCGCATGCTTGCTGAGGATGCCGATACCAAGTCCGATGAAGTGTCCCGCAAGCTGGCCTTCGTTGAAGATGAGCTGGAAGTGGCTGAGGATCGTGTCCGCTCCGGTGAATCCAAGATCATGGAGCTGGAGGAAGAATTGAAGGTGCATAAACAAACCACAATTTCCCTATATTATATGATTCTCTATAAAATATGTTTTCAATTGCTTAGGTTGTCGGCAACTCGCTGAAATCTCTGGAAGTGTCCGAGGAGAAGGCCAACCAGCGTGTTGAGGAGTTCAAGCGCGAGATGAAGACTCTGTCCATCAAGTTGAAGGAGGCCGAACAGCGCGCCGAACACGCCGAGAAGCAAGTGAAGCGCCTGCAGAAGGAAGTCGACAGGCTAGAAGGTATGTTTCCCCCTAATTTACATTACTACACTCGAAAAAAAAGTATATCATGCTGGCTAAAATGCGCTAGCCTCATTAACGATATGTAAATATCGCATTGAATTCAATGCAGCTTTCACTAATGCGTACAGTCTATATAAATATAAAAAATATTAAGAAATCTTTAGAAAAAAAACAACAACAAAAACGTTGTACATAATCACACACTGCTTTATTAATATTGTAATATATACTATATATATAAAAAAAATAAACAACAAATGCTTTTTGCAGACCGTCTCTTCCATGAGAAAGAAAAGTACAAAGCAATCTGCGACGATTTGGACCAGACATTTGCTGAACTTACTGGATATTAAAACAAAATTACCAAAATACCAAATATACCAAAACAAAAATACCCATAAATATCCCACCATTATACCAAACACACACACACAGTACATGCATATTCCTTTGCCCAGGCAGTTATTTCCCAGCCAAATTTATTC
The DNA here is from genome assembly GCA_018152965.1 of Scaptomyza pallida. Lineage (NCBI taxonomy): Eukaryota > Metazoa > Arthropoda > Insecta > Diptera > Drosophilidae > Scaptomyza > Scaptomyza pallida. The sequence continues at coordinate 8,566,647 of JAECXP010000004.1, read as the reverse complement.
ATATTGCACTTTGGGTCCACTTTGTAGATTTGTCACAATTTACACTGTAAATAATTTGTTTGGGAACTTTGCTTAAATGTGGTTGCTGTCCAAACTTCAAACCGTATCCCTATCCTCAAAATACACTGTAAAAATCTATATATATATATATGTCCAGACAAGATATAAGTTCCACTATGCCAACTGTAGTTATTTATGCTTTCGAAACAACAGGTGATTTCAATTATGTTAAATATCAAAAAAACCAAAAAAAAAAAATATCAATTTTAAAAATTTTGTTTAGTGTTTTATGTGGCATGTTTGATTGTCTTTGCCTACCCACAGACACAAAACAAGTCCAACTTTCTGTATGCCACAATTTCAAAATTCTATTATTCTTCCGTCTCAATTTATTAGCATTCTGCACTCTGCATTTATCTTCTCATTATATCATATGTAGTATATCTAGATTGCAGTTCGGACGGCTTAAGCCCAAGATCTCTTTGGACGGATGGTCAATTTTTGTTCCTCAAAATGCACTTCATTTATCATTACTTGACATGGTGTTCGAAAGTCACGTTAAAAGTACTTTTAAATTTCCCAAAATTAATTCCCAGCCCAGACACCAACCATTGCGTTTCTTTGTATAATAAAAAGTACTAATATTGATGAAAAAATCAAATGCAAATGCTTGCTAAAACAGCGCACAACTAACCAAAATAATTTATTGCAAAAACACTTGTTTTTTACAGTGTATTACAGGCACCGTACAGTGGCTCAATATTTATGTGTTTTTTTTTATGTGTTGCACTATTTTTTGTTTTGTTTTTGCCACAAGTCTTAAAGACAATTATTAACTCGTGAATATTATTCGTTTGACAGACGAGCTGGGCATCAACAAGGACAGATACAAGTCCCTTGCCGACGAGATGGACTCCACATTCGCCGAATTGGCTGGCTATTAAATGGGGCAGCCTCTGGACCAGACGCAACAAGAGGAACCCAACTAAATGTAAACGATTTAATATCTCAATATCATTTTGCAAAACTAAACAAGGAAACAACAATCAAATACCAATATCAACATCTATTGTGTATATCTTTATACCAAAAAATCTATTTCTAAATAAATAAATAACAACAACAATAAGATCTACAACAGCAGCAACAACAACAACTACTACAATGTATGTCAGATCGAAATGAATCGTTTTAACATTTTATTGCAACAAAATAAGTAGCTACGAACACCGCACACACTCAAAAAAAAAAAAAGTAACAAAATCTGAATTCAACAAATAATTTCTTTTTTGTATTTTTAAAGTCATGTTTAAAAATATTAAGAACTTTAACAGAATGAGAGTTTAATTAAATATAACTAGAGAGAGAAAGATAGAGAGCGAGAGAGTTTTAAATGTATCTATGCTGTTAAGAATGATGGTTGAAAATTTGAAATTTTTATAATATATTTAAACTAAAACAAAAAACACAGAAAATACGAAAAAAAAGTATAAAAAATTTATAAAAAACTCTTTTCAAAAAAAAAAATTATATGTTGATGTTTGCTTGGATGAAAAGGCACTACTTATTTTCATTGCATGGAAAAAAATTCGTATAATTTTGGTTTAAAAAAAAAAGAAACATATGGTGGAAGCATTTCATTCGTCAAAAGTGGCCCGATTGTTCTTGGTTTTTAGAGCTCTAGAAAAGTATTGCGATTTTTACTCGATTTTCTTGCCAAAAATAGATTGCAGGTTGGTCAAAACTTTCGATTGCCATAACTTTGTCAAAGGTGACCCGATTTTGGAATCTAAAACCTTAAAAGTCTTGTTTAAAGCTCCCAAATAATACTGCATTTAAATCTAGAAACACAACTTTTACTCGATTTTCGTGCCCAAAAATCGATTTGGTAGTTGCTCAGAACATACGATTGCCATAACTGTGTCAAAAGTGATCCTATTTCTGTATTTAATTGTTATCCAACGGCATTGCGATTTATTTCAAAAAGGTTTGTATTTAAAGAATATCCAAAACACTTCACGTAAAAAGTAAAAGTTTTTCAAAAACAGCAAAAGCTTTTTGTGTTTGCATTGGAAGATTAGGAAACATGTTTGCATTTTTGCCTAGATACTCTTTGCTTTCTGGAATTAAATTTTTTATAGCCTGGTCAAAGATTTTTAAAAATTATATTTGAACCACAATAGCGTATACTGAATACTGAGTTTTCTCAGAAAGATTTAGCCCATACTTTTATGTTTAAAGTTTAAATCGTGCTCTTATTTTTGGGAAAACCCCTTAAAAAACCCATCGTTTTTGAACGCGTCATCGAATCGAATCTCACGAATGAACGATGCGAGAAGACCTTCGTTGCAACATCGTTTACCAACAGCTAATAACTAGTCAAAATAAGTCATAATGAAAGTCAAAGTTTGTTGTTGAAAAAAAAAAAACAATTTCATGGCAACGATCAGAAACCAATTTTATGTTTTTTTGAGAGCACTTCCACACATGTGGGCGGAGAGCGAAACACGCTCCATGACTCTATGATGCTGGTTATAGTAATAATCTTGGACCGCCCGTCTCCAAAGTCATCAATGAGCTCGAAATGGAAACGTTAATGAAGCTTTAATCATTTGCAAACTGCCATTTCTTTAAAACTTGTCGCTATAATATGCAAATTAACAGGGCATACATTATAATTAAAAAGTTTTTTGATCGATAGACTGATTTACAATAATATTATTATATTGGTATAATTTAACAAAGAAATTTATAATATATAATAATGTTATTCAATTCCTGTTTAAAATAATAAAAACACTTAATATTGAATTTTATTGAGACATAACTAAACTTTATGTCCTTGAAAATTCTAAAAATATATAAAAAATATAATTATTAAAACAAGAAAGCCATTAAGATGCAACAGTAGCTGATTTTTCAATAAACACTTTAGTTAATGATTTTCTATTATTACTTATTTATTAATTAAATAAAGTGCACAATAGGAAAAAAATAAAAAACACTCACAAACAGTTAGACGACGAGTAGGCAAAAAAGGCGCCGCCGTCAAGCAAACAAACCTCAAACAAAACCCAAACAAAAACCCAATGACTTACATTCGTGAAGAGCGTCGTCGGAGAAAGTGAAATTTTTGCATTTCACGCAGGTAAAAAAAAAATCAAAACAGCAGCCGCACCAACAACAATAACAACAACGGGCGTGCGTCGACGTCGCCAAGACATTGCCTCGGTCATGACGGCCAAACCCCAGCTCCCAGTTGAGCTCCAGTCTCAGTTTGAATCTCAGCGCCGACGCGACGACAACAAGAAACGGGCCAACAAATTGGTAGAAAACGAAAGTGTTTTGTTTTTTTTTTCGCTTGAGTTTGTGAGGGGAATTTTTAAGAGACGGTTGTGCATACTAGTGTGTAAACATTACATGTCGCCATGTCACCGGCCGCAAAGAAAATACATAAAATAATAAAGTGTCGTCATGTCGTTCATGTCTATATGTTGATGTTGTTAATAAGTCTGGGCCCTTGGCTGGGATTATTATGCAATGCGGAGAGTGAAACTATGCAAAAATACGCAAATGAATCATTGACCGCACCAAATTGGTCTCAATTTCTCGAAGATTATGTCTTAAGGTGTGTGTGTTGTTGTTGTCCAAATTGGAGCTAGTTTTTAATAATTTGTGAACACTTTACAGCCAGAGCAGCAGCCAACGCATGTCCAAGGATCTAGGCTTCATGGACGGTGGCATGAATGGTCCCATAAATTATCATTCCTCGGCTTATAAGCGACCCGGCAACAATATTTACATAACACGTCGCATTGGCGAAGCAGTGGAACTGGAGCCCCATCTGCGTACGCCCGTGGAAAGTTCGGGACCAATGGTCAATCCACAGTTTCGACCCATGACAAACCAAATGTTGCACCAGCAACAGCAACAGCAGCAGCAGCAATATCAACAGCAGCAACAGCAGCTACAACAACGCCAACAACCTGGTTTCTTGCAACAACTGTTTGGTATTGGTGGCTCCACTGGTGGTGGCAGTGCGAGCAATGCTCCATCAGCTCCACCCCAGGCGCACTATAGACCAGTGCAGCCCCAGCAGCAGCAGCAACTGCCACCGCCTCCACACTCGCAACAGCAACATTTGGGGCAACAATCACATGATCGTCCGCCAAACACATTTCGAGCAGTCTCTGAAAATGATTTGTATCTGCTGGGTGCCATTGAGAAGCTTGTCTATCGTGTTGGTAAGAAACAGTTCAAATCAGTTCAAATTTCCCTTAACATCGTAAGAAAGTTTGTTTGATTTAAATATTGAAAAACTATCCATTCCTCAGATTATTTGGAAAGTCGCGTCCGAAGAACGGAACAATTGGTTTACTATCTAATGGCTGGCAACAATCAGAAAGAAGTTAAAGATCCTTGTCCAACGAACTTTACACGAATCAGTGACAATTGCTATTATATCAATAGCCAGCAACAGGTCAACTGGAAAACTGCAAATACCGCCTGCAAGGGACTCTCTGCACATTTGGCCGAGTTCGAAAAGGTTTCTGAGAATGAGGAGATCATGGCGCATTTGCTTAATCAGCCGACGCATAGGGGACGCGATTATTGGCTGGGCGGTCTCAATCCAGGTTTGCTATGGATTTGGTCGAACTCCGCCAAGCCCGTCAATCCAAATACGAACCTAACGTCAATAGCGATGTCACAGAAGGCTGAGAACTCAACGGCTTCCAATTTGGTGGATGGCAGCGAGGAGTCCTCCGAGGACAAAGATGTCCTTAATAATACAGAAAAAATTGAAGGCAAAGGACGTTGTCTGCGTCTCAGTTACAATGCGGGCAAGCATAGCTATGTCTACTATGGCCAGGAGTGCACTTCCAGGCACTATTATATCTGTGAGTACGAGGACAAGACGCTGGACAATAAGATACAAAAGATTGCACGCGACCTTAAGCTATTTGATTAAAGTTTAGAATTTATATCCAATAACTGTGTGAAAATTTCAAAAACAATAGTCCACAACAGGTATTAAACTTTTTTAGACTAATGCGTCAGCAAGAAAAAGGAAAACTTTAGATAGAAATTGGAATTTCAAAACAAAGCAAATCTAATAAAATTGTATTTTATTTAAGTACATTTGAATGAATTTCTTGTGTTAAACATAACATATTTATAAATATTTATACATACATATATAAATAAAAATAATTTATAACACATATATAGTGTTCAAAATGGATACAGTTGTAATTTAAGGAAACTTGTGTTTTTTGCACCGCAAAGCTTAAGGAAATTAAGCAAATAAAAATTAAAAAATATCTGGCTAAGCCGTTTGGTTAACGTAACAATAAATCGAATTTAGTTGTGTGCATGCTATAAGCTAAATTGTATACACAGAAGAGCTGAGAGATCTTCGGTAGCAGCAGATGGTTTGGACTTAAAGTCACAATTAGTCCGGATACAAGTAGTCCTGCAATATGTTTTGGAAAGCGATTTTAATTTTGCCACGATCCCGGCCATTAAGCTTTTGTATGTCGGGCAATAAGCTCATGAGAAACATGGCATCCGAATCGGTTTTGCAGTCGCATAGCTCCACTGTGCCAGCTGTCGCCAATCCGACTGATGAGTTGTTAACCTCCAGTCGCTGGTTGGCTGTCGCCTGGTGATGGGCATGCGAGTGTGAATGCGGCAAATGGACATGACGCTGACCCAAATAGGCGCTGCTTGGGGTGGGTGCAGCTGCTGCGACACTAGACGATGCAGGCAACTCCGTATCAGATGTGGATGCAACACCAATCCCACCAACTGTTGCATTTGCGTGCGTTGTGGTGCTTACCGTATCGATGGGCTTGCTGCTAAACGTTGGACGCACAAATGAAATATTTGGATGCGTTTGTATGTTAGCAGCAGCTGCAGCGGCAGCAGCAGCAGCGGCACCTTGTAGCTCCTGGGAGCGTGAACGCAAAGCACGTGCCTCATCCTGGTATGAGCGCAATTGCAGACGATTCATGTGCTGCAGTCGACTACTGCTGCTGGCACTGTTAACTTGCTGCTGATATTGCTGTGTGAAGCGTTTCTCAATTGGCAGCGACGAGGAGTTGGATGTGGAGCTGGGTGCAGCTGTGTCAAAGGATAATGCGCGCATTTCATGCTCCTCAGGATCATCGTCATCCTGATGCTGATGGGCTTGATGCACACGCTGTTCCGGCTCTGCTTCTGTTTCGTGCTCGTAATCATCAACGGGCTCCTCACATTCGGATTTGATGTCATTTTGAAAACGTGCTCGATTTTCTTCATCGATAATCTCATCCAACTCCGAGTTGTTGTGATCGTGCTCATCAAAATAGTCCAAATAGTTGTCCAACTGTTGCTGCTGCGGCGATTGCACAGCACTGTTAGGATTTACATGCGCCGTGTTGCCATTGGTGCTGCTAGCTGCTGGACAAGTGTTAACTGTGCGTTCGCGCTGCATGCGACTTGACAAATTGCTCAGATGCGCCAAGGCATCTTGCACCTGAGTGTCTAGGGATTTGGGTTGTTGGTGCTTTTTACGCAAATACGGATGCAGGAAAAACATGCGATCGAAATATGACCAACATGGTGGCACTTTCTCTTCCAAATAGTTCGTATATTCCCGTCGAAATGAAATGCGTAAGTTAGTCCATTTAGCTAAACTGGCACCAGGGTTCTTCTCCAGCTTCAAATCTACTTCACGCCAGAAGTTTTCCACGTACGGCCGACAAAAGTAGTATTTGTGTCGTGGATTATAGATAGCCTCATCGCGTTGCACAATATCGATCAGCTTGAAGACTTCCTCAGTGAGCCAGCGTGAGGAGCTCGCCGCACTGGCCGCACATGTATTGGTGGACACAAATTGATTGGCACTGTAGTCGCTAGCCATTTTGGAATAGTCGCGATTTAGATCTTAAGCTTACATTTGCAGTTATTGCAAATTTTCTCGTGTTTTATTGCGGTATTTTTCGCAAAACATTTTATTGTTTTTACAGTCGCAGGTGAATGGCAAATCAGCTGATTACTATCAGTTGCCTGACCATCGCAAAATATGTCACTGGCACAACTTGTGACAAAAAGCGGTTTTAGTGGGAAGATCCAACAAAAAAGCTAAAAATTTTGAAAAAGAAAAACATATTTTTGCTAGTTCAAGAGCTTAATTTAAAAAAATTATTTCTATAATCGATAATTATTAACTATGCTCACGGTGGCAGTCATTTTGAATATTTTTGGCAACTCATTGTCCGGCAGCATTTCTTCAATAGCTAGCAGTTATACGCATTGCAATAACGCAATAAGTCTGTGATTAACCATGTCTTGCGCAGCCAGGGGCTGAATTCCTTGCTGCTAGCACACATCCCCGCATTCTTCTTTATATCATACGCATTGTCACTCAATCTACACACAAATGATAAATTTAACAAGAAATCCCGACAGGACAACCCTACCCGATACGTAACGTGCACACTCATTTGGCGTATTCTTCCAGTGACCAAAATAACCAGATTCCAACTGTTGAAGTCTCTAGCTTTATAGTCTCTAAGATCGGTGCGTCATACAGACAGACAGATGGACAGACGGACATGGCTATATCTGGCTGTGATGCGATCAAGAATATACTTACTTTATAGGGTCGGAGATGCTTCCTTCTGTCTGTTACATACATTTCACAAAACTATCATACCCTTATTTACCCATTTCATGGGTTAAGGGCATTCAAAATTAAAAATGAGAAAGGAACTGGAGTCTATCGAATTGTTCGCAATAAGTTCAATTAGCTTTTGAAATATAACTAAGTTCCTTATTCTAGTTCAGTTAGTTCCACTCTCGTTCATCGAAAATTTATCTAATGAACTATTTCGTTTTATTCAACTACGATGAACAACTCTACATACGAATAATCGCTGAAAAATTATAAATTGCTTAGTAGAAAAAGCGGAAAAATCAAATTTTTTTTTAAAAAGCCAGAATTCCCGCTGCCCGCTGTTTGAAAATTTTCCCGCAATCGGACTACCAAAAAGCCAGATTTGACGGGAAAAAAGCGGAATTGGCAACACTGGTCACTGGTGATATACCGATAGAAAAAATGCGATACACGTTTCATTTAATTACCGATGATTGTGATATATGATAGAGTTGCATTCGTTAATCATCTATGTTATTTACAACATCGATATCGATATTACTCAATGTGTATGTAGTGCGAGTGTTTTCGTTTTCTTTGCCCGTATCTGTTGTTTAATAAGAAAATTGCCGCTCAATTTGTCTACCTATTAGCTTTTGCACCTTACAATATACAAGTGCATAGATATAAACATATGTTTGTTGCTGAACTTGCTTAGCACATGGTACGTTTAGCAGTGGTGAAACCAACACACACAAATTAGAAAAAAAAAATTGCAGACATACTGCGCCGCCTCAGAGACTCACACAATTTTGTTTATCTACGATAATCGTCTTGCAGAATATTGATAAATCCAACATAGAAGTTTAATGCATTGCCCGTTGCCGGCATTAGCGATATGGCAGTCAAGGTGCAGTTCGAAATTGGTCATACGTCAAAGCTGCGCAACAAGAAACATCCGCAGGCATTCACCCATGACTGGGAAATATATGTGCAGGGCGTGAACAAGGCTGACATAAGTGCATTCGTTGACAAAGTGGTCTTCTTACTCCATGAATCGTTTCCCAAGCCAAAGCGTGGTAAGATATAATATATGAAATGTTTTTTAACTTTGCGCGCCAAAACCCAATCTGTTTGCTATTTTTCAGTTATCAAAGATCCACCTTATGTGATACAAGAATCGGGCTACGCCGGCTTTATACTTCCTGTCGAGATATTCTTTCGGAACAGTAATGAGCCCAAGCGTATCATGTATCAATACGATCTGGATCTTCAGCAGACGGGACCGCCGCGTCATCGAGTCGAAGTAAAGACACATGTCTTCGAAGCTCCATCGGAAGAGTTTCGTGCTAGGTTGATGCGCGGCGGTGGAGTGCCGGTTTTTGGGGCAAATATCGCTGCTGCCGGTAGTCTTAACCGCACTGCTTCACCCAGCGTTGGTGAAGGATCTGGCTCAGAGTTGAATCTAGTCAAAGCAAAGGGCGGTGGTGGAACAATGGTCATTGATGGAAGTTCAACCAATAGCAAAAAGCATAAATCGCGAGCTGAAGATAACGGCAAGGTTAGCGCCTTCTCGGCGCTCTTTGGACCGCCCATTACCAAAGGAAGCGGATCGGCAGCTACGACGCCGTCAACAACGGCTGCCAAGCATTCGCCAGATGGAAAGGCTCAAGTCAGTTCAAGCAGCGCTAAAAGAGGCGGCTCACATGATGCTAAAGAAAAGTCTAGCAAGGAGCGCGATAAATCCAACAATTCAGAAAAGTCGCGCGAAAAGGACAAAAAAGATCGTCATGGACGGGACAAGGAGCGCAAGTCTGGTAAGTCTGGAGAAAGCAGCAGCGGCAGCAAGCATGACAAAGACAAAGAAAAGTCCAAAAAGGATAAGACTCGCGACAAGGATCGCGAACGTGACCAGAGCAGCAGCAGCGCAATAACAGCAGCCGCCACGGCATTAGTACGTCGCACAGTCAGCCCAAAAGCAAGCGGCAGGTCAGGTCTTGCCGAAATGAGTCCCAAGAAGCAAACAGATAGCGCCGCCGGCACGCCGAACGCCCGGTCCAAAGATCGTGAGGATCACAAGTCAACTAGCAAATCAGAGTCAAAGGACAAGGAGCGTAGCTCCAACAAAAAGTCCAAAAAAGAGAAAAAAGACAAAGAGCGTGAACGCGAGCGTGAGCGTGAAAAGCAGCGGGAGGAGCGCGACAAGGATAAGCGTTCCCTTAAAGATGAGCGTGGACAGAGCGACAGTCCGGCCACTGCCAGCAGCAGTAGCAACACCCAAACGCAACAGTCGTCCCAATCTCAAGCCAGCTATGAAGCTCTCAAGGCAACCGGCAAGTCAACGCCCAACTCATTGGGCAGCAGCGCTAGCACCAGCAGTTTAGCCTCCAGCAGCAGCAAGCAGCGTGGTCACGACAAAGAAGAACCTAGCACGCTGTCCGCCCAGAGCACCGCGAAGGCCGGTGAAAAGGTGGCCGAAACAAAAGGGGACAAAACCACAAGCAGCAGCAATGGGAACAGTGCTGCCGACAAGAAATCGCACAAGCACAAGAAGAAGGATAAGAGCAAAGATAAGGACAAAGAGAAAGATAAGGACAAGGAGCGCAGCGAACGGGACAAAGAAAAGGATAAAGAGCGCGACAAGGACAAGCCCAAGGAGCGCGAAAAGGACAAGTCCCAACAGCAACAACTACCAACTGCAAGTGGAACAGATAAGCCCACAGCAACAGCAACAGGAGCGGGAGCAGGAGCTACACCCTCTGAATCAACACAAAAAAACGATGTGTCCAACCAGCAGCAGGTTGATACAAATACAGAGAAAACAGTACCGGTGCTCAGCAAGAAGGAGAAACACAAGAAATCCAAGGAAAAAACTGCCAGCAAGGAGGATAAACGACAACGCGATGCAGACTCAAAGCATAGCAAGCAAGCGACAACGCCAGCAAGTGGAACACCACGGGCGACCAGTAAGACGTCAAGCAATTTAGATTTAAGCGACATGGATTCAGCACAATCGGCGCCGGATTTGGCGGCCACAAATGCTTTAGCTGCTGCCACAGCTGCCACGCTGCAGCATTCGGATAGCTCCAATAGCAGTTTTCCCGATCTACCGGCAAAGAGCAGCAGCAGCATCCAGCAGAAAAGCGCAACAGCAGCAAAGAACAACCAGAACAGTAGTGCTAAGGATACAAAAACTGCTGCTGATGTAGCTGGCGGCAAGGAGCACAAAGTCAAATCCAAGCCGGGCGACAACAAGTTAGAAAAGCCAGAGAAGCTCGAAAAATCACCAGAGGCAAAGACAGAGAAGCTAGAAAAGTTGGAGCTCAAAGAGGAGAAGAAACGCAATCGACGCAACTCGCAGAATAGCAATAGCAGCAGTGCCAACAACAACACGCCAACCACGTTTATTGAGCCGGCACTGAAAGCAACCAAAAAGGAACCGGCAAGCAAATCAGCACGAGAGAAATCCAAATCACCATCGTTGCGACAGGCGGGCGCAGCAGTTGCAGCTGTTGCCGCAGCAGCGTCCAACAACAGTCATGTCTCCTCGCCGAGCAGTCATAACAATAACAACAACACATTGTGTTATAATAATAGCAATAGCAACAATAGCGGACACTCGCCCGCTGATCCATCGCAGATTGCTGTTGGTAGCGGCGGCGGCAATAATACACCATTGCCCATGGAATATCTGACCGAGCTGCAGGAGTTGCATCACAAGATCATGACGCTGCAAGACAATGAGGAGCTGCAACAGGTTGTGGAAATGATTGCTGCAACCGGCTGCTATGAGATAACGCACAAAACCTTTGACTTTGATCTGTGCAAATTGGATCGTGTGACTGTGCAGCGTTTGCAGGAGTTTCTTGCGACATCGGTGTCGTGACCCAACATGCCAACGGGCACAACAGCCGCAACCGTGGCCTATAGTTAAGCGCGTGCATTCGGACAAACCCTTTACACACACTCATGCACATAACCAAATAATGATAACACTTACAATTAGTTGCAAACATATTTGCAAATGCTATTGCATAATTCCCCCTCGATTACACATCCCAAGTTGTATTGGCTTCGTGTGTATTTGTATTAAGTTTTGCACTTTCATTTATCTAGTTAGTTGATAAGTTTTGTAAGATGAATGAACCGAAAGCCGTTTAAAGTATGCGATACTTTTCATACACAGCGGCCTCTCAGTGCAAAGCTTTCTGTTTAGTAACTTTACATTAATACAATATAACATATTAATCTTATAACTCATTATCTTGAAACAGAGTTTACAAAATTAGTTAATTCTCGACGCGAATTTGAATACCTTTAAAGTGCATAATTTTTGTTCCTGTCTTAGGTGGTATTTTTATTTTTTGTTTTTTCATATTTGTTTGTAACATTCAATGGAGAAGTTCAATAAATATTTATTTTTATTTTGTTTTTCATATTTCCTACAAACAAATTACAACTTTTCGTTTAAATTATAGATTTTACGTTGCTCCCCATTTGAATTATCAGTTAACTACTGTGCATTAATCAACATATATATTTTTTTTTTTTTAAATATATATTAGAAATGTTGAGAAAGCTCAACCCTTAGCATTGAATCCAAAGTTAAGATTCGTACTGTGTGCGAAATATTAAAGTTACTTATATTCACATAAGTATAAACATAAAAGTTAAACATATACATACAAATAGAGTATACATATATAAACATATATATATATTTATATACACAACATGCAATAATAAATACATTTTAGCAGAACAAATAATTTAAAGTGCCACTTAAAAAGTTTGGGATAAACATTATATAGCCCATTACGCAATACCGGTAAAAATGGTTAACATACATGTTTTTTTTAATGATAAAATAATAATAATTCAGTTAAAATATCTGCCAGTTAATATATATATATATATAAAGTCAGACAAGTGCATTAACAAAATAACAAACCATAATTTTGCTACGCAGTCGGTTATTAACCAAATGTTTGTCAAAACTATATATACTGACACCCATATATGTATGTATATAGCAATAAAATGCAATTCGAATTTATACGGGCAAATAATACATGCATTATTAATATATATAATTCATGTAGAATAAACGTAAGTGTTTAAAGCAAAGTAATTGCAATTATTCATATAATATTACACACATTATACAAATAAATAAATACCTCCTTACAAAATTCCTACTGCATCTATTCTTAAACTATTTGTGCACATAAACTACATTGATGCTACTAAAGGTTTTGGTTGACTTTTAAAAGTTGACTTTTTATTATTTCGAGGTTTGTGCTAAGGAACAATTAACTAAGAGAGCTATAAACTTTCAACTTAAACAAGTGATAAGATTCTAAGTCTTTGGCAAATGACTATATACTGAATTCACAATTCTATACATACTGTATGTAAATGATATTTAGGAAAATAATAAGTCTATATTTGATTGCTTAGTCCATTCAAGGCATTGTGCATTGTTTAGTCCCGGCAGTAGCAAAACTTGCGCAATTCCGGATCGCGTTCGTAAATGCATTTGGCCTGTGCGCCATACTGATTAACACGGGAGATATCCGTGAGTTTGGTTGTCACATTAAATGTGTGTAAATTGTGGGCAACACTAGCCTCATAAAGCGCCTGGCCAGGTTGCGTGACTAGCTGCAGTTGATAAAACTCCTCGTGCACCACGGTGTGCCCACTCATGTCCGCCAGGAAGCCATCCCTATCGCTGTTGGTTTTGAATTGCAGCAGCTCCTTGTGCGGCTGCAAACGAAGTGCCCAATTAATCTGCTGCAGTTGTAGTGGGGCACATAGCTGACGACGCTCGGCCGTTGCCGCATTTATAGTGTCCAGAATGCTGCTGGCCGCTTTGAGTATGATGCCCGCGTAGCGAGTATCGTTCAGCTGTAATGGCAGCCAGTTGAGGCAAGCGCACCAATGCGGCTCAATGTATGCATCGGCACAGGAACGATTGCTGGGTATGCGATCAAAAAGTGAGATCGCACGACCTCTCGCCTGTTCCGAAATGCGTATATCTTTTTCCTGAATAGGCTCCGTTTTGACGTCATTGCTGAGATTATCGTAAGTGTTCTCTGGCAAGAGTTCATTAAGCCCCGCCGTTTGCAGTTCTGCAAATTAAAGATAAATATCAATTTTAAGCTCAAAGAATTGTAAAGGCTAAGGAGTATTACGTATCAAATGCTTTAGTGTAGCATGAACATCAAACGGTGTGGTGAGACGGTGTTCGTTGGCCAACAAGTTATTGTACTCCAGAGGGAAGCGTTTCTTAAAAGAATCTGGGAAGGCAAAGCTGAAGAAAGGCAAACGCTCCTCCTGTTTACCCTGCAGTGTGGCACGGACTTGAGCAAAGCGATTGCCATGATCAGCCATAAATATCAGTATGGTATCGTCCAGGAGCGACTTCTCCTTTAGCGCCACCAGCCAATCGTGCACATCGTCATCGGCTGCGCCCACAAGATTGATAGAATCGTGCGAAAGACCACCATGAAAGCTGAAGACAAAGCGGGCAGAGTCTCGGTACTTCATCATGAACTGCAAATGAATAAAAGTTAAATAAATTATTGTACTGTGCAATTAAATTTAACTCACATTCTTGGTATAATCCAACATGACCAAATGATCTGGCTGGCTGCCAATGCAGTTTGGCTCACTACCACTAAGCATATTCGAAGCCTGCATATAAAACGTTCTTAAATAATGATCAACGGGCTGAGCATCGAAACCGTTCATGCGATATGTGAACGTTCCCACATATGGCAAATCCTCATTAAACGACGTATAGTAACCGAGGCGTGCGAAATCCTGCCAAATCATTGGATAAGCATCAACGCTACCAGAGCCCGACACACGTTTTCTTGTCTCGGGCAACTCCAGTTCCGTGTGACCCGTAAGCAGCGGCACCAATGCCTGAGGCGTACCATCACCCACGATATTATATCCTTGCAGCACAATGGCACCCAGTTGCTGGGTTAAATAGGCATAACTGCGAGGTAGCTTGCGCATAAAAGCATTTCTGCTAAGCGAATCAAAGCCAAACATCAGGACATTGTAAAACGGACTCGACGGCATATCCTGTAGCTGTTGCTGGGCCTGAGCAACCACTTCCGGTGGCAGTACGGCCAGATTTGGTGACAGGTTGGGAACCTGTGTGCGTTGCACTGTGTCACGTATGCCATATGTCATGCCAAACCATCTCTCTCCGCTGGCCGCATGGCATGCAACTCGAACAAAATCGCTACTTTGCAAGACATACGGTTCCTTGATCCTTACAGTTCTTCCAAAGCGTGCTGTGTAGTCCGATTTGCGTATAATATCTGTGTAGGAACATACTACATCGCCATGGATTGCAGTTATTTCGGGCTTCACAAAACATATCGATTTCTGTAAAAGTTATGAAAAAATATATATGTACATTTTTTTTAAAAAAGCATAGCACGTTTTTGTAATAAAAATTAATAAAATACTAACACAAAACTGCGCTCTCTAATTACTATTATTACTCTCTTTTTTTTGTAACGGGAAACTTGCCAGCTACTTGACAACTTTTACCGTACACAAACATGTTTGTAGATAAGGTGCGCTTATATTAATTAGCATTTACCTCACACATAACCCAGTCCGGCTTTGAGCCGCAGTTGATTTTATCAACCGGCTTGTAAAATTTCATGATATCTGGATTATCCAAGGGCAAATGCGGCTGTCGGCACTCGCCCTGATTCATCACCGACCTTATCGATCGTTCAATTATTTCGCTGTAAAATAAACAAATATTTTACCAGTACATACATAAGCATATCTATATTAAGACTTCTGTTTTTTCATTCATAAACATGTGAACTGGAAAAATACTTACATTTTGACGCTTTTATCAACATCTTCCGGTTCTGTATTCAACACATACAACAATAGGAACATCGAACCCACACATCCCACCAAAATCAGCTTTTGCACATTTCGTCGTACAAGACGCATTTTGAAACTGCAAACTGCAACTGTTGTTGTTTAATAAATACGATACAGATATGGTTTGAGAAGGCGTGTATAATTTAGAGTCGGACGTTGGTACACTTACGTTATGGCCTTTGTGACACTTGATATTTAAGTCGCGTATGAGATCAACGATACATGCGGTTTTTTTTGCTATTTTATTACTATTGCATTGTTTTTGCCGCATGCATATTTGTTAAATAGCCCCGCGTTAAATAAAAAATCAGCTGTCACATAGAACTAAAGAAAAAAGTGAGGCCGTACCATTGAAATATTTTGGTATTAATCAATAATCGACTTGTACCCATATTAAAAAGTATTTTTTCTTTGATCTGGTAGCTCTGTTTATAAGATTAACGGAAACATAAATATTTAATTTGTTAACTATTATAATACATATGTACATATATAAAATTGGTTATTTAATGCTTATTCAATTTCGCACATTTCTCTGGCTTTTGGGCGCCTTTTGCAAGTACACAAATAATGAGTGATAATGGCAACAAAATACACTATGCCGATTACAAAATAATAAAATGCATAGACGGTAAACTGTTCGAATGTGGTTAAATTGAGTCCCACGCTTTCAGAGACAACAATCAGGGTGATCAATGATTGTAAGACTAGTGCAACGAGTGTGTTTATGCCAAAGATAAGGGCAAAGCTATCCTCTAACAGACTTCCAGCAAGTTCAGCGCTGCAATGCAAATGGCATAAATAAAATTATAAATTAAATAAAGTTAACGTTAAACCAACCTCGCAACTGTTATAGTGAAGCCAAAGAGTGCTCCAAATAACACATATCCCAAATATGATAAATATATATTTGTTGTCCACGATGCCAACAATATGCAGCCACCTTCAAGTACCGATATCACAGCCAAGGATAAAAGACTCATGCGCGTTTTTAAACGGCCAGCATGAAAATATCCCGCCAATAGGGAGAACACAGCAGCTAGTGCGGTTAGAGCGGCATCCACGCCACCATTCCACGCAATCTATAAGTCATTAAACAGATTAATTTTGTTATTGTATTATTTAAGTACTCACTGTTGGCTCGTTGTCAAACGATTTCCAGACCACCTGCATATAGGTTGTGACCTGGAGATTGCCTGCAAGAGTGATGGCATACCACAAGCTCCATTGTAGAACCAATGGATTGGTATATGCACTATAGAAATGAGACCACAGCAGTTGAAGAGGTGGAACACGCTTCTCCTTGGCAATGGAGGGTTCAGGTGTAATCTTTAATGAATCTATATTTTCAGCAGGGCCATTGTCAATCGCAGAGTTTCTTGTTTTGTGATGAAAATATAAACTCTTTTCCACTTTTGGCAGTACAAATGCCCAAAGCAGTGCTACAACTTGAGCTGTGGAGAAAAAAGTTTTGTTAAACAAAGATACAAATTTAAACCGATAGCAATAACTGTTGACTGTATAAAAATAATTGTATTTTTGAAAAAAACAAATAAATAAAAAAAAAATAAAAATAACAAAAAACGAAATCCCGACTAGAAACTAACCCTAACGTAATCCAAACTCAAACCAAATCTCCGGTATTTCATAACCGATTTTGACAATTTTTCAAATTTCATTATTTACCCATTGTCCAAACCTCATTTCACATTTGAAGTCAATTTTTGTTATCGACACATGTATATCGAAACCAGAAATGTTATCGAAAATACAAACTGACTGCGCAAGGTTAGAGAGTTTAAGTTTCAAGTTTGAAGTCCTAGCTCTTATAGTCTCTGAGATCGGCGCATTCATACAGACGACGACAGAGGACAGGCTAGATCGACTCGGCTGTTGATGCTGATCAAGAATATATATACTTTATAGGGTCGGAGATGCTTCCTTCTGTCTGTTACATACATTTGCACAAAACCATTATACCCTTATTTACCCATTTTATGGGTTAAGGGCATAAAAATTATCCGATAGCATTAAAAGTCATAAATGTAGCCTCTTGAAAGTCGATCGTGTTTTATAACTAAGAACTTCAAATCAAAACTATTCCGTAAAGATTATTTTACGAGCCTACAATACTAACGAATGATTATTGCTAAGTATCAAAGAAACAGTTAAGAGCTTTGACTTAATTATATACTTACAGCCAGCTGATATATATAACAATTGCTTATAGTTCATCCAGTCCAGACCTATTAACAGTTGTGCCAACAAACCCGCAACCAGTTTACCCACAAACATGGCCGCTCTGGTATGGGATGTGACACGGGGGTAATACTTTTTGTCAACCTTGGCATATATATAGGAATAGTATGCCACTTCTGTGGCCTGATAAAAGCCATAAAATACCTCAACAATTTGCAAGCCCAACAAAGTTGTTGTCCATATCAGTAGACTCCAAATAATAATGCCAGTTAAAGCGTTTGCAATAATCATCGGCTTGTATCTGTGAATGACATGTTAAATATATGTAAACAATGTTGATTACATTCTGATTACCTAAGAAAATCGGTGACCAGAAATACGACAATCAGCAGTGCGAGATAAGAGTAGGTGCCAATGGGATAGACAGCTCGATTCACTTGATCCTGGGTCACATTGTACCATTCGCCGAGCAATATTTCGGCATAGTAGGGCTCCGATGGACGCAGCTCGCGTAGAAATCCAAACACGCATAGCACACCCGAAATTCTTATCCAAGACCACTGCATCGCATTCACAACGCCTGCACAATACTATCTAATCGACGTCTCGGCTCTTAAAGACTGAACTACCAGCAGTTGTTGCTTGTCTATAAACATTATAGCATACAAATAATTAAAAAATAATTGCTTATACTACTACATACTCTTATGGGGTTATAAGTCTAACAATAAGTATATGCTTTTCACCTATTGTAATCAGCGCGGCCAACTGTCGACAGATTAGTCGAACAAACACACACTGCGGTACGTAGCTAAAATTTTCCTTAATCGTTTCGCAAATTGCACGATTTTTCACATTCCGCTTTGCGACACAAAAAAAATTCACACAATGCTAAATTATTGCAACAAGTACGTATAAGTTTAAATCGCGTTTAAGACCGCCATACAATCTGCTTACCAATTTACTAAAAACAACTTGTAATCGTTTTTTATAGTTGCTATAAACCGATTTAATGTCTATATTACATGCCGACGGTTAATTGACTTTGTTAACTAATTAAACAAGTTGATAAAGGATGTACCGTATAGAAAAAGATGTGTCATAAATAAATGGATTATAAATAAATTAGCTTCAAATCGTATGACCCGTTCAGTACAATATTCATCCATGGCAAATTGGATCCATTGAGGGCTATAGTATTATAGATGTATTATGGGTTCATGGTCCTAAGCATCCAACAAGACCAGCTTCGAAATAGTCTCAACGAAATTGAACCAAAGCCTGCAATCTATGTTTAATTTTGTATTTTTGTTACACATTTTAAAAAGTTCTAAGTACATATTTCTGATTACAAAATGTGGATTTTATATTAACAAGTGCACCAATACACAAAAAAAAAGGTTCAAATGCTCTTTGGAGCTTGTAAAGACTTAAACTATAAACTCTTATTAAAATTATTTAAAATTTGTATTAACAATTTTGTGTGCTTTGTATGGAAACAATATTCTATACATCTGAATTTTACAGCTAAAGAGCATAACTATTAAGTACAAAATGCTTTAATTGGTGGCTTATGCTAGAATAACTACACTGGTTTTATAATTTATGCAAGTTGCAAAGCACATCATTTGCACTTTAGAAGGGGAAAATGATAATTCATTTTACAAACTAATACATTTTGCACACTAAGGTGGATTTAAACATTCTGTGCCGATGTTAAAATATGCACTTTACATTAAGTACGCATTATGTATTCTACCAAGTATTATTAAACACTCAATGTAAAAATCTAATTTTAAATTTTAAGTTTTTGCTTGCACTTTTTCAGATCCACGATACCAGATATGCTCAATCACCACCGAAATAAAATATATTATGGCCACAGCAATGAAATAAAATGCATAGACCGTATACTGTCCCGACAGCATCAAGCTCAAAGCCGGTCTCTGTGACAACGATGATGGTAAGCAGGGACTGAAAGACCAAAGCCAGCAACGTATTAATGCCAAAGACGAGACCAAAGCTATCCTCCTGCAGATTGCGTGCCACCTCGGCGCTATAAAACAGAATATTAGATACATTTGAAAGAAAAAATTATATAATTCGCTTACCTGGCTACAGTAATAGTAAAACCATAGAGTGCACCAAAGATCACAAAGCCAACATAGGACCAATATATATCATTTGTCCAGCAGCAGATTAAAACACTGCCACCTTCCAGAGCAGAGAGCACCGACAGCACCAACAGGCTGGCACGTGGCCTCAGACGACCACTATGCAGGTATCCGGCTGCCAGAGCACTCAGTGCCGCCAGAGCGGTTAATACGGCATCCACAGCACCATTCCACGCAATCTGGGGTTCTGGCTCTATAACCTTCCAGAGCACCTGCATGTAGTAGGTGACCTGCAGATAGCCAGCAAGGCCAATCGCATACCACAAGCTCCACTGTACCACACGCGGATTAGTGTAGGCATTGGAGAAGTGTTGCCAAAGCAGACGCATTGGGCTAACGTGCACCAGGCTGCTTGTTTGCTGGCTAGCTACATCTGGTTCGACTGGTTCTATCTGCGTTTCCAGTTGCAGCTGCAACTGTGTGGTTCTAGGCGGTTCAGGCGTAGGCTCCCTTAGATATGTCTCACGATGAAAGTATAAGCTCTTGTTCACCTTAGGCAGACCAAAGGCCCACAGCATGGCTATGATTTGTGCTATAAGCAAAACGACAAACATTAATACAAGTAGTGGAACCTTTTAACTGATTAACATACTGGCTAGCGTTATATAGTTGAGCTGCTTGTAGTTCATTAGCTCCAGATTGATCATAAGCTGCGATGTTACACCTGAGATTAGTTTGCCGGCAAACATTGCCGCTCTGGTATGGGATGTAACTCGCGCATAATACTTTTTGTCCACTTTGGCATAGATATACGTATAGTAGGCCACCTCGGCAGCCATGTAAGTACCATAAAAGAACTCCAAAATCTGCAATGACAGCAAACTTGTCGTCCAAATGAGCATGCTCCATATTATGACACCAGCAGCTCCTATTGTAATTATCAGTGGTTTATATCTGCAAAGCATAGAGAAAATATGTATAAGTAAAGTGTAAAGATAAGTGGGCTTTAATACATAAGGATCATCATCACCTTATTCCTTCCAGAAAATCGTTAAAATATATCACATATTTGTATATGAGTCTATATATTGCTTTTCTGTTCATCGGTTTCTATTTTATTATCAATGTAGAAGCAATCTTGGAAATTTAAATTGATTTTTTTTTTTGCTTCAGAAAAATTGATGAATCAATTATCTTATTTTTAAATTCAAATCTTTACCATCTTAGCAATAACTTTATAACGTTTTCAATATCCAATCAATTCTTATAGCTAAAAAATTTATTTAAAAAAAAAACTTACCGCAAAAAATCAGTTATGAGAAAAACGAACACCAATTGAACCAGATGTGCGTAGGTGCCAACTGGATACACATCTTGAATAAGCTTTAATTTACAATCGTATATGAAAAGTCACAGTTAGGTACATGCTAAAATAAATGTTAATTTCACTTACCTGTTGCTCAGTAATGTTCCGCCATGGTCCCAAAAGATATTCCGTGACGTAGGGCTCTGATGGTCGAATTTCGCGCACAAAGCCAAAGACGCACAGCAGACAAGAGATTTTTAGCCATTCCTTCATTTTGTAACCGTTTTACGTAACGTAAGGTAACGCAACGAGAGCAATCGGTGTCGTAAAGCGACGCTACATCAGCTGTTTGCGTTGCTTGATTTAACGAGATTTGCAGTGTTTTGCATGCTTTTTACAGTGTTTGTTATTTAATTATAGACAGCCGAGTATAGCTTTTCTTGGAAGCAGCGAGCAGATACAAGCAGTTGTTTAATCTTATCGTGGAGTGGATTTATTTGGTGGCTGTTTAGATGTCATAATCACAAATGGTTGCCTGCACTGATTGCTCCTTATACGATTGTTAGATAATTGAAAATTTATAAATTACAAAACGCAGCGCACGTTGTGTTCGCGTTGACGTTCGACGACCAATTTGCCGGCTTGCCGATACACGGCATACAAAATTTCAAGTGTCAAAGACAGGCGCACATAGATACACACATACATATGTACACACAATTGTTTCGCAAGAAAGCGGTTAGGCTGAAATAGCAGATACCCTACACCATTTACAATGCTACTGGAAATATGAGGATCGCGCACATTTCTGCCAAAGAACTCACGTTCTCGATGAAACCTTTAACTTGATTGATTGATATGCCGTAGCTGTTGCTTTCGCAACAATAACAGTTTAATTGTTTTGACTTTAATTGATTTATTGTCTGTTAACACAATATTTATTTGTATTTCATGTTGTAGCCGGTTGTTACATCAGAATGCAACAGCTGTGTGCAGCGTTTATGCGCTGAAGTATTTTAAGTTGGCAACGCGATGCTAAACAGCTGTTCGCACCTCATCTGTGAATGGCGCCTAGGTAGGATTTGAAAATGAAAACAACAAAGAGTTTTGTATGCAAATTGATTTTTGTATATTATAAAAATACACGTTTATTAGCGCGCACATTTTAAAATTATTGTGTGTGTGTGTGTGTGTATGTGTTACAAAGTATTTATGTATGTATGGTTTTATATGTATAACAAAGAAAATATAAGAACAATTTGCTATTTACACAAACAGACGGAATATATTAATTTTATAATTAAAGTTATTGTTTTTTTTTTTTATGTGAACATTTTAAATTAACAGTAGGTGCCCATTTGTTGATAAATATCAATAGACTACGCTAAGAATTATTGGCCACATTTAGGGAAAGTTAGAAAATACATGTTAAAACTCTTAATAACAGCAACATTGAGGTTAGACTCTTTCGCACATGGTTGGTATTCGTTGATTGTTGTTTCATTCCCAGACATTCCAACTCCATTTACTGTTGCGCAATTGGCGTGCCCTGTGGACTTAATGTTTGCGCTGACGCCGCCGTTGATTCCGTTGGCTGAACGAACTCAATGGACGCTGAATTGATACAATAACGTTTGCGAGTGGGTTTCGGTCCGTCCTCAAAGACGTGTCCCATGTGGGCGTTGCAGCGGGCGCAGCGTACCTCGGTGCGGATGCGTTCTGGATGTGCAATTAGTAGTAAAATATTGCCCCCTTATTTATTTGTATTTTTTGCAAATGTGAGATTAATTGGGTACGTTCGTTCATTTTTTTTTAAATTATTTTGTTTTTGTTGTGGCAAAGAGCAGATTAAGTTTTCATTGTGGTTTTTACAATTATTGTTTGCATTTCATTGAATTTGTTCAGATTAAGATCGGTTTAATAAATAATAATAATATGTGAAATAGTATTGAAATTAATATTGCAAAAGGTGAAATGATAAGCAGAAAGAAAGCGTTTGGAGGTGAGATATTCGTTCACATAAGATAGGAGAGGAAAAGAGAGCGAGAGAGTTGATCCAAGCGATGAGAGGAACAGAAAAACGTAACGGCAAAAATGCGAGACAAACGATGCCAGATGACAATGTTATAGTGGGAGTGCATCAACGAATGACACAAATAGTGAAAGTAAGAGAAGCGAAAGAAAATAACAGTGGACGGCGTCAGTTGATAAATGATAAAAAGATTTAAGAAATCAAAATAAAAATGGTATATTTATTATGTTGGCGAATGATTTAGTTATGATTTACATTTTTATTTTAAAATAGATTTTTTGTGTTATAAGTTTTGTAGTAAATAAGCCATTTTATGCATCAGGTGTTTTGTATTACAGTTTAGTTTTAACAATGATTTTGTATGTGTTTTTAGTGTGCGTGTGTGTGAGTGTGTGTAACGTGTGTTTTGGTTAGCAAAACAAACCCCCAAAGAACGTTTACAAGGCGTTTACATTTAGTTTTGGTTTTGATATTATTTTTCGAAGCGAGTTTAAAAAAAAGAGAAATAGAAAAATATACGAAAAAATACACATTATTCAGTTTGTTGGACAATTTATGAATCGGCTACAATACGTTTTGCAATGTAAACACACAACAAATATAAATATACATAATATGAATATAGAAAGCAACAAATAAATAAATGGAAAAACAATCGTCAAATCAAAATAAATAACACCAAAAAACATTATGTTAAAATAAATAAAAAAAAAAGCAATGCGACCAACTCCTTCAATCAGCTTTGGTACAAAAATACATAAAATAAAATTTAGTATATACAATGTAAAAAAGAAAAAAATGACTTCTAGCCCAGCGAATGAATTTTTGATAAGCTTGTGCGTGCTAGTATATGGATTAGTTGTCGTGGTATTCAATGGAACTATGAACACTTTTCGAGTAAAACGTTTTGAAACCAGCAATCAAAAGTGGGTGAAGAATAAAACGTGAAAACTAAAGCAAAAATTAACTTGTTCAATGGGGTCATAATACTTTGTTGTTAGGCCTCAAATCACAATACGGCGCTATTAACATATCAACAATATTTTTATATATTATGAGTGTTCATATAAAGCCCTATAATATTTTTATGTTGTACTTCAACTTAACATACAATTTGTCTTTCATTCTGTCTTTTCTGCATGTGTTGATCATTATATTATTTTTTTTTGGATGTTGATGTTGTCGTTGCTGTTGTTGTTGTCGCTGTTGTTGTTCGTACTTTGACAAAATCAATCGATGCCGAGTTGATGCAAAAGCGTCGATGCTTCGGTGGCGGTCCATCATCGAACACATGACCCATGTGTGCCGAGCACTTGGAGCAGCGCACCTCGGTGCGTACCATCCCTAACGTTTTTGAAATGACTACTGTTGTTTTAATCATATATATTTGGCATAATAATGGTATTTGGTATTTTTTTTGATATTTTTTGTTGTGTTGCAGCATATAACAAAATTTCAGAATTTTTGGGAAATTTGAGAAGTGGATTTTTTTTTGTTTTTGATTTTTTTTGTTAGCAAAAAAGATGTGGATAAAAGAATAATACTCAATTAGGTAAGTTTTAGCATTTTTTTTTGGTTTTTTCTGTTCAGAAATGGATTAGTTGCACATTCATCAAACAGGACAAAGTCACAAAAAAACAAACGGCACAAAACAGTATGCGCTAAAGCGGCACAACAACTACAGTGAACACACACACATGGCTCTAAGTTGGTTATAACACACAGTATCGTATTTAACTGTACGAACTTTCTATATATGTATATATGTATGTAACGGTAACAAAAACACAACACAATGGGGACAATTTACAATATACAAAAATGCCGCATGGCAAATAACACTGTAGTTGGATACACATATGGTTTAAGGCGGAGCTGGAAAACGGTTCCATTTTCGAATGTTTCACTAATTCTTCGAATTAAACAGAATATTTATTTATATATGGCTATAAGCGTTTCTGCAACTAAACAAATTTCATCTAAATTCTAATAAAATTATTTTTTGTATATTTATACAGTGTTCTCTAAAACAATTCAAATTTTCAAAGCTGTTATTGCAAAGCGACAAACAAAAAAAATAAAACAAAAAATATAAGAAAAAAAGGAACACAACTGTACAAAACTAAAAATCTCATAAATGCATAAACTTTAGCAAACATCTAAATGTGCTCAACGTATCTAAGTCTACAGTCACTATAAAGATATAGTGCACAAAGTACCTGGTATACTGGCATCACGGTGCAAGGTGACTTTGCCCTTATCAAGCACATCGTTGAAAGCTGGCCAACCGCAACCCGAATCGTATTTGGTATCCGAGCTAAATAAGTCCTGATGACAGACGATACACTGATAAACACCCTTTTCGTGGTGCTTGTTGTAACAGCCTGCAAAAGTTAAGATCATTATTAGTTTTGTTCTAGCATACATTGCAGTTTTAACTAGTTTGTATATTAAAGCGCACCTGTGAAGGGGCGTTCGGTGCCCGCTTCTTGTGTAACCTGATACTGCAGCGGTGTGAGACGTTTGCGTAGTTCCTCTTTGTTTACAGTAATCTTTTCGCTTTTATTCTCCATGTTGGAATTTGTTTTTGTTGCGAACTTCTTGCCGCTGTTGTTGTTTTCGTTGTTGTTGTTGCTATCGCCTTGACGTGAGTCTGCAATTTAAGACGATTTTGTATATATGTATATTTAAGCTCGTGGTTAACATTTGTGTTGTTGCTTTGGCTTTTTTCACAACAATTGAGCAATTGATATCAGTTTACAACGGCAAATGCATGCGCTATGCATGTGTATTTAAGTAGATTATACTCATACATCCACTATCTATCTATCTAATCTAAGGTCGTTTAAGGTTACCTTGAGAATGTATTTTTCTTAAATACCTTGACTTCACTTTTTTAACTACCTCACTCTACTACTTCTCACATTCTGCACGCTTTTACTCCCAGAAATACATTATAAAGCATTATTGTTATAAATTTAGGGTTTTCCATTATTCTGAATTTCCCAAAAAGATTATTTTTAATCTAGCAAATATCATTGTTTTGTATTAAATAATCAGTAGACTGGCCTCTTAACACTTAAGTGGGCCATAAATTATAAAAAAAAACTGCAAGCTGTTGGCCAACAAACGATAAGAACCCGAAAGCGCCGTCTTATCAACAATGATTTGCATTAAGTAATCGTGGAGTAACAACAACACTTAATAAAAAGCAAACAGAAATTCAAACCACGCAATTTGTATACAAAATTATGTACAAGGTATAAACAAAATGCGCGCGATTTGGAGCCATTAGGAGTGGAAATGGAAATTGGAAATGTTAGGTGTAAACAAAATTGTTATGGATGCTGCAAGGCTACAAATTGAGTGAAGAAACGCATTGCTTGTAGATGCATGAGTGTGTGTGTGCTTATGCTGCTGCACTTAATTTAAGTGGCGCCCAACATAAACAAAAACCACAACAACAACAGCAGCAGCAAGAGGTGCACGAAATGGTTGAAAATTGGGGCCGGTTTTGTAGAAAAAAAAAAAAAAAATAGAAATCACTGAAGTGTGTCGCGCACTATTAAAAACGATGAATTCAATTCACACACAAACTCCAACACACTGAATCACTGTGCAGGTTAAAAATAGACACCAAATTGACAGCTATAAAGTGCGCAACGTATTAATGCCAACTATTTGAACTAGAAAATTGTACCGCAATTAGAAATTTGCCAATCACTGGGCACTGATACGTACGTACTTACGTATCGATTTTATTGTGTTACGTTTAACAATAAATCGAGTCATTGGTATTATATATATTTGCAAAGCCCTATTCAAATGGAAAACTATTTATAATGGCCACAGACACGCCCATACACACCCACAACCACCCCGAGAGCACCCTGTCAAACTTACCTGCAAAGGCACGCACGTATGGTAGAGCAGAGACAGCGATGGCTCCTGCTTTTAACTGATTCACGCTGCACCGGTGCTTGTTAGCAATAAGTGCGAAATTTCTTGCCCACAGTGCGTGGCGAGAAAGTGAAAACATTTTTCGAGCACCTCGAAATTGACAACGAAAAATAAAAAAAACAGCAATGGCAACGGTGCGACTGCAGTTTGCACTTGGCACTGTTTGGTTATTTAATCACTGGTGAAAGAGCAAAAAGCAACTGTGAAAATTCAATGTTTTGCTTATGTGTGATGTTCTTACGCCCACTGAACACACACATACATACATACACAAGAACTAAACTAATATTGATGCAATTTTGCTCATTTCCGTGTTTTTGGCATTCTACTTCTACGTATGCACAGCTTAACATGTGTGTGTGTGTGTGTGTGTTTATGCACAGATACGGAGGGAAAGCGCATAAGAGAGAAAGCCAAAGCTAAAGCAATGACTGCAGTTTGCCCAATTGCACACGGTTGATTATTAAAACCAAAACAAAAAAAAAACACATATTAAATTACCTTTTGAAAAAATAATATCATATTCAGAGGATCAAACACGATACATTTTCAATAAAAAATGCCTTATTCGACAGGCGCAAGGCAAACTAAAAACATGCACACACACACTCACACCCAGTGTCCTTGAATGGGGCGCTACGGCAGAAAAAAGCTCACCTGCAAATATATATATTTTATGTTGTTGTTGCTTGTTAAACGCGCTATTTTTGGCTTTTTGTTTATAGTTTTGTAGCTGTTGTAAGCAGCGTACAATTTGCGGACATCGACAACACGCAATGTTTTCTCAGCAAAGGGAAATGAAAAACTAAAAAATCTTGTAAACAGCTGCCTGTGAAAACAACTAGTATTGCCAGACTGATCACTAACATATAACAGCTGGTTTGTATCGCGTTGCCAACGATGTCACTATCGACTAACAACAGTGTGGCAGCACTTGAAGCAGATTTGTTGTTCTGCTGGTTACTCACTCTTGTAATTTGCTGCAATTCGTTTATTTAGCTTTAAAATTAATTAAAAATCTGTGTTTGAGTGTATGTGATAGGTCTTCCGTCAATAGAAAAAGAGTCGAAATGTGAAAAGTGAAACAAAAATCTACCAGCAGACCTGAAACACACAAGAGGGCGTCAACAAAGGGCGAAACAGTGCAAAGAAGAAGACACTAAAAAGAAACACTTCGACAGTCAAGTTATTTTTTTCACTCATAAGAAACAGTTGTGAATTTGCAGCAATAATGAGCAACCACAGATATCATCATGGCGGCGGAGGCGGATACATGCATCCGCGAATGGCGTATCCACATCATACATTCACATACGTTTCCAGCTGTGTTAAATACCTTATCTTTTTGCTTAACTTTTTGTTCTGGCTATTTGGTGGGTTGCTCTTAGCTATCGGCGTTTACGCTTTCATGGAAAAGCTCAAGGACGGCAACGGCTTGGTTCGTCTGGAAACTATTTACGATGTTATATTTAACATATCGTTAGTCATGATTATTGCGGGCATTGTCATATTTGTGGTCAGCTTTGCTGGCTGCTTGGGCGCCCTACGTGAAAATACCTGCCTGTTAAAGTTTTACTCCTTTTGTTTGCTGGTGTTCTTCCTCATGGAAATGGCCATAGGTGAGTGATAAACCCGAGTTAATTATCAAGGTCATTAATTTATCTTCCTTTCTTTTATTTAACAGCAATTATATGCTTTGTGTTCCCTCAGAACATGAACTCGTTCCTGGAGTATCAGTTTACCGATAAGATCATTCATTCGTATCGTGATGATGCCGATTTGCAGAACTTTATAGATTTTGCCCAACAGGAGTTCAAGTGTTGTGGTCTGAGCAATGTTGGCTATCTGGACTGGAGTAAGTGCTCATAAAATGTATATAATAAATTTGATTGACATTCATATTTGTCTCTTGTAGGCAAGAACGAATACTTCAACTGCTCGTCACCGTCAGTGGAGAGATGTGGTGTTCCATACAGCTGTTGCATCAATGCCACGGATATTAGCTCGGGCCTAGTCAATATTATGTGCGGTTATGGTGTCCAAGCACATACAGTGCCTGCGGCCAGCAAACGCATTTGGACCAGTGGCTGCATCGAAATTGTACGAGTCTGGGCCGAACGGAATCTGTATGTGATTGCTGGCGTTGCATTGGGTGTTGCGTTCGTGCAGCTGTTTGTCATCTATCTGGCCAAGACCTTGGAGGGCCAGATCGAAATGCAGAAGTCGCGCTGGTCGTGAGTGCCATAGCATCCGGTCTTTTACGGATATCCTTTCGATGATTTCTCCTACTACTATGACACACAAATGTAAGCGGCCAGGCCGTCATGTATCGCCGTCGTCGCCAGCCAGACTAAATATTCGTCTATATTATAATCAATGCTCAAATATTATTTTCAACAGTTTTATCTACAAGTATTATCCATAAGCAACTACTATCACAAATACTGTTTGCATTTCGAATACTCTTGCCTTTCTGTATGCATTTCTGTGTGTATCTAATTTTTGTCAAGTGTTCCAATCTTACATACTCTGAATACTAGCTCTTATATCTTATATATGTACGTATACCCAATTTAGCTATAGATGTTACAGTATAACCAATAATGCCACAGCATTGTTAAATTTAAAGCATATTTGGATCTAAGTATTTTAATGGCATAGACAAATTCTAAGCAAATGAATAAATTTTACATATTAAGATTGCAATGTCGTTGTGTTCTTTAGCATATTATAAAGACATAATACAAGTATTTAGGTATTAAGCGTGGTGAATGCATTTAAAATTGGTAATTTTAACAAACATGACAAACAATGCCAAATTCAATGCGCATTTATTGTAAACCCAAAACAAAATATAAATATATTAGTTTAAGCTATTTGTGGTACATCACCTAAAAAATATATATACTTATCTCAAAATATTGAATAAATATATGGACATATGCATACAAATATTAGCTGCGGGGTTTCCACTGTCCATCGTCATACATAGGCATGTTTCAGCAGTGATAAGACCGTGAATTAAAATTATGTCAAAGCTCGACAACAAGATTCAGTTGATCTGTGGTAAGGTCAACCGATAAGCTGTTTGTTTAAACCACATCAAGTGATAACTTTATCAGTACATTAAATGTTTATGTTTTTTTTGTTTACTGGGACAATCAGCTTTATTAGTTTATAGTAAACGTTTTACAAATGCTTGGCATATGTGCCGTAAAAAAAGGGTGAAAACATAACAGTTTGTGCTTTTGCTTAGTATTTAATAATGCTACGAATACTCTCTCCCTTATGCATCAGGTCGAATGCATCATTGATTTTGTCCAATGGCATTTCGTGCGTAATGAACTCATCCACCAGGAGATCCTTTTTCAGATAGTCTTCTACGAGTCTGGGTACATCCGACACCGAACGCCAGCCACCAAAAGCAGATCCCTTCCATACACGACCAACAACCAGTTGGAATGGTCGTGTGGAAATCTCCTGACCGGCTCCAGCAACACCAATCACAACTGATGTGCCCCAGCCCTTATGTGTGGCTTCCAGAGCAGCGCGCATGGTGTTTACATTGCCAATGCACTCAAAGGTATAATCAAAGCCACCATCAGTCAGATCAATCAAATAGTTTTGAATGGCACCCTTATCAGCGACATCTTTAGGATTCACAAAGTCCGTAAAACCGAACTTTCTGGCCAACTCAAATTTGGATGGATTGATGTCAATACCATAGATCTTGGCAGCGCCTGCCTTTTTGCAGCCCAATCCCACGGCCAAGCCAACAGCGCCCAGACCCCAAACGGCACAAGTGCTGCCTGGTTCCACCTGACAGTAAATAGGCATTTAAAATGATTTGCATAAACAATTAGGTGTTGTCTTACCTTCGCAGTGTTTAGGGCAGCGCCGTAGCCAGTGGAAATTCCACAGCCCAGCAGACACACCTTTTCCAGTGGCGCCGTCTCATTGACTTTGGTTAGCGAAATATCTGCGACGACGGTGTACTCTGAGAATGTGGATGTGCCCATGAAATGGAACAACTGTTGGCCCTTGCACGTAAAACGTGAGGTGCCCTCGGGCATTACACCAGCACCCTGCGTAATGCGTATCTTTTGGCACAGATTGGTTTTGCCACTCAAACAAAACTTGCATTCGTTGCACTGTGGAATATACAGGGCAATGACATGATCGCCGGCCTTGAAATTGGAAACGCCTTCGCCAACGCTTTCCACAATGCCGGCGCCCTCGTGACCCAGCACAGAGGGAAACAAGCCTTCGGGATCGGCACCGCTTAACGTAAATGCATCCGTATGGCAAACACCGGTTGCCGTTATTTTAATGCGCACCTACAACAAAAACAACGATCAACTGTATAAAATAGACTTTGATATTTGCTTCTTCTTACCTCATGTGCCTTTGGGGGTGCGACTTCGATGTCTTCAATAACAAGTGGTTTTTTTGCCTCCCAAGCGACGGCTGCCTTGCATTTGATTACCTAAGTAAAGTACGTACACTTCAGACTTAATTTCATTTGATTAACTGTTTTTAGGTACTTACTTTGCCTTCGGTGGCGGACATCTTGCTATCTTATTGAAAAAAGTAGAGCGACTGAATCTTGCAAGTTCAGAGAAGCAAATAGCGATTGATAGAGATGTGCGCAGCCGGCTGATAACTGATGTTGCTGAATGTGCGTGTTCTTCTCTTTTCCTTTGACGTCCATTGTGAACTAATTATTAATTTGCTAAATGGTGATCAGTTACCAGACTGCGACTAAGATGAAAATTAACCTTTTACAAAAGCGTCTTGTAATTTTAAAACGTTTGCTAACAAGTTCTACTCAATTAATCGATTTCTGTTTGCTTTTTAAATTATATTGCGGCGAATTGAGTGTAGCAAAAATACTCAACCACTACAAGTGGCAACTCTGTCGTCACTATTTGCCTTGGTGTCGCGCGTCCAATAAGAAAATACTAAATTCAAAAACCCCAACCAAAATATTCTGCATGAATTTAAATTTTAAAAACAGCGAAAAGTGTTAAGAACAGCTCACAAACTTACTACATTTATTTACTCCTGTTCAGTTAAACAAGCTTGTATATTGCAATGTTGTTTTTATGGACAGCTGATTGATTGCATCTGTCAAACAATGCGCTGCGCAGGCGTTAAATTCGCTGTAAACATAATGCGCCCAACCCAAATGGCGGCATAGTCAATGAACGCAAAAAGAATCCAGCACAAGGACATCGAAATTCCCTGAAAAATCAATAATTACATAGCTACTGAGACGAACAGCCGGAAGTGCATTTACTGCGTGCTTAAAAAAGTGCAGCTTAGAAAAGGCAACAAAAAAACTATGTTTGTATATTTTAGAGTTTTTTAAAATATATAGAAAGTGAAAAATGGTAGGCAAGGGCGCGATGAGCGCGGAAGTTTCAACAAAAGAACGCCCCGTTTTCATACCGCCACGCAAACGTCAACAAAACAAAGCAGAGGCCAAAAAACAAAACTATGTGGATCATATTGTTAATGTGCAAGTGAGTTTTAATAATATGAAAAAAAATTATTGTGGTTCTTACATTAGATATATTTATTTGCACAGCCAAATCGCGCCAAGCTGTCACCCTCCAATCCGGGTCTCGAAGAAGAGCTGCTCAAATCAAAGCTGATCATTAAAAACAAGCAACCACTGCCACAGCTGCCGGGAGAGCTCGGTTGTGCCCAAGATACCATTGCTAGCACCAATTCGGCCAGCTCCACACAACACAGCAATAAGTCTGCTCGCTCGGCCAACAACTTAAATGAGTTGCAAAACTTTGAGTCCGTCTCCCAAGGCACCAAGTCCACATCTCAACGGCATGAGAGCAGCACAGTTACACCCAGCAGCTGCTGCTACTCGGAGAGCAGTTTGGATGCCAAGATGAGCAAGTCGCAGGATTGCCTTAGTTTGAGTAATCGTTCGTCTTCAAAGAAGCGCGTCAATATACGCACCTCCGATTTGCCTCATGTGCGCAGTCAACGTGCATCGCCCGACATTGCCAACTATGAGGATCTGGAGTCGGGTGAAACCAGTGTTCTTAACACGTACGATCACAGTTTGGAGCGCTATCAAGCACGCAAGGCAATCGATGGCAGTAATTATCTGACAATGACAGGTGAGAAGCAGGAACTTTTTAAACATTTTATCAGGGCTTAGACAACGATTTTACCAGGGCTTAGACAAAGATTTAACCAGGGCTTAGGCAATGATATTTTATATCTTACGCGAATAGTTTTGTAGCCCTTATTCACAGCTTTCAATGCATCTTGATCACAATTTTTCCTTTATATATTTCACAGGCACCATTAAACGCGGCCGCAAAAAGGGTCAATCCATTGATCTGCAAATCAACATAAGTCGCGAGGAGCTGGAACAGCTAAATGCTCATGCCATGGCCAATGAGTCGCATAAGGGGCGCAATTTGTGCTGCACTTGCAGCTGCAGTGTTGGACTACACATCTTTCTCATATCGCTGTTTTGTTTGCCATTTGTAACGGTCATCTCGGCGATTTACTCATTCTACATTGGCACCTTGACCTGGTACAATATGTTTAACTACTATTGTGAGGAGAAATCGTATTTGCACAAGATATTCGTTACGCCCATACTCTTTTTGGCCTATCCGCTGGCCATAGTCCTGTGTACGGTTGGATTGGGCTTGTATTCTGGTTTTCGCCAGTTGAGTCTGCAATATAGTAGTTGGGTCAATGATGTAACCGATATAGAAAAGGGCTTTTATGGCTGGCTATGTGGCTTTTTACACATGTCCGACTGCAGTCCCTATGAGGTGGTCATTCTAACCGATATATGCGTTGCTCCACAGGATCCACAGCGTTTGCATATAAACAAACCCAGGCAGGAGCTATCCATGTAAACATTATAAGAGAGATATTGAAATCAAGCACAAAACAGCAAAAAACCGTCAAGGTCAGAAATGTTGACTGCAGTTGAATAACATTTTACTTATCTGCTATTTATGATTTGTATATAGTCCAATAATAATCCACTAGAAGCACTGCAGCCGCATCATATCCAACTATGTATTTGTGACGGTTTCGATTTATTCGACCATATGTGTGATAAACGTAATTAGAAAGTAACACAAATCTGTACGATCTTTATACCGGGAGTACAGTAAAACTAAAGTTCAATGCATTTAGTTTCCTTTTGGCCAAATTTGTTCCTTTTATATTAAAGCTTTAGAAAGCAACAACAAAAACAAGGAAATGCTTACATATATATACACAAACAAATACGTATGTATACAAAACTTATCACTATCCAATTTTATTGAATTAATATAGATATTAAGTTTCCATACTTGTAAGCCAATCTCTATATATGTACTCTCAAATAGCCATAAATATTTAATGTCTTTTGAATTCATCGCTGAAATCACTTTCTTTATTCTCAACACTCAATGCCAAAAGAAAATAGAATATAGATCCAGAGATAACAATTGCATTTATGGATTATGCATTTATATATATATATAAATATAAACCAAAAGATGAAACTTCTAGTGGCTATAATGGAAACCTTTTTCTTAATTATAAGCAAACATTTCTTAAATTTTAAGTAAGATCAAACATAAACTAAAAAAAAAAATTGATAATCTTTTTTGAAGTCGGTTAAAAAGTCAGCCAATATTAGACGCTATAATATCCAAAATGTATGTACATGCGATATATTCAAACGTTTTTAAAAAAGACACTAAAAATAAAAGTGTTCTTAATAAAAAAGAACAACAAAACCAAAAATAGAACAACTTCATGAATATGTCACCAGGGAGTTGTGAATGTTTGGAATATAAATAAGTTTATTAACATATGGTTTTTATTATACAAAGTGCAATAATTTTTATATTTGATATATGTTTATATTTACATTTATATTGCCATGCAAAAAGTTTTTCCTAAAACAAAACAGTTTCGTTTTTAACTGATCGTTCCTATGCAGTTGCATATTTAAAATAGGAAAATGATCTAGCCGATTCCGCAATACCATATATACAGCTTGCAACAATTAAACACAAATGTTTCATCATAGCTTCAAAGATCGGCGACTGATATGCATTGAAACGATGTCTTGATTAAAACATATATACGTATCTATATTTATCAATGTGTGACCAAATTTTAATACCATCTACAAGGGATTAAAAAGCGCATGTATTAAAATATAAACTCAAAAAATTAAGAAATTAGTTCGTGAAATAAAGACAACAAAACTAGAAGTGAAAACTCGAATCGTTAACCTTTTATCAATTTATTTTTATTGCAGTTTTAAGTAAATAAAATGCAATATTGCCAGATGTTTTTTTTTTCGTTCTACACGCCTACATATTTACAAGCGTGTGCATAATAATAATTTGGTATACATGTGTATACGTATGCAAAAAAGAGATGAGAATAGAGGAGCCGGCTTTTTCCCAACGTCAGTATGTATGTATGTATGTAGGCAAACACAAATGGAATGTAAACAAGCAAAGCAAAATGTGTACAAAATACAGCTGATTTCAAGGGCTGCGATAAGAAATAAAAAGCAATTAATAAAAATTTGCACATACGAATGTATGTACACTTATTCACTTCCACATACTACTAAACTAAACTAATAAAATACACTTAAATGAATTGCTCACACAGTTGAACACTCCTATTCCCATTTACACTGTATGTTTGTATGTGTATTCTATTTACTCGCGAGTAAACACAAATTGCTGATTGAGAGCACAGCGAACAGCTCTGCCAAGCCCATTAAATTAGTATCAAATCAGCATTCAAAGCGTTAAGACTTCGTGTTGAAGGCATTGTTATATTGAGCATAATGGCAACGGATAATCTGACGGCAGTATTGCATGGCATTAATGACCTGCGTTTGGTAAGACACAAAAACAAGAAAATTTAATACTAGATAAGAGCTGATTTTATTAAATGCTTTGCAAAATGGCGTGTTTTTTTTTTTGCAGGAGCAACGCCCCATACCAGAAATATCCGAAGAGGGTAAGTTCTAAAAGTTATTTTCCTATGCAAATGATTTATTGTTACATTCTCTTACATAGAGGTTTTGATTGCCATGGATAGCGTTGGCATTTGTGGATCCGATGTGCACTACTTGACAAAGGGTCGCATAGGCCACTTTGTGGTTACCAAGCCCATGGTTATTGGTCACGAAAGTGCTGGAGTTATAGCCAAAGTAGGCAGCAAGGTTAAGAATCTGGTTGTGGGTGATCGAGTAGCCATTGAGCCAGGAGTACCCTGTTACAAGTGTGATCATTGCAAACAGGGAAGTTACAATCTCTGCCCCGATATGGCGTTCTGTGCTACACCTCCATATGATGGAAATTTGACTCGCTATTATAAACATGCAGCTGACTTTTGCTTCAAACTACCTGATCATGTGAGCATGGAGGAAGGTGCTCTGTTGGAACCACTGTCTGTAGGAGTGCATGCCTGCAACCGTGCTGGAGTCACTTTGGGTTCAAAAGTACTTATCCTCGGTGCGGGACCTATTGGATTGGTGACACTTCTGGTAAGAAAGAGCCAAGACGAGCCTTACTTAATAGCTAACATGTACTTTACTGATTCTAGGTTGCACAATCTATGGGTGCTACTGAGATTTTGATAACAGACTTGGTGCAACAGCGTCTGGATGTGGCCAAGGAACTGGGTGCCACACATACGCTGCTGCTTAACCGGGACGAAACCGCTGAGCAAATAACGGAACGTGTGCATAAAACAATGAGTGGGGAGCCAAACATATCAATTGATTGCTGTGGAGCAGAATCCACAACTCGTCTGGCCATATTTGTAAGATTAAACCTCAGATAATCACGTGTTTTTACATAAATGCCACTTACTAATCTTCTACTGACAGGCTACCCGTTCTGGAGGAGTGGCTGTTATTGTTGGCATGGGTCCTGCAGAAATGAAGCTTCCTCTTTTTAATGCATTGGCTCGTGAGGTGGATATTCGCGGTATATTCCGTTACTGTAACGAGTAAGTGGAATCCATTACACTATTTTTAGTTGTTTTCTTATGGAATATTTTTTTATAGCTATGCCCCTGCTTTGGCGCTGGCTGCTTCTGGAAGGGTGGATTTAAAGCGACTTGTCACGCATCATTTTGACATTACGGAAACTCAGAAAGCCTTTGAAACCTCACGTGATTGTCTGGATGGTGCAATAAAAGTTATGATTCATGTGCAGCCCCGCAACACCAACAATCCAGTCAAGTTTTAGCCATATAATTATATTTGAGCTAACTTTGTATCATAATTCAAAAAGATGTAATTTGTTGAAAACAAAATTTTTTGAAATTGATTGTTTTCCTTTGGTTTATTATCTTTATTTAATATGGGAAATTTGATAATCTCGCGAAGCTCTTTTCGTTATTTTCCCATCAGTTGCATCGACTCCTGTCCATTGTCTTCATATTGTATACGAAACATTCATGAAGGGCTCTCGAGACATGGTGATCAGATCAAAAGACAAGCAAAAGCAAAAACAAGTTATCATCTTCCGCATAGGAGCTTCATAGATCATGTAGTAGGAAGCGCCGGCCTTAGAGTGCCAGCAAACCGAATTCCTGGTCTACTTTCTGTGGAAAGCAATCATTGTTGTCGTTTTAACAGAAAGTATGGTAAGAAAGCCAAAGATAATCTATCTGCTGTTTTGCATGGCATTGATGACCTGCGTTTGGTAAGTTACTCAAAAGGATGTATGTATATTGAAAATATCATTTTTCAAATGCTTTATTCATTTGTGTACTTTTCAGGAGCAACGCCCCATTCCAGAAATATCCGATGAGGGTAGGTTCTTTCATATCAAAAACAATTGTTATATTCTCATAAACATTCTGTAACATAGAGGTTTTGATTGCTATGGATAGCGTTGGCATTTGTGGATCCGATGTGCACTACTTGACAAAAGGTCGCATAGGTCACTTTGTGGTCAATAAGCCTATGATTATTGGCCACGAAAGTGCTGGAGTTGTTGCCAAAGTGGGCTGCAAGGTTAAGAATCTAGCTGTGGGTGATCGAGTGGCCATTGAGCCAGGAGTACCCTGTTACAAGTGTGATCATTGCAAACAGGGCTGCTACAATCTCTGCCCCGATATGGCATTCTGTGCTACTCCTCCGTATGATGGAAATCTGGCCGGTTACTACAAACATGTAGCTGACTTTTGTTTTAAACTACCTGATCATGTTACCATGGAGGAAGGTGCTCTGTTGGAACCCCTGTCTGTAGGAGTGCATGCCTGCAACCGTGCTGGAGTCACCTTGGGCTCAAAAGTACTCATCCTGGGTGCAGGACCAATTGGATTGGTTACACTTTTGGTAAGAAACATTCAAAGGTAGTTCCTTACTGATTCGCTAACTTCTTTTAAATGGCTTAAGGTCGCAAAATCTATGGGTGCAACGGAGATTTTAATAACAGATTTGGTGCAACAGCGCTTGGACGTAGCCAAGGAACTGGGCGCCACACATACCCTGTTGTTAGATCCAGAGGAGACTGCCGAGGAGATTACCGAGTGTGTGCATCACAAAATGAGCGGAGGCCCCAACATGTCAATCGATTGCTGTGGAGCAGAAACTACGACTCGTCTAGCTATATTTGTAAGAATTCAATTTAGATAGGTAAGAATTATTTAACTCAATAATCTTCTGTTGATAGGCTACCCGATCTGGTGGAGTGGTTGTCGTTGTTGGCATGGGTCCTCCAGAAATCAAGCTTCCTCTTTTCAATGCGTTAGTTCGTGAGTTGGATATTCGTGGCGTATTCCGTTACTGTAACGAGTAAGTGGGATCATTAATTTCTTTTTAAGTAGTTAGCATTTGGTATTATTGTTCTAGTTATGCTGCTGCCTTGGCGCTGGTTGCTTCCGGCAGAGTGAACGTAAAGCGCCTTGTAACACATCATTTCGACATCAGTGAAACCCTGAAAGCCTTTGAAACAGCACGAGACAGCCTGGATGGTGCAATTAAAGTTATGATACATGTACAACCCCGTGACACTAACAATTCAGTCAAATTTTAGGTTTAATTTACTATTGTAGCTAACCTTGTTTCATAATTCAAAAATATGTGATTTGATGTGAACGTGTAAATTATTAAAAAAATTGTATTTGTTTCGGAATTTTATCTAAATTTACTTTATCAAGTGCACAAATAGCCAATATGAGAAATTTGAAAGTTTCGCGATGCTCTTTTCGTTGTTTGCCCTTTAGGTGCATCGATTACTGCCCATTGTCTTGTATAAGATACATTCATGAAGAAGGCAGGAACAATGTCAACCAGATAAAAACACTAACAGAAGAAAAGTCATCAATTACCTGTAATCATGTTACGGATAGAAACTTTGTTAATCTCATAAAAGCTTCAGCCGTTCTAAGGATTCCAGCAGCCTATTATCCTGGTTTTCTTGCAGTTAAAAGCTTTGATAGTAATAGCTTTAACAGAAAGTATGGTACGGAATGCAAAGATAATCTCTCTGCTGTTTTGCATGGTGTTAAAGATTTACGTGTGGTAAGGCAAGCGAAAGGTCAAACTTATTCAAAGCATAATTTGTATTTTCTAATAATTTACACAGGAACAAGCACCCATACCGAAGTTTTCCGATGATGGTAAGTCGAAGTCAAAGCCTAAACTAATATTTTGACAAAGCGCGTTAAGCTTTTCTCATAAACCTTAATTTCTTTTGGCAGAGGTTTTGCTACAAATGGACTGCTGTGGCATTTGTGGAACAGATGTGCATTTTTTGGAGCACGGTTCCATCGGTACCTATGAAGTGAAAAAGCCCATGATTGTTGGCCACGAAAGTTCTGGCGTAGTAGTCGAAGTTGGTAAAAATGTTAAGAATTTGGCTGTGTGTGATCGAGTTGGTATTGAGCCAGGCATACCCTGTCACAAATGTGATATTTGCCGGCGAGGCTTTTATAACATGTGTCCTAAAATGGCATTAAGTGGTCTGCCCCCGAATCATG
Organism: Scaptomyza pallida; assembly: GCA_018152965.1. Taxonomy (NCBI): domain Eukaryota; kingdom Metazoa; phylum Arthropoda; class Insecta; order Diptera; family Drosophilidae; genus Scaptomyza; species Scaptomyza pallida. The sequence goes on along the minus strand of JAECXP010000004.1, from coordinate 8,526,457 downwards.
GTTTCTTGACACGTTATCACCAGCATCCGGCAAATTTGTGCTATAAGCTACCCGATCACTTGACCATGGAAGAGGGTGCTCTATTGGAGCCACTGTCTGTAGCTGTTCATGCCTGCCGCCGTGCTAAAATTGAATTGGGAGATAGGGTGCTTATTCTCGGCTCAGGACCAATTGGCTTAGTAACTCTTGTTGTGAGTCAAACAAATGAGTTTTTGTACCTAAGTTTAGTCTTATTAAAATTCTACTATCTGAAGGTTGCAAAATCAATGGGTGCTTCAAATATAGTTGTAACGGACCTAAATGAGAAGCGTCTTCAAATTGCTAAGAAACTTGGTGCCACCGATACGCTTATGACAAATAAGACAAGTAAGCCCGAAGCAGTTGCCAATTGTGTGCGTAAAATAATGGGCGGAGAGCCCGACAAGTCCATTGATTGCATTGGCATCGAGAGCACCACATGTCAGGCGATCTTAGTAAGGCTAAAACTTCAAAAAGGGTTTAAGTAACGTTTAATCCCAAAAATGTTTTTATTCCAGGCTACGCGACCCTGCGGTACCGTTGTTATCGTTGGTTTGGGTATGGCGGAAATGAAGCTACCCGTTTTCCATGCCCTGACACGTGAGGTTGCCATTCATGGTGTCTTTCTTTATTGCAATGAGTAAGTTTAACATACCAGCACTTTTTTTTTCACATATGTAACTGTTTTTGTTTCTATTTCAAGCTTTCTTCCTGCTCTGGCACTGCTCTCTTCCCGTAAGATCAATATAAGGCCCCTGGTTACACATCATTTTGATCTCTGTGATGCGCAAAAGGCCTTTGAAACATCCCGTGATAGTTTGGACGGGGCCATTAAGGTCATAATACATATGCAACCCAGGGATACCAACAATGCATGTCCATTTTAGAACAGGATTATATATTCAACATCCTTTAGACCTAGAAAGTATTTTACGCTCTAGCTGTTTGTGCACTTGGTTTTAAAACATTTTGACATCAAGATATTTTTAATATCTGTAAAAATCATTTTTATAAGGAATAAAACAAAAGCGTAGTTAAAACTAAAACAAAATGTCTTTAATCATCACAATTGAAATCTGTTAACGATTTTACTTCATTCACATTGATTCTAGCTTTGAAGCTGATCGTCAACAAATGCGCTCTTTGTGTACATGTTTGTATTTGTTTTTGTCGTGGTGTTTTTACATTATAATGAAGTGATTAATACGAATATTGAGAAACGAATTGAGAATTGAAAATCAGTATCAAATCAGCACTTAAATAGTGTGGAGCTCTTGAAATATTATCATAATGTCAAAAGACAATTTGTCAGCTGTTTTATATGGTGTCAAGGATTTGCGATTGGAGCAACGTCCGATGCCAACCATTTCCGATGAGGGTAAGTTGATTGGCTGAGAACAAATTGACATCAAGATTAATTAAAGATATTCAAAGAGGTTCTGTTGGCCGTCGATACTGTTGGGATATGTGGAACAGATTTGCATCTCTTGGAGCACGGTGCAATAGGTAGTCTTGAGGTTAAACAGCCAATGATTCTTGGCCACGAAAGTTCTGGTGTGATTGTTAAACTCGGCTCGAAGGTTAAGAATCTAGCTCTTGGTGATCGAGTTGGTATTGAGCCAGGCATTCCCTGTCATAAATGTGATACTTGCAGACGTGGCAAATATAATATGTGTCCTGAAATGGCATTCTGTGGCCTGCCACCGAACCATGGTTTCTTGACCCGTTATCACCAGCATCCGGCCAATTTGTGCTATAAGCTTCCCCATAACCTGACCATGGAAGAGGGTGCTCTGTTGGAGCCACTGTCTGTAGCTGTCCATGCTTGCCGCCGTGCTCAAATCGACTTGGGCGACAGGGTGCTAATCCTGGGTGCAGGACCAATTGGTTTAGTTAATCTAGTGGTAAGAGAATATTAACAGAACGTGTTCACTGTTGAAGGTCACTTTTAATTTTGTTTTAATCTTCATTAAACTTAGGTTGCAAAATCGATGGGTGCCACGAATATCTTAGTGACAGATCTGATGCAACAGCGTCTGGATGTTGCCAAAGAACTGGGTGCCACACATACGCTGATGACAAACAAAGATGATAAGCCCCAACAAGTTGCAGATCGTGTGCGTCAAATGATGGGCGGAGAACCAGATAAGACAATAGACTGCATTGGCATCGAGGGCAGCACATGTCAGGCGATCTATGTAAGACAAAAACTATATTATTAGGTGCTTCATATTTCAACTCTTTCCCAAAATCTTTTTAATTGTAGGCTACGCGTCCCGGTGGAGCCATTGTTATTGTCGGCTTGGGTATGGCGGAAATGAAGCTACCCATTTTCCATGCCCTGACACGTGAGGTTGCCATTCATGGTGTCTTTCTTTATTGCAACGAGTACGTTAGAGATATAATTTTATTTTTCTCAACCCATTTGATGTTTTATTTGTTTTTATTTTCTGTAGTTTTCTGCCTGCTCTGACGCTTTTGGCCTCTGGTAGGATTGATCTAAAGCGTCTTGTAACACATCATTTTGATTTAGCTGATGCTCAAAAGGCATTTGAAACAATCCGTAATAGTTCAGAAGGCGCCATTAAAGTCATGATACATGTACAACCGAGGAATACTAATAATTTGTGTCCATTTTAGCTATACATTGATTGAGCTTATAAAGAAAGATTTTACTCTTTTTCCGAGCTACCAATTTATGATTTGCTTATGTAACAAAAATAAATAAAAAATCAAGACATACAAATAATATTTAATATTCTTTCTTATTGACCAACTGAGTTGACTTAACCCTACCCATCTTTTAATGTGTGTGGAACTCTATGACAACAGAGATTCAAGTGGGCGCATCTAAAATTATTTGAGATTGTTGCTGATTATCGCTGTTGAAGGCTTGTTTGGGTTTTTAATGCAATTTAAATGATTTATTGTTGATTTTGCCATTAATTAAATTACCTTACGATTTATTTATTTGTCCCCACACCCACATTAACAGATTGCTGCGCTAGTGCATTGTCATTGAATAAAAAGAGCTTCCCGATTGAATAATAGCTTTAAGTATTTAAGTCAACAAATATAATCGTCCGAGTTTGAGTCCCCATGACAGTAAAGAGTTTTTTTTATTGGTTGCCCTGCTGATCTAACATAATCAATTTAATCTTTTAATAACAAGATGAGCATTATATAAATACATTTACTATCTTAATTACACGTGACTTTGTGTTGTTGGTATGTTCTATTTTAAATATGCGATTAGAATGACAAATCTCAGCGCTGCATTATCTCTGACATTTCTACTATACTATGTCAATTAACTATAGTAATCATTTTAAGCAACAATAGTATAAATGGAAAATAACAAACAAGTGGCTGATAGTGTCCGGCAAAACAGCAAAACTAGAAATTTCAAATCAGTATCAGTTCAACCTTTAAGTCGTCCGCACCTTTTTCAAACACAAAATAAATAATGGCGAAGGATAATCTTACAGCCGTTTTATATGGTATTGAGGACATGCGTTTGGAGCAACGTCCAATTCCAACTATTTCAGACGAAGGCAAGTTCATCAAGGCAAACATAAATTTAAGGATCTTTAAACTAATTGTTGGACTTTTTAACTACAGAGGTTTTGATTGCCATGGATAGCGTTGGCATTTGTGGATCCGATGTGCACTACTTGACAAAGGGTCGCATAGGCCACTTTGTGGTTACCAAGCCCATGGTTATTGGTCACGAAAGTGCTGGAGTTATTGCCAAAGTGGGCAGCAAGGTTAAGAATCTGGTTGTGGGTGATCGAGTGGCCATTGAGCCAGGAGTACCCTGTTACAAGTGTGATCATTGCAAACAGGGCAGCTACAATCTCTGCCCCGACATGGCCTTCTGTGCTACTCCTCCGTATGATGGCAATCTGACCCGCTATTACAAACATGCGGCTGACTTTTGTTTTAAACTACCTAAGCATGTGAGCATGGAGGAAGGTGCTCTGTTGGAGCCCCTGTCTGTAGGAGTGCATGCCTGCAACCGTGCTGGAGTCACTTTGGGTTCAAAAGTACTTATCCTCGGTGCAGGACCAATTGGATTGGTGACACTTCTGGTAAGCAAGAGCCAAGACGAGCCTTACTTAATAGCTAACATGTACTTTACTGATTCTAGGTCGCACAATCTATGGGTGCCACAGAGATTTTAATAACAGACTTGGTGCAACAGCGTCTGGATGTGGCCAAGGAACTGGGCGCCACACATACGCTGCTGCTGAACCGGGACGAAACCGCCGAGCAAATAACGGAACGTGTGCATAAGACAATGAGTGCGGAGCCAGACATTTCCATCGATTGTTGTGGAGCTGAGAGCACAACTCGTCTAGCGATCTTTGTAAGAGACATACTACAATCTAGATTATTATTTATTTTAACGTATCGGGGTATTTCTTTTTAAACAGGCTACACGACCTGGTGGAGTGGTTGTTATTGTGGGCATGGGTCCATCGGAAATGAAGCTTCCGTTGTTCAATGCTCTAGCTCGAGAGGTGGACATTCGCGGAGTGTTCCGTTACTGCAATGAGTAAGTTAAATCTCTGGCCAAGTAGTATACTTTTCAACTAGTATGTTTTTATGTTTATGTAGCTATTCAGCTGCCTTGGCTCTGGTCGCTTCTGGTAGAGTGAACATTAAACGCCTTGTCACACATCATTTTGATATCAAAGATACGGCGAAGGCATTCGAAACGGCTCGTTTAGGAACAGGCGGTGCCATCAAAGTTATGATCCATGTACAACCGAGAAACACCAACAATCCTGTCAAATTTTAGCTTAGCTGTAAAGCAGTCGTTGTGTTACAGTTCATAGACGTGAAATAAGTAGTGTCGAAAGTAAAAATTAAATGTTGTAGATTTTTTTAGTTTAATAAAATTTTTTTCAAGTATTCTATTCAGGTACTTTCAGTGGTCCATCTTTGGAGTAACAAAATTCTAAGAAAATGGCCAATATGTTTTATTGGCGCTTCTCTCGAAATCTCTACAAATATTCGCCCATCAGGATGGTAGGTTATCGCAGATTTCCTTTTACGATACGAAACATTCATGACGGGGACGACATCAAGAAGTTGATGGAGCGATTGAAAAATAATACGAGCAACAAAACTATCGCACAATCTAACCAACAAAAGACGACGGCAGATGTGTCCAAGTCATCGTCTGCTGATAATGATGCCAATGCATTTAAGTGCTTTCAGGAAATTTGTAAGGAAATTGGCGTAACCAAAGATACAAGCAGTATTCAAAATTCAACGAAAGGCAACTTAACAAGGCAGCCTACAAAAAATAATGTTAAGCCTAATTCTACCCCAACTCCAGTTCCAAGTGAAGGTAAAGCAGCTAAGCCGAACGAGATCGAATCGCCTGCATTTACGGTGGAAGGTCGAGCTAAGGCATTTATAGATTTAAAAAAGGCTGAGACGATTGCGAAGAAAGACGTGTCTGTGAATCCCGTTTCTCCACTCATTAGTTCTTCTAACAGTAAAACGAGCGCTGTAGATAGCAATAAGGTTAATCCAACTAACTCAGAGCCTACGAAAAGTTTAAATGTAGAACCATCCAAAACTCAGTCTCGAAAAGTTCCTAACGCTGAGTCCAAAAAACCAGCAACAACACAATCCATGAATGCTGAACCCAAAACTCCTTTCGGCGAAATGTTTGGCTCAGTTAATAAGGCTAAGTCACAATTAGAAAATAAGTCCAAGGATTTCAAAGACCTTTTTGTAGTAACGCCTAAGCGGAGCAGCAAGGACATAATCACAGAAAACGCAGATAAGGCAGCAAAGGACAAAGGAACAACATACACTAAAGCCCTTTGCAATGACAATCAGGCTCAATCGTCTGGTAAAGTTGACGCTTCTAGTTTTGCCAATAAGGGCACTGGAGTCAGTTCTCAGAATAAAGCTGAAATTGTTGGTAAAGACTCTCAAATGGGCAATAAAGAAACTGTCACCAAAATCGACATACCTCATATGGAAGGAGCAAATGAAAAAACCATTGGAACTATTGTTAAGGAAATCAAATCTATGATTGCTTCACAAAATCAAACGGAAACAGTTTCTGCTCCAAGTATAAGTAATAATAACACCATCTCGCTTAACACTTGGCTAAAAAGTGCTAATGCGTTGGAAAAGAAATCAGAAGTTTTCAAAGGCGAAAGTCCGCAAACGCCATTGAAGGGAACAGTTGCCAATCTCTTTGGAGGCAGCGATAAATCAGAAGCTGCCAAAAAGAAGACGGATACCAAGGATACTAAAGTTGTTCAAGCCGTTGCTAAAGTTAATCCAGGAACCGTTAACAGCAAGTTGGAACCAATTGTGTTGCCAACTAAACCAGTAGATAAAACTTCTTCAAGTGAATCATCTAATGTGAAACCTAACGCAACTATAGCTGAAACAATTATCGACAGTGCCTCCGAAAAGACAACCATTTTGAAAGCCGAGAATAACAAATCAAATAAAGAGGGTGATTTGTTTGTAACGTCTGCATCTCCAGGGAGTTTTGATGGAATAAATCCCCCATCCTCCTTTGGCAAAATTGAAACTGTTAACAACAATCAGATGCCGATTGGTTCAAAGTTGAAAGCAACTAAAGATTCTTCAGGTAATGTTGGAATTATACAATTTTAGTAAAGCTAACATTCTTAACGATTACAATTCTGCAGCAAAATCTAGTCCTTCAGGAGATAAATCAGCTGGAGTTGAAATTAAATCTGCAGCAAAATCAAGTCCTCCAAAGGATAAGTCAGCTGGAGTTGAAATTAAATCCGAAGACACTAAAACACCCAGAGACAATAATTCCAAACGTAGAGCTCACAATAAAACGATATATGCAATGAAGGTACAAAAGTCTAAGGAAAAACCAATGTCGAAAAAGAACGAAGAGTCTCCGAAAATTCCTGAAAATGAAATATTGGATTCAAAAGACGCATCAGCAGCTGAGAAAATAAATTCACCAGCTGACATTGCCAGTTTTACCCGACCGGTTGAAAATCAATATATTCCCGAAATTATGAAGATAGCCAGGTCTTCAATAGTAGAGTCTAAAACTGAAGAACAATCTTCAAAAGCCAAAGACACTTCAGAGGGTAAAACCGAAGCTGCAAAACTTAATAACGCAGTCAAATCAAAACCAGATTCAAAGGGCCAAGCTGCTGATAACAAATTAAAAAGCTCAACGAGTGCTGACTCAAAACCATCCACATCAGGGAGATTAAATCTTACTGCAAATGATATTTTAAATAATAGAATCCGCCAAAAGACATCGACGATCGTTGATTATATATATGAACTCTTTAAGGGACGCAGAACCATGACCACTTACTGTATTAACCCGAATTTTATATTGGAAGATGTTTATATATCCGCTGATTTACCAAAACGAGATCTTGGCGAAAAGGCTATACGCGAGGAACGCAGAATTCAATATGAAGACGAGAACATAAAATATAACATCTCAGATAATCAGACATTAGCTAAAGCTGAGAATCAATTGGTTAAAATGGCTGCTGCCGATGATGATACTAAAATTCGTGGTGGCACTAAACGCAAGTGCAAGGACAAAAGTTTGCGAGCGATGCTAAAGAAGAAGTGCCAAGAAGAAGATATTAAAATCCTTGGTGGTTCTAAAAAGTGCCAGGAGAAGACCAAAGAACTGAATGATACTGATGATTGTGACAAGTAAAGCTTTAGCGGTTTAAGTCGTCGATTGGGCCACAACATATGTAAGTATTTTCATTAGGAATATGGCTTTATGGCTGCCAATAAAATGAAGATAATTCGAATTAGGGAGCACCGCATTATCTGACTACATTTTATGGCACTGAATGTCACACTGAGGTGAACAACACAGCTACTTTATTTAGATTATACTACGTAGGCATTTACAAAGCTGATAAGAGCTTATAGATAGGCACAATAATTAAAATGCAAGACCCCTTAGGTTATTTGTAAGTCAATATCAAATTACTAACAAGCTTTCAATATAGTATCTTTTATTTCCAGAAGCAATCCCTGAAAGTGCACATAAACTGAAGCCTGCCACAAATTGATACGAGTATTGATTGCACGAGAGACGCTAATTTACTATTTTTGGTTAAATAAAATTTCAAATGAATGAAAATTTAAATCAATTATTTTTTAATAAATGATGTGACGCTTAATTTATTTGTGTGTGTGAATTTCTTCAGATTAGATTCTATTAATTATTTTAGGTTTATATTGGTTAAGAAATACTTAAACTTTATACGCAATATATGGATTTTAGCTCGATTAATAGTGTTTTTGCCCCCTTCTAAATGGATATTATATCTTTGCAAAAATACCTATCCACATAGCAATAAAATCACTTTATGATTATACTTATTTTCAGACATGAAAAAACTTTTCAAAACAAATCCTGTTGGCACAGACTTTGCTTGTATGGTATGCCTGACAAATATTGTCAACTCGAAGCTACTAGCAAATGTAGTAAGCTTCACATTTAATCATATTATTTTAGGAAAACTTCTAAATTTTTTCGTAAATATTCGATCGGTCTAAACATGTTTGCACAAATTGTTTTAAGCTGCAATAACCAAGCATATTTAAGAGCCTTAAATTTCTGCAAGCAACATGTACTTGTATTTAGCAAAATCAAGGACCGTAAGTATAACGTGGCTTCTATATTATTTATTAAAATAAAAAATTATCTTTCGTTTTTACACAGATCTACAATTAGCCGAAAAAAGTTTGTCAAGCTGGAGAGATGGATTTGACGAGAGTAAGGGTCGATCAAAGAATAAATTCAGACTGATAGAAAAAGACACAGGAAGTTTTCTAACCCACGATCAAAAAATGGCCAAGCTGGAAAAACTAAGAAAAATGGAATTAGAACTAGCACAGCTATGTAAAAAATGCTATGCACAAAAGCTTGAATGCGATAAAATACTGAAGTCCGAAGGCGATTCGAGAGCTAATGGACTTTATATATATAGTTCGTCCAAGGATGGAAATCTTCTTAAAAGTGGGCGGTCAATCCAAAAGCAAGAGCTCCAGAGGAAAAAGAATGCAATTAAAGCTCATGTGATTAAGAGGGAAAGGAAAAATAATAACAATATTAACTACGCTTTGGAACAAGAAGATAGATCAGCCAATGAAATTTTAAGGCAGATTAGACATGAATCTGCCAGACTTGACACAGAAGTCAACGCTAAGATACTTAGTCCGTCAGGCAGAGCATATGAAATTAATGACAAGCGAGCTCAAACCGAAATCAAAATGTTAGGAGGCCTAAACGCTGGTGATCTTTATAATTCTACAACAGAGGGTGAAGATCGAACTGTAAATGAAATGCCACAGTTCAGAAAACAATCAAAAGTAGTCACGTTCAGTCCCAAGGATCATCAAAACGCAATTAAAAGGAAAAGGGATAAAAAGATATCGCAAAAGAAGCGCGCATTAAAAAGAGGATCTAAACTTGATCGCAAAACGGAAGCATTAAAGCGTAATAGAGTATATCGAAAACCCTCAACGCTTACCGAATACCTTTACGAATTCCTTAGGGGTCGTCGAAGCATGAACACCTATGCTCTCACCCACCAGCGAAACAGTAGCTCTGGTAAACTCAATAAAACTAGTGGCCAAAACAAATCCCAGGACAAAAAGCCAGTAGGTGATAATGTTTATATATCGCCGGACTTGGCAAACCGAGGACTTGGTGCAGAAGCTATTCTGAAGGAACGTAGAACTAAGTCCAGGGATGACAGCAAGTAAATGGGACAAACAGAATAAGAGCTCGAATACAAGTGAAAGAAAACACAACTAAAACAGATAGATGGAGATGCTATGTAGCTCCAATGGGTTATAAAATATGAACAAGGAATGCGCTATAGCCCTAAATAAACAATAATGTAACAAATAATTTAACTACCACTGTTTAGATCGATGATTTTAAGTACATTTTAAGGTTCGATTTTGGCTGGATGGACAAATCATTTTCAATATAAATTAAATAATTTTAAATTGCACAAATATAAATTTTTAATATATGTATAAAATATGTATATTTTATCACGAGTAATATTTCTTAATATATAAAATCGCTTACGAAATGACAAATAAAAATAAAATACATTAGTATTTTGAGCGTTTTTCATTGAGATTACAAAATTGACTTATTGTTCTTGTGCAGGCGAATATTTGAATGCTTTCTTTTGGACGGAAAGCTGCAAATAAATGCGAAATAAATATAAAATCGCAATATAATTATAGAATAGCAAAAACAGAGATTAACAAATATGAAGCACTTTGGGAAGCATAGATTGAATAGAATTGAATTAAGGGCTTAGTGCTGGTGCTGTTGCATTCTTGAACTGAAAGGTTGGATAACGCGGAGCAAATGTGCTGTCGATTTGTGTGTGTTCCGAATCATCTCCTTTGGTGTTGATTGCTGCACGGTATTCCGTTTCCACAAACTGAGGTGGTGCTGTAATCAGAATTTAAAAAAGTTTAGCCAGAGCCGCAAGAATTGGTCATTTATTTTCAACTTACGTATGTTGGGATAGAGTGCACCTCCAGCACTATCAGCCACATTCCAACCAAGTGCACCACCAACTCCACCTTCGCCAGGTGGACTGACTGGACTTACCGGCTGTGTTGGTGCCATTGATGGGTCATCTGCCTGTGGCTTGAAGGATGCCAATGGTATTGTGCCTAGCGTTATGGGCACTTTGCCTGTGAGATTGCGATGTGGTCCACTTACGTCACACTCAACATGCAAGTCATAGTCCAAAGCAATTATACCACAATTGAGTAAATTGGTTGGCGGCAGTGCAGGTATTTCCATTTGCTGCGTAAATGTATGAGATTCTCCACCGTTGACGGGTCCAACACTTAGCTGTGCAATTATCACCTTGGACTCGCGCTTCTCACTGCGCGGCTGATTCGTGTGAAACGTGACGAGTTTGCGCAGCTCAAACTTAACCGAAGTCAAATTAACATTGCTGGAATTATCCACTTCACAAGTGATGGGCAACATTTGGCCCGAAACATAGCCAGTCTGTGGTATGCTTGTGATGACGGCCAATGGCCCAGATCGGCAACAAAAGCAACAAAATGACTTCTCTAGCTCGAGCTTAAACGGTTCCTTGACCCGCGGATTGAGATTCAAGTCGACTGGCGCTATAACAGTGAATGCCATTTTCATATCCTGATCAAATTTCCATGGCCTATCCAGCGTTACCTTTATGGTATAACGCACATGACCGAATTCACCCTCAAAAGAGGATGGCAAAGTTGGTGGCAAGGCGCATGTAAATGGATACGTATGTGTGCCGGCCGGCAACTCCGTTTCAGAGCCTATCAAAATAAAAAGGAAATATGTTATACTTTGTGGAATGTGTGTGACTTTTTCAATTCTTACTGTTTTTTCCGCCCAGCAAATAATATTGGATCTTAAAGTATTCTTCATGTCCCTTCAGATGCGTGATCTCGTTCTCAGTCTTGCCCTCGCTGGTTGTTACATTCTTCTCCTCAGTCCACTCCGTGTTGGCTTCACCTAGGAATCGTATAGTTATACCTGGAAAGAAATTTTTTTGTTAATGTTTTTTGTGTAAGTTTTTATTTATCTCAAGATTATTTACTTCACTTCGGTAACAGGGAACGAACACTATTTAATAATAAATAATAGTAGGACGTAAAAATAATAAGCTTGAAAGCCTCACTTAGAAAGAATTATTGACTCTGAGATCTATGGTAAAAGCAGAGCAATAAACTTTACGCTAAATCATTGATTGAATTAAGGGTGTTATAGGCGGTCATGCAGCGTTCTTGAACTAAATAATTGTCAAGAATTTTTGTGTGTTTGTTAAGAGACAAAATATTTTTGTTGTTACCACACCTCGCACACGTCTCCGTGACTCTCGCTAAAATAATATGCTATAAATAACAAGCTACTTTAAGTCTGTCCCTCTCTATGACTACCGAAGCGGTGACATCATCGCTAACAGCATCATTCTACTGTTGCGTAGCAGCGTATTTGACCTTATTAAATATAGTAGGAATATTGTATTTTTGAAATCATAAGCTTAAATGTATGAAAACAAATAGTTCAAAATTATTTGATTAAGTTCATGCTTAATTTTTTTTATTGAAAACTAGGTCCACCCCAATACAATACAGCTGTATTCCGTAGATGTATGTACATATTTACATGTAATTATGTGAATAACGGGACCGGCATTCCTGAGAGTGACGAAGGTTATTGTTATGGGAAATCAAAAACCAGCTGTTATACACAATGTTTTGATTTCAAGTTTTTTTGTTGTAAAAACTCATTAAAGCTACTCTCTAATGATGCCGTCACTTTGGTGAGTAATGCGGGCTCAAATACATATTCAATGTATATTTAATTGATGTACATAAGTACGTATTTAAATTAAACTCTCACCTCGTACTTTTTTGGGCGAGTCAAAAGTAAATTTGGCTTGACCATTGACAGTTTGTCCAGCATAGTACGTATTCCAGGGATTGTCCAATTGCACTTCACAGCCCTTGAGACCCATTGTTTTGTATTATTGTCACGTAAAAACAAAAATTCACCTTGTTTAAGCTAACAAAACACTGTCAAGCCAAACAGTAAAGTTGAGCGTATCGTCCGGTATTAGTTCGATCGAACGGTTCAATTACTGCACCTTCGAACTAGCTCTCCGTTTACTGTTCATTTAGTTCATAATCAAAGTAGGTACTTTATCGTTACATTAAGTTTTTCTTGTCAAATGCATCGTTTTGCAACTAATATGCAAACACCGTTTAACTGTTAAATAGGCTTTAATGCTTATAAGTCTATAACTGAATAAAGTCAGATTCTTTTCAACATTGTTAAAAAGTCTTTGTTTTAAATGAAGTATGTGTCTCGATAAGTATAATATCAGCTCTCGCGCTCATTCGATAAGTGTAATTTTATCGAGCCGGTAGTATCGACTATAAAAGCGAAGAAGAGTTTTCTTTTTGCAAAATCGTCTGTGTGATATATTTGGCTAAAGTTATTCCCAACTTCATTTGTTAGCGTCAAACATACAAGTCCAAAGTGTAGCAAATGTCGCTTTTTCGCAAACCTAAAAAAATACAGAGGCGCGTCTTCTCCAGCAATGCAGACGAGGACGACGATGCGACGGCGATGGAAATAGATGGGGACATGGAAACGCCCCCACCCCCACCGTCAATAATGCTCGCATCCGGCAAACGTGATAAAGAAAAGAGCAAAAAAACAATTCGGCGGCAATCGGATGACAGCGGAGCACCAGCTGTTCCTGGAATTATGCAGAACAAGCCAAAGGCTTTGCTGAGTTTTGCTGACGATGGTGAGTGCGATTATTGCGTTGCAATAAATATTGATTAGTTAATGCACGTTGCGTTTTTTGCAGAGGACGATGGAGAAGTTTTTCAAGTGCGCAAATCTTCGCACAGCAAGAAAGTGATGCGCATGCTGGACAAGGAACGACGAAAGAAGAAGCGCGAGGAGCGATTGGATCATACATCTGGTACACTAGGCACTGGACACCTGGGCTCATATGAGAATGGTAGTACAACACAGCATCAAGAGTCGTCCGGTGCGAATGCTTTGGGCGCTGGTGCACCCAATTCTAGTAGATATATGAAAAATGCGTCATTAGCAAGCGAAGAGGCCAACGTACAGAGTAAAAGTAAAAAGTGTGATAATCATATGATCCAAACCGAAATACGCACAGACGACTTTGTGGTAAGGTTATTATTATTCAATTTTCTCTACAAACACAAAAAAAACAAAACTATATATTACGTTTTACGTACAAAACACAAAATACTTAAACAATGTGGAGTTGTCCAATTCGAATAGGAAATCAAAACATATAATCTTGGATATGTCTTTGGCTTAATTGTTGGTCTCCAAATTGGCAAAGTCAGACAAAGTGTCCTCAAAAAAACAATAGTATAGCCACAAGATACATCCTTGTCCGAAACTCGTATTATTAGTATTATTTTTACCAAATAAGTTGAGAATTATATTTTAGTTTTCATTGTCTCTATAACTTATTTTTCTGTTATAACCAAGTTCGCAATTAACCAATGCACGAATTCTTTCTCAAGTTTGAAGACAGTTCAAGGTAAATCCTACAGTGGATAATTTTAAAATTTTTTTAATCGTAGCGTATATTAGTTGAAAAATGTATCTTGAACTGGATTCAACGTGTTCCTGTGTTTCTTTAATCGATCTGCAAATTCGTTTAATAATATATTAATTTACTCTTGCTCCCAAATCCAGCTTGTTGTCAAAAAGTCGGAAACTCCTGAAGTTGTTTTGAATGGTCGTGCCGCGCTTTGCGCTGGTCGCGATGACTTAAGCGACGAGGAGCAATTGGATGATGTCGACAATGATGGCGCGCGGCATCGTTTCTCAAAGCCCGAGCATTTGAAACAAATGCTTGAAAGCGGTTCCATACCAGATGCTGCAATGATACATGCGGCACGCAAACGAAGACAGCGGGCTAGAGAACAAGGTATGTCTAGGCTTTAGTCTTTTTTCTTTTCTATCTAAAACAAGTTGTCTTTTACAGGCGCCGGAGATTACATACCGGTTGAGGAACCCAAAGAAACGCCCAAGCTTAGCACACGGTTGGCTCGTGAAGATGTCGAAGGCGATCAGTCGGACGACGAGGAGCGCGTAGATATGAGTGACATAACGGGTCGCAAGGAGCGTGAAGAGCGTCGTGAACAATTCTATGCCGTTGAAAATGATTGTATGTAGTTCTCTGATAGCAATGACATTGTGTGTGTCCAAGACCAGACGGCAAATGCACGTCCCATTTTATTTTGTAGCTCTGTTGTTTTGTTGGAGCAATTTTTGTAATCTTTATTTTGAAATTATACTTTAGTAACCGAGGAAGACTCCGATCGCGAAATGCACGAATGGGAAAATCAACAAATACGCAAAGGCGTCACGGGCGCACAACTGGTTTATGCACAACATGAAACGGTGCTTTCGCGTTTCATGATCAAGCCAGCAGCGATCGGTGGCGAAGGTGCAATGGAACTGGAGGATGTGGCGAGACAGGGTCCACCCTCAACAGCAACGCTACTGGAGCAGGCGTATGCGAAAACCACTATAGATAAGAACAATGCAATGGCATCCGTCCTGCGTTCAAGCTATGCCAAACCTAAGAAAGAGAAGGCCAAGCCAACGTCTCTTCGGACGCCGCAGGAGATGCGTGCAGGCATTCTGGCGCGGCTAACAGAACTGCAGGAGCGCCACGAGGATCACAATGCTAGAATTGAACGTATTGCTGCCGATTTAAAATCCCTGAAACTGAAGCAACTCGAGTGCCAGCAGAATGCGCCCACAGCTGCCGCCAAATACAAATTCTATCAGGAAGTTAAGTGTTATGTCAATGATTTGGTCGACTGTCTGGCTGCCAAGTCGCCTATTATCAATGATCTGGAAAAACGCACGATGCAGCTATATGGAAAGAATCAACGCTATCTGGTAAATCGACGGAGACAAGACGTTCGCGATCAGGCAAAAGAAATGTCTGAAGCATCAAGTAAGCTTAAGAATTTAAAAAAGTCAAAGGTATTTCATTCATTCATTTCATTTAATAGAGCCCGCATCAGCTGCAGTTCGTCGTACACCGGAATACGAGGAACAAGTGCGTCGTGCCGCTGAACGTGAAGGTCGTCGCACCCGGCGACGCTGTGAACGAGAACGCAACGATATGTTAGCCTCCCATCTTGATGGCATGTCGAGTGACGATGAGATTGCTGATCAACAGCAGGAACAGTGTGTGGCTGCCACACAACTTATTGCCACGCAAGCTTCAGAAGCTTTCGAAGATGTCACTGATGATTTCTGTAAAGTTGATCTAATACTTGTTAAATTCTATGCCTGGCGCAAAACAGATATGAATTCGTATCAGGATGCGTTTGTTAGCCTTTGTCTTCCCAAACTGTTGGCGCCCCTAGTTCGCCATGAGCTGTTGCTGTGGTCACCTCTGCTCGAAGAGTATACAGATATTGAGACAATGCATTGGTATCAAGCGTGCATGTTGTACGCCTGCCAGCAAGACGAAACTGTGGAGAGTCTAAAACAGGATCCTGATTTTAATCTGGTGCCCTCGCTCATTGAGAAAATTGTTTTGCCTAAAGTCAATTGTAAGTCTATTCTGAGTTAAGTGTTTAAAGTGTGCCTCTAAACCTTGCTTTTTATTTCAGCTCTAGTCACGGAATGCTGGGATCCATTGTCCACGACACAAACGCTACGTCTTGTTGGTTTCATCAATCGACTAGGGCGCGAATTTCCGCTCACAAGCAGCAACAAGCAGCTGAAAAAGTTATTCGAGTCCATTTTGGAACGCATGCGTCTCGCTCTTGAGAACGATGTATTCATCCCCATCTTTCCCAAACAGTAAGTTAAATGCCAATAATCTGCAAGACATGAGTTTTAAATTAAAATGTTTGTTAATTTTAGGGTGCAAGAGGCAAAGGGTTCGTTTTTTCAACGTCAGTTCTTGCAGCGGTCTGAAACTGTTTCGCAACTTTCTCAGCTGGCAGGGTATTTTGGCAGATAAACCACTGAGGGAGCTGGCAATAGGTGCGCTACTCAATCGCTATCTATTGTTAGCGATGCGAGTCTGTACGCCAAATGATGCAATAAACAAGGCCTATATTATTGTAAATACACTGCCGACTGTTTGGTTGCTTCCCAACAGTGACACTTTAAAGAATCTTGAGCTATTTATTAACTACATAAGACAAACGTTGGAAAACTGCGATGCAAACAATCCACTATATATGTAAGTATGCAAATACACTTTTTAATTTTAATTTAACTAACAAATGTTAAATTTTTTTCGATAGGCAATCCTGTGACAAGGCCAAGCAGATATTACAAAGACTTCATAGCTTATAAAGTGCAGCAAACATAAATAGCTAACTCTAAAATACAATTAAGTCGTAGCTCAATAATGGCTTTTGCTTTTGTAATTTCAAAAACAATCAACTACACCTGATAGCAAGATTACCATTTAATTAATAAATGAATTTTTTTCGTGCTCTCCATCTATACAATTTGTAAATCTGTCTTCTGAAAGTTAAAATATAAGTGTACATACTTTGTTTAAGAATATGTTCATTAAAAATTTCGGATTGATTGTTCTGTTAGTTAATGAAGAGATAAGACAAACCCGTCTCAATGAGAAATTGTCTTTCGTATATAAAACATAATCTAAAAAGGTGATACAAATTCAAACACGCTTTTGATAACTTTATTGATTGTAATCAAGAGACTTGTGTGCATAGCAATAATAATAAAAATAGTTTTTAAATTATGTACACAATACATTAACAACTCCAAATCATATGTATGTTACATTTAATGCAGACCATAACCAATTAAAAAAAAGCTAAAATTAAACCAATTGCTGAGTTGACTGTTTTTAAATCAAAAATGTGTACATTTTCAGTGTTTTTGGAAGCTCAAATGTTTTCAAAGTGTATGTAGTTTAATCAGCCTTGGATACGGATGCACGTGAATAGTTTTGGGCCAACTCCACAACATCCGCTTGCAGCGTTTGTAGTTGTTCGTTTAGAGACTTCGACTCGGCGCTATCAGAAGATGCTTGTTGCAACACTTGCAGAACGAGATCTATACGAATTTAAAATATAATCAGTTCCTGCTACGTTTATAAGCTTAATTTGTTCATACCATGATAACGTAGCAGCAGTGCATTTTGCGGTTCATTTAGCGAAGCTCGAATGTGCTGTAATATGGAGGAAACAAATTTGCCCGATGCATGCAGAATGCATCCAGTGATTGTCGTAAACAGAATAAGCGCAGCCAAATGCAATAAAAGTGCCGGTTCTTGACACTCCAGCAGCTGTTGCAGCAACTTTTCCTTGTGGCCCACAATCAACTGACGATCTTTTTTCTTGTCAGCTTTTTTGATAATCATGCTGCAAGTTTTGAGTACAGCCTCCGTGGCAAGCTCAAACTCCTCGATGCTTTTGTTCAGGGCTTTGTTTTGTTCCAACAACGCGTTGCGATATTGCGCATCTGTTTAGGGGAATATACAAAAGAAATTAATTTATAATAATTTATTTAATACGAAAATAACTTACCGCACTCTTGCACCAGTTTGACACGTTGGTCGACATTCAGGTTCGTAGATTTGACCGTTAGACTGCATTCCGCTGCCACATAAAGTGTTAGTTCGTTGCAAATGTCATTGCCAAGAGATTTGAGCAGGTATTTGACCAACTGTGTTTGTGTGTCGGCGTTAAAGAGCTTAAGACCCTTCTCGTAGAGACGTATGTCCACGAGCAAAGTATTTACACGCTCCTGGATGGCAGCATGCGTTTGCCTTCGATTCGTTTGTGGCGTTGCCTCATACAGTTCCTGGGCCTTGGCTAGTGCAATTTGATTCATCTGGCTAAAGTTGATAATAAATATATATCAGTTTAATACTTCATTATAAATTTCAACTATTTACTTTAGGTAGAGAGCTGCTATAGGTTTGGCCAGGTGCTCCAAACCCTCCTCCTCCAGCGTGGGCTTAATCAAAGCTATAATATCCGAAATTTTCACCAGCTCCAACGTTTTTACGGTCTTACGCGAGTTGTTTGCAGACTGCTGCACTGCATCCTCTTCATCGTCGCTGTCATGATTGTGAGCTGCACGGCCACGTTGATGCTTCTTTGTGGACTTTGTTTTCGTTTCGCGTCCTTGAGAGCCGCCACCCGCTTTGCCGGACGAAGCCTTTTTGCGACGCTCCTCCCGCTTGTCCAGCTTGCTGTCATCATCGGGATCGTAAGCGGATCCCAAAGTGTGGCCAGCCTTCTGTGCAAGCGTTTTCTCTACAACATATTGCTGATAAGCACCACTGTCTATGGCTGTTTTGGCTAGGGCTTGAGCCATGTCCTGACAAGGTTGGACCAATTGTGTAAGGTATGCCTGGGAGAAGACTAAACAATATGGTTAAGACCAAGTTTATACACTACTCAAAGTCTAAGCACTTACCTATGCTTTCCAAAAACACAAATTGACTGGGATTACTGTGCTTTTGAGCCATGACAGCGTTGAAAGCCTCCTCAATATCTTCTTCGGACAAATTTGATGGCAGTATGGTGGATAAGTCCAGATATTGCTTGGTGGCACTGCATTCATTTAGTGCAGCAACAACAGTCAGCTCAATGAGGCGTGCGCCCAGTGCCACACGCTTGAGAAATAGGAACTCCTCATTGGGAAACTGTTTGCGAATGTATGACTTAGCATCGGAGATGCCCAGCTTGTTGATGGCCTCGTATTCCAGGAAACTGTTTTGCTTGTAGAAGGAATTTACCCAATCCGCCTGAGTTTTGGCATAGATGTGCGGCACATACTGAGCATTTGCCAGCTTAGAGGTGACCTGTCCAGCGGGATTGATTTCATCCAGCAACGAGTGAAAGATCTTTTCCTGCACATTGATCTGCTGCAAGATTACAGCCACATTGGTGGGCTTTGTGATGGCAGCCAGAGCGCCTCGAATTTTCGCCTTGCAGCGCTGAATGTAGGCCTGGGTGAAAAAGACGCGCGGATTGCTGGCATCCTGGCGACCCTTGATCAACTTGCCCAAATGCTTTTCCACCACCTGATGCTGCAAAAAGTCGGATGGCAAATCAAATTGTGACGTTAAGTCTGAAATGGAAATTTCGCCACGTTGCGCCAACTTTTCATTAATCTCCTGCGCAATGTGCGTAATATAATCCTCATCGATAAGCTGGCCCAGCATCAGATGTATTTGCGGATCATTGGCAGTAATGCGTTCCGCCAGCGTCTCGATTCTCGACAGATCCACATTCAGCGTTTTGCTGACCTCCACAAGATTCGCTCGTCCACCATTGGCATACAACTCATCTTGAATTTCACGCTCCAAGTGCTCTGGGGTAATGTACTCTTTGCCATCGTTGGTGAACACAACATCGAGTAGTTGTTTTTCTAGCAGCAAAGTGACGATTTCAATGCAATTACGTTCGGAGAGCCTAGTCAGAAAAAAAAATGAAATCGTTTGTTATTGAAACAGCTGTTCAACAACAGTATTCACAACTATTTACTTCTGCAGCGTGGACGTCAATTGTGCCTTTTGGAAATCGGCGGCCAAGCGTTTTATCTCATCCCAGTCGCTACTCATATTTATTTAATATTTAATGCGATTATGTATATTGTAATCCCAATCAGAAATGTGACGCGTCAACTAAATTGGATTGTCGTCGCTCAATTATCGATACATTTTTGTTAGCCAACAGCTGATTGACAGTATAACAGTGCTGTCGGTTTACGATAACCCAAACAAGCCTTGCTGTTGATTTGGTATATAAATGACATTAACAATAAAATACCATTTAATATCATTTACAATCTTTCTCAGCCAACTCAGTGTAGATGACAAGCATTTACAAGATAAATTAGGGTTAAATGAATTTGGCAAAATGTTGCAAGAACTTTTCGGCAAGCCTAATTTCAAACGCACAGATCTGTTAGATAAACGCTAAACTGTCAGCACTACTTTGGTATTTGTGCAAAAACACAGATACGTTCACACCTTCGTATTTGGATTATTATTTTTAAATGAAGTTTAGATTAAAAGTAACTAAAAAAAAATGTAAATAGAAATTGATGTGTGTGTATATAGAGCAAGCGATGTATTAATAACGAACTGTGCCAAGATGTCAATATCCAAATTATTTGTGAAAGTTTTTAACGAAGACATTTTTGAGCACTTGGATCAGGATAACTCAGACTTGGAAGATGATTTGGAGGGAGCAAATTGCTCCAACGTGCCGGACCCACGTTCACCAAAGCTGGATGAACTCTCCGTGACAAAGTACGTTTACAAAAATGATGGTTTTGAGCATTAACATCAACCTAATCCTTTGCAGACAAATGACAATTGTAAGAAACTGGCTTGATGACAAATTTCAACAGATACAAACGGATAGCAATGAGGAAATACGACGACTCTACATAGAAACAGAGGCGCGCATCGGACCCGAACTGGCCATTTTCGATGTCGACTATACGACAACTGTGCGTGTGTCCTCCGACAGATTGACCTTGCGCTCCCAAGGCAGCTTCAACACGGTGCGCGCAAATTGTTGCGTCTATGGAGGCCGTTGGATGTATGAGGTAATCATTTGGGGGGGTTTGAGTTTGAATGTTGGTGGTTGCTTGGCCAACGGTCAATGACATTGAAGTGTCTACAAAATAAATGGTTAATTGTTGGGTGTGGGTTGCACGTGCGCGTTATCGAAAATACTAATGACCTGTATTATTTGCTACTAGATTCAACTACACACCAAGGGCGTCATGCAAATCGGCTGGGCGGCGAGCAATTGTAGTTTCAATGAGAACAGCGGTGTGGGCGATACGAAATTCAGCTACGGCTACGATGGCAGCAAGCAACAGGTCTGGCACATATCCACCAAAAAGTGAGTAATAAACAATAGAATTTGATCGATGTTTCTTACTAAAATAATATTTAAACAGATATGGCGACAAGTGGCAAATTGGTGATATCATAGGTGTTACCATCGATGTGGATCATGAGATTATTGAATACTATCGCAATGGACGTTCCATGGGCGTCGCTTTTGACAAAATACAAAAGGGACCGGGCATTACATTTTTCCCCGCCATCTCGTTGGGCTATACGCAGGGCGTGCAAGCGAACTTTGGCAATCGTCCATTTGTATATCCGGTGGCTGGATTTAATCCCCTGATGGCACGTCCCATACTGAAGCTGCGTCGCGCTAATTTACTCATGGACTATCTGATCAATTTGGCGGGCATCTTCTCGCATTATAATTCACAAACTCGCAGCAGTCATGTTTCTAGCGAGGCCAAAGTGTCGACCAAGAAGACAGTTTATTGCATATTTGCAACGCTGCTGATAGAACGCTTCACAAGTGAGGTCTTCGATCCGTATATTATCGAGGATGTGCTGCTGACGCGCATCTCTAATATGACAACACTGCAGGGTGAAAAGGAAACGCGGCATAGCGTCTTGGCTGGTCTATTGTCGTTGTTTTGGAACTTCATGGAGGGTGAAGAAATGAAGTTTGTGATGCGCAAGTTGGTCAATGCTCTTCTGGCCACATTCACGCACACAATTCAGGGACAGGACTATGGCAAACATCGCCAGGCGTTAAATGTTCTTCATTATCTTTGTTTGCATGAACAGACACGAAAATATCTAATCGAAGGCAAGCTTTTTAAAAAGCACTGGTAAGCAAGTATTCTCTTAAACGTTTTGAAAATATGTTTTCTAACTGCGATTCATGGCTTTTAGTTTGGCATTCTTTATGTACATACATCCGCTGGAGTTTTACATAATGGAGGAGCTGCTGCCAGACTTTATGGCATGGACAGAGGGTATTGATGGACCGAAGGATAAATATATAAGCACCGTAGAAAAGGTGCGCAAGATGACAGACGGCTTGTATGGTGCCCAAAAAGACTTGCTCAACACACTTATGATCAATACAGATGGCAGCTTTGAGACGCCATCCACTCGCAAACTGTTCCTTACCAAAATGAGACGCTATGTCATGGATCTGAGCATGGAGCAGCGCGTAAGTTGGTGCGGTTAGCACACAGCGTATTTATATTTTTTGTTTATCTTTTGTTTTATTTTTTATAATTTTTTCTAATCTATTTATATTTTTTGTAGCCCTTTCATGCCTTTTTTTTTATGCAGTCCAGCATACAGCATCCGTTGGATCCGCCCGTTGCTCTCGCCTTTGTTTCCATACTAATCGATCAGGTGCGATTGCTATTTAAGGAGGAGTTGCCCAGCCATATAATGGAAGTGCCCATGGATTATTTTGTGGATGGTACATTTGATTATATGCATTTTGATCGCGTTGGCGGAGTTTTGTCACATTTGCGTAAGGTTCACAGAGGTGACATCGATACTCATTTGGGTGCAGAACGTGCCCAAGAAATTTACGATGAAGATCGTACTTCGGTGCGCGTTAATGAAGTGGGTAAGTAAACATTATATCCAAACAGTTTACCCACTTTTTATCGTGAATTGTTAAACGCATTGCAGATAATACACTTTACCTGCTAGGTGCCAACATAAACAATGTGGATGTTGTTGTACATGCCCAAGGCGCCAATAGCTCGAATTTCACACATTTTCCAAATCAGCGCCTATCGCAAAATCCCGAAACAACAGCTCCCGGCAATCTTGGCTCAGAGTCTAGTGTGTGCGAACTGTTGGATATTTGTGTGCTCTTCTACTATTCTGCCGGGCATAAATATATAGTAAAGATTGCTGCGGTACGTGATGAAATCGCTATGCTCAATGAAGTGCTCAAGGAAACGAAATACTATCGCGAGGATATCGAACGCAAACTTTTGACACTGGAACAGCATGCAAATGTCTGTATGAATGAGAATCATCAGCATATTATGGCTGAGTTGCGATCGAAGTTTAGTCAGCGACAAAATGTATTTGCGGTTAGTTAAAAACGAATTCTATTCCAACAAATATTTGTTTTTACCTTAAGCAAAACACTTACTATTTACTTTGAATCAAACTCAAAACTGAATATTAATACGCTAAAGGTACATAAATTATCCCAAATATGTTCATTATTCACAGACACGTTCCATATCGCTGGCGCGAAAACAAGTGTGGCTGCGTGCTGTTGCCTTGAATACCCAACGCCGGGCTTTGTTAATATGGCTAATGGAACGAGTTGTGCGTTCATTGACAGTAAGTGAGAATAAACATAAAAAATAAATACATATTAATTCGTTTTATTTTTACAGAG
Organism: Scaptomyza pallida; assembly: GCA_018152965.1. Lineage (NCBI taxonomy): Eukaryota > Metazoa > Arthropoda > Insecta > Diptera > Drosophilidae > Scaptomyza > Scaptomyza pallida. The sequence goes on along the minus strand of JAECXP010000004.1, from coordinate 8,502,586 downwards.
CTCCTCCAATTCGGGTCCACTATTTGCATTTGTGCCTGAGGTCTATGTAAATACTTTGCCCATATTGCTGGACGCTGTGATGGACTTTAGTCATCATGAGATGCGTGCTCAGTTCGATGTGTCCGATGCCGAGTGTTGCATCAATGCCTCTGCCGAGTTTCTGGGTATGCATGCAGCGGATTCACGTATTGTGCTTGCTTCCTGCAAGGATTCTCTACTGCAGGCACTGGGCACACTAACGTGTCACAAGGCGGGCGTAAGAGCTCTGGAACGTTCCTCAAAACGCGCTCAATCCTCGTTGGTGCGCGCTCTGCTGCGACCCTATGAGAATCGTGCTTGGGGTCAAAGCAATTGGCTGCTTCTACGCTTCTGGCTGGGCGAGGGCTATGCCTTTAAAGATGCACGCCAGCCGAGCGTATGGCAAGGGGGCTCACAGCCACTGCATCAGGGCTTGTGTCGCAGTCGCTCCAGAAATGAGACGCACACGGGATTGCTGCATAATGTGGCGCCTGCAAATCCGTCTAAGCATTTTCAGCGCTTAATAGGCAACAAACTCTTGGAGGACGAACCATTTGCCACCACGTTCCTTAACTCGGTGCTGAGTCAATTAAACTGGGCGTTTTCAGAGTTCATATTGCTGCTGCAGGAGGTGAGCTATACCTGTTAATAATATGTCCACAATTCAAATTATTCTTTATATTTTAGATACAAAATACAGCTCAGAGACAGGAGAACACGCTCTTTGAGCCAAAGCAGCTTAAGATCTGCTCCATGTGCTTTGAGCTAACAGTTTCACTGATGCGTTGCCTAGAAATGATTATAACCGTATGCCCAGACGTTGTCACAGATGAGTCGCGTGCAAATAGCGATCTTATATTGAATCGCATTTGCCAGCTCATCAGTCAGGTGTTGTCGCGAGTCACAGTGCCGCCTGGCTGCTTTCAGTTTGTGGTCGATATGTGCTCAGCGGATCTGAATGCTGTGACACATTTTCCCATCATCTCTGCGGCACTGGGCATATTGCTGGCATTGTTGCGTAACGAGATGGATAACGATGTAACACCGCAGAAGGTGACACGAATATCGCGAGCATTCCTAACCGATCCCAGTTTTCAATTTGCAACGCTGGAGTTTGCGTTGGGCGAGATACGGACTCCGCTGCTGGAACAGAAGGATATACCGCGTGGCAACTTTGATCCTTCGTCGCGACCTCACATCGATCCACTAACCAATGATGTGCGTGTGCCAAATCTTAATAATTCCAAACGTATACGAGCTGATCCGCCCATCATCAAATTTGCGCTGACTGATTGTGAGTAATTTGAACTGGTTTTGGAAACCTTAACTGAACTATATTTATTTTTCACAGATCCAACGCATGTGACGCATGATGAAGTCGAAGATGTGCGCCATCTGATTGAGAATCTGCGCATTAAACAGAGTTTGCTCTCGGACATAACATTGCCATCGGAGGATTCGCTGTGTCCCATTTGCTGTGCCAAGCCAATCACTGCTGTATTTACGCCGTGCAAACATCAATCTTGCAGTGACTGCATCATGCAGCACATGATGAACTCAAAGCTGTGCTTCTACTGCAAGACGACGATACAAACCATCGAAACCTTAGATGGCACGCTCATCTACTCCAATGAGGAAGCGTTGCATCCATCTGCACGAGAAAGTGCTTAAAATAACCCACCAACAACCCCAACAACCTAAAATCTAGTCACCTCAAATTGCTACGCTTAAAATGTGGTTATTTACTCACACACTATATCTATATACATGCATATATATATACTATATATATTTATAACTTTCAAGTTTTTTTTTTCCGTTTCTCTATTTATATTGTTTATGCTCGCAATTATTATCGATGTGATATGCTAAAGTGCAATTTAGAACAAGCTGCATAAACAAACAAAATTCATATACCAAACAAATGTAATTATTATTGGTAGCACAATTATTATATATATAAGCTATTTTATGATCTCCCCGCTTGCATAGTATTATTTATGATGAGCACAAAAATACATATACAAATGCATTTAAGCCCAGTTCCACCAAGTAAAACTATTTAATTTGAATAGTTTGCATTTAATACTCAACATATATTATAAACTGTATTTAAGGTTGATAAGTTATCTCAATGTTAAAGGAAATTTTTGTGTTTAAAAGTCATTTGATGCATTAGTATATGAAATATATAATAACACAACCTAATTAACTAAATAGACTCCAACATCAATTGTAAACCAATTCCTATATTTTTTTTTGATACTTTCGCTAAAGCCTGACTTAAGTTAAGTAACATAAACCAAATTTAGATAATTTCATAAGACGATTAGCGTTGCTTTTGCCTCGTTTTAAATCTTTTTATGTTAAAATATTTATATATACATATATATATTTATTGAAAAGTACAAGATGTGGCTGGCCCGAGGTTTAAGCCCTACAATTTATGCATTTCTGAGAAACATACAAATAAATAACTTTTAAACAACTTCTTGCTCGTACTTGTGCCCGACTTTTCATTCACATTTAAGACTTAAAATAATAAAGCGTTTACTGGGTGTAGTACATATCATTATATATGTAAGTAGTATACAATGTAATTGAGCATATTAATGCCATCATATATGAGTCAGGTGGTAACAGGATGTATGAAGTCTTAGTTAAAATAATTTGCTTTACCTTTAACTTTTCTTTGGTATTGTCATTTTCGAGAGGTCAAGAAATTTGTATCTTGCGATTAACATTTAACGAGGTACATTGACAAACATATACTATGTAGATATATAAATATAGTAAGTAGAACTATTTGAATTTTAACAGTTTTGTTTTTTTACAAGGTTTTGATTTTAATAGTGACAGTTGTCATAAACGTTAAAGCCCTGCTTCAACCAGATAAAGTTAGGTACACATACTACTACATATAAATATATATATACTGTATACATATGTATATAGAAGAATCAACAACTAACTAAAGTTTAAAATCTAATAATTGCTGTGACTACAGTCTAATTAAAACAAGCGCGAGCGGGAACATTGAGATATAGACGATATGACTTTTTCCGGCATTGAATTCTATTGCGTCCCGTGAGTTGTCTACAGTATGCTGCAGGCATTGGAGTGCATGCGATGAGAGTGTCGCCCATTGCCATGTCCAAATCCACTGCAGCACTGATGTGTTATCGGACCGGAGCTGCGCGTATGCTGGAAACTCTGGCTATTGCTCATCTTTGGCTCATGCATCGCATAATGACAGCTGGGCGCATGGCTGTGCCTAAAAAGAATATGTTGTTTAATGTTGCACTGTCTCTTTAAATCTTTGATTCTTACCCATGATTACATATGCTCGAATCAGATATGGAGCTGGGCATGGCACGGCCTAATGTCGGTGGTGGCAGGAACAGTGGGCAACCACCTGATGCCAAATCATCGCCACCACCACCAGCGTCACCGAATATGGCCAAACGCATATTGGCCGCCTTGGCAGCGGATTGAGATTCCACTTCGTGCGCTTCTTCAATCATCTTGTCCAGCTTCTCCATGGCCTTGGTTTGTTTGGCGGCCAGAAAGGCCTTGCGAGCTGCCTTCGACATGGAATGGGGTCTAAAAGGAAATGAGATTATGATTAGGATTAGCTTATGTACTGAAAAAAGAATTTTTTTTTGGTATTTCAATTTAAATGATCTTCTGATCAAGTTTTATTTTCGTTTTTAAAACTATTATATTTAATTATTAATTAATTAATTAATTATTATATTTAAGTTGTGTTAAAAAACGGCGGAAACTTATTTGTAATCCTTATAACATAATTCATTTTGAAGATCGTATTTAAAATTTTTATGAAACTATTAAATTTTTTCGAAACCAAAGAGATAAAACAATAAGAGGACCCCCACTTGCTTAAAGGATCACCAGATCCGTCTCAAACCGGTCTATAAACACATTACTATTCACTGAATTAATAAAATCCACTGTGCATGCAAAAAATGTGTAAAAAGTGAAAGACAAAATGTTGTTTAATATTAGTTTCCGACTTTTAAGCTTATAAATTTAAAAAAAAATGTATGTCCTTACGCCTATTAATCTGCTACTTGGTAAAGGGATTTTCATAAAATGTTTACCTGGCTGGCGCCGAGCTCGAACGATGCGGTGGTGGTGAATGAAGTGAAACAGACGTTAGGGAATCCTTAGAGCCCGGTCGGTTATTGCTGCTGCTGCTTGCCTGGACTGCAGCCGGTGCTGTGCTCATGGGACAGGCACGCGGTGTGGGCACAGCAGCTGGCGTCGGACATGTGCCTTTGGATGTGCTTGCAATAACTGCGATTTCCGGCAGCTGCGGTGTATTTGCCGCCTCCATGGTGGTGCTGGTTGAGAAAGTGATTTTTCTAATTAGAGTGGAGATGATGGCAACAACTCAGGCAAATCTTAAAGCTCGGACTTACTTCAACTTGCTGGCCTTGTCCCGATCCAGTGAGGCATTCGATGTGGATGGCTTTAAGCTGGCGCTGCTGCAGGTTGCCGTCTCGCGGGGTGGAGCTGTTGCCGGCGGCGTCAACTGATCCATGGCAGCCAGCTCTTCAGGTGTAAACTGATCCGGATGACTGGGCCGGGGCTTGTGCGGAGCGCTCCCAATGCGAAATGTTGGACTAAATGCACAGGGCGATTGACAATTGTTGTTGCCACTGCTGCTGTTCGCCAACGAGCCACGTGAGATTTGCAGATCCTCCAGAAACTCCTCCGTGTCCAGTATGAGAGAGCCAAAAATGTCACTGGGCGAGCGCATGAAAACGTGACCAGTGGAATTGGAACGAGATTCGCGTCGTCTATTCTGCTCCGTATAGCCACCACCACCACCACCACTACCAGAGCTGCCCCTTACTGGAGAGTTGGCAATGCTTCTTCTGGCTACATCCTTGAAGGTAACCGGGGAATAGATGCGACTGCTACGCTCATCGCTGGCCGGAACAGCTACAGCTGTTGATCCAGCTGCAGCTGCTCCAGGTGAATGATGTGCCATTGTCGTTGCTGCAGCCATTGCACCACTGGCACTCAGCACCACATTTGACATGGCTGCCGGTGGTGCAGCCGGCTCCACAGTTGGAACTGCTGCTGGAGTCAGTGGCTTGGGGCTTGGCAAAATGGCCTTTGCCATGGGCATTGGCGTCAGAGGTGCTGCTGCCATGGGATGCAATGGTACTCCAGCAGTTAGTTGCAGTGGCAAGCGATTATCTCGCTCCTCCAGCCAGTAGGTCTTCATGGTGCCTTTGCCCTTGACATCAATCTCACCACGCTCAATAATACGATAGTTGGGTCCAATCAGCACCTTTGTGGACTCCGATATATGCACCTTCATGGCAATGCTTGTGGATTCCATTCTGGAGGCAGTATTCACACTGTCGCCAAAGAGGCAATAGCGCGGCATCTTCAGACCCACAATGCCAGCAACAACGGCTCCTGAATGAACACCAACACCTTTTGAAATAAAATAAAAAATATTTTTATAAGTTGATTTAATGCTTTTTATCATAATATGTTGTATAAAGTAAGCTGGAACAATCCTAAATACCTTAAAGAAACTGAATCCCATTTTTTTTTTTTTTTTTGACTTACGCATTCTTAAATGTTGTCCCGTTGAGGGATCCTTCAAATCGGTTATGGCATCGACCATATCCAGGGCCATATCACAGACTCTTTCCGCATGATTCGCATCCTTGTCCGGTGCTCCAGCCACCACCATGTAAGCATCTCCAATGGTTTCCACTTTGTACACCGAGTTGCGTTCGGTGAGTGTATCAAATATGGAGTACATGGCATTCAACATGGACACCACTTCCATTGGGGTGATGCGACTACAAATCTCAGTGAATGTGACAATGTCCGAAAATAATATGGAGACACTGTCAAACATCTGTAAGGTAAATAGAGATTAGTATTTGTGTAAGCTTTAATTCTTTAATTTGAAAATCCACCTCGCAGGTATCTATGGGATTCTCGCCACGTCTGAGCCGGTCTGCAACCTGCTTGGGTATCATCTGATACAATAGCTCATCTGTGCGTCGCATTTCCTCGTCCAGCTTACGCATAGACTCCTCCAGTTTCTTGGACTTTTGTTGCTCCTGATCCAGTGCCAGCTTGAGCTCCACAGATTGTTGTGTGCCCGCCAGCATAAGATCTCTGCTAAAGTCATGCATGGACAAATCGTTGATGTAGAGACCAGTTGTGATCAGAGATGTCAGATCAGGCATTACTGGTGTGCCCAGGAACATGATCATGCGCCAGTTCTCCATGTAAACCATTTGACCTGGGAAAAAATGATTAAAATTTAAGTAATCTCAATTAAAATCTTTACACGAAGATAGATTAAGTTCAAGGTTCCTTAAGCAAAAACATTTAAATTATATTTTTTTTCTAGGTTATTCAAAATTATTTCTGCATTAAAAGGGGCTTTTTATTTTTCTTTGTACTTAGCGGAATTTTTCATTAGTTATGAGTATTTATAATGATTTTTAGGTATAAATCATGAATTTGCTAATTAGTTTACAAAATTTTCACAAGCAAAGATGCATTGGACTAATTATAAACATTACCTTTGAGCCTAAGAGACTTCTCCGGTTCACTGCCATCGTCATGCAGCAGCAAATCCTCATTTTGTGCATCCATTCGTTCCGTTACCGGATCGACGGTAACCAACTCGAATATGTTGTTAGTACGATTCAGTATCTAATGAGCAGAGTTAATTAGCGAAACATGAATACCTGCATACATAGTATGTAACATGCAAAATTCAAAATTTCAAAAGCAGTGCACATACAGTTTGAAACTTGAATGCAATTAGAGGGCGAACCAAATCGAACCAGGCTGTAATCTTCTTGCCCAATAGCTCCGGCAATATGACCATCAAAGAGTTACCAATGCTACGCACAACCATGTCAGCTCTGCAAGGCAAGCATGCAGGATGGTTAGTCAGAGGGGTATATAGTATGTAACTAAACCCCCTTGGGGAGATTGATTATGTGCATTCGCTTACCCAAATACGATGCAAAATGGAAATATCTCAAATAGTACGTGGGCGCTGATGGGCAAATGTTTCTCCTCACGTGTCATGGCCAACGAGGCGAGTGTGAAGGCTCGGTTATCGAATGTCAGTTGAAAGGTCACGTGCACCGTATCAAACAGTATCTCCTCGCGCACCAGCTCAATGTGCATCTCCTTGTGATAGAAGTAGCGTGCCACCTCACGTATCTGGCCCATTGTATAGTATACAAAGCCTCGCCTCTTGGATCGATAGTGCAATGTCAAGCCTTGCTTCGTTTCATTCTCACATATGAAACTGGGTGCACGCATGCGCGGATACGAGAACTTTAGATACTCATGCAGATTATCCAGTCCGTTGAGAAAATCACGCATGTGCCGTCCCAGCACAGAAAGTACACGATCGTAGCCATATTGACCCACAAAGCCAACAAAGTAGACACCCAAACGATCCATAAACTCACGCTCCGAAACGCCCAAAACCTGTAAAAATATTTAAAATTAATTAAAATTATTATTAAATTAGATATGTTAAACCTAAACTTACCGTTTGTGCCTTTTTGGCCAGCTTTTGCAACAGATTTTCGGGGTATACTTGATGCACACTAAATGAGGGCGCATCGATGCCCGCCTGCCGTCTTATGTCCTCCCATTTCTCCTCACCGTACACGGACTTGATGTACTCCGATAGATTTTCCAACAGTAGACCATACATGATGCAAGCGTTGTAAGCTTATTTACAGTTGGAAGTTATCTGCTTGAATCAAAAAGCGATTTTTTGGCTCATTGCCGTAAGACTTTTCGATTTTCACCTGTTAAATAAAAGCAGATTTTTAAAACAACTTCAGATACCTATTGCATGCACTTTGTAGGCAAGAGTTAAGCTATTGTACCAAACCAAAAGACCTTGAACTAATAGTTCTTTTATGCCAAAACCACTTAAACTCTTAAGCAGTTTCATGTATTATATGTTTTATTGAAAACAAACAAACACAAAACAAAAGTAATTTATGAATAGCTTTGTTCTTCGTGTCGAGTAAGTCTGCAAAATATGTAAATTGGCAATACAATTTATATAGTTGACCAGCCCACCGTAAGGCTGTAGTTTGCATGGATAACTGTGCGCATTTCGGACCAAAACCCCCAAAGGCAAGCTACAAATGTTGACTTTTGTGCAATGCGCCAGACATTTGTCGCCTTCGTAATTTATGCCAACCTCAAGCGGAATCAGTACAATTTTTGGATTTTGTTGCCTTTGGGGAAATATGTCAATAGATTGGCTTGCCTTTTGATGCGGCACTTTCGTTCATCCATCCACACATTTTTGATTTAAATCAACAGTTGTGCAACGAAGCGAGAAAAAAATTTATACAAATCTCACTAGAAAATATTGACTTTCAATTTGAATTGGCACGTTTTAAATATTAGTAAGGAAATTTAATATTGCGGAAAATGCAAATTCGCAATTGTGATTTCAATGGAAAATGTAAACTGTAAATGAAAGTTAATGAAAATACAATATAATTTGTATAAACGCGTTAATTAAATACTCATGAATATGAAATAAGATATATTTAATCAGAAAAATGCATTCAATGCTTATCCTTTAACGAAAATGCTTAATGATTAATGAAATGCATTGTAATTAACTTCAATTGAGTTTTTGTGGCTTTAATATTTTTCAACCTCTACCTTAAAATTAAATGACCTTAATCCGTTACTCTACATATTGACACTTAAAAGTGCTGCAACTAAATAATTGAGTTTTATGAAGTTTGAACTCTTCACTGTCAGGTAGAAAATATTTTTTCTAGGTATACACTATGTATGGTGTACATTTTACAAAGAGGCGCAACAGGATCCTGGAAAATTGAATTGTGAAAGATGCATTAGATAATAACGTTAGAACGCATCAAATGCAATTAGGTGTAAGCCAAACAAGACTTGCAAGAATATAAAGCATACGCAACGTATGCAAATGCATATTGTGTTGCTAGACAAAACAACAATAACTTGTGGAAAAGTGAAATGTTATCAACCAGCAACTCAAGGCTAATTTTGGCTTGCTCCACTTTCACACGCGCCTTTTATGGCCAGCGTAAGTGACTGTTAATTGAGCCAAGACAATAGATATCTGTACATAGCCAACAATTAAGTGTAAATGCGCAGGACAATTGCTATTTATACCGTGTCGGCGGCATGCTTTGGCAATCTGGCCAATATCAATGCCTTTGCCCTCAAATCAACGCTAATTCAATTGCATTCAAAGGCAGCACCTGCACCATTTGCCACAGCAACTAGCAGTGCACTAGCCGAGTAATTGAAAGACATTCAAAATGACTGGCTGACATTTGCCTTGGGAAAATGCTCAGGTCAAACTTGCATAATAAAAAGCTGCTGCCACATCCACCATTCGCCATCCGCCAAACGGGACATATGTTCTTATTCCTGTTGCACAGTCAGTGCAGCATATGGCGTCGTGTCAATTGTAAGTCATATGTAATCCATTGGAAGCTGAGTAAATTGAGTTATGCACTTACAACACTGCAGAATGAAATGCTAGCAAGCCTCAAGCCTCAAGGCTCACGGCTGCCTAGCTGTTGCTTACAATTTGCTGTAAATTACGAGAAGGCTGCCACAGTTCACAAATTGCGGCGCCTCAAAGTGCATGCTGGCATAAAAGATGAGCTTACATTTAAATTGAAAGTGTGGCTGACTGAAGGTGAATTCAAGAGAAACATCACATTAATGCCACTAAGGCTCTCGGCAGAAAACCATTTCGCGGAAGTACTAGACTTAATCTTAAAAACAATATTTTGTTAATTTAATAAGACAATATTGATACACCAAAATTTTAAAACATTATCTTAATTAACAATCTAAGTAAATGATTTAATGTCGGTGATTTTTATTCTCAGAAAGATTTTTTTACTGACCAAATATTATTCAAATATTTTCCCTGCAATTTGCTGAGCAGACAAATATGAAAAGTGCAAAACAGCAAATACTTCAACGAGAAATGAATCCATTACTCTCACTTTGCATAGATTTATTTACGCTTTATTGCCATTTGTTTTGTCATAAACGTATTTCATTGTATGCTTTATGGTTATCCGCACTCACCCCGCCAATTTTTCCATTCATAAATTTATCGTTTGGGTAACGCATAAAAAAATGCCGAAACCAAATTTGTATGCCGAATGTAAATCTGTATGAGCTAAACTCATAAATTTATGGAATCGCATTTGAGTGCAATGCATTTTTGTTTAAATTGGTTGGAAATTGTGTTAAAATAAAGTGAAATTTATGATTAAATTGATATGGTTTGTACTTTTTGCTATCAATTTCGTTGCCTTTCGCTCAATTTTGTTGTATTCAATTCAATTTTTTATCTGGCTTGAATTTAATTGCTCATAACATTTTATATAAACAAAAATACAATCCCTTGACGTCAGCCGGATAAAAATATATATGGAGGCAAAGCTTTTTTTATCCATTTTATTTTGTTTGTATTTTCTGAAATTTATTTGGGATGTACAATTATCAAAAAAAAGGCTGTCCGAAAGGTCTTAAATCTTTTTAATATATATAAAAACAATAAATGCGACGTATTTATAAAACAATAATGTGCGAACTAATATTTATATATAAAATGAACAAAATCTCGAAAATTAAAAGGCTTATTTAGACATGATACAAGCAAAAATTAGACAAAATTGTCAACACAACATTGTGTGGAAATAGAAATTAGACAACAAATAATAACCAAAACAACAACTTTCGTTTTTTGGTTTTTTTTTTTTTGGCTAACCAACAATTTGGCATTGAACACAAAACGACCTCAAAACAGCACTTGTGCCAAACCGATCAAAACATTGTCCAAAATGCTGTCATATGTTTTCTATTTTATTACATTATATTTGTTGTCTCGTTTTTATCGGCCAATTACGTTTCGGGCGTCTATTCATGAATGGAATGCTTATCGGATATACAGACATATACTAAACATATAAATGGCTCTCTGCACACGTTTATTTATTTATTTTTTTAAAACTTTTTTTGCGTGTTTAAATTGCCAAAATAATAAACAGGATGTGATGTGCGCTGTTTAGCGACGTCAGCACCCTATCAATAGGGAGCTGATATTAACAACTACCGCAGGAAATGTTTACAGTTTGATAGGAAGTGCATACGATCCATTTGATATTATATACATGTACTCAAATTTCAGGCATCATCTGACATTAAAAGAGGCATTCTTTGCTAATTGATATCCCATTAAATTCTTCGAACTTTAAGAACATTTAATGCGGATTAAATTGTAAATACAAAATAAAATGCATCTGTCAATAAATCCAATAAAAAAATATGTTTGGCTTGACATGCATTTTATTGCACACATTGTGCAGTAAAATGCCAAAATGGATTTTTGAAAAAGTAAGCGAAATGATAGAAACTAGAGAGTCACGCCTCTAGGCAGTATTTGAACATCACGATGTGTTATCATCAATCATGTCAAATTATGACTACATATTTCAAAAATGCAAAAGGGGCAGACATAGAGTGCAGGCTGCATGCAAAGTGGGCATCTAGCATAGTTGACCTTCATGTCCTTGGCCATCGTGTAACGCGTTAGAATGATGTGCAAAATCTGTCATTGCCATTGACATTGAGTGATGAAGTGCTATAAGGTGCAAATTGTTTTTGCACATTTTCGGATAGCGTCCATAAAAGAAACCAAAAAAAAGAGTCAAGTATTACTCAGTTAAATGCACTCAGGCTGCCATAATTTGATTTTAATGCTAGTGTGGCTGGTGTTGGCAAAAATTGAAAATTGAAAATTAATGCGTTGTTTACATTTACTCTTGTGTATTTGTCCCATCCGACATGTTTGCATTACATTTTCCAGCTTTCCGAAAACACCGATGGAAAAATCACGTCATATGCAAAAATTGTAAGGCAAAAACCATTTGAAACGAATTTATAAACAAACGAGGGAAAAAACAGCGAAAAGTCTGAAACACAAATAAATTATCAAAGCCAACACCTACTGGCAATGAGCAAAAAGTCTCATATACTCGTACATAGAGATGGCTTATGTATCGGACTTATGTTCTCATGTACATTGCGGCCACGCATGAGTATAATTATGAGGCAAACAATTAATTTTCAAGTTCATTTGCGTGGGTTATGCCAAGAGCGCATTGGATATACCATTTTGCAAAGACCCTAGCAGGGCATTCAATGTACATACATGTGTGTGTTTTAGCTAGAGCAGATGCTACTATGAGAGATACACATGCGATACGAGAGTTGAGAATGGATATATACATACGTATGCGTATACATGCACATAGATTTATTTTTATATTTTGAATATTTTTGCGCTTTGAAGGTGGCTGCTATATGTTAAGGTTAAAATATATACATGAACGATGCTATATAGAGCGGCGAGAGCTTTTTTAGCTTTCAGAACAAACAAATCACTTAACTCTATATTATTTTATTTGCATTACTGAAATGGCCAAATGTATGACTCAAAATTTGATTTGATTTTTTGCTTTTTGTGACTAGTATGTTTTGTAGACAAGTGTACGTAATATTGAAAATTGCTCATACGTCGCGTTAGCTTTGGTGATCATTTTGTTTTCATTCCCGTTGCGTCTCATTACGCTTGACACTCGAACAAAAATATGTAAAATGAAAACGGGAATTAAATAAAGACCAAGTGCAAGAAAACTAAAATCAACCATATGCAAAATTTGTTGCATATTGCATTGAAGACACCTTACTGTATGCAATATTGTATGCATCTATATAATTGATATATATCTAATACTATGTAATTGCTGCTGTCTGTTTAGTGTGCCACTGTGCCATTTTTGCAATAGTTTATGATATAAAATTTGGCAACATCCAAATACAGATCGAGAGAATGAGAGCAAAAAAAAAAATAATTAACACAATAATTGACCTCATTTCTTAAGCGTCCATTCGAATTTTTTTGCACAAGTGCCTCATATAAACGTATAATTTATGGTGCATATTTGTATTCGGCCCACTTACAATGATATATGTCACTTGGCTGCAAATAATTAAGATTGCTATAGCATTTATTTATTTAGCAGTCCTCTGAATCAAGTTAAGCTTAGCTTAACAAAGTAGGTAACATACATTGCTTAATCCGTCATCTTGGCTAATGGCTTAAGCGCCACGCCACGTCGCATGCTGGTTAAATCACTTGGGAATTGTAAGTGCAAGCTCATGCTTAACATTTATGGGGAAATTTTTTGGCATGTGTGCTGTGTGTTGTATTTAAAGCACTTAAGGATTGCTTAGACAGCTAGAGGATTGTGCTCGCGGCACTTGCAATAAATCGTATAATTAAAATGCTTAAATTTATTAAAATTGTCAAGCAGCTGCCAATTGAATATAACAAGTGTTTTGTATATGTTTGACATTCGGTTTATTTAATCAATTTATTAATAAACAAATATAATTGACATACATCCAGCCGCATAAAAACAAATTGCATCAAGTTAACCATCGTTTTGTTTGTGCTCCTTCTGAAACTACACAAAAAATGCCACTTTAACATGGCAAACAAATTGGTTTTTAAATCAAACTATGCATATAAAAAAGTGTTAAGGTAGGTGGGCATTTTTTTTGAAGAGCTGTTACAGCTTTCAATTTGGTTTGTGGAATTTCAATTGTTAAAGCACAGCGGCTGAACAGGCTGGAATTAAAATTGGCCGATAAAAATTTCTTATCATGTTGAAAAAAGCAAAGAGAGTTGGCTTTGATATTAATTTAACTTTAAAGACTCAAGCAAAAGGCAAAATTTAAACGAGTTATAGTAAAAATGGCACTGGAAAGTATTACAGGTCTTTCGCGCTTTCGCTCAGTAGACAAGTATACAGATAACCTTTTCGGAGAGAGTTATCCAATCTCAGCCAACAGAATTTCATTGATACAAGGCACAACCGATAATGAGAGTTGCAATGGGAAACACGAAAATACCACATTAGGATTTAGGTATGAGGGCGGCATTATATTGTGCGCTGATTCACTTGGAACTGATGGTGAAGCAAGGAGCATCGTTGAGGTGGACAAGCATATATTGGGCACCATTAATGGCTGTTCGGCCGATTGTACCTATTGGTATCGCGCCTTAAGCAGAGAGTGTCGATTGTATAATCTTAGCAATAAGCATCGCATGCCAGTAAAAATTGCCTCAAAGATGCTAAGCAACATGGCGTACAGGTTCAAGGATGGAGATTTTTGTCTTGGCATGATGTTAGCCAGCTTTGATTCAGTCTCTGGCGCCACTTTGATGCATATTGATTCCAAGGGCGGCAACAAAGAAATCAACTGCCTTGTTCTTGGCAGTGGCGAAATCTATGCAACAAACATTCTTGAAAAATTTTACAAATGGGATATGAAAAACGATGAGGCCTACAATTTGGCACTGCGTACATTTAACCAGTCTGCCGATAAGCCCAGAGTCGTTAGTCTCTTTCATATTCGAAAGGATGGCTGGTCACGTGTGACAAACAAAACTTCCAAGGAACTAGAAGAGTTGTATGCTTGTGATACTTTTAGTGGTTATGAGTCGAATGATGTGGATTAATTTAAGGTCATCATCTTCTTAGTCGTTCAATGCCTGAAACCTAATTAAATTCTTTTGCTATTTCATTTTATTGGACCACAAAAGTGTATAGGAAAAAGAATTTATAGCAAATCTAGAAAATAAATGCAACCATATAAAGACTTTGTGCTATGCTATTTTCAATTGTCAATTAAATGAACTTCAAAGCAATTAAAGAACTTTCAGTTTTACATTTTGCGTTAATGCTTTCGTTGAAATTGTTTTTGCCAATGCATAGAATGTGCGCCAGAAAGTAAAAGTTTAAACGATTTTTAATACCAAGCATTTAGTAGGTGCATTTAACATTTCGATTTGCCAAAACAAAATCTTTGCCAGGTATTTCCCAATAGTTCTTTTGTTCTTGGGTTTTTTCTCTCTGTCCTCTTTTTAGTTTCTCGCTTTTTGATTTGTTTTGTTTTTGGTGCGCTGCACTTGCAGAGAACACTGTCAAGTTCAAGTCCAACGTGTAATTAGTCTATTTAAGGGCAAACTTGTTCTATTCCGTCTTATGTAAGGTAAACAAACAAAGTCAAACGAGCGTCCGTTGCAATTGCATTGGCCTTCAATGATAAAAGTGACGTAAATTGATTTTTTGTTTGCTTGAACATAAACGGAAAAGAAATCTTAAGTTTGTAAACTTTTTTTTCCATCTTCCAAAACATAAACATTCGGCGTGTTGTGAACTTAAGGTCATTTTGCCAGTGGGCAGCTCAGATAACAGCACTATAAATAAATTCATTTTTCGGCCTTCAACCCACGAGGGATAAAGTAGAGCTACAACAGCGATCGAGAAAGCTTTTATTGGCTTTTAGCACAGATTCCCCAACAACCACCCACACTCAGTTTGCCACCCATTTATGTAGGTTTTAAATTGTGCACATTTTCCGGTATCTGTTTTTCTTCTTTTTTAGTTTAAAATGCTGCCTTTTAGTTTACGCACGAAAGCTATTTGTTTATTTATCAATGGCCAATGGATACAGAGCCATCGGTTTGGCATTCCAATTTGCTGGAACAGGTATCGCTCGGCTATACAAACATGATGCACTCATGTAAAAATACCAGAAATGTTATTGGTTAAATTACAAATAAACATGAAATTCCATTAAAACCAATTTGAATGTCATGAGCCAATAAACTATCTATGTAATTTCCGGTTTAGAAAAAACAACTCTAGTATTTCGAAAGGAAATTTCTAGCTAATAGTAATCAAACTTATCAAATCAAGTTGATGGATTACAATATTCATTTGATAAAAATAAATTTCCTTTAAATTTCCAATGAAGTTTATTCTTTACTTGTTCTTAGGAATATTGAAATTAAATTTTAACATTTTACAGATGCACAAAACTCATACAAGGGTATGAAATATTTCCAAATTAAGATTGAAATTAAGTATGGCTACAATAAATACCAAGTTCAATGTACGATTTCAAAACCGCAATTGACGCAGTTCATTTAGATAATGTTTGTTTCAAACATTATAAAAAGAAATACTCTAGGAATAAGAATAAATATGAATGGGACAGAGTTTTTAAATATACAAAAATAAATAAAGTGAAACCAGAATATACTTGTATGATATAAGGATTGTATTGTGTAGAGGTTAATTTCGGGCTTTCTTTTTATGATCATCGTCAGCGTCATCGCTTTCTGTTTTAATCCATAACATTGTGTGGGCGCTGGCAACCGAGCGATCTGTCATATGCCGCCCTCGACTACCCACAGTTTTTGCCGAAAGCTATAACCGAACATGCTGAGCTTTTTTTTTTGACCACACACACACTAACACTTACACTTTTGCATGTATGTGGTGAGGCTACCTACGCCGTAAAGGAATATCGTGCTTTTGTCGGCTATGAAACAAATGGCAAATGCTGAAACGAGTAAAATTGGTGAGGCGAATTTCGAACGGTTTGCAGTTTGAAAAAATTCTTCGTTGAGGATAGATCGCTATTTTTTAGGAGTAAAGCAAATTGTAAGCCAACCAACTATATGGACAACAAATACTCTATAAAATAATCTATACACCTCGATTGACTATATATGGAACAAAATAATAATTTATTTAAAAAATATATATGGTGCAGTTATTGAACAAATACAAAGTGAACAAATCAATACTCTTATCGAAGTGCTCAGAACGCTTTTCAATCTGGGTATTCCAAAAATCCAAATTATGACAAAATATGATTATATAAGAGCCAAAGACATTTGACACCAAGTGAATGTTGAATAAGTTAAATGAAAACTAGCAAAGTAATTGTGAAGTGTTGAACGGTATACAAGTATTAAAAAAAAATCAATCGTTGTTTTTAAATAATTTTCTAAAAGTAAAAAAAATTGTCGGCAAAACATAAAAAAAAAGAAAATTAAATTATTTTGAGAATTTTAGCGTCGACTTCTTAGTCTGATGCTCGCCAGGAAAAAATTTAACTCAAGGACATTTAAAAATAACTCAAATTTAGCTGCAGCTCTCACCGATCTTCGTCACACTCACACACACACAGCAGATATAGTCTTGATGTATATATAAAATATTTTTTGCTAGTTTCATTTATACAAATTGAGAGTGTGAAAAATTCAGTGTGGCGTTTCATATAGATTTTGATATGTATTATAAATGCGTATATACTGACAATATTATTTGAGATACAAATGTATTTTTAGTGATTGATCTTGTTGTATATATACTATATATATTTATTTTGTCTATACACAAGTATTTTATACAAATTTTTTGGTAAACTTTGCTCTGCATCTAAAGTGGCACACAGTCTGTTTATTTTCGAACTGAACAAAAGCGCCGAGTCAGACAAGATTTGGACATCAACATCCACGTCGACAAGTATAGCAATACATCTCTGGGGCCGTGTTTGCTGTCCCAATCTCGTGCGTGCTGACATTTGAACAATCGAATACAATTAAACAAAAACAGAGCCAAAACGTGAGATACAAACTTAAAGAGTTCGCGTTGACAGCAAAAACATTTGAAAATCGGGTGCAAAGTGCAAATGAAAATACAAAAACAATAATAATTGAGTTAAAAAGTAAATAATTTAATTAAAATTTGTCAACTTTTTGGTAATTACAGCGAACGAGTTCAACGAAAATTTCTTGTGCTTGAAAGACACAAAACAAATCGATCAAAATGTTCAAAAACCATTTGGAAATGATTGGGCGCAATGAGAGCCCCAGCAAGAAGGCCAAATTCTGGCAATCCTACATCAGATCCCTGAAGGGTAAGTACAAAAACAAATACAAATAAAACATATATTAAGAATCCAAAGCTAGTTTGAAATTGGTCAGCCATAAAAGATATGAATCAAATATGAATAGACGATTTAGTTGAATTTATTTAAAGAGTGCGCTATCACAATCAAAATGTATTCTAGAACTGAGAGCTACAGAAATAGCACAGCAGCAGTATAGAATTGTTGGTCTATTTTTTGGCAGGTGTCATTTTAGGCGTAATCGCCAACAACAACAACAACAAAATAAACTTAAAAGCTAAAAAGTCATATACATAAATGTGAAAAGCTCTCTTTTCAAAATTTAAATATACTATGCATGTATATAATATACATAGAAGATGCTGAAAATATTTTAACTATGTGCTCATGAGGCAAACAAAGCGAAAAAATGTTGCTGTTGCGCCAAGGCAAAATTCAAGCACAAAATTCAAAACACACAAAAATACGAAAATGAAATCAATTTTTTGGCAATGAGCCAAATAGCTGCTGAAATAAGCGCAAAACCCAATGAAGTAAGCCAATTCCCCAGTGCAATACATATGTGTGTGTGTGTGTGTATTTGATATAACATTTTTTTGTGTATTATATATTTCTATAGGTTCCGAGGATATTCGCGCTCATGAGACCCCAAAGGCCTCTCGCCCATACAGCTCGTACCTGGATTCGCCCACATACAGGAGCATCTATGATGAGCCTGCCACGGCCAACGAGCGCGTGCAGTCATCTGGCTACAGATACTTGCCAGTGAGCCGTGACACCTACGGCTACTCGCCACGTGCGATCTATGATCATCATTACAGCAGAACAAGTAAGTTGGCCAAGTTTAATTTGCATTTAAGACTTATTCCTACAGCAACAGCTAAACGTAACCCGCAACATTCTAATGCCAAAACACTACTTTGCTATTAACGTTTTGATGACGCGATCAATCGCAGTCTGTCTTTCAATCAGTCAGTCAATCAGCGCATTTCAATCATTGCATTTGTCAATCATGCATTTTGCATTTTGCATTCTGCGCACCTTGAATTGCTTACGTGTTGCTCTAAAATAACATTAAGAAATTTTCTCTATGATTTCATAATTATATAAATATTATAAAAAAAGGCAGAGGAAGGAAAGGAAAAAGATGAGCACAGCGCCAAAATAGAATTACGTCAATGATTTTTTCAAATTTCAGTGAATTGTTTTTGGCAAAGGCCCACAAAGTTTAGACAAAATATATACACATGTTCATAAGCTTTGTGCTGATAAACACACACATACACACAAAGATTTAAATATACATATGTGTGTGTGTATATTTTTCGCAGGTATATAAGGCATGGGAGAACATTTTCATATTGCTCATGCGTGCTTCGGATCAAATAACTGAGGCATACAATTTTAGATACATCTTTTTTGCTTTTATTGTATAATTTTCTTGATTGTTGATGAGGTCCATTCCCTGCGTGTCCCTACTATAACAAAGCTCTATTCAGTTTTTATCCCAGACAGATACACACAAACACATAGCACACACCCCTAACTGGTGCCCCTTTAGTCAAATGTACTTTTTGTTTTCAAAACTAACCAATTTGTTTTTTCTCTTTCTTTTTTTTCTCATAAATGTTTCAGAATTTACATAAATGTTTATCGACAAAAAAGAAATAAAAAAGAAATTATAATGAGAACTTATATATAAAAAAAGAAAGAAAGAACAAATATATATCTCAACGCAGCGCACATCAAAAATGTTTTTTTCTCTCTAGGCAAAATCAACATTTAAGTTATATATACTAGTATATAAACATTTAGTCAATACTAAGAGAAGTATCGGTAGCATTAGCTGTGTGTATAGAATGATGATAATCACATTGATTTATAGCTATTTTTCCTATGTAGTTCTGTTGGCTAAAATTCAATAAAAGTTTTCAATACACAAATATTTGCGTGCCGTAAAACGTGTGTATTTAATAATGCATTTCAGATTTCATAACATTCATAAGGTATTTTGTATCGCATTCCGATTACTGAACATTAAATTTCATTTACATTTTATGCACTTGATCTTTTCATACCAAATGGCTTTGATTGTTTAAATGCAACTCTTAATTAATATTTAATATTAATGCTTTCTCTTTTCTGCTGCCTATTAATTCTTTATACTGCTTTCGTTTGGATAAATATCGTACGTATATCCAACTGCTTTTTCTCGACACTTATGGGAATATAACGCATACGCAATGAGTCCCAGATTAACAGCGTCTATAACTAATTTCTCTTAACCTTCAAATGTAAGCATACTTTTAAAATAAGTTCTTTGTTGTGTTTTGAATGCTTTTTTTGATTGTTATTTGTGAAAATCAAGTTATTTATTTTGAATTATTTTTCCTTACATAGTTCCAGCAAACTACGATGCAGAGAAGGCCTGGAATGATCATTTGAAGCGTATGCAAGAAATTGAGCGCAGGTGTGTACGACTACTAATATGTCATCTTATACAATCTCATGTAGTATAAGAAGTTTATTCAGTTGACTAATAAATTCTTATGCATTTTTAGATATCCATCTCGCTATGGTCTCTACTTGAGAGACAAGCCACTCACACCAAACTCTTTGGTGCCTTTGGAATACGAGCCAGAGGATAAGCTGTTGACAGAACTCAACAAGGGTAAGGCCAATAAAGACATTTTCTAAATACACACAAGAACATCAACAACAACAACAACAAATAAAGTAAATACAACAACAACAACTACAACATTTAAAATTAAAATCTACGAAATTTGATAAACGAAAATCTAAATTTTAATTTACTTATATATGAAAAGCCAAGAAATTACAAAATGTAAGCACGAACAAAAAATAGCAAATCAACATCGATTCGAAAGAAAAGAACACCAACAAATACTCAACAGAATTTTTTCAAATTCAGTAAAAACAAATTTACAGACAAAACAAAAAAAATCCAAAACACGAAAACACATAAGTCGAAACTTGACAAGCAAATTTTTGAGTACAAGAAATTTTGCGGTGTTCAAGTTTCCGATTTGACGATTTCTATAAAAATGCTTTAACGAACTATATCTTTAACACTGTATCGTATACTACTATATATCTTGCAGCCATAAAAGTTTGATGCGCTGAGCGTTTACATTCGAAACAAGCTAACTGGTTAAAAAGTAAAAAACGTTTGATTTTGGCTTAGCTTTAGTGAATTGTAAAATTATGCAGAAATTGTTAAAACAAGGCTCAACAGCAAGTAATGTTTAAAATAATTTTAATTTGTCTGTAAAAAGAATCCAGTCCCCAATATATAGTAAATGGAAAAGAAAATAATAATTTCGTTAAATGTTTCATTGTATGATATTATGCTTTATTTTATTTTTATTTTTAACTTATTTATACAACAAACAACATGAAAAAAACAAACAACGAAAGTAATAAAACCAAACAAAACATATCAAACAAATTCTAATTTTAATTTAGACATACTCAGAATATATCACAAAAACCATCGATTAAAAATTATTTATACATTATATTTAACTTCCCGTTTCATTTGACACTTTTGCACCAGCTCACCAAATCATTATATAAACCCAATCCAACATCCATCTCCTCAAAAAACTACTTTAAGCCTTACCCCATTTTTTTCTAACAGCTGTACTATAGACATTTTTGAAGCGCTATAAACTATCGCTGACAGCCTGGCAAACTGTTAGATTAATACTACTACAAAAAGGAATTAATAATAAAAACAATTAAATACAAACAATTGTGTTTTGCATATATTTTTTTAAAATCAATTTCAAGTTTTGTCCCCAAATTTTTTGTCAAACACATTTGTTTTTGTGTTTAATGCTGTAAATTTATAATTTTAATTGTTTCAATTAATACTGTCTATTGTCCTTCGTTCCTATGTGTGATTGTTTATCATCTCTTCGTCGCTCCCCAGCTCACAACTACTAAAAAAGAACATAGATACTACATACACTGTGCGGTGCCTGTAAATAAACTGCCAATACTTATCAGACTAAACATTTAAAATCAAATGAAATATTTAACGAATATTGTGTTCAATGTATTTCACATTTCAATTTTATTATTATTATTTCTAATTTTTTTTTATGGCAGAATTTAATGAAAAATCCATCACTTTATTGTCTGAAAATATGTGTAACTTGTTTCGTGCCCACAGTTTTGTAATTTTGTACTATGTATTTTGTTTAGTGTGTTGTTTAGAGTTAGTTAAAAAAAAGCATCGTTGGGTTGTTGTGTTTTTGGAAACGGTTTGGGTAAGTACTTACCTTATAATAAACGATCTGAACAATAGGAGTATCATTATATTCAGTACAACTTCAACTGTAAGAGATAGAAAATGTATTTTATCAAATTCTTTCCTGAGAAATGTCAACAATGTAGTGCCATTAGTGCTTAGCATTCTGTTTGAAACCAACACACATTTGACATGTCAAGCTGCAAAAATATTCTTATTCATATGAGGGGAAATGTTTATATAAACATCTCGTTGACGCAGTCGGCGACAGTGCATGATGCAAAAGACACAAGTAGCTAACATTTCTGTTTCTCTCAAAATGCGAAAAAAAACTGCGCACGTGCACATAAGGAAAGAAAATAACCGATAAAAAGCTCTAACGAAAGTCAGTGCCTTATCAAGCAAAGAAGGAAGATTTATTTACGTATATGTATGTTTGTAAGTGCAGTGTGCAAAGACCCTTGCTTCACTTACATAAGAACTCAAGAATGTGCGATGACAGCGCTGTCAAATCAAGATTTTAAATTCACTTTTCCACACTTCAGTGCAGAAAGGTAAAAGAATACTTTTAAGAGAGCATCTTCGTTTAGCTACAAAGTTTTTATTTTTGAATCATAAAAGAGCAGCAATAATAATCGTCTTAGGAATAATGTGCCTCACTGTCCAAAGGGGACATTTTAATACTCTAATACTGAAGAAATCATGAAGGTATTTTTGATTAATTAACATTTTTCATAGTTAATCTAAGGTGTTGACATAGTTGATTTAAGGAGTTGACATTGTTGATTTAACTATGATAAATAGTTAATTTTAAATTTCATCGTGATTTTCTTAGTAGGGGGATAGAAGGTGCCATCCGCCCCTTCTGCCTGATATTTATACCCAAAACCCCCATATATTACTATTTGGACACAGAATATTCAAAACAGCTATGTAAACTGGTATCAGAGTATATCGCAGTCGGTTGCGTCCGACTGGAACGTCTTAACTTGTTTGTATTTTCCTTAGTTTTCCAAATCAATACTAGTAATTGGTTCTATTAGGGAAAAGTTATTTAGTTATAAATAGCCAATAATATTGTTATTGCACGTGTGCTCTAGCCTCTATGTATTTGTTTTATTATTAACTATTGCAGCACGCCGTTCGCCATCACCGTTCCGTCCCAGCCGCGTTAGCCGTGCTGGCAGCGAGCCCTATGTGCCACCACCAAGCTACTTGAATCGCGATAGCAGCGTGCCACGTGCCGGACCATCTGTGTTCGATCGTGCCACGAGCTTGGCTCCGTTCACAAGGCCCAGCTTCCGTGCCAGCTCGCTGGAACCATTGGATGAACTCTTTGAAAGTAAGTTGCCCGCAATTGCTGAGGGTGAGGCAGCCGGTGCTGCTGGTGCAGCAACTAGGCCAAGCTTTTTTGAGCGTGCCGGCTCGCCAAGTCCCACTCCTGTCAAAGCCGGTCGCTGGGGACCACGTCCCACTGAAGTCGCCTATGATGCTGAGGGTAAAACAATCTAAATTCTTCTTCTATCTATCCGTTATTCTTTATACAAGAAGAGACGAATTTTCTCGTTGTTGTTTTATTGGCTTCTCTTGCCCACAATTGTGACACAATATGTTGATGTTCATCATAATGATGACAATGGCGATAATGACGAACGTGTTGAAAAATTCTTGCCATATTTTTAGTGATGCGTTCGTATCTGTTCCACTCGCTCTATATGTGTGTCTCGCTCGTATTTGTCAAAATTTAACTTTGGCTTTTACCCAATAGCATTTTTGTAACGTTCCTTGTGTTGAGTATACTACCAACAGCATCAGCAAAAGAAACAAAAAACAAAAGAAAAAAAAAAATAAGCAAAAACAATGTTAGCCCAAAAGTAAGCGCCGTGCTTGAAGTCTATAATCTTATATTCACTTATTCCCATTCACATTGCTTTTTGAACTGCTTCCAGTAGCGCCTGGCATCTATCCCATCCATAAACCTGTAGCTCCTTTATGCTCATGGTAATTCCTTCCTTTCATTCTTTGGTAATTTTTCCACAATGAAACCTCACATACGCATGGAAAATATCAAAATACTGTTGATGTTAAAGCGTTGTCTTTTCTTGTTTTTTTTTTTTTTTTTTTGTTCAATTTTTGTATTTTAGTTTAAAAGCAAAGCAAACAATATTTTTCTTTCTGCTCTTCTTGTATACATTGCAATACAACAAAACACAACAAAAATCTACAAATCTAAATGTATACCCTACAAAACGCACACCATCTACAACATCAACAACAACAAACAACCAAAATTTCATGATCGATGATTTTGCTACTTGAACAAACACAACATCAAATGTCGACAACATCAACATAAATAGGACTTCCAATCTTCCATCCACGCAACCGCTTCAGGGATATGTTGAGCCCCAGCCCAAACATGCCAATCTCATCGATTGTGCGTGATCCCTTCTGGTGGGATGTGGATGATCTGGTGCCGTTCCGTGCCACCTCGGTGCCCCGTGCTTCGAGCCCCATTGCTCGTGATTCGTACTTGTCGCCGGTGAAGAATCGTTATCTGTGGTCCAGGCATCCAGCCAGACCCCTTGACACGTAAGTAGTCGCTAGACCATTATTCTATATACCATAATATATATTTTTCCCCCGACTGTATATACAATGCAAAAGCCTGCACCCTGTATATAGTATTTTATGCTGGTTTCTGGCAAAATTCCCACTTAAACGAACAAAAAATAAGAGTTTCTTGGAATCCATTTTAATCAGTTTTCAAACATCAATGCAAATTCAGCTTGCATACAAAATTATTAAAGCATGAGAGAGATGATATTAATATATAAATAGTGTACAATTGTTTCAATTCTCATGAAAAACCAACTTAAAATTCAATTTCAATAGCTTAAATCAATACTCATGTAGAAATGTCAGTCATATAAAAAAATATGACAACCAACCCAATTAGTTTACATTCTACATAAATATGAATTTTTTAACATTTTTTTAAATTATTATTTTATTTACATTCTTTTTGATATACACAGCTGAGGAAGAGGATTATTTCTAAAAAAAAAATAAAAAAATAAAACCAAAAAAAAAAATAAAAACCAAATCACAACTCAAAAATCGTTAGCTCTAATAACAAGCGATGCTATAGATCATATAGCAATTCTGTAATTTTTTTGTACTTTAATTTACATAAATTACATGTAACGAAATGCAATACAATCAAATTGGTAAGAATATAATGTGAAAAAGAAATTAAATACCCTACCACAGCATGTGATAAAAATTTGTTCATGCTCAACTACATAGCAGACATGTAGTGCCGTCTAGTGTATCCCATAGAAACCCCCGTAGCATCCCTAGAACTGCATTTTCGTAGAACATATGCACCGTAACTACCACTTAGTTGAAGTAACCATTCGAAGAACCATTTAAATTGGGATTAACATTTTAAAAATAATTTATTTGTAGAAAGAAATGCACGAAAATATTTTTTTCAAATTGTAGTTTACCTATTTGTTAAGCTTAACAATTTTGTGGCGTCATTAATATGAACTATTTATAATTTTTAACAGCTCACCGCTCAATTTTGTAAACGAACGAAAACGAACTTTAAAGCAAACAACAACTACAACAACGAATGCATCAAATGGGGTCCCCAAAAACAACGACAAACCTTGATTTCCACTTGAAGAGCCCTGGAAATCAAGTAAAAGTAGCAAACCTATCTGTAGATTCACAATCCTCAACAACGATTGAATTTTTTCAAAACTGCCAGCCCCATTGCCAACGGGGCTGCCTCCAACTCAATATTGCCATCAAGTGCGTACTTCCCGTAGTAACAATAACAAAGATGATGATAATAATAATACAACATGAAAGAACAAACCATAATCAACAACAACACCAACAACTCTCAATAAAGTTTTTATTTTCAATTATTATTATTTTTTTTTAGCTCATGTCTTAGTATTAAGTGCAAGTATATGAAAAAAACCAAAAAATTCGATTTACATTTATTATAATAAAAACGAAACCAAACCATCTATGTGTCGCTCTAGAACATCGTGAGCACCATAAATTGTTCCTTTTTTGTATATTTTAGACGCTATTATATATATTTACAATTACAAAACTCAAGCTTGAGCTCACAATCAAATTAATGCTTTAAGGATTCATGAACGTTTCACTACATATGAGAATATATGATATCTGCCATAGTAAATTAAACATTTATATGAAATCAACAACAAAAACAACAACAACAATGTGGCTTAGCATATTTTCAATTTGTAATAAAAACTAAAAACACACACAAAATTCTTGAAAAAAAAATAATAAAAATTTCTAAAAGCCCACAAAAGTTTTGCAACTTTCAATTAAATATTAATTGTAGGCACTGTTAATTGCATTTTACAGCTTTACTAACGAGAACATGAGAAACACTTCATTCATGTTTAGGAACAACTCTGATATCTTTGTAGTTGTATAATACAATATTATTGTTATCAACGTTATCCCCAATGAAATTTAATCTTAAACGTTGTCTAATCGACTAGTAAATATTTTTAATGAAGTCATTTATATACCAGACTCAAGAAGTCCTACTTTGTTCTTGACTTTAAGTTATATAAAACATTTTCTTATGTATTTAGATTCCTCATTCCTTTGATAAACTGCAAGAAATATGAATGAAATAGTTTCTTACACGCAGTACCTTGTGTTTAAGTGACCTTAATTAATTTAAAACACCCAGAGCTTAGTCAACTAATGGACTGTGCTGTAAACATTGAATGTCATAGAACTGTCCATGGTTTCGTTTCTTTTCTTGCGATGTCATTTATCTTTTCATTAACTGTTACAAGCTGCTAGCTGTTTGTATTTTTTTCTTCTTGCGTTGCCAATTGTTTTTTCGACTTTGACGTTTTTGGCGTTTAGCACGCAATTGTTTCGCACGGTGTTTTTTTTTTTTTTCGCCCGCCTGCTGTTTGCTAAGGCGCTGAGTCTGCAGTGAGAGTCCTTGAAGTCCTTTGGCTATGCACACGCTTCATTGTGTTCGAATGTGCCTTAATTTTCATTTCTTTATTGTTGGGCTGGTCATTTTTTTTTGACTTTGTATTTTTTTGTTCTGTTTAATTATTGATTCTCACCATTTCAATTGGCTAAGGTCATCCAATGTCAATTATATTTGCTATTGAGGCCATGCTCTTTGGAGATTTGATGTTCATGGCATTTTGCACAGCATGTCGATTGCTTTTTAACTGCTGTTTTGATGAGTCCCTTGTTGATATTCGACGGCGTCATTTTGTGGCTTATTCTGTTGATCCTTTGTTTCAGCCCCACAACATTTCACAAGACATGTGGAGAAACTTCTTTCCAATTGCAAGCCCAAGGCATTTAATTAAAAATTAAAATTCTCGGGCTTAATGAAAAATATTTAACAAAAATGTAGCATATTTTTCTGGGCGTCGATACACAACAGAACATTTTTAATGCATATAAAACCTTTAGGAATTTTTAATCAATTATTTCTTTTCTCAGTTGTTCCTAAATATATTTAAAGTAAATATGTTGATGCAATCATAAGCATATGAAAAACGAGGCAATACTCATACTATCTATCTACTATCTTAATTGCGTTATATAATTGGAATGTTGTTTTAAATTTGTTTTTCTTAACAAATTTAAAAAATGTTGGCCTCAATTTTGGTCAACTTTTGTTAGCATCAACTACAAATTTTATTTCGATCATTTACTTTGTGTAGAACATTTTCAAGTGTCTGACTTTGACACACTTTTGTGGTAAGTTCAACTTGCAGCTTCAGTTCGAATGTGGCCACACAATGTGGCCAAGACAATTGCGGCTTGTTGGCTGTCAAAGTGTTGGAATGCTCGAAGTCAAGGCATGCAGCTTAGTTTGGAAAGTATATTTAAAATAAAGTAATAATTTATGTATAACTTGATCGTTTGCCATAAAACTGTTCTAACCTAAAGTGATTTCTGTATAAATCAAATATATTCTGTTTGGTCATCAATCATAAAAGTTTTATTATCTAGACTCTCCAGTCAGGGTATGCAAAATTCCCTGCGCCTATGCTTTTCGGCTATGCGGTTTGTGTTTCATTTTTTTGCCCAAGCGCCTGTTGCTGACGGCATGCTGGACAGCAAAAGATTTATACTTATTTTGGGCTAAAAGTTTTGACCACGCCAACTTTGGCTATCAAATGCACGTGCTTGAGACTTGACCAGAGCTGTCAGCCACTGTTCCTGCTAATTGGTCAGGGCATTTGGGTGATGGCGTTTGGTCTTGTGGGCGTGCCAGCTGCTTGATATGCCTGTCACATATGATAGACCAAAAACATTGCGTGCTTTTAGGGGCGCGCTATTTCTATCCGTTTCAGTTCAAAGAGTTTAATTGCTTTATGTTGTTAAAATGGTAACAATGGTAAGTCTGAATCAGTCATGCTTTAAATTTGGTTTGCTTCACTGGGTTTCGGGTCACTGGGCAAATTAAAATAAATTAGAGTGCTAAAAAAGATGAAGCTAAAATTAAATCAACATTGTGCAAAAGCAAAGCATCCACAAAATGATTGATGCATGTCAAAGGGCAAGAGCCGAAATGTCTGTCAGACAGACGATTCTCAATTAACATTCTACAAACCTTAACAAAGACACAATGTTTGTGAAAGTAGCTGCATCGGGGATGTTTCAATTGTTGTGCGTTGTGGGTTTTCCCCGCCTTTTCCTCTTCACTTGAACTGTCTGTTATCGAAATTCTGTTTAGTTAAACGATGATTCAGCTTAAATTGCTCTTAACAATTGTTCGTAGCAGGAGGTAAAGTGTTTTGTTGAAGGTTAAATTAAAGTTAATGACACAAAGTCGATGCTGATAAACTGTTTCTTATTTAAGTGGGGAGCTGTTTGGGATCGACAAACACAGCTAAGGTTTCACTTTTAGAATCTGTGTGCACAATGGACTTGAAATGCTTAGTTTACTTTTCTCTTGAATGTTTGAACTGTTGTACTGTTGAATGTTCTTTTATGTGTAAAGGAATACACTGAGAAAGTTGTAGGGAACCATTCCGACGGTAGCGCATTAAATCGAAGAATTATTGAAAATAGTAAGTTCAGTTTCATACACAACAAACTTAAAGAATGGTTAACAATGTCTTCGACTTCATATACCTAAAAGTCATTATGGACAACAATTTTAATATTTTTTCGTGTAAGCCAGTTCTTAATTATAAGCTACAAGTTTCAAGTTTGTTACAAAATAAATTTGCATTACCTTTTTGATTTCGTTAAAGCTCAAACTTTTGTTGACTGTAATTATTTGGCTATTATGCTTTTGCAAATAATAGAGACGTAAATAAACAAGCTGCCGTTTCATAAAGGTGCTTGTGCACTGGGCGTATACTAAATTTGAACATAGTTGTTTGGGTTTACAATTTACACAAAGTGTCTTATTTCTATTTAGTTTACTTATCCATGCTGCTTATGCAACAATGCAGCAGCTGCGCTTACAACAGCTATAAAATGGGAAGCTCAGCTCCGGCCCACACAAAATAGTTTTGGCAACCTTCACAAGGCAGCCATCTAATGGCTAACAAAACTTACGAAGACTTTGTGGCACCACAGCAAATACAACAGAGAAAGGCAAACAACATTGACATTATGCTTGACGCACCTGTAGCTATTTGTTAAAGGCAAACTTCCATTTTACTTGAATAAGTCACAGAATCTTAGCAACTTGGTCGGCATTTCTCTTATCTTTGAGCTTAGCCAGCGCGCGTATTTTTCTCTTGTTCGAGTTGATGAAAGTTTTACGTCGTTTTTCAATGTTCAGAAAGAATACAAAAACTTGTCCCGTGTTTAATTTACTCCGGATGCTTTAATCTTTGTTCGTTGTATGGTTTTTATGTTTCATCGGAAGCGATTTGATTGATTTGCCATAAGCTGATTAATGTGCGAAGAAGAAATGTTGCTAATGATTAGCAGAAGTAAATTTGTCTTGGTTTAGTTAATTGAAACGTGACGCTTTAAGCAGGCAACAGGACATCTATATGACGCAGTTTGTTAAACAATTGGCCAAGACATTAGTGGTAAATTTATGCGCCAGTCCAAGAGAAAGTGCCTTAATGCCTGCGGTTTTCATTGTCACAGCTGCCAAAAATGTGCATGAAACGAAGGTCAACTTTGGTGCTGCTCGCCTTTCACTGTTTCGACAGTTTTCTGGGCCAAGCTAAAGCTGCAGAAAGGTTCACGGAAGCGGAAATGATTACTATCAGGGCAGGCAGTGTCAAAGGCAAATAGCAGAGGCGCCATTTTGTTTGCAGCTTTGTGGGAAAGCCTTTCTTGTGCCACGTGAATTATGAACAAGCTTCTCTCACATAAGCATAATGCTTCCTCTTTCGCTTGCCTTTATGCTTTCCAAACTTGTTTGTGTCAGTGTGTGTAGAAATTTTTTAATTCTGCACTTTCTTGGCGCCTGCTAAAGTCTAATACGAATGGAAATTGGAACTGGTTTTGCAGCAAATAGTGCAAACTTGGAAAAACTTTTCATATTCAATGAAAAAAGTTTATAAAAAGTTATCAAACACGTTGATTATTATATAGCAAGAAGAAGAAACGTGAAATGTAGAATTCAAATTTAAATTTTTAAACATTAATTTGCATCCTTGCTTTTCCAAAATGTTTATCATTTCGTCATGCTTAATGTGAAAATGTACTTTAATTGGATGCCATTGTCAAAACATAAACATTTTTACAATCATTATGAGTTTACACATTCACAGAGCTACAGCTGAGAGCTGCCAAAAAGGTAAAACGAAAATATTTTATGAGCACACAGGACAGACAGGTAGAATTGTTTAAATTATGTGTGTGACATACGCAACTTTGTGCGAATTTTCTTTTCAAAATCTAATTTGAATATGTGAGTGACTACCATTGTTAGATTGTACGCAGAAATGGAATTCAGTTTTGAATTAAATGAGCTTAATAAATTTAAGAAATTGAATACAACAAATGAAGACTCTATGTGGGCAAACTGCATCTGATAAATCCAATCCAGCAAAATAATCTTTTAAGCATATTGTTTTTATATAAGTAACTATTTAGTGACCCGCTTGCTTCGCTGCGCTGATTTTTTTTACAAAATTTTAGCAATAGATATAAAATAAATACAGTCGTGTCTTGATTTAGTGAACTAATTGTTGCAAGGCCTGTTCCCTATACCCAGGTTGTTCACTCGTTCTTTGGTACCAAAAAACGATTTGGAGACTAGTCAAAACTTTCATTTGACACAACTTTGTTAATACCAACCCAATTTTCAAATGCAATGCCTTAAAAGTCTTTTGTTGAGCTCTTAAATAAAACTGTATTTAAATCTAGAAACTAGAATTTTTCTCGATTTTCATGTCAAAAATTTGGTTATACCGATACTTTTAGTACCAGAGTATAATACAATAATAAAAATATTTCCTTCCAGTTTATAAACATACAAATATGTAATTATATTCAAATTGTTTCTTAACGCCTGTCAGCAGACAGATGCTCAAAATTGGTTTGTTGTTGAAAGTTTTCTGTATTTGATTCGGTTGTTGGGACACATTGTCCTTTAAGCACATGCCACAGTTGGCATTTTTTATTGGGAAGCTTGGTGTTGAGTTTGGCGTCAGTTATTTCCAATATGCATTGGGCCCCTAGCTGAATGCAATTTCCAAGAAACAACAAATTTTTTGTCAAAAAAGTGTTTTTTCCTTCACCAAGTTCAATCTGTCATGTTCCATGTAACATGATGAATTTTCCGTTTAGGCGAGCATAAAAATTGAAAATCAATTCAATGGCAGCCGCAGCATGTAAAATGCGCAAAAAAATAGGCAAATGCGCATAAAAAGTCAAAAAGAGAGAGCATGAATGATATTCACTGCCAGAGAAAGTGAGATAGACTCAGCCAGTTGTGGAATGCTGGAAACTAAAGATTGAAAGTGAAATATGGTATGCGTTTTTATATGTGTGTTGTGTGTGTCTGTGTCACCAATACACTTTCACTCCTACAGCTGCTCTTTCTTTCACTTTTCGCGGCTATTTTCATAACCTAAAATTGTTCACTGCGGTTTCTGTGGCTTTGCCTTATTTTTTGTTAAACGACAACTAGATAGGAAAATTGGTTAATTCAATAAAAAAAAAAAACTTTAGACGATTTATGTGGCAAAATGATTTATTTGTCTGTTGTTGTGGGCAATGTGCTGTTCAATTTGAACGGTTTACAGCTAAATGCATTATTTATGCAACTGATTCAATTACTTGACCAAGGCATTCCACTAACTGACAGCAGTAATTGATTATATGGCTGGTAATTATTTGCAAATTAGAATGGGTCCTTGAAGGAGTTACAACATTGCATGAGTTATAACGACATCACGAACGCTATGGTTGAGTTTAAGGAATGTGTTTGAAAATGCAATATTCCATAATTATTTAGTTCTATATGACAGCTTAAAGGTTAATGTTGGGTAAAGTGTATATAAAGAGTACAATATTACACTTAGCAAGACTACTAAATGTTTTGCATTAAAAAGAACTGTTGATGTATTGTATAGTGTAGTCTTATTAAAGATCTTTTATTTCAATGATCTTATTGCAGCGCAAAATCTGTGAACTAGAATGCATAGAAACAGGCGGAAAGGCACTTTTTTAGTGTATATATAATACATATTATGTATACGCTTTGGTCATTGTTTCCTCTTTAAGTTAAGGTTATACGGTTTAAGTTAAGGTTATAAGTAGTTATATCAGTCAAACACAATATTGGCTATTGAGACCTCATCCTTACTTATTATATAGAATTCTCTTATTCGATTTATCCAATATGTTCTTCGCCCACTCCACACAACTTATGCTGCGTACGCAAATTAACAAAATGAATTACTTATGGCTTCCGCCTAAAAGTCCAATTTCGATAAGAACTAGAATCATGCTGGGTGTTCGTCATAGTTTTCTTTGTGATGTTCGCATTTAAAGTCGACCATCTGTCATGTCATATATTTTTGCTTGTACTTAAAGCTTTTCATATCCTTGGGCCCAAAAAAAGACAACTGTCAATGACTGTGCACATATGTGGGTCAAAAGCAGCATGCTGGCAACCCGCCTACAAAAAAATAAACAAGTAAGTTTATTTATGTTGCGTTTAAGCATATTTACTTGCTTTTGGTAGCATTGAGGCGACTCAGACTTTTATCTGTTCTGTGATGTCGGAGATGTCCTTTGTTATTGTGCAGCATTGAGAAGATTATTTGTTGACAGAAAAACCTTAGTTGACATTGCCATTCTGCGTATGATAATGAACTTGTGTAAGCCCAAAGAACTGAATGGAGAAAAGAGTGACTTCAAAGTCAGCCGCATTGACAATGAGACAAATTAAATTTGTGAATACGCACCAATTGGCCAAAGTAAACAACAAATAGCAAAACAGCAGACTCGCTTTTGTTGACATGACAATCGTGAACAAGCCCAAGGGTAAACAAATACAAAACTCAATTGTTTGCATTCAAGTTATGATTTTGTTTCAGTTCTTTAATGTGCAAGAAATACAATTATTGAGAAGGGCAACTAACTAACTACCGTACTAACTTTTATCGCTTTATTTAGAACCTTGTTAAAGTCTACACATTAAAGCAACTGAACAATCAAATCCCATGCTAAGCTCTTAAGCTCTGACTAAACTTGTCAGCAGTCAGTTCCACATTAGCATCACTAGCTTCTGATGACAGGTGGGATAGATAGAATGCAAAATCACCATAAACACGACGCAAGCAAGTCGAATAAAAGCTGTCACACTTTCGCACAACAACCTAATAGTGAATGCTATTTTCGGAAAGACAAACTAATTTGTCACTGGCTAGCAATTTCCCAAACCTGCACAGACATGCAATAAATTGAAAGTCAGGAAACAAAAACACCTAATTTGCAACTGTCACGAAAGTATTTAAGTATGAACTGTCTTTTACAATCTGCTAAATTAATTCAACAGAATATATCTTAAAGAGTC
Organism: Scaptomyza pallida; assembly: GCA_018152965.1. Taxonomy (NCBI): domain Eukaryota; kingdom Metazoa; phylum Arthropoda; class Insecta; order Diptera; family Drosophilidae; genus Scaptomyza; species Scaptomyza pallida. Next base: position 8,468,327 of record JAECXP010000004.1, on the reverse strand, counting down.
TTAGTCTCTTATCTCGATTTGCTCAACTCCTTCAGAATTTATTAAACTTTTTCTTTTGTTCACTTAAAAATTTTGAGACAAATATTAAATCATTTTATTTAAAAATTTATGATTCAAGTCACATATTGACTAGCTTTGTTTTCCCCAAACAATCAACTTGTCAAGTTCACAGGATTTTTTGTTTTGCGGCATCAATAAGCACTCAGACAGCCAACAGGCAACTCGTTCACAAAACGTACACAAAAGCTCATTTTGTATTTTTGGCAGTTTTGGCTGTATATTTACATATGGCTTCTGCCCGATTAAGCATATATACAACATACACACACGCCCCCCCCCACACACACACAGGAACTGGTTTCATCTGCAAAGGCCTAAAAGTATGCAACGCGCAGCGCTAACTTTTCGAAAAGCTATCAAATATTTGGCAGCCCTTTAGCCTGCGGCTCTTCTGTTATTCTTTTTTTCGTTTGTGGGTGGCATATCAATAAAACTGTCAAAGTTGAGTCAAGCTGGCAATCGCGTTGGCACTGCCAGGATGGGGATTTGAACTTATTGGTCTTTGCTGTGGTAAACAGTTTTCAATTTTATTTGCCCCAAAACAAGTGTGGTTCATTTGCAAAAAGTGCGAAAGCGTCAAGACAGAAGCGAGACTTGAATTTATTTCTTTTTATCACACGTTTTCACTGCTCTGGCGTTTATATTCCCAGTATATCAGTGCTGGCCTTGGTAAAAGTTTGTTTCGTGTGTCTCGGAAAAAAGGTTGCCAAATTCGAGCGGCAAAAGCCCATTTAATTCCAAGAAAATGCAGCAAAGCATTTTTGTCGACTCTTCGTTAGAATAGTTTATTGAGTTTTCGACTAGAAGATGACCCGTATTCGTTGAAAATTTTATAAGATCCATATGAATAATAATGCCATAAGCTAGTAAATCTTCGAATATGTGTTTTGATTTTCCATATTCTATTTATTTAAAACGATTTTCATTCATTTTCCTCTAAGCCTTACAGGGTACAACAATTTTAATTAAACCCAGCGGCAACAAAACTACTGCCAAAAATAAACGAAATGGCGAACAAATTTTAATTATTACACTTGACTGCAATTAAAATGAAAATTCCTTGTTGGCACCAGGGAAAACTCTAATAAAATTGCAAAACTGTAAAATGTGTCAGACAATATAAGAATTTGGCAAAGAAGGTTTGTTGTTGGCCTTAAAGGCCACTTAAAGAATGCCGCCTACATTGTTTATTTCACATTGGGGGTATTCTTTTGCAAGAATAATTCCGGCCAGAAAGTAAATTTCCCATGTTGCTTAATTTAAAATTCAATTTGTGTTTGCGGTTTTGTATGTATTTATTTTGTTGATTATTTATTTGATTTTATTTTATTTGTTTGCTGTTCAGTTTTCAACAAAACATTTTTAATATATATTTTGCTATTTGTTTGACAAATTGTTTAACAAATATATCAAAAACAGAATCCCAAATATTGTGTGGTTGCAAAAGTTAATAACAAGCTTTATTTATTGCATTGAGTAAATAAATCAATCATGCGAATAAATAAACAACTCAACAAATGCAAATGCCACAAAAATCTAATTTACATTTGGCTTGGCAAAAAAACTTTTGATTGCTGTAAAAAAAACACAAACATATAAATTGTATACGGTTTTATTGTTCACGCTAATAGATGGCTGTCAAAATGCCAGAATAATGCACTTAGCCGTTAACAAACATTCCAAATGTAGTTCGTTAGCAAGAACAGCTCTCTAATGATATGTCACCTGCCTTTTGGCTTACGAACGAGCGCACTTTATTTTTATGATAAATTAAGTAGAACAAGGCGGATGGCAAACAAATTCTATGCGACTCACACGACGTATGCGCAATGTTGTCGGAGCATCGCATAAGCGGCTTTCCAGAGTCTGTTTGTGTGGCACATAAAAACACATCTTCACATGTGCAGATGCGCATAACTTTCCCGTTGACAGTTGGCATTAAAATGAATGCCATAAATATTATAAGCAGCTCTTAGCCATTTTCATGTGTGTCGTCCCGTGTTCTCTCAGTGACAGACAGCAGCTTAGGACATATTTGCACTAACATACCCTGTACACACACACAAGAGAACAATAAACATTTATATGTGTGCATATGTTTGTAATGGACTGAAAAGGGTTTTCTTCGTTTTTCGTTTCCCTAGAAACGAATTCTTTTTCTTAGGGAACTGCCCTGGGCACTGATTGTTTGTGTCGGGCCTCACTTTAACTTTTTTCTTGTTTCATTTATCATATACAAATATTTTTTCTTTTTTTTGGTTTTGTAGAATGACATATGTTATAACATTATCCTTCTGTTTTTAGCCCTCGGCCTGTCTTATGATTTATTTTAAGTAGCTTTGCCTGTGGCTTAAATCTTTTGCTGATTACTTCAACTTTGAAAGTAAATTATATTTGTAAACAAAGAGACTTAACATATAGATTTTAATCCAAAGGGTTTTATAAAAATAATTACAGCTTACTTATGACGCAGAACACAAAAACATATAAATAAATTGGCTGATTCATTAGTGGTATTTAGCCCCAACTGTTCAAAACTCTTCTGGAACAGCTTAACAGTTTACTCGCCCACAGACATTAAAAGCTTTAAGATTTTGCAATGGTGTTAATCCTTTGAAAGCTGCGCATCTTCATTAAGTAAGCAGCCACAAAAAAAAAAAAAACAAATACCAAACCCAACTCAATCTGAGCCCGTCGCCCACAACTAATTTATGGACGGCAATTCACTTAAATTTTAGTTCCAGCAAACTTGTCTAAAGTGCTCGATCCATGAATTTCACAGCCTTTCGTCACATTTGCACAACATTTTGTTTCCGTTTATTTTTTGGCCTATACCCTATGCGAAAAAAGGATGGGTTGATTGACAATTAGTTATTCTAACTCATATTATATGTCTTTGAACAAAAATGTTTTACAATTTTTAAGTTTAAATAAGTTTGTTGTCAGCTTTTATTCTACTGGATAATTTTTTTAAAATGGCAATAAAATTATTTTTGGGAGTTAATTTTTATTCTCTGTGATCTTTTGTGATACTACCATATAATGTCTTAGTTAATCTTCAGAAATCAAGGTTTTACAGTTCTTTCATTTACATTTTGTTCTATGAGAATTTCGTGGTCAACTAGCTATTTTTTCCAGCATTTTCTTCTAAATTCACAAAGAATAAAAAATGTTGGCAACCGCATGCTTAAATTTTTGACAAAAGCTTCAGTCGCATGTGGCAGCGATGGTTTTATTTTTGTAGTTTTATTTTTTGCCTTTGGGGCTTTTGTTGTAATTGTTTTGTCAGTGTTTTTGTTGCTTTTGTTGCCTTTTGTGCATAAATATTTCACTTAGCCAGGCCGTTTGAGAGAAACGTGAGGCAAAAACAAAAAGAGAGTTAGAGAAACAGAAAGAGACGTGAGAACAAGCTCGTAACGCTTCTGTTTGTAAATCTGTTTCTTTTATTTGCACTTTACCACATCAACTTAAATTAAAACCCGAGCACAGCAAAAACTAAACACGCAGCTGCTATAAAATGGCTTCCTGGCTCCCACAATGGGTTTGTATCATACAAGGCTGCCCCCCCGTTTTATGAGCTTCATTGTACACTGGCGAATTGCTCATAGTTCTGTGTCAAATGTCCAGTTCACAGTTCCCATTGCGCCATGTCTTTTATACGTTTTACTGTCAACGGTGATTAGTTTGCATTATTTTTTGTGTCTCCAGTCCTGTTGATAAAAGGACTTGGCACATCAAATGAGAAAAAAATGCAAAATCAAGTCAAGCCGCTTAAATGCCTTTGATGCGCTTTGTGTTATTTTAGGACGGGTTGACTCTCAAGATTTGGTTTATTATCTTTGGCCCAAAACAAACTTCGGCTGGACTGGCAGTAAGTAGAGAATAAAACAGCTAAAGGCACTTGGCAGCAAATTTAATGCAGTGCTAAGTGAGTTGGCCAAAAAAAATATATATTAGCATTTTCTTTCAATATATTTGAAGAGGAAATTCGATTTGACTTAAATCTTGGCTGATGATTCGATTTACTTTTAAGTTAAGCCAAAATAACTCTGTAATTGAATTTAAGCAACTTTAAAGTAAAGACGCATCCTTACAAAGCTTTTAAAGACTGATGCTGTGTGTGTGTGTTGTGTCAGTGTGATGATGATAAATTTAACAAGCGCTGGTTTAACTTTTCGGCTTAGCATTAATTATGGCCTCTACTCAACTCCAAGTTGTCTGCTTCATGTGTGTTTGTGTTTTAGCTATGGTATGGCAGGCACGCAGCTTCATTAAAAACATACATGCTGCAAATTAACGAGCGTTAAACGTGGCCAAAACTCGGTCCAAGCAGCCGCCAGTTGCCAATAAAAAGGCGCGCCGACACGTGAGACAAATGCATATGAGTCTAATGCCCAGTTGAGCATCTATTAACGTGGCTAACAGGCAGACATACAGATATTTGTCACATGTTTTTAGCAACGTTGCTCAATATTAAGTTAATCAGCATAAGTTACACGGTGTATACACTGCGTATGCTTGATATTAGAAATTGAATTTTTGTATTATCACAGATTCGACGCAGCTTTAAGCAACTTAAAATAGCCCACCATCGACGAGAACAGAGAAAATGTGCCGAAATGCCAACAGGAAAAGTTTTGAACCCAACTCTTTGCTTTTACTTTGTTTGGCCAAGCAATTAAAGTTTTAACCAAGATTGGGGGACAAAAAGTTTGAAGTGTTAATTTACAGAATTTATAAGCTGAGAAGAAACTCCAAATGGTTAAACAAAACAAAACTAATGCTAAAAGCATTTACTTTGCTTAAAACTCTTTCACGCAGACATTTTAAACGAGAAAAGTCAATAAAACTGTTGAAAGCAAATGAAAGCAAAGAAAATTGTGAGTTAAATTTAAAATCATATACTAAGCTTGATAAATAATACAGATAAATAGGCATGTGCTTGTATTCTAGGTAGAGAGCCCCATTTTTATCAAATTACTTTTAATCCTTGTGTTTGTTCTAACAACAAACAAATTATCAAGAGGCATTTTGACAACCTGAAGCTTACGTCATATGCCTTCATTTCCGTTTTGTGATTGGGCCTTGGCAATTTAATTTCGTGCCACTGATTGGCTTTCCTGCAACGATGTGTGCCTCCTCGTGCCTCTGATATGAACAAGTAACAGGTGTTTGCTCAGTTGCCAAAGTAATAAACGTCAAGAGGAAATGGCTAAGACGAGTTGAAAAACAAAAAATAAATGTGTTGTCACAGCGCATATATGTCTAAAAAAAAGTTTCAATTTCGCACCTTGGCAACGGTAACCTGAACGTGCAGCTAATATTCAAGCTCATCCGGCTTCGTGTCTCTTCTCGATAGCCTTTTAATTATACGCAAGCTGATTATGCAAATGGCAAAACTTGAATGCGTAAGCATGTGAAATATGATATCGATTGAGTGGAGGGGGGCCCAAGCAAATAATCGACTTGGCAAAACTTAAACAAGAGTTGAGTGTTGGCATCTTTATGCACAAGCACAACAAACTCATGTGGTAAAACTTGGAAAGATTGCTTGCCTAGAAAGGTCAAACCCAATGCAATTTTAATGCTTTGAACTTTGGTTAAACAGTTGCGTCTTAGTTGCGAGTAGCAAGTGGCAGCAAAGCCGCTTAACGATAAGAACTTAATACAAAGATACATACTAATAAATACTGCATTGAGTTTCTTGCAGTTTATGTTACTCTTACAGTCGAAATTTCATATGACTAATCTTAGGGGAAAAAATAAAAATTCTTATAAGTAAAAATCGCCATATATAAAAGTAATTGGTTAGAACCAAGGTGCAGCATTTTGAATATGAATTCGTTACGAAGACAACTTCATTATACTGTATGAATGTTTCCTTTCCTTTATTGTTTAAATACGATTTAATAAAGTGGTCAATTTGATCAATGTTGCCACACAACGCTTTAATTGGTTGACTTTGCTCACGCAATATGTTTCTATCTGTGTGTTGAACAAATTCTACCTCATATTAATAAATAATAATAATTTGCCTGATGCACGCTAGTATAAAAGAAGCTCTTTAAAGCCTTATAGTTATATTAGTAAAGTACGACTAAGGATAAAAAAATGTCTTTAAGAACATTAAATTTCAAGCCAACTCAAAGTGTCTCAATATTAAATTGACTTTTTGTTTAACTTTCAGAGCCTCCCTCGCATGCGTGCAAGGATGGTAAAGAAAGAAAGAAAGAAGATTTTGGCACTGTCACACGCTTGCTTGGCATCTGATTACAATGCCAGCGAGTGTGTATGGATCGTGATTTATGTTTATTTAATATTTCAGTCTTTTATCACACACACAGGCACAGCCCAGTTCAGCGTAGCACACGGAAAACAGCAACAACTCTCCATTGAGGCAGTCGTCAGATTGTCAGACAGTCGATAAGTCGTTGGACCGGAAGTGGTAGAAACTACGTTTGCGCTTTGCCAGGGCGAGCATTGAATTCATTTCTGGTCGACGACATGCTGCGTTTGGGGGGCGGACATCTTTTGAGTGTTGGCATTTTGGCCTGGCCAACTGACACGCCCACTACAAATGACAGAACGGAGAGATTGAGAGAGGTGGGTGGCGGCGGCTGTTGATATTGCTTATAGACATAAAAATGCAAATTAGCCTGCCAGTCAGACAGAGTCATCTGGACCAGGACAAAGTATTGAAATCGTTTGGCTTAACAACAACATCAAGAAGCGAAAACTTTATCCCACATAAGAAATAACACTAAGCCGGGCCAATTCATGAGCATGAAATATTTTACGTCCTCTTTGTGGTTGGGCGGGGCACCATTCAAAAACAGATTATAATCTATTATTGGACTTATAAGGTCAAATTTGTGGCACAGACTGCTCTTGCCATATCTCCGGTAATTACAAGACAAATTTAGCATAGCTGTCGACCAACAGCGCGAATTATAACGCATTTTACTACCACATGCCATTGATTTATGCGCAATCATTTGAATAAATAATACAAATACACATATTCAGCTCAAGCCACATTCCCATAACTGCATAAGTTATCAGCCAAGCCATCCGGCGAGACTGTCGTTGCCTTCGAGTAGGATGAACACAAAAATTCGGGTAATCATATGCAGCGCTAAAGGCACATAACTTAAAGTTCTACACATACAGAGCTTTAAGTTACGCGCCTGTTCTTGATGTGTTTGTCTGTGTGTGTGAGAGAGTGTGTATGTGACTAGCATATATTAGTTTTTGGTGGTTGGAACGTTATGTGTAAAAATGTGATTATCAATCTTTAAGTGATTTAAAGGTTAACAAAAATTTGCTGCCCTAAAAATATCGCAACTTATTTTATCTAAACGGTTCTTTATCGTTCCTTTCCCTCTTATTTTGAAAGTAAAATACTAAATACATTTATTTTAAGTGATGTCTTTATAAGCTTTTACTGTTTTGTTTAAGTAAAACGTAAGAAAAATTGTTGAGAATATCAAGTATACACATCTAAGTCCTCATTCTCGCCTCATTTAAATCATGTTAAATGTTTTTGCGTTTAGTTTTTGACACTTTGCCATTTTGCTTAATGGTTTGGCTGACAAATTTAATTTGGTAATTACTAAGAATATAAAATTCTCATTTAATACAACCGAGAACACTTAAGGATATTATAAAACTTTATGCCAAAGAAAACTTTAAAAACTCATAATCATTCTGTCACCCAATATCGATCGTGAAATAAACTTGACAGTCACTGTTTAAAGCCTAAATGACGGTGTACAAAATGTTGCAAGGCGAATACTGTGCGGTGGCATCAATCTGAACGCTAACACAATTACCAGAAGGACGTGCTGGTCCTGCCCCTTGCGATACAACCGCACATTGAAGCATTTTCAGGGACAGAGAAAGCGCAGCTAAGCGAAACTTTAATCAACTGTCAATAATTGATGATAATCACAGTGCAGAGCGTAATATTGCTTATCAACTGATAGAACAACAACAGTAACAGCAACAAATACAAAAACGGCAGAGACAAAACCAGCGAGTGATTAACTTAATAAACGATGGAATGTGGCCGGAATAAGGGCGGCGCAAGGAGGGGGCAGTTGAACGAACGGGCAACCAAAACAAATCGAGGTACGAGTAAACAAGCAAACAAACAAACCAAACGACAAGTGGAAAACAAACACAAAGCGAAATCCGTTAACCATAATATCTGAATACACGACTTTCATATACTTTCACATCATAGATATAGTATAATGTTGTTACTTAAAGTTGCATCAATGAAGAACGTTTTAAATTCATGTTGAGACGTACAAAAATATAATTTAAATATTTCGATATTGGAATCCCATTGGCATTAAAATGTTTACCAAAGGTACATACAGCTCGCTTTGGGCTCCTTTTATAACCGCAGCCATTAAAATAAAACCCCATTGCGAACTGTCTGTCTATAAGGGGCAACAAGATAATTGAACACAATTAATGCAATGGCATGCGGGCCAAACGATTCGAGAGGGGTGTGTTGGGGGCCAGATGGCCAGTCTAGTATTGGATACTTGTATATCTGATTGCTTATCATGGGGGTCACGGCGATAATTATCATCGCCTTATCAAAGAATAGAACTTTGTGCTCTCTAAAAATAAACCGAATTTAACATAAAAAGCGTATAGTTAGTTTTTTTTTTTTTTTTTTGTGGCATGCTCTTAAGTACCCACAACGCAGCGGGGCAATAAACGTAATATGAGCTGCTTATAATGATGATGCTGCTCCGTGTCGAGCATTGTCGAGCACGTGAGATGTGCCCCGCTGTTAAGTAAGGCCAGGAACATAGCAGCATCAGCCCTTTTTTATCTCGTGTAGATTATCATGATAAGCACTAAGCCCAGTGGCATGCAAATTGCTTGTAGGCGGCATTAAATTTTACAGCAGTGTGTGTACACACTCACTGAAAAGTTTATGCAAAAAGTGTTGTGTGATGCTAATTCAATTTTCAAAACTGTCTGCCATTAAATTGTTTTTGTCCGCTGAGGTCTCTCTCTTTCTCTCTCTATATATGTTTATCAACTTTTGTAGTTCATGACATTGACACAATGGGCAACTTCTCCTGTTAGTATGTGTGTGTGTGTGTGCCTCTCGATTGCTCGGCGAACCGTTAAGCAACCACACCTTGTGTGTCTTGAACAACGCTTTGGGGCTTATACAATGCCAACAGGTGGCAAAGTTGTTGCTGGCATTTTGTGCCTTTTTGCTGCTGCCACTTGATACGAATGCCTATTTCAAATTGTATTTGTATTTTTCAATTTATTTCTCTTTTTTTTTGACACTTTGAACTGTGACAGCATTGAATTGGCAACAGTTGTTGGCAAATTGTTTAGAAAACAGCTTTAACTGATAATATTTGGGGGCAAAGCAAATGTACGCATGCTGTGAATATACGTATACGTATTTTGCATAAGATATATTTAAATAAGGGCAATAATCTTGCCATAAATATTTTAATAATTTTTGTTCCATTAGCTAAGGCCTTGAACATTCATTTTTTACTTTTCAAGTTTTTAGACATGATATAATATGAAAAGATGAGAATAAAAACGACAAAAATGAACTGAATTTTTAAGTTTTTAATTGTAAAGAAAAGAAGACGCAACGACCGGAACTGTGATTTATGTGAATGTCCATTGATTAATTGTGATTGTCATGGGTGCCATTTTTTCTTTTATTTCCACATTTTTGCTTAACGTTTTTGCGCCTAAACAAACCACTTTAACTTTTACGAGGCGATTGGCCAAACTTTAGCATGACGCGGCACATAAAACAATGTCTTGGACAGCTTAGGGTAGGCCGTCTATCAGCCATAAAATTGTGGCTGAAAGAATGGGCTGGCTGGCCAAAATGCAGGCGGCATTCACATGGAGAGCATATAAATACTAACGGTATATGGCATTTCATAAATAGTTTTGTGCAGGTCATAAAATAAGTGCCGCATAAAAGCCTGCAATCAGCCAGGACATAAAAATGCGAGTGTGTCTACAGATTTTTGCTCTTTAAAGGGCATTACGAAAATCTTGTTTTTGTTTTGCAATGGGCTTCACTGTATTTATATGTATGTGTATGTTATGCAAATGAGAACATGCCATGAACGTCCCTGCATTATTATGGTTTTTGCCGCATCAAAGGCGTTCAAGCATTGGATTTTTTCCAGCCGCCGCAACAAAACAATACAAATGACACCCGAACCAAAAAAAAGGGATAAATAAAGTAAAGAAAAAGCAAACAAGAAAATAACAGAATGCGTTGAAAGTTTTATTTGATTTTGGTTTGCGTCTTGGCAAGAATGTAAGGAACGAAAAGGGTTCTCAACTGAATTTCATATATATGAATGCTTAAGCAAGGAATTCATGAATTCAGCTCTAATACCAGCCAAATAGGGTCTGTAAATAATATATATGCATAATGATGTGAAGTGAGAAAAAGCTTCACATAATACAATTTATTCGTGCAGAAAATAGAGTGAATAGCAAAAAAAGTGAAGCATTTAAAGCGAAAGGTAAATCATTTCAAGTGAAATGTAGCATGTATTACATAGCTCATACGATTGTCAGTGCTTTTTTAATGAATAAAATTGTTTTGACACTTTTGAAGGTAGTGTTAAAAAAGTTGGTTGAATATTTAAAACTCAAGCCCACGTCAGATAAAGTTTTTAAATACAAAATTCGCTGGAACACTTTGCATTTAAATGGAATGTAGAGTACTCTAGTAGTATAAGGTATGCGAAACCTCAGGATGTGCAAAACCACCAAAAAGTGTCTAACGTACTTACCAAAAAGGGACAAACGATGATATGCTGGCTGACAAAGGGCAGCTCCCACTGGCGAACACTTAACCGCACTGGAGCACAGGTATTTTTTCACGTTCGTTTAGCAGAGAATGCTTTAAGGTTATATTTTAATGTTTAATGTGAACGACACGCGATATCATTAAATCGCAAATCCTTAATGTACCATATATGTTTTTATTATTATTTTTTATTTATGACATTTGATTTTCATTACACAAGAACAGATTTGTTGCCGTCTTAGCCAGCTGCGAATTGGTCATAAACAATGTATGTGTAAAAGCCTGCTGCAATAAATGTATTTAAACGACCCGCTGTCACATAAATGTACGCTTGTAATAATATTTCATTTGATTTGATTTTGGTTTTGACTCTGGCTTTGGCTCTGGCTTTACTCAATTTGCACGTGTGCCTCGTTAGAATTTTTTGTGGTAGGCGTGAGGACACAAAAATTACTCAGCATAACGAATAAATCAAATAAATCTCAACAAACGATGCAATGCTTCTCCCTTGGCATACAAAAATAATTTCGTGGATTTTTATATGCTGTTTAGTGCCGACTTAAATCACAAAATTCTCGAGCGCTCTTCAATTAAATTGCCTGAAAAATTGATGCGCTTAGCATCGTACCCAAACTTTTGTTCCTACTCAACTCCTGTCATGTCCTTTGCCATTTGCCGTTTGCCTGTAGCTGCTGCCAGTTTGTAATGAATTTAAATAAGCCAACGGCGCGTCGGCATTTGAGTTATTTTCCTAATTTTCAATAATTTATCCGCTTCTGACGCTTTTAATGCGCCTTAATTAATTATTTTTAAACGCGGTGGCAACCTTATTTTGGATTGTGGTTTTTGATGTTTCTATTTGTGGTGGGAATCTTCAGGCAATTTTCATTTTAAAGTGATAAAAGATTTAAGAAGCGCATAAGCTAAGATTTGGATAAGTTCACAAATACGTAAACATAACAGAAAAAACTAAAAGAAAAGTTTAACTTTTTTTAAAAATAATTACAGAACAGTATATTTACTTTCCTTGAACTCAAAAAAATTTTTTTTATATTAAAAATTGATATATTCTTCGAGAAAGTTGAGTCTTCTGTACCAATCACTGCCTACTAAAATGGTTTCAAAATTTTTCGTCGAAGCCAAACATAAATATTTTAAATTTCTTTGACTATTTATTTATTGAACCTAATTTAAAGCGTCAAAATATTTAAAAAAAAAAATTTAATTTGTCAAAATAACATGAAAAATTTTATATTTTGAAGATTGGCTCACTTTTTTGGCTTATTCAATATTATTTTGATATATTGATGTGAGTTTAGTCAAAACGAAATGTCAATTAAATATCAAACTTCTTTTGACATACAAATTTTTTAGTTTTTATATTTTTTGGTATGATTTTAATAATCTAGATATTCTTAGATTTTTTTAGCTTGTTTATTGAAAATTATTAATTTTGTTTTAATAAGTTAGAAATTGATTTTTATTAAATATTTTTATTTAAAATATTTTTTTAACACTTTTTAATATTAAGTTTAAAATACTTTTACTATTTCCCACTTTTTTAATAGTTCGTTTCCGTTTGAATATCCGCTAGGATGACCGCACGCCGCGAACAGCGTTTGGTAAATGACAACTTCGCCGCTTGTCAGTTATAGTTTAGTTTAAAGTATAGTTATTCAAAAAACTAACGGTACCAACAGCATACAACGAAGCGCACTTTGAATATTGACGAGCGCGCAACGAAAGCGAGATAAAGAACGTAAACGTAAAATAGGGAAAAGAGGATGTAGCAACGGCAACAGCAGGAGCAGGAGCAAACAGAAAACCGCACGCGACGTGCAACAGCCGCCAACTGATGGGTTTATATCTGCCAGAAGCAGTAGCAAGTGCGCACCCACACACACAGCCACAAACATAGCGGCACACACATACACATTGTTGCCTGTTTGTTGATAACAGTTTTCGAAATTCGAAATCGCCGTCAGCTGCTGCTGTTGCTGCTGCCATTGCGGCTTCTGCTGCTGAAGCTGAAGGCGGTCTTCGCTTTGTTACCCAAAACAGACCAGGCCGAGAGCATCATTGACAACAACAGCAACAACAACAGCAGCATTGAGGTACACCATGTTGCATATGTCTCAGTCCGAAGTCTTCGTTCTCAACCTCGTATACGTATTCGGCTGCCGCCTGCCTGCGTACAATTGACGCATGCGCTGATAAGTAGGCAACAATTCATAATGACAACATCCTCAATCAACGACTCACAAGTTGGCGCTTTTTTTTTTTTGTTTGGGAACTGTGTTTGTTCACGTTTACTGTTCTTTAATGCCCTGTGACCTGAAAAGATTATGGGGCATATAATTGAATGTAAGAGTTGAGGGAAAATATTATAATAAATATGGTAAAAAAATGTAATTGATGGAGTTTTAAATGTAGTTTTAAAAAAAAAAAAAAAAAAAAATCAAGTTTTAATTTTATTTAAAGAAATCATTTAATTTAATTTTTAATTTAATTTAATTATATAACATTTAAGGAGTTAAGCTCATCGCTCTTCCTCCTTATCATATTTTTATTATTTTCATTTTTTTTTTTACAGGCTTTTTTATTGTTTACTACTCATGCACTTATTGCACTTTTCGTTGATTCTTATTGCTTTTCATTTTTGCCATCACATTGGGTTATTATCTTTATTGTCGTGCAATATTCGGATGCCTGTGAATGAAATTAGTTCGCCAGCCAAGGCAAAAAACACTTGACTTTGCCACCGGCTTCAAGTTCACGTGCCGCTGGGGCACTAATGAATTATGGCAAAGTTTTTTTTTGTTTGTAATGATCCCTTAATAGCATGACAAAGTCATAGGTCGCATCAACTGACCCAGTTGTGAAGTGCTTTCAAAAATGACACAACGATTAGATAAGCCTAAAAAAAGGTGGATTGTCCTTCAGAAGGTTTGAATTTAAATTATATAAGCGTTAATAATTATAGAATTATAAAAATATTAAAAATAACTGCTAACTACTTTTTGAAATATATTTTTTTAAAGTAATTTATCTACATAAGTTGAACTAACTTTTTGTTTTAAAGTTTAAAATTTGACACTTAGCTTAAATATTTATTTATTTACTTTATGGAATTTATACTGTTATCAAACCTTTATCAATTTGGTGCTGCAACAATTGTATTGCCAATGTAAAATGTGTTAACAAAGTAATTTGTATAAAGCTCTTAACTAAATTGCAGTTAAAGATTTCATTTTTGGCTGTGATCGCCCTTAGATTGTGCTTTGTAATTCCAAGAAATGTTCTTAAATTTAGCTGCGTGCACAATTTGGGAAAAACAAACTTTGGATTATGGTGCAACTGACGTTTATGAATTTGTGGTTTTGTTGTATGTGTTGGGTGTGTGTGTTACTCTGGGTGTGCGTGTTGACTGTTTGGAGAGGGTCTTAATGTCTGCGTAACGGCCAATGCAATAACCACAAACATTTCAAGGCAAACTGCCACATGTTGGATAATCTGCAAAATTGCGAGAAAAGCGGAAATTGAAAAGCTAACAACACACAAAAAACACAACACAGAATTCATTTTGAGATGATTCTCAAAAATGAAAACCCGCAACCCGCACTCAAAAAGTGGTTAAGCTCTGAGTTGAATCTGTTATCAATTGCCTCGTCAAGGACACAACAACAAGCAGCAACAGCAGTTGCAGCTGCAAAAGCAGCAGTCCCGTCAAAGACACCAACAATGACTCAAACACACACACACACATGCTGTTGCAGACATTTGTAGCAGACACGAAAAAGCGCGAATAAAAAATGACATTTTGTATCTGTGCCCCTATGTTGCACTCAGTCATACTTTATAAGTAAGTCCGTCTCTTGCGGGTGTGCAAAGATAATAATAAAGCATAAGTGCCATTTGACCTTGTGTGTCGTCCAGAATGACAATTATGTATAAGTAGTCGATAGTTACAGTCGCTTGTTGAGATTGCGCTCGTGACACGAATAAAGCACGAATCAAAGCTATTAAGTAAAATATTCTTACATTTTGAAGGAATAATGATAGTTTTGTTAATGGGATACACAGTCTTCAGCAAATAATGTACCGTTATACCGATTTGATCGTAGAAAAAAAAGCATAATCTTTAATTTATTTTATTGTATAAAATATATTTTATATAATTGTCAAATTTAGCTCTTTATCATTGTAGAAACTCTTTTTTAAGGATCGGGAGACAAATCTTCCTCTTTGTAGTGAGGAATCCTCAATTAATTAATTAATATAAGTTCATTTTTAAGGGTAAGGTAAAGGTTTAAAGTCTTAATATTATAATGCTTAACAGTTTTTTGACAACTCTGAAAACTCCCAACATAGAAGTGCTTTTTGATAGAACATTTCAGTATTCTTGATAAAAATAGAGAAATATTTTCGACGCCATCTTTAAATGTCAGCGATGCTGAAGCGAACAATCGACCAGGTCGAAAGGAATGATGCATTTTAATGATGACTGGGCGTAATTCCAAGCTGCTGTCATTCAAGACACAATTGAGAAATTATTTTTGTGCAAAAGTTGATTGAATGCAAGTGAAGAAGTCCTCATAAAATACACAAGAAATTATGGAACTGCACAAAAATGTAACGAACTAAGAAATGAGAGCATGGGAAAAGTGACAATACAACAACTGACCTAATTACCAAGTTCAACGTTTACTCACGCTTTTCCCATTAGGCATTCAAGTTGGAAATCAATTGGCAGGTCTTCTGTCTTTTCTCTGCAATTAATAAATAAAAAGAAAAGAATGAAGAAGAAAAAAAAACCGCGAACAAATTATAACAGAGCACATTGGGCATTTGAAATGGCGTGTTTGTCCTGTTATTTAATTGAGGTTAATAGAGCGAGCGTCACAAACGACATTAAATTGTTTATAGAGCAAGGTTATGACGCTG
This sequence comes from Scaptomyza pallida, assembly GCA_018152965.1. Taxonomy (NCBI): domain Eukaryota; kingdom Metazoa; phylum Arthropoda; class Insecta; order Diptera; family Drosophilidae; genus Scaptomyza; species Scaptomyza pallida. Next base: position 8,452,486 of record JAECXP010000004.1, on the reverse strand, counting down.
GACAGTTTTGAATTATTAGTTTTTATGCGAAACGACGAAGAAAATTGTGACGCAATCAATAAAAATGTGGGACAACTAAACAACAGGAAGCCAGAGCTATGAAATATCAGCTAAATTGTGACTGCAATAAAATTAGTTTGGTTTATGAAGAACCAATTTTGAATTGATGTTTCGGTTACTACTGAAAATGTTTTTAAAAAATGCGCGCGGTTGATCGCTGTCAAAAGCTGGCTGCTGGATTACGCAGCGTGGGTGGCAACGCTACAAATCAGGGCTGCATCGGTAGTCACTGTGTTGAAAATACTTTGAAATTTGCCCTTACTCAATTCGCAAATTATGAAAATGCGCTTAAAGTTATAAAAACATAGAAAGATGACTATTTGTTCATAAATGTATATTAAAATGTGTGCCTTAAGCAGCCATGCACTTTATCGATATCGAAAATGTTGCCGCTGCTCGATTAATTAATACGACTGAACAACACTGCCCGCCAGTTGTTTGTTTTGTTTGTACCTGCTAACAACGACGACGGCAGCAAGGTGAATGAGTTCCGCGTAAAATATTATATATATATATAAACAGCTGCGCTCGTGCTAAAATATGTACTTTTTGTACACACACACATATAGATACATTGGAAAACAAATTCGTTATCGCTATCAGCATATTGCACTTGGCGCCAATGCCGGCGACCGCAGGCGCCAATGCAAAAATCATATTTTTTTGCACTAGCTCTAGAAAGTGATAAAAGTGAAACATAAACAAATGACTTTGATAAGGTGCTGCGCTGCCGGTGTGGCCTACTATCAATGCGCCGGTCGTTAGCTACATATATATTCCATTTCTTCGCGTGTTGGGCCTGCAACAACAATTTTTATCAAGTTAAACTTGTTGAGCGAGTTAAACGCCCAAGAAACTACCAACAATGGTGAAAATATTTAATGCTTTGCCCGCACAGCGGCGACAGCGACGCAGCCACTGACCTTTATTTGACTTTTAGCTGCCTTTTGCCTGTGCTGTGTGTCTGCTCGGCAATGAAAAAAAGACATTGCCTGCCACACACACCACCGGCAGACGTCGAATCTGTAGCGCTGCGTTGTTAATTTCCTATTTGTTGTTGCTCTGTCTCCCACTGTTGGAGTTTCTTGCAGCGACGTCGGCAGAGTCACCCAAAGGCACAAGTTTGAATATTTTTGAGCATACATTTGTATTGGTAGAGGTATAAATATTCTCGTTGCGCGTGCAAGAGTCGCCTCCTGCCCGTTGCTGCCGAAATTCAACTTAATTCAATAAAAGCGTAAGAGAATAATTGAACATGTGCCAACGTCCAAGTGCTTGAAAATTAGTTTTCTTTGCCTAAAAATGCATTTTCTTCTTCTTGAACTTTTACTTTCAAACGACTTTGCCTCTTGCCATATTATGTTAATGTACTTTTATCACGTACTTAATTGTTGTTAAACAATATTTAAGTAACACTTAAAAAGTGCAATATCTTCTAACCAAACAAATTTATAGGTGTGCGTGTCGGTATGTGTGTGTGTATGCATATAATAAATAAAGTGAAAGAAGAATGGTGTATAGGGAAGAGATGTAAAAGTTACATGAATGAATTGCATAAATCGGAAAGCACACAAGTGTTTTATTGAGAAAACCCCTTTAAACCTCTTTTCTTATTGATCAAAAGATATAAAATACTCAGAAAACAAGTGTGGAATTTTTCTTTAAAGAAAACATAACAAGAGAACAAAATTAAAAGAAATACAATTTGTAAATAAAATAAATTAATTTTTATAAATAATACATATTTTTATAATAGAAATGTATAACTTTTTAATTGAGCTACGCCTAATTTTTTCTTTTTTTTTTGAACTTAATTGGTTTTGACCTCTACTAAATGGTTCTCACTTTTCAATTAAACTATTGAAATACGTCACGCACAAACTTTAATTGAAATTTTGTTGATCGTTTAACTTTTTAAAATATTCTTGTCACCCTGCTTTCAAATTAAGTCAAAAGAATTTTAAAAACTCGTTTTAGACTTTTTTTTTAACTTTTTTATGATATTCATTTTGATAAGCTTTGCTGTTTTGTCAATAAAATAATAAAAAAAAAGTTATATTTTTATATATATTTTGCAGTTTTGTCAAAGTGTTGTTATATAATTTGCATTATACTTAAAATGTTTACAAAACACATGAACTTGTTTTTCAATACAATGTATGAGATGTTTAGCGTATACATACATATGTTTGTTTTCATGTATTTTGCATTGGTAATAACATAAAATAAATAGAAATGTGCCATAATTTCGTCGTTTGTATAAACAAACATATATAAACATACATACTAAAGAAATTGGCAGCGTCTTCGCTCATTTCCTATTCAACTAAATATAGACAAACCGCAAATTATGGACGGCAAATGCACGAAGCGACGAAGTCGAAGTCTGAGTGTCAGGGCCAATGCCAGGCGGCGGCGAGAGGCGAACATTCTTATCAATTGTCAACTGCTGTTGTTATCAGTTTATAGCTATAGATGTTGTTGATGATGATGATGATGCAACGTGAGCAGCCGGCTTTGTGGATGACGCTTTGAGAGCGTCAAGCTTACAATTTTATAGTTTAAGGGCTGCAATGTGGGTCAGGCAGCAGCTAAATATAGTTGCGATTATCAGTACGCTTCGATAGACGGGAGTGCGAGGTTGTTGTTCAGTAGCAGCAGAGCACACAAGCAGGCGCACAAAGACAGCTTAACGATGATGCGTCGTCAAATGTCCTATCGCTTTGAAGATCAAGAATCATCGTCAATGGCCGTTCGGGTTGGGTGCAACGCTTAAAGCCACGTTTTATATGTTTAGCTAATCTCGAACGTTTGCTCTTATCTTTCCGTAGATGAATCGTCGATTTTCACGCGTGGAGTCCGGCGCAGACCTGAAGGATTACTTTGATCGCGGTGATATTGCCATGCGCGAGAATCGCTGGAACTTTGAGGTCGCCTGGGAGGTGGCCAACAAAGTTGGCGGCATTTATACGGTGATCCGTTCAAAGGCCTATGTCTCCACCGAGGAGATGGGCGAGCAGCTGTGCATGATGGGACCCTACAAGGAGGCATGTGCACGCACCGAAATGGAGGAAATGGAATTTCCACGTAACAATCCATTGCTCGATGCCGTCAACACGATGCGATCGCGAGGCTATAAAATTCACACGGGTCGCTGGCTGGTGGATGGTAATCCGCAACTGATATTGTTTGACATTGGCTCGGCGGCCTGGAAGCTGGATCAGTTTAAGTCCGAGATGTGGGAGAAGTGCAATATTGGCATACCGCATTTGGATGTGGAGACAAATGATGCCATCATATTGGGATTCATGATTGCCGAGTTCCTTGAAGAGTTCCGCAATTGTGCCATTGCCTATTCGCAAAACAATGATCTGAATGCGCCACGCATTGTTGCACACTTTCACGAGTGGCAAGCTGGTGTGGCACTCATTGTGCTGCGCACACGACTCATCGAGATTGCCACCGTTTTTACCACGCATGCAACACTCCTCGGTCGCTATCTGTGTGCTGGCAACACCGATTTCTATAACAACCTCGACAAGTTCGCTGTGGACGAGGAGGCTGGCAAACGTCAGATCTATCATCGCTATTGTCTGGAGCGTGGCGCCACACATCTATCGCATGTCTTCACCACCGTATCGGAAATCACGGGCTACGAGGCGGAGCATCTGCTCAAACGCAAACCGGACATCATAACGCCCAATGGCTTGAATGTCAAGAAATTCTCGGCCATTCATGAGTTTCAGAATTTGCATGCCGTTGCCAAGGAGAAGATCAATGAGTTTGTGCGCGGTCACTTCTATGGGTAAGCTTTCTAAACCCCCCTAGCTAAAAAGAAATATCCTTTAAAACTTATGCTTCATTGCAGTCACATGGACTTTGATCTGGATAAGACGCTCTACTTCTTTATTGCTGGACGCTATGAGTTTGGCAACAAGGGTGCTGATATTTTCATTGAGTCGCTGGCCCGTCTCAATGCTATGCTGAAGCATGAGCGTCCCGACACCACTGTGGTGGCCTTCCTCATTTTTCCCACCAAGACCAACAACTTTAATGTGGACTCGCTGCGTGGCCATGCGGTCATCAAGCAGCTGCGCGACACCATCAACAATGTGCAGCAGGCGGTTGGCAAGCGCATGTTTGATACATGCGTTAAGGGTCATATACCTGGGCCCGATGAGCTGCTGCTCAAGGATGATCTGGTGAAGATTAAACGCTGTATGTTTGCCATGCAGCGGGATACAATGCCGCCGGTGACCACGCACAATGTGGCCGATGATTGGAATGATCCGGTGCTATCATCGATTCGACGCTGTCATTTGTTTAACTCTGTGCACGATCGCGTCAAAATGGTCTTCCATCCGGAGTTTTTGACTTCAACGAATCCATTGTTTGGCATTGATTACGAAGAGTTTGTGCGTGGCTGCCATTTGGGCGTGTTCCCATCCTACTATGAACCCTGGGGCTATACACCGGCCGAGTGCACTGTCATGGGCATACCCAGTGTGACCACAAATCTGTCGGGCTTTGGCTGTTTCATGCAGGAGCACATCAGTGATCCCAAATCCTATGGCATCTACATTGTTGATCGTCGCTACATTGGCCTGGAGAACAGCGTACAACAGCTGTCCAGCTTTATGATGGAGTTCTCACGTCTCAATCGTCGCCAGCGCATCATTCAGCGCAATCGCACAGAGCGTCTCAGTGATCTGCTTGACTGGCGTACGCTGGGCATTGTAAGTGTGCTTACCTGTTATATATCTCCTTGATTGCTTATTGATTTCTTCTTTGTCCACAGTACTACAGACAGGCTAGAGTAAAGGCCTTGCAGGCTGTCTATCCTGACTATGTGGACGAGACTGCCTCATACGCTTCACGCAACAACTTAATGTTCTCACGTCCACACAGTGAGCCGCCCAGTCCAACGTCTTCGCGTAAGTTCCCATTACACAACACACACACACACACAGTGGATTATACCATTTTGCGTGTATAGGGTGTGTGTGTGTGTTTAAGTGTTTTAGTCGTAGCCGTGCCTTTTAAATATCATTGACACTTATCATACAAAGCAGCTAGTTTATTTTTCAAATCAGCAAATAGTATTTACAAGCATAAGCCGAGCAATAAATCATTGCGTAACTTTCTGAATCATAATCAAACTGCTGACCTCTGCTTGACATTGTGAAATCATTGATTCGTTTGAAAGATAACATATAAGTTTGGCTTGAACATTTATAATTAATATTTACTTCTTTTGCTTATAGGCCATACAACTCCAGCGCCATCGGTGCATGGTTCCGATGATGAGGACTCCGTTGATGAAGAAACTGAGCTTAAGGAACTGGGTATTAAATAATTAAGCCCCATCGTCATCATACAGCGCAATATTACCATAAGTTTAGTAATTTTGTTTCACATGTTCAAAGGGCACACAGTCGAACAGAATGATCACGCCCACAAAGAAACTATCTACCTAATGCTACAACTGTTTTAAAAAAAAAAGATAAGAAAACAAACAAATTTATACGCTCATACGCAAAAGTTAGAACAATTTGAGAATATTTGCATAATGGAAAAAATTCTATTTAATGTTGTTTAGTCTATAAGCAGAGCAAATTCCTTTACACCGAATACACACAAATCAACAAACAAAAATTGTTATTCAAACCACTTTAATTATTGTTATTTACTCTGGTAAACACACAAGTTGGCCGACCTAAATCGCAAATTAAACAATATAGTATATATATAAGAACAACGTCAAACTACTCATCGTTATAAAATTTTAGCACACAATGCGATAAAGTGCAATGTTTGTATGTCTGAACAAACGAAAAACAATTGGCAAATCCATTCAATTATGTAGCAAAACCTAAAGTGTATCGTTAAATATATATATACTGCCTCATATGGTTTAATCCACATCATGTTGTTATTGGATAGGAATTGGAATAATACGTATTCTATTAACTTTATGTTATCTTGATGAGAAATATGCAAGTTATTGAGGTATGCAGCACAGATGTCAGAGGGTATATGTGCATCGATTCATAATTCATCACTTGGTCAGACAAAAACATTATTAAATGATTGAGTTAAACGTTGGTTTCGATCTGCCTTGTTTATTTGCACTATATGTATTTGCATACAGTCAACATTTAATTGGTGACGTTAGATATTTGTGTGCTATAAGATTAAATCAAATAATCAAGAAAAACTTTGATAACCGGTAGAGTATAATAAAAATAATTTTAAATTCCACTAATGAGACTTGTTCCGCATTTAAGCCCATAAATGCTATGTTTGCTGATATGTATTTTAATCATATCTCATTTACAGCCAACGACGATTAAATTATTATTAGCAACCGATAGTAATGGTATTTTTGGCTACATATTTGATAAAAAATGATTAAGCAAACGGTTTTACATTATTTTATTACAATACAGGAAAAGATGCCAACAAAATGTTTTTCGTAAACATTTGCAAATTGCAAAACTTTAAACTACAAAGCTGCACAGCGATAGATGAATAATTCTATAAAGCTTACTTGGGTCTACTGAAGGAATTTTATCTATGACATAATTAAGATTTTGATTGATAAATTATTGAAGTATGCAAATTTCAATATCATTGATGATTATTTCAAGTCAATGCACTGATACTGAATAATTGAAATACTTGAAGAATATATTCGTATCGGGCAAAATCCAAACACTATGAAACGCAAACAGGATCTAGAGCTTAAACGAGAAAGCAAGCATTGCCAATATTCTATCTTCGATAGCCTTACCTTACATTTTACACAATAAAACAAACAATTTTATTTCAATTAATAATTAAATTTATTAATGACCAGCCTTAATTCACTGTTACACTTAGCATTTCTATGTATTTCACTTAACTTTAACTTTTGTTTATTTAAAAAAATTAAAATTGGCAATGCGTTGACGGCTTAAATGTTATGCAATTCCAAGCATATTCAGTCCGAGCGATGACTGTAAATGGAACGCACAAACTTGCCGGGATTTGAATGATGACGACGATGGCGTCGTCGCCGTTGTGCCGGGACATCATAGCCGGAACCATAATCATAGTCGAGACTGTTATCGTTATCATTGTTATTATTGTTGTTGTTGTTGTTGCCTTGTTCCAAATGTGCTGGAGGTGAAGGCTTTGCAGTGGCGGCACCATCTTCTTCCTTTTTGGGACAATCCACTAGTTGGCCATCATCATCGGTGCACTTTTCCGTATCCAACACCCAGCCGCTATCATCATCCTCGCTGTCAATGTCCTTATCATGCTGCTGATTCTCTGGACGTGGTCGATAGTTGAAGCCATAATTGGGCAACGGTGCATAGGGTGCATAGAACATGGGTGCGGGCATCAGTGGAGCCGCATAGCCCGGAAAGCAGCCAGCACACTCAGCCGGCAATCCATTTTGCAATATAAAGCCATAGGTCAATTGCTCGCACTTTTGACAGCTGGCTCGTCTATGGCGCCGTCCTTCACGATCCTGGCCACCGCAGGCGACATAGGGCCAACTGTTCATAAAGCGACAGGGCTCCGATTGCTGTTGCTTTCCGATGCTTTGATCTGTGACGACGTGCGGGCACATATTCCACAGACTCCTGGCAATCCTCGCTGTCATCCGTCGGCTTGCATACAACAATTAGTTTAGCAATCATTACGCGAGCCTGGCAACGCTGTCCACAGACACGTTGGCGGGAGTGCTCCGGACACTGTTCCTTGGTCTCATCACAGTTGCGATCGCGACGCACCACATAACAACAGGAGCCCTGCTCATTGTAGCCGAGTCCAAAACGGCCGCCCACCTGCGATACATTCTGTTGCACCTTCACATTGATCTCGTTGCGGGCTTGGATGTCATTCTGGATGACATTGTTGATCTCGTTTGTTAGACGTATGATGTTGGTGGTGTTGACGCCTGGTGATGCTGGTGGCACATACAGGGTATCGTTTACACCCTGCACCAAGAGCGGTTCGTCCGTTAGCTCCGGACAGAGCGGACATTCGGATTCGCAGTCGGATTTGCCAGCACAGATTTTGATGCAGCTCTCACGATTTGCATGACACTCTTCGTAATCGCGCAGCGAGGGCTGCTCGTAGTTTTGTAACGGTGTTTGTATCACAATACGATCCTTCTTGGCATCACTGTTATCGGCCTTAACCAACACTGGCGAACACAAGGCCAGCAAAAGCGAAACGACAAAAACGTTAAGCTATAAAAGAAGATATTATATAACATAAATCGTTACGAAACATATTCGATAACATTAATATAGATGAAGTATATCCAAAATTTACCTTCATTTGTGGAATGATTGAAATCGAATGTGGTATGACTAAGACGAGGTCTGTTTTCCGCAAACTCTTTTACTTGACTGCAACAAAAACTGCGCCCAGCTATACGTTCATAAATATATTATTAACCAATTGATTAGATAGCTTCCTATCTTATGGTATTGATTATGTTCCACTTATCGGTTTTTTTATTTTTTTTTGTGCTAGAGTGCAGTGAAAATACCATGGTATAAAAGTGATCTAGCCAAGTATGATCGACTATCGGATACCTTACTGTCATAAATTCATATTATGTAGGTAAAAAAAATAAATAAAAAGCTTATAAATTAAATAAAAGTACCAAAAATTTGAATTTCTAATATTTCAAAAAACATTTCCTTAATATGAACACAAATGACCTTTAAACACGTTCACGTCGCAACCATTATTATGTTGTGCTTGTAAGTTCTTTAATGCTTATTAATGTTTTCAAAAGTCGAAATATTTTTGTATTTATTTATTCAGGAATCTTATCAATACCCTTGACAAAGCTCTGCGTAACTTTGTGATCGTCTAATTGCCAAAATGTTTAACGTTCAGAGAGAAAGAGAGAGAGAGAGAAAAAGAGAAAAATTTAAAACATTCTTGTGTTTATATTGTAGTTTGGCGTAACGACAAACGAATTCAAAGAATATAGTTGACTGTTACCCATCAGACGCGGTAATTTATCAATGGAGAGTTTTCGATGATGTGTGGCGTCTATTATTATCAGTTACAAACGCAACTAGGAGATGTGTCATACACTCAGAGAGAGCGTTACTAATAGTTTCCGTTGACAGTGTTATATTGGTAGGAGAGAGTGTTTATAACAATTTCCGATTGATAGACGCTATTTACTTGAAGATTCCCGATAGGTTGTGCTCTCTTTTGATTTGGAAAATCAAAGAAATCATTGATATCTGGCAACAAAAATACTTAGCATACAATAAATTTCGTTATGAAAGTGCTACAAGACGTTTTGATCCTAAGTCTACCATGTTTTTATATACTCCTGAAGAGACAAAACTTTTGTATAAAATATTTAGAGTATTATTTAATGTCGAAATGATTTAAAATTCGAGCTAAAATTACTTTCATAAAAAAGCAATTGATAAATTGATTTTGTGACAAATATTTTGTAGATTTGCAAATGCGTCTATCGACGCCAGCCATCCTCCGCTTGGCAGCCCACAGAGCCTGCAAATTGTGGAGAATCACAAAATTGATCTTGATCGTAGAAGGCGCAGTTGGGACTGATGCAGCGATAGTTGTAGCAGTAAGGGGAACAGGATGCCATTTGGCCAGAGGCACAGCCACTGCAATCATACCTCTCTACAAAGAAAAAGGAATATTAAGAATTCTATACTCTCAGCTTAAAGGATTTCAGTTCAGTTACCTGCTGTCTGGGTGCAATTGCCATTTGTTTGGCATTCGGAGGTAATGTTTGGCGGCAGTATCATCATATGATTATTGCCATCATACCAAGTGTTGACTGCCGGTGGGCTAAGCACCATTTTGGGTGCACTGCAGAAGTCACCACAAAGCTGTTGTCTTCTATTGTAGCATTGCCAGCGATTGCTTGCCATGGGGCAGCGGCAAGTGCGTGGAGCGATCACCATGCAGCACTTGGGTGTTTGTGGTGTTTCCGTGCTCTCAGGTTCATCATCCTCCTCCTCATCTTCATAGTCCCTGTAGTCTGTGGGTAGTGTAACTGATGCATTGACCACCAGATTGTGTACATTATTCAGCACCAAATCGGGCGTGTTATCGGATTTCCGATTATTAATAGTTCGCTCAATGTGAATGGGGTCTAGTTCAATGGGTTCGGGTGCAGCACACTTTTGACCTGTCCAGTAAGTGCCAGATGGACATCGGGTCTGCAAACAACGCCCTTTTGCCATTATCCCTGATCGGCAATGAATAAGATGGCAATCGCCATTGATGAGCACGGTTCCACCGGGGCAGCGGCGAATTTCAGGAGGTGCAGGTAAAGTAGTTGTCTCCCTTTCGGTTGTAGTGGATGGCTCAATGGGTCGTTGAGTAGTTGGTTTAGTTGGAGGCTCTGTGGGTCTCAGGGTGGTCGTCGGTTGAGGGTCAATAGGCGGATACGGAGTAACAGTTTGGTTGGGACAAGGAGCTGGTTGGGGAGGGAGCAGGAGGGTAAGGAGTAACCGGTTGATTTGGACAAGGTAAGGGTTGAGCTGGATCAAGAGGGCTTGGAGTTGGTGGTTGATTTGGGTCAGGAGTGGGCTGGGGAGAAACTGGAGGGTAAGGAGTAACAGGTTGATTTGGGCACGGATTTGGCTGAGGAGAAACTGGAGGGTAAGGAGTAACAGGTTGATTAGGACAAGGCAAGGGTTGAGCTGGATCAAGAGGGTTTTGAGGGTTTGGGTAAGGATTTGGCTGGGGAGAAACTGGAGGGTAAGGAGTAACTGGTTGATTTGGACAAGGATTTGGCTGGGGAGAAACTGGAGGGTAGGGAGTTACCGGTTGATTTGGGTAAGGATTTGGCTGGGGAGAAACTGGAGGGAAGGGAGTTACCGGTTGATTCGGACAAGGATTTGGCTGAGGAGAAACTGGAGGGTATGGAGTAACTGGTTGATTTGGACAAGGTAATGGCTGGGCTGGACCAAGAGGGCTTGGACCTTGTGGTTGATTTGGGTAAGGATTCGGCTGGGGAGAAACTGGAGGGAAAGGAGTAACCGGTTGATTGGGACAAGGTAATGGCTGGGCTGGATCAAGAGGGTAAGGAGGGTTTGGGTAAGGATTCGGCTGGGGAGAAACTGGAGGGTAAGGAGTAACGGGTTGATTTGGGTAAGGATTCGGCTGGGGAGAAACTGGAGGAAAGGGAGTTACCGGTTGATTTGGACAAGGATTGGGCTGCGGAGAAACTGGAGGGTAGGGAGTAAACGGTAGATTGAGACAAGGTAATGGTTGAGCTGGAACGAGTGGGTAAGAAGTTACTGGTTGATTTGGGCCTGGAGCAGGAATTGAAGGTGGGTAACAAGGAGCTGCATCCGAGAACAAAAAAAATATTAAGCTCACAATAGGAACGAGATGAATTAAATTGTAAACTTTTAGCTTACCGTTTGCACCAGCTGATCCATATTGAAGAACCCAGGGAGAAAAACAGTAAACCTGAACCACCTGTGTGCATGGAGCACGGACATCACCGACAGCAGCCGACGGAGATTGGGCGCCAACAAGTCTTAGGGCCAAAAGAAGCCAAGGCGAGAGTAGCACTTGATAGGCGAACATGCCGATTATCAATGAAGCTGTTGAAACTGAAACTGATGCTGCTTCGAGTCGTGTTCGTCGTGTATAGCATTTTCGAACTAAAGGTTATCAGAGCAGGGGCAATTATGATTTTTTGTCACTGCGAAAGCTTTTGCATGCGACGCCTTAGATTAGTCGCCGTTCGAGCTCAGTTTGTGGAAGAACATCGCGGTAGATCGTTTGGGAGACACCCTTTGAGTGTGCCAATAATGTCGTCGTCTTCTTCGTGCTGGTCGATTGTTGTGATATTATATTGTTTGACTTGGTCGAGCGTTCGTCTTGCGGAAGGTTATCAAGATGCGAACGGCAAGGTAATCACTCTTGAGCTTAAATCTGTGACAAATCACATTAATTGTACAATATTTATAGTGGATGGCATGTCCGGAAGGTTACGAGCTTCAAAATAATTTGTGCCAAAAAAAGGATTTATGTCAGGAAGGTGAGTTTTATAGAAGGTGTTAAGGTGTTAAAAGCATCAATATCGATTTAGAAGAAGTCTTTAACAAAATGGAGTTTTTAATACTTTACAGCAATATTATTTTTATAAAGTTTCGAGCATCACTTCTCTCAACTTATGTTCTTAAAAGAGTTAATCATATTAGCATTTCTTAAAATGTGCTAAAAATAAACAATTTAGCTTTCATTGCCATAAACATAAATAGCTCACAAAAAAACCTTTAATCAGACTTTTCTTCATGAATACATGTGCGTTATCTGCTACTGCGCGAAGATTTCTGTCTTCTTTCTTAGTGTTTCATATGTTATGTTTCACAAAAATGAATTTTTTATATATTGCAGGATACTTTCTGCACACGGATGGTCTGTGCTATTTAAAAAACCCGCTACCTTGCCCATACAATACCACTGAAATACCTTCAACAACAACTGAGGAACCTACCACAACAACCGAAGAACCCACCACTACAACTGAGGAGCCCACCACTACCACAGAAGAACCTACCACTACCACAGAGGAACCCACTACCACCACAGAAGAACCCACCACAACAACTGAAGAACCCACCACTACCACAGAAGAACCCACCACAACCACAGAGGAACCCACCACTACCACAGAGGAACCCACCACCACCACAGAAGAACCCACCACTACCACAGAGGAACCCACCACCACCACCACAGAAGAACCCACAACAACAACAACTGAAGAAACCATATTACCCATAGCTCCACCAAGCGAAGATCTTGATGAACAAGTTCGCTGTCCACCCGGCTCCATATTCTTTGAAGAACAGTGTCGTCGAATAATTTGCACACGTGGTGAATACCATGCTGGACGCTGCCTCTCCCCGGCCTGTCCCCGAGGCACAGTGTGGCGCAACAAAAGCTGTCAGACGCCAGGCTACATAACAACAATATTGGAAATCGATAATGTGATCAAGAATCGGCATGAATATCACACAGTCACCGAAAATGTGGATCGTGTGGAATATGTCACCGCCAAGCCATACGATCCAAATCACGATAACAGCTTTGAGACGACGTCGCCGCCACCGGCGGAGTTAATCATTCCCAGTTCGACGCCAGCGTATTCGAGTGCGGTGCCTCCATCTGGCTGCTGCTTGGTGAAGAGTCCACGTTTCTGTCGCCCCTATGCACCCACCTGGGTGTGCTTCAATCGCAGTCATAAACTTTGCGATCCTCAAATATGTACGCATCCCGTCATCTATTTGAAGCCGCCCGAAATTGTTCAGATTACGGAACCGCCAATGCTGGTGATGCCACCTAATCCACCATTATCAAGTTGCCTGACTTCCGATTGCCGAGAAAGCGGTAAGTTCAAATGGAAGGTAACATTTTAAAAGCTAAACCTTCTTTTTATATGTTTTCTTATAGAAATGCTTGACTGCTCGGGATGTGCAACGGGTAATCGGGAGACCTGCTCAACCGGTTGCTATAATTATTTCTGTCCCGGTGACACTTGTGAATTTAAGAAAACAGAGGACTTTTGTAAATTGTATCCGGGAGGTTTTGGCTGCAAGAAAAGCGATGGCTGCATCTGGGAATGGTGTACCAAAAGTTGCCACTAGTTAATTGTACAAAAGTAGAATCTTAAAAAAAAAAACCAATGTAGCTTTTATTTTTGTTGTCAAATCAAATTAAAATATAAATTTAATTGTACACAGATCCTTGTCAAACTCTCTTTATTATACATGCATGCATTTTCAAATCTTTGCGCCATTACATTTGCTGTCAACATCACACGTTGCCACATAGTTAAAATCTAGTTTCAACTTCAGTGTTAAGTAACGCATTTAATGTTGCCACAACAAATGTTGCTAGCTGCACTCTTCGCACCTCATTCAGACTTGGCAGCACTGTCCGGGGAAATCAGCTGGCATTTTTATGCTACCCGTTTCAACGGTGCTTTTGCTCATTTCGGTTTCAGTCGTTAAACGAGAGAGCAAGAGCATCGACTTGCATTTGGTTGGCTCGCGCGCGCGTATATTTTGTGTACCAAAGTGTTAAAACACAAATTTGTTTGTGAATCAAAGTAAAGTGTGTGCGTGTGTGTATGTTTGCAAATACAAAAGAAAAAAGAACGAAAAATAAAGTAACGGTCGTTGTGCTCACTGTCTAGAGAGGGGCGGCAAATAGCATAAAGTTCAAAACACAAACCGCAGTCGCCGTTACAGTTGCACTTTGTTGCCTGCCGCACTACTCTCATCTCTCGCTTGTCCGGCGTTCGTCGTGTGTTTTATTTGTTGTTTTTCGTATTGGAGTAAGTGGAGGCGTCGCGCGCGTCCCTTTTGGAGGTGCCAATAACAAGAGGTAGATTTTTGTTTACACATGTTTGTATGTACTTGTGTGCTCTCGAGTGTGTGTGTGTGTGTGTTGCATGTTTTGCAAAAACAGCAATCATAAAATAAAACCATAACAATAATGACAACTATGACGGCAACAACAAGCGCAATAACAATTGCAATAACAATTAATTAATGTATATAAACGCATACAAATTCGCGCGTCTGTTGTATAAGAGCATTGTTTATGCCGTCACAACAACAAATGTATAAATAGCAAATGCGCAAATATACAACTTAATAAATATCTATTTGCTTATATGTCTGTACATATGTATATTTTTGCATATTATGATGATGATGATGATGTACAAATGCAGCGAATAAAAAAATTCACGACTTGTCTTTTCTCTCTCTCTCTCTCTCTCTCTGTCGGCAAGTGTTAATTGAAAAAAACTACAAACTTCCTGTTTTTGGGGTAAGGGTTGTCGCCAGCTCTCCCTTTGCCCCTTTCAACCAATCAGTATATGTTTGTGCACATTATGTATGTATGTACATATATAGAACTGTTGCCGTTGCCGCAGACAACATGAGCTTTATTGCGGCAGCCTAACTCAGCATAGCAAAAACACTTCCTCCCCTCTCCCACCTAACCCCTCAAAGGGCCCATTGAATGGGTGGATGGAGTATGCTAGTGTGTGTGTGTGTGTGTGAGTGGAGCCGCATAGAAGTTTTGTGCTTTCTGCTGTGTTGCTATTTGCCAGCATGCGGGCGTTGAAGTTTTTAGTGCAACAACATTTTTTCTATGTTTTTTTTTGCCTTCTTTTTTTTAGTTTACAGCTCCAGCGGGAGCTTTTATATTGTGTGTGTGTGTGTGTGCTATTATTAAAATGCCACACGCACACACATACAGACACACATAGCGCACAGAAATGGCAAGCAAAAAACAAAGGAAAACTATCCAGTGTGTGTGTGTGTGAGTGCGCCTACGAGGCGTTGGCGTTTCGGCAAGAAGAAGCAGCAGCAGCCGCAAAAGAGAGTGAACGAGTGCGAGTGAGAGCGAGTGTGTGCATGAAAAGGGAAAAGCCTTGAGAGCGACAAAGAAACAGTTAATAAATAAATCAAATAAAGCATAAAAATGTAAATCAACATAACAACAACAACGACAACAACAATAACAATAATTCTTAAGAAACGCGTAATACGAATTCGTATGAACCCGTGCCCCCACCAGTCATCTTTGCCCTCACCTCTCGCACTTGTTAGGCATAAACGCAGCCGCACATTTGCCATATGTGAGTGCGTGTGTGTGTGTGTGTGTGTGCCCAAATGTTGTTTTTGTTGTTTGTTAGGATTGTAATAAAGCGTTTTACGGCCCGCCGCTTGTTGTTTTTATGACAGTTAAGCTATTTTGCGTACGACATATTTGACAGATGCCAGCTTCGTCACTGTGGCTGTCAACGCCGCTGTTTAATGCAGCGCCTCTGCTTCTAGCTTACATCCCATCCTCTCCCACTCCATCCCACACAACACACAGCACAGATTGTTACACTGGGGAAAAGCTATTAACTTTGTTGACATATAAATTTCTGAATCAAAAAAACTGTTTTATCGCGTTTGATTAATGTTTTAATTTTTACAAAACATTTTTATAAATTTTGGAATAACATACTATTTTTTTTTTAAGTGTATTTCACTGTGCTTACCCTTTATTGTTGCTGTGCGCGCAAAAGTTTGTTTTTGTTTGCTAGCATTTTAATTTCAGCGCCTATTAGCCAGACACAAACACACATAAACACAAACACACACACTCACATACATACACTCTTAAGCTGTTGCTGGGTTGGGTGTGGGGTGAGGCGCGAAGCTACTTTTACGCATGTTTTCGCACAGCGCCAAAGATGTCGGGCTTGACATAAATTGTCTCTGCCAAATGTGGCAAACTACAACAACAACAACGAAACTGGGCCACGCCTACAAAAAAAAAAGAAAACAAGTAAGAAGGCTCTACTCGAGAAATCCCGACTAGGACATACCCTTAACCCGATACTTAACGCTTACAGTCATTTGTGTCTATTTTCGAGTGACTGATATGACCAATATGACCAAACTTCAAACTGCGATATCTCCGGTGTTTCTCAACCGATTTTGATCAAATTTTTCAAATGTTCATTGTTTTATCCGTAGTTTCAAACCTAATTTTTACAATTTTAAAATTCAAGATTTTTGTGTTATCGATCATATGTGTATATCGGAAACCAGAAGTGTTATCGAAAATTCAAAGCAAACTTGATCTTCTCATGGTATAGGAGAGTTTAAGTTTGAAGTTTGAAGTCTCTAGCTCTTATAGTCTCTGAGATCTACGCGTTCATACAGACGGACAGACGGACAGACGGACAGACGGACAGACAGACATGGCTAGATCGACTCGGCTGTTGATGCTGATCAAGAATATATATACTTTATGGGGTCGGAGATGCTTCCTTCTGTCTGTTACATACATTTGCACAAAACCATTATACCCTTATTTACCCATTTTATGGGTTAAGGGTATAAAAATATGTAGAAGGAAAAACCATAAGAAACCAACAGTCGCTTGGCTTGTCGCATGTAATTGCTTGCTACAATGTAAATGACAAAAGCATGTGGCACAGTGGAGCATAAGCATATTTATAATTTACATTAAAACTTCGTCCTTTTTACTTTTATGAGTAATTTTAATCGAAGTTAAATGTGAAAGTGCCAAAATGTTATACATATTGTTGCTGTTTATATGTTTGAATATCAATTTTTGACTTATTTATAAAGAAAGTAAAATCAAACGGGAGACGTAACATAAACTTTCCCACAGCAACTTTTAGGCTTAGCATTTTAAACAAATCAATTTTATTGCCGTGTTTTGTTTATTTCTGCTTCTATTATATAGAAAGATAATTTTTAGTGGACTTGAGAAGTTCTCAGACACGATTAAACAAGACACAAGCTAAACAAATTCCACAAACGGCCACACTTAGAAAAATTGCAATCCACTGTGCCTAAACAAGTTGGCCGCTTGTAACTAAAAACCGCAAAAGCTTGACAAACTGCTGCCCGTCGTCGTCGACGTCGTCATCGTTGTCATCGTCACCACAGCCGTCGTCGCTCTCACGCCAAACTTCGCGGCTCTCCGTTCACTGCTCTCTCTCTATCTCTATCTCACTCTCTATTGAGTCGGCTTTGCAAAGCTGTTGCTTCCGCTCTCCCTTTTGCCCGTGTGTAAAAGTATCTTATTGTTGTTTTGGTTTTTGTTGTTGTTGTTGTTTTGCTGTTACTTTATACGTGGGCGGCAACGCAGCCGTCGCCTCAGCAGAAACCTTAGTCAAAGTTTCAAGCTTGAAATGCTTTGGCGATGACGTCGTCATCGTCAGCGTTTGCCGTCAATCAAATTTCTTAGTTTTCAACGCTGTTCGCCGCCGCCGCCGCCGCATCGCGTCGCATTTGGTTGGTTGCATGTGTTTTGGTTTTGGTTTTGGCTTTGAGTTTAGCGCTGTTATTGTCGGCCACGCCTTACCACCACCCCCGCCGCGCCACCTAGCGCACACAATCTGGCACTCGCACTCTCATTCGCACATTCACAATGCAAATTGATAGGGCAAACAAGCGAACAAGCAAACAAACAAACATGCAAACATTTTGTGGTATGCATTTACGTATCGAATAACGCTTGGATTTGCCATACGTTTATATTTATATATTTTTTTGCATACACTACTAATTCCAAAGCGAATAACATGGGAATATTCAGTTAAGAAATAAGATGAAGATGAAGAAAAAGATTTATATGAGATTATTAATAAATTTAATATAAAATATATATAAATGATACTATCTTCAAGAAAGTTCACTTACATCAGTGTATTTTGCAGTCGAAATCTCTTTGAACAGCATTATTCTGACTTGTTTTCTGCTTCTTCTACAATATTTTTTTTTTTTATTCATCGTCGTTGGCCATTTAATATTCATTTATTCAACCAAGCTTACTTATTTATTTATTTGTGTGTGTGTGTTGTTGCTTATGTATTTGTTGTTATTATTGTTATTGGCATGTTGTTGTTGTTGTGTTTACTATGTGGCCGAAAGCCGTAATCGTGAAATCGCATGTGAGCCATGGCCATGATTTTGAATTTGATTTCGGATTTAAATTCGTATGCGTATACGTATTTGAATTTGAATTTAAGTAGCAGCCAATACCAAAAACAAAAAAACAACAAAACACAATCGTAAAAGGTACTTGGCACCTATTCCGATACCCTTATAGAGCTTAACTAACAGCATTTTGTTGTTTCTTTCGAGCCTCATTTTGTTGCGCATAAGTACAAAAATGGTGTTAACTCATACTATCAATTAGTTCAAATACAAGTTTAGGATTCAAGTCTAAGATAAATTCATATATAATATATATTATTATTATTAATTTGTTGGGTTTATAGTCATAAAAACATAAATTTTTTACAATAAGTTGCTTTAAAACAAAAAAAAACTTTTACGAGTCAATTAAAAATTATTTAAAAAAAGCTTCAACTTTATTATTTACAAAATAATTACTTGGATAACTTTTTACATATTTAATATGCTTTAGAATGTATGGCATGGGTCAAAGCCGCATTAACTTTAAGCCAAACAATTAACTCAATTAAATATATGTATACAGGTTCGCCGCATGCTGGCCAAGTTGTAATCAATGGCTAAACAAGTGTATTAAAGCATTCATATCTTGCTTTTGGCCACTTAATTGAGACCTTGCCGCATTGCCTAGAATCACATCACAACTGGTTTATCAGCTGTTTATGTCTATGTGTATTTATGTTAAAGACTACAACAACAAGAACAAAAAAAAACGCCACTCATTATGGACTGTTTAAATATTTAAAGAGAGTCTGTGGCACAAACGATGCCAATGGGACGCATAAAAGATACGGAACGCGACTCCTAACAAAACACAACGATACCAAAAATGCTTTCAAACACTGCCCTTGCCACCTCCCCGCCCCCCACAAGCCACCCGCTCTTTGACTATTGAAAACTTTTTTTCGAACTCATAAATTCTTTTGTGTTTTGTTCGCAACGCTCTTGTTTTGCTTTAATTTTCTTTTGCGGCCAACACAGCAGCAGCAGCAGCATCAAAACAAAAGAGTGAAAAAAAAGTGAAAACTCAGTGGGAAAATTTTGTCGTTGTCGTTTGTTGCGCTGCGATTACAGCACCAACAACAACAACAGCAGCAGCAACAACAACTGCCTGAAAAACTAATTAGTTGCAGTTGCAGTTGATGCTGAATTTAACAATTTGAGATTGAGTAAGACTTTCTTTGGGCCATGAAACGATTGTGCAACAAATTCAGTTAACTGTTACACACATTCACTGACTGACTTAATTCCCTACATTTTCAACCTGTTCGTAAAGCCCGTCCCTCCCTGCCTGCCTCCTCCTTAGTTTGTTGAGCTGCTTCTCTAACTGGCAGGTATTTGTAGCAAGTATCTCTCTGTCTGCATCTATGTGTATCGTCTAGTTGTATCTGTATCTCGTTGTGTCTGTGTATCCGCCAGTTTCGAGTAGATTGGTTTTTCACATTTTCATAGTGTGTCCGCTCTTTTGTTGCTGCTGTTGCTGCTGCTCTGTTTTCATTTCTTTGAAGTTTGACAATTTTGTTTGACATGTGTGTGTGTGTGTGTGAGTTTGTTTTGTCAGTTGCCGTATGCGTGTGCGTGTGTGGGAAGTTAACTATTATAAAATGATTGTGACCCGAGCTTTTTGCCAATCGAGATGGCAAAGCTCAGACAGGTGCCATTGAAGCGTGCTGATAAGCAGATTGATTTGATAACGTGCTGCACAAACTATAGAAATCACTTAGTATATTATTATAACTATTTCATATACTTTGGTAATGACACATGTCATTTAATTAACGACTGTAAGATTACGCATCTTCAAGCAGTTTTTAAGAAATATGAACTTCTTTGGTATAAGAAAACTTAACAAATAAATAAAAGATCAGCATATATATCTAAAACAAATGTTACTAAAGTCATATTTTAAAGATAATATGTAAACTGATGTTAATTTTTGGGCTTTTTAAACCGTGGTTATTCAAAAATTAAACACATAGTTATCATAGCTTACAATCGTAAAAAAATGCTTAAATATGAACCATATAGATGTTTTGTACATTTTTTAACTGTTATCAGTTAACAAATAAGATTAATACAAAGTTCCTTTGCTTTATGCTTATTTTAATTTAAAGTGAGAAGAATCTTGTATATTTTTGGACTATTTTCATGGGATTTTCGGTTGTTTAATTCATAAAAAATTCTTTTTTTTTAAAAAAATCTTTAAATTATTCATATTAAATGGTTAACTTTCAAAAAAAAAAGTCTTTTGAAATTTTTTGACGTTTTTGAAATGAAAATGATTCAAATTTTAATCTTAGAAGCTTTGAATGTGAAAATTACAGAGCAATTTAAACAATGGAATTTAAAATTAAAGCCGAAATCAGAGCATCTCGAATGCTGAATGAATAATGAACAATTCTCACAAGCTTTCAAAATGATCTGTTGCATTAGTGTGAAACTGCAATCTGAACAAATTATATTATTATTGTTAAACTGTTTCATGAACTACTTTTTATTATTTTGCAATCAACAATAAATAAATAAATTGAAACTAAACAATTTATTTTTAGTATTTTATTGTTTTATGATGCAAGCTGTGAATAATGCCAGGCCATAAATATATTATAGAAGCCATTTGATAAGTATGTCGACACTCCACTTTTCCAACTTGTTTGCGTCACTGTGCAACAGTTTGGCTTTTCTATTTAGTTGCGGTAATCGCTGCGCATGGCAACGCCAACACAGTTGCGACCATCTTATTGGGATTATGTTTGGCTTGCAATCTAGAGAAATAAAAACGAATCGCGTCATAAAAAGCAGCATCAATTGGCGCTTGGTCTTAATGAGTGGTGGTGGGGAGAAGACGCAACTTTGACTAAGCTCCCCAGCACAGCCTGCTGTCCAACTGACTGATCCCCTACGGAAGCTGTAAGCGCGCCCACTCACCCCTCCCCCTCTGGCTATAGTTATTGTTGTTGCGCTCGGTTGCGCATTGAATTTGCAAGAAACAATTTTGTTGGTTTTTGTTTTTGTTTTTGATGAATTTCCATACGAAAAAGCAAGCATAATAATGACAATGCTGAGAGATGTTTTTTGCCTTTATTTGGGGTTTCAGGTTCGGATTCGGATTACAAGCTCTCTCTTCTCTTTCTCTCTGAGAATGTATGCAAATCAAGTAATGTGTCTCGCCGCCACAGTGCCAAAGTGAAAGAGATGGAAACACTCGCATCCAACGCAGATGAGGCAGCCACTTCCGGTGTCAATTTTTATTTTGTTTTTTCTTCCATCGTTGTTGTCAGTTTTATTTTCTTCTCCGCCTTTTTTTTTTTGTTTTTGGCGTAATGCAAGTTTGGTGGTGGGGATGGTTTTAAAAATAAATTATAGAAACACATAAGAAAATACCAAAAAATGCTTTTGGAAAAAATACTTTGGTTAGACACCCTGGGAAAAATTAATTCTTTAAAAAAATCTTACTATTTTATACTTTAATGTTATTAGAACCATCTGGAATCTTAAGGAATATAAGCAATAAAATAGTTTTCCGATATCAAACTTAAACATAACTGAAACCATGATAATTAACTATAGTTAAGACATGACTCTTCCCATTTAGTAAAGATCATTTGCGTAAATTAGTCTTAAAAAATAAATTTGTACTAAGTAAAAAGCTTCCTTTGGCAAAACTATTACACATGTTACACCCAATAGCTATACATTATTAGGGTATGTCTTATATATATTATGTTGGGTGTAAGAAGAAAAATATCAGGGAGTGTAGATCAGTGAGCATCAGTTGCTGCAGATGACGAGACAAACGCCTCTTCGTCGTCGTCGTACGCCTCGCAGGTGGAAGTTGTCGCTGTCGTTGGCGTTTAGTTGCGAAAGAGTTTCATCTTTTGGCTGGTGGTGGCCTCGTCGTCATGTCTGCTCCTCCTCGCTTGGCCCCTGCTCATTTCAAAGCCATTAACAAACGGCAAGAAGCAGCAGTGGCAGCAGACATCAACCGACATCAGCAATGGTATTATTATTTCTTCTGCCGTTTTTTTTTTTTCATTTTCCAACTATATAAAAATAGCTAAAATATGCTTAATTTAGTTGCGCCTTGTGTGTGTGTATCCCACATAATTATTTCTGTTAAAGTAAGCCCGACTGAACAACTGAACGACTGACTGACTGGGGCAGCGTGGTCGTCACAATAGATACACAAGTATACAAGTATTATAGTATAAGGTATAGCCAAAATAGCAAAAGCATTTCGTACACCCACCATGACGCCATGAGACGCCCACCAGACGTTGAAAAAAGCGGAACTGAACTGAAGACCACCACCGCCACTTACAAATGCGCCAAAGAATTATAGCTTCTTGTTGTTTGCTGTAGTTTTTTATTAAATAAAATGAATTTATGCTACAACTACAATGCGTTCAGCTACACGGTGAGAAATTCACACAGCCAACAAACAAACAAACAGTTTTGGTCATTTCTTTCATTGCTCTGGGAAAAGCAAAATTAGTTCATTTATATGTGTACCGCACTTTTTCGGAGGTCCCAAAACTTGGTCAAGTTTTATGGCATTGCAACAATAGAAAAATGCCCGCCCCCCTTGAAGTGCGCAGAGGGTGTTAGAATAATAACAGAGAGTAAGTCATTAAATGGTATTAGCCAAGGCCCAGGGGCATACATTAGACAATATTTCTTCTTCTTGCTTGTTTGGTTAGGCGCTAGCTAAAACTACTCTTGCAAATTAAATTATTATGATAATGAACTATGCAGTAGAGTCTACTGAGAAGACTATGCAAGAAGAACTAAATTAAAATACAAAAAATTCACTGAATTAAATGAAAACAGTTGCTGTGAGAATAGAGAAATTTTAAGGAAAAAAATCTGTTTGAATAATTTTTCGAGTAAAACCTTTGCAATGAAATTGACTACAAAATACCAAAAATCTAGTACAGTTGAACTTCCCTATAACGAGTCTTAAACGGACACAAAATATCATCGTTATAGCCAAAATTCGGATACGTATAACACTTTTTGGATGGCAGCAAATCGCAGCGTTCTGAAAATGCGTTCGTTATATAGAGAACTTCTTTATATAGAATTTCCGACTGTATTTTGAATATAGAAGTAGAGTTCAAAAAGTGATTAAATGCATATATTTAAACTTATTTAAAATGCATCGCAAGTTATTGTTTTTTTAATTCAAAAGATGGTTCAAGATATGGTTAAAAATAAGTTTGAATCAAAAATTTTTGAAAAAAAATAAAACTTTTCTAGACTACAAATAATCATAAATTGAATTAAAAATATTTTTTTACAAATTTATTATTTACATTTCTTAGTTCACACAATATACAATACAACCAAGAATTTTGTTAAGTTTCTTTAATGACTCATTTTTTTAAGACGTCTCGAATATGTTTTATGTTGTTTTAACGATTTCTATTATTATTTTTACAAGTTCTGTTCAATTTCAAGGCCTTGCGCAATGTTTATGTTGCCCAAAACAATAAGAACCAAAATATATATAAAACTGTATACATAAAACAACAAAATTTGAAAAATCTAAGCACAACATGATCACTTATCTCGATTGGCCAAAAAATAAGAAAAGAAAACAATGCCAGCATCTTGAAGAGCCCTTAAGGCCCAAAAAGACGCCCACAAATACCAAGATATAGTTTGACCCGACTGAAAGCAGTGACAGCACATCGTTTCCCTTCCCAGTTAACATATTGCACATAACATAAGTCTTCGCTCATTTGACGAGCCTCAAACCGAAAGACGTTAACGAACAGAAAAGAGCGAAGAAAATACCAAAGCGTGCTATCAAGATCAGGCCGATTTCAAGTGAATTCCATTTAGTTGCACCCAACAACAATGAGCTCTGCGGGCAAAACAAATAAAGACACAAAAACCAACAGAAAAACAAGTTCAAACCAAGTGCAAAGAGACAAATTTAACTGATGTGTGAAATACTTGAGGTACAAATACAAAACTTAAGAGGCTGGGCCTTTTGTTTGACCATGGCGCTGCTTTAAAAATGAGAAGAGAGAAAGAAAGAAAAGAAACGAAGTTTATTAGAATTTTTCTGTGTCGTTCATCGTTGTTGTGGCTTATCAATATTTGTGCAGGCGCAATAAAGAGACAATCTATTGTGTTAGGTCATTACAATATGGTCTGAATAGCTGATGACAACAACGATGATGATATTGTTGTGGGCGGAGTAAAGTAAACCAAACATGATGAATGCGGGGCGTGAGTGAAGATGCTGTTTAGATAGCCTTAACGAGAGAGGTGAGAGCAGCGAGGAAAATGAAAAGTAGGGGAAACTAAGGCAATACAAATTAGATGTCTACGTGTGTAACAGTTAAAAAGAAATGGAATAGGTTTTATAAAATGTTATAGGAATGAATATATCAGTATTTAAAATTCCTCAAAAAAAGCGACGATAACAACTTAAATTTTTGATATCTCCGATTGTGATGTTCACAAATCTTATTTTCAGAATTTCCAAATCCAAGTATGTATATCATGTTATCGATTAAATGTGTATATCAGAAACCTGTATAGTTATCGATGACTCAAAACAAACTTGTACTGCGCTTGCTGTTGGAGAACTTAAATAAAAAATTTCAAATCTCTAGCTTTTATAGTCTTTGAGATTGACGAGTTCACGCAGATGCTGATACTTTTTCGGGCCGAAACTACTTTCTTTCGGTCTGTTACATATATTTTCACAAAACCATTTCATAATCAAAATACTTTTTGTGATGATTTATTTTGTTATTTAAAGGTCTTCCGGTCACAAAGATGTTTCCAAGCATTTAAACTTTTAATATAATGATAACAAAAGTCTTATTAATCCTAGAAAAGTTAAATCTATATAAGTTAAACTTTTTCCATTCGCCTTAATCATATTTTTTTGCAATAAGCACAGATAATAAACAGCATAAAAGCAATCGTTAGACGGTTTTTGCCCTTTTTACGAGTGTTTCGGTCATAATCATAAACTGTTGGCAACATTAATAATATTTTTTATGATCTTTCAATTTGCTGCCGTTTCATATTTGGATTTTTGACTGCTCTCAAATGCCAATATAATGAAATTTATTAAGATGTTTTTGATACTAACGACGGGTTAGTGTCCTATGCTATCCTGTATTGCATTGTCCTGTCCTGTCCTGTTTGGTCCCAAGCTTAAAGCCATAAATGGGCGAACAATATTGGCACGTGATGTGCGACAGATGTTGGCTTGATGCTAGATACAAGTGCATATATGTATGTATATTTGGTATATATATGTATTTATGTACAAATTTATTGAAAAATTTATACATTTTGGCTGTTGGCTGCAAAATTTATGGACGGCTGATGTCCGAGTGCGTAAAAAGACAAAAAAAAAAAAAAATAAATAGAAAACAAGAAATGTTGTAGAAAATCACATTGAAAAATGTGTAATAAAATAGAAATAATATTTATAGCTGAGACGTCGAAGGGTCTAAAAATACGATGGAACGTAGGACACGAGCCACTGTGGCAACAACATAGAGAAGCAACAGCGTCTCTTCTGAGTTTTTTTTTTTTGTGGCCAGAATATA
This sequence comes from Scaptomyza pallida, assembly GCA_018152965.1. NCBI lineage: Eukaryota > Metazoa > Arthropoda > Insecta > Diptera > Drosophilidae > Scaptomyza > Scaptomyza pallida. The sequence goes on along the minus strand of JAECXP010000004.1, from coordinate 8,426,295 downwards.
CGTTTAGCCATTTGCTCATCGCCATGTGCGCGCTTTCCCATTCATGCAGCGCCGCCCGCGACCTGCCTTCCACATATAGAGTGGGGCAAGCAATGACCCAACTCCAAACATGCCACATGGCAGATACATATATCCACTTGGCGAAGCGAATCGCTGAAGCATTTTGATTTAAATCGATCGATTTTTGTGGCTGAGCTCATTTGGCGTAAAATAAACTTGCGTCAAGTCAATAATCCCTTTTTTGGGTAGCCACCCCATCTGCCCAACCACCGCCTACAGCCGCCCAATCGCCCATCCGCCTAAACCGCAACCTCAAAGTGTTGTGGCATGTATTTTGAAATATATACTCGTGTGTGTTGCACTAATTTCCCAATTTTTACTAGTTAATGTTTATCATCTTCGATTCTATTCACTTCGCACTTGTTAACAAATCCATTTTTGTGTAAACAAAACAAGAAAATTGCCTCAGACAGCAATTTGAATTGCGTGGGCATAAACACAGTTCAATCTAAGAGAAGAAACATATACACACTCTCTCTCCCTCTCTTACGCACTCTGTGTTCATGTCCTGCATCACTCACTTATTGATTGCATTCCCATTCCATTCCAAAGAGTGCGTTGTCTTTCTGCACAGTTGGCAGTTGCGCACTTTTTCTTTCTTCTGCGAATGGACTCTGAACGTGACTTTTAAGTCGAAACTGAATGTACGTCATTCACTCGCACATTCATTCAATCATTCGTTCCATCAGTCAATCGTTGCTTTGTTGTTGCTGCTGTTGTTTGTTATCTGACGAGAGGCTGCCAGCAAACCGGAAGTTGTAATTAATGTGCGCCTTGGGGGCGTTTACAGAAACCAAACAGTCCTGTGAGTCGTCCTCCCTACACACATATGCATAGTGTATAGGTGTGTGTATGCTTGTATTAATAGCCATGGCAGCGCTTTGTGAGGCAAAGCGAATGGCATTGACGATACCTGAACAACAGCAACGTGTGCGCTGATAATGAATCAATAGGGCAAACTTGACTGCCTAAGGATATACCCCTCACACACGATTCTCCTTCTTGTGTTGCCTGTTTTGTGTGCTGTTTTTACTCGGATTACAAGACTCAGATAGCGCTTTGAATTGTTCGCACCTTAAAGCAAAACTCTTTTATGCAACTGAAAAGCATATTAATATATTTTTCTCCCCTTTTCCATAACAATGCGAACTTCACTTATTTTATATAATAAAGAAGCGTCTATTAATAATAACAATAGAGCTTTCCTGAATATTCTCTAACAAGATATGCACATAGGAACCTTTCTATTGTGCTCCAAGAGGACAATAAATGAGCAGCAAAAAAATCAATCAATATCATGGCATTCAACAGAGCTATGGGGAGTATCAGTACTAAAAGTTCAAAGCATTAAAGCCTTTATTGTCTTTTCGAGTAATTAATGCCCAATGAAACCTTATGGTACAATTTGCAATTCTAAAAGTTTTCTATAAATATTATAACAAAGTGTTCATGAAATATATATACGACCTCCAACCAAATCGTCATCATTGGTCTCCATGGCCACATTATTTCAACTCTGATTACACCCACGCTGTATTCGTGTTTGTAGCTTACCTCTAAAGTGTCCTGTGGCATCCTCCTTATTATGCATTCCGCTCATCCGCACGTGATTGTGCATTGGGAATCAAAGTTAACTCAAGATGTTCTGTGCGGATTAATCCAATTTATGGTGTCTTGTTGGTTGTATTTTGTTGATGTTTTTACTTAAGATTGATTGTGATAAAGGAGGATTTTATCGCTAATAAACAGTTATTTAAAGGCATTTATCTTTAATATTAAATCGAATATTTCATTGGAATTTACTTGGAATGCGTTATAAACTTTATTATCGCACAGTTCATTGCAAGTCTTAAAGGGTTTCCGCTCGTATATTCATCTTCGTGCTCTTTTTTTCTTTCTTCTTCCATTTGCTTTTGCAAACAACTTTTGCAAAATATTTGTCAAGTTGCCAGCAATGGAATCTCTGTGCAAAAGTTCCAAGTTATGCCAAAGTTGACTCCACTACGACGATTATGCGAGTTGTATTGAGTATCTCAGCCAGTGCCCTCGCCCTCGCCCTGGGCTCTAATCGGTTCGCCAGAACGGGGCTGGGGTGTGTGAGAGTATTGCCATTGGCAACATCAACGTCATTTCTATGTCGGGGCAGACGGTTGGGTTAGTTTGGGTTTGCTTTAGGTTGGGTAATGGGGTAAAGGTCAAATGGTTCTTCATTGATAGCATAAGCCGTCCACTTGCTGCTTCTTATTGTTAGTGCCGCCTGATTGGCAACAAGAACGCAACACCCTCCCTTACCCGACTGCGCTCAGCTTAGAATCCCGTGACCGCAGACTGAAATTGCCACCGGAACGCCCCTCAATGTATGCAGCAAATTGCTTGCTTGCTTTCAGCTTCAGCTTTCACACACACCCACACCTCTAAGCTTTGGCTGCTTTGTCTTGTTGTGTGCGAGCATAAGCGGTTAAATTCACAAAATACAGTAGCAAAGAATAAGTAGGGGCTGAGTACAGCTCGACCGGCTGGCTAATATTCTGTAAACAGCAAAATAAATATGTAAATATTGTGTTAACGCATTATTAAAAAAGAAAGACCATTTAAAACGAAACTTTGAAGTTCAATGAACGAGTATCGAATACCCTGGGAAATGCTTAAAGTACAAAACACTTTAATGAAGCATTTTTGTAATAATTTTATAAAGTTCAACAACAAATATTGGCTGAATATTATCCTCAATACAGTACAAAAAGTACGAAAAGAAAAAAAAGTATGTCCTCAAATGTGTACACATAAATATAACTCCTAATAGACTGTGTTACCTTCTGTTACATATCAGATGCACCTTGGTCAAACCTTATCGCATTATACCCAATTCATCATTTTTATAAATGAGGATTGTAACAGAAATGTTTTTGCGTAGGTTGGGCGCTAAACGATTTTGTTGAAGGTCGATACGTAAGGGGGGGAGGGGACAAATCGAAATGACATTATGGTTAAGTGAAAAGGCAATGTCGTTGCTAAAGGCAAAACAAATGGCGCACAATTGACTTGGCCAATAAACCATAAAACCGTTAACTTCACGAAAATCAATAAGTTGGCGTTCGCCGTTTTGCCAAAGTTTACAAACGTTTTTGGGGCAGCCGAATGCCAATTGCTGCCGCAAGTCGCCAAACCGAATTTGTCCTGCCAGCCATGGCCCCTTGACCCAAACCCATTCCCCAAAAACTGAAGGACGACAAATTGCTGTGAGGTCTCGGTTCGCACATTAAACAACTTTGCAATTTATGTCCATTATTTTGAGCTGACTTCAAGTTCGTGGGAGGGAGAGAGGAGAGAGGAGAGAGGAGCACGCACAAAATTGTTGTCACCTGTTTTGGCATTGAAATGTTTCGTCAGTGTGTGTGTGTGTGTGTGCTCCTAATTGTGTCAAGAAGTTCATTCATAGACATTAGCGGCAGCAGCGCGTAAAATTGTTATCCTTGGTGTAGGCTATTTTTTCCGAGAAAAAGTATTTTAATATTACCTGTTATTAAAATTGCATTACGTTCAAAAAGATTTAAAACTTTTAATGACTCAAGTTGAAGAAAAAATAATTTTTAGCACAAAAACTTGCTACTTTTGCCCACTGTAAGTGAATCAAATCGTGAGTCTTGTCGTTAGTGTCTGTCGCATGTGTCACGTGGAAAAGCTGTTAATGATACAGCAGCATCTTTTATGCTCAGAACTTACATTTACCTTGTACTACTCGGTACGCAGTGCTCTGCTTTTACATTTGAATGTGTTTCGCTGCCATTTGAAGAGCCATTTTTGTTGCTTGAAGTGTGTGTTTGGTAGTGGGCCATTTTAGGCAAATGTCGCACTTTAAAACCAAATTGCCAACTGTTAACTGTGTGGTGTTAAGGGATTTGTTAAAAGCATTTAAGCGGCACTCAGTGCAAACAGTTCTCAACTCGTTGTTGTAGCGTTTCCCAAGGAAGCAACAAATATTTGTTCAAACATGCGAATATTAAATCGTTTTGCATTGCAAATAGCTTCAAATTAACATGTTGACCAAGCAAAAATGCCCAAAAAATGATATCTCACATGTTGTTGAGCGTTTAACATGCGTTGCGCATACGTCACGTTGTGCCAATGCATATCAACTACAATATTTATTCATACAGTAAAAGCATGCACGACATTTAAATGGCTTTAGTACAAACTCAATAAGCTTTAAAATGCATGCAAGTGCTATTATTTAGCAATTCAAAGATAAGTTTACATAAATTTAATTTTTAATAAAATAATAAAAAAAAAAAAAAAAAATTATTCACGTAACTAAAAAATATAATTCATAGAAAATAAAAAAAAAAACGATAAAAAAAAAATACATTTATATATAATAATATTTATATAAATATACAAAATTAATACAAAAAATATGTTTTAAAAAAAAATATTTTTCATTAAAGATTGTTGGTTGTCGATTACAATAGAATATATACATTGATATAACATTACAAAAAAAAAACATTATATGGTTTTCTCATGATATTAACTAAACAAATAAATCTAGATAAACAAAAAAAAATTTTAAAAGCAAAAAAGAGCCTAAAGATGAAATGAATTCCAAAGAACTATAAGGAATGATTATTTATTCAAAAAAAAACAAATAATCATTATTTGCAGTCCCTGATTCAAATATGTTTTGCATCAATTGAGCGCTTGTTGAAATTGCTTTCACCACTTTGTCACATGGGTAATATTTTATGAGCCAAGCCATAGAAACCGAATTAGTTTAAATCGGTTATTTAATTGCGTTTATTTGTGTGTGGCTTCACTTGACTATTCATAGATGAAATTTGGCTGCTATTATTTAAACGATTTTTGTTGAGTGTCGAAAATTTTCATTGACATTCATTCATTAAAAACTGATTCATTAAACTGTCCTAAACAATAATAAAAATAAAAATAAATAAAAAAAAAATAAAAATAAAAAAGGAAACTAAGCTGACAATCTGAAAGCAAATACAAATAAGCTACAGGAAAGCACATAAAAACATTCAGCTGACATGGGAATCCGGCTATAAAAAAGTTAGCTTTATGTTTGATTAAGACAATTAAACTATAAAAATGTTACCAACAGTAGGAGTTTATTTATTATTAAATAGGCTAAAAATAAAATAGACAAAAATCCGCAACTTTGTTGACTACAAAATTAGTCAAACCACTTATAAAACGTTTTCTAAATCTAAGATTAAATATCAAAATGTCAGACAAACATTGCCGGGGATAAGGCCAATTTGGAAGACTTGTTCCACAACAACCTGCTGCCTGCTAACACTTTAGTGTTGCCTCAAGAGCCTTGACAAGTAAACCTCCAAAAAAGAAGAAGCCGTCTTAAGCTCAATAGAGGTCGCTTCAATAAGCCGCTTACAGGTTTTAGGAGCCAACTCGTTTCGTGACATCAGTAAAACGATTCCACACGTTGCCTGTGCACGTGCATTGAAGAAAGCGGCAAGAATATTTGTATGTGTTGGGCTTGTGCGCTGATAAATACACTGAAATCAATCAGGGTAGTCAGGAAAGTCAACCGCCCGTCCCATGAGACGTGTGTGTGTGTGTGCGAGTACGTGAAAATTGCATTTCATTGCTCATAAAAACCGGTATGAGAGAGTTCGTGGAGCAATTGTGGAACGTCATGTCACGTCAGGTGTTGTCGTTGGCGGCTTCGTCATCGTTGTTTTTGCTGTTGTTGTTGCATGTGACACTTGTGTTATGTTTATTAAAAAGTTTTGTCAATACAGCATGACATCGTCTGTCACTTATCTACTCACACACAAAATCAGTCAAAATGTGCTTGCCCTCTCACTCACTCCCTCACCCACTCTTTCACTCACTTTCGGCAGTCAATCAACGATAGCTTGTGAGAGAGAGCAGATATTGCTTGTTGCGTTGCTGTCTTGAGTGAATGTCGATGATTAGGTTTGTTACAAACTTGTTAAAAACTCATTACTAGGTCAAGTTTGGGTTGAAATGTTGCTGTCATCTACAATCTTCTATACATACAAACATACATATGTTGATGCCTTTGGTCATTGTTGTGCACGTATATCAATTAAAAGTTTTTACTTGCCCCGAAAAAGATGTTGGGGCTTAATAAATGTGTCTGCTAATGGCTTCAGACCAAAAACTCTGGCCACAAGTGGAAGTTGTTGCATTGAATTGTTCTTTGACTTGGCTTATTGTGTTTTGTTATTGTTTCACAGTTGTTTTTGTTCTCATTTTATAAAAATGCCAAAGGGAATATAGAGACTAATGGTAATGTATCTTTATCTGTTTAGTTTTTTGGTTGTTTATCTCAACTTATTCCTTTGGGTATTCTCTACTGCATCCGCTGAACAAAAACTTTCTTCAAGTGTATTCTTTTGATGATAATTATTTTGTTTCATGGGGTTATACTAACTAATGGGAGCTAGTTAATTGTAGTTACAGTTTTCCTACTATGTTATTCCCAGGCTTAAAGCATATTTTATATTTAGCTTTAGTTTCTAATAGAAACTATTACATCTTTGCTTAAATGTTCACATTTGTTATAGTTTTATTATCGTTTTCTTGTTATACAAAAGACTTTTCATCATAAATTCACAATGGATGATTGGTAAGTTTTAAAGGCATCTAATCCATCAATGCTTTCGCTTAAATAACCTTTGAGCCTTTCCACAGGGCGGCTCAAAAGGAAGGGAAACCCTTGACGTAAGTCTTGAACTATATACCTATATATTGCCAAAACGTATTGGCCAAGCTTATCCCATAGTAATTTCGAGGCCTATACCATATTAGCGAAATCCGTACTTGGATTTGGAACACTGCTATTGCCATTAGCCATTGTTAGCGTTGGTGTACTTTGTGGTGTGTTTTTTATCATCTTGTTCACCATAGTTCTGGTCTATGGCGTCTATCTCATGGTGAGCAAAGCATTATAATTTTCAACACTTGGACATAACTTATCCAATTGTAGGCTTCGTGCATGGCTGAGACTAGAAATCGTAAAGGAGCTGAAGCATCCACGACAATGTCACAAGCAATCACAATTGCCTTCAGCGAAGGTCCAAGCTGTTGTGCCAGTTTGTCCAAAGTAGCTGGAGTTTTTGCTGATATCATACTTTTTCTCACCCATTATTGTCTGAACGTAGTGTACATTATATTTATAACTGAATGCTTTTTCTCAGTTGTCCATAACCAACAAGATACATTACATCTACGATTAGCTATTGCGATAACGGGCATTTGCACTTTGCCCATATTTCTTATGCGAAAATTTGGATGGCTATATACCACTTGCCTTATTTCAAACATAATAATATACATTAGTTTTGTAATCATCCTTCTCGAAATTGGTATCGAAGGCGCTAAAGGAGATATAACATTGGCCCAACTGGACTTCCGCATCGTTCCCATGTTTATCGGGCTTATCATGTTCAGTATTAGCTCAGTGGGCGTGGTAAGTAGGTTTTAACTTTTATTTGTTAGCTTCTCTCTTCATATCTTAACTGCAGATGACGATCGTAGAGCCAAAAATGGAACAATCTGAAAAATTTTTTGGTTCTAAAGGCACTTTAAGTATGAGCACTATATTAGTATTTATCACAAATTTATTAACGGCAGTAAGTGGCTATTGTCTCTTGGGAGATGAAATGGTTGTTCGATTTCTTGAAAATCTGGGGCCGTGTGAGCCGTAAGTATTGAAGTTCACCTGTCCAACTTTCTTGTTGTTTTTGAAATGTTTCCTTTCAATAGTGGTGCGGATGCAGCCAAGATTGGAATGGCAGCGGCTGTCTATTTTTCAATTCCTCTCAATGGCTATGTGCCCATTGATATTATTTTGAAACGTTGCCTGTCCAAGGATATGGAACCATCAAGTCTTATAAAAATTGATTACGTCTTGCGTACAGTATTTGTGCTGTTGAGCACACTTAATGCTGCATGCGCTCCGGTCATGATGCCTATTGCCAAGGTGTTTGGTTCCTTTTATCTATCCTTTCTGAACCTTATATTTCCCGCCTGCATGGAACTTTGTCTGTTGTATAACGAGGCGAATGGTAAATCCAAGTTGATGCTTTTCAAGGACATTTTGCTCATTATCATGGGCATACTTGTTTTTGCGTGTGGCTTGTATAGTGCTGTCATTGACATAATGATTGAATATGCTGGCATGAAATTCAAGCCAATGAAATGGGATGCATTGAAAGGATTTCGTGATTGAAGATCGTTTCTTAGAAAATTTTACGTACTTAAATCTTTAAATCTACTCTGTTACGTAGTATTTTTCGCGAAGTAAGCAAGAAGGTATAAAAAATGAGTTTTTTTGTGCTTAACATAATTGAAGTATTTTATGCAATTGCACACTTTTTGTGAAGCTCTCTCAACTTAACGTCCTTTTTTTTATCGGGTTGGCTTTTGTGTTTCACCGCGAAAATCCAAGTTTTATGAATGAGTTTGTTATCAACGCTTCGAGCGAAGCGCATTTCATTATTATGAATTTTCCTGCTTTTCTGCATTGCTTGTTTGCCAAGCATTTGAAAATTTATTTATATATATTTTTGTGTGGCAGTCGTTTGTGTCGTGGAGTCGCGAAGTGTGCGTGACATTTTTAAAATCACGTTCAACCGCAAGACAAGCGAGCTCAGCGAAGCCCTGAGCCACACGATATATCGATGATTTTATGGAAGTTACGGGCGTCAATATGAATGAATGAACAGATATATATGTATATATGTATGTACTTGAGTGTGTGTGTGTAAAGGTATGTGCAAGCATTTATAACGATCTGACTAAATGGCGTGCACATGGCAATTGCTATTCGATGTCAACTTTTAGATTCCAAACGGCATATGGCTGCGACATTTTTATACCCTTAACCCATAACATGGGTAAACAAGGGTATAATGGTTTTGTGCAAATGTTTGCGACTCAATTGTGAATGCGTTTGTTTACTATTTGGCCATTTTGTCGGTTAGTGGAAACCAAAACGCTAAAGCTTAAACACGCGCGCGTTTTAAAACGCGTTCAAAACGCGTCATTCCTTGAACCATCCCCATGGCCTCCCACTAGTATATATACCAGCCAGCATCCATTTTTCAAGCAGGCTAGTAGGCGCGTTTTTAAACGCGCACAAAACGCGTTGCTACAATTATATCGTTTTGGGGTTAAGGGTATGTCCTAGTCGGTATTTCTCGACTAGAGCCTTCTTGTTAGCTTTCATTTTGCCAAACGCTTTTATTTTGTAGGGCGAGGGTCGAGAGTTGACAGTCTAGAGTCGTTTCCCACTTTTACTTTGAGCAAAATGTAATCATAATAAGCGACTGACAACAATGACAGCAAAATGAATTACGTTGAGTCATTTGAATTCACCATTTAATACCCTTAACGAGTGTCTTTTAATTTGATCATCAAGTCTGTCTGCTACACCACAATTGGATTATCAATGGATTTGATAATCATTTGCAGTGTATAAAACACTTCGTTGTCGTTGCAAAGTCCATAAAAACTTTCGTTTCATTTAATTATTCTGTGATTGCACTGGCGTCACTATAATTTCTTTTCAATTAACAATACGCGCCAAGCAAAAGCAAAAGTAATGAGCAAAGCTTAAGCCACAAGCTCTCCACCATATATCCATAGTTATAATAATAGTCTCAGCCTGCTTCTGCTTTTGCTGCTGCTGCTACCTGTATTTAATAAGTACAAATAATAATAATAATAATCATGAAAAGCAGCGAAAGAGACACAAATTGTGTTTAATTTCTTTTCTGCTTGATAATAATGATATAAATGTGGTGGAGTGGAGAGGGGGCGGGGAGTAGATGGTGAAGTGGACTACAGTCAGGTTGGCTTTTGTTTGCTCAGCTTGAAACTGGGACAATTTGTGCTTTTCAATATTATTATTTGCCGGCCGGCGCTTGTCGTCCGTCGTCGTCGTCGTCGACATCTCTTTTATTCATTCATTTATTTATTTATGTTGTTGCTGTTTTCTTTGTATACGTTTTAAGTTGGCCAAGAATGTTGTTGGTCGTTTTTTATTATATTTTATTTTAGCGCCCCATCATTGGGGCGTCGACGACGACGACGACGACATCTTTTCATTTCTTTTCATTGCTCGCACAATTTCCGCAATGCCATTCTACAATTGTCCATTGGCCGGGGCTTATATGATGCTTCTTGATTCTTTTGGCCAACAACTGCTTGCTGCTGCTGCTGATCTCTGCACTACACTTGTCTGCCTGCCCCCCTCTTCCCCTCCCGCTTGCATAGTCACACACATTTTTCAGCTGCCTTTTGCTGTTGACACAAATCATTCGCTGGAAGTGCCTCCCGCCTTTTGCTACGCGCTTCTTGCCTCTGCCATTTCGCGTTGAGCTCCGTGACCAAATGTAGTAGTATCTTGCTCTCATATCGTATCGCTTACACTGGGAGGCCCAGCATTCAAGCATTTACTATAGAAAAGACTAACGACAAAATGTTGCCACATATATATTCTCGTTTTGTTACAGCTCTTGTGTCAGTCTGTTTGTCGCACATTGAATTGGGTTCGGTTTTCTGCCAAGTTTGGAGTGCTCAAATTGTGTTGCCACTCAACTGTTACAGATATCGGAACAAGCCATTATTACCATTGTATGTTGTGCTGACTGGGGAATATTTTCATTTTAGTTTTAAAGCGACATTTTTCATAGATTGATTATTGGAATTTGATATAAGTTCTTAAAGAGTGCGTTTAAACAATTTCAATTGACTTTTTGTGTGGCATACAAAACATATTTATTATATGTATTCTGCGAAATTTTTGCTATTGAATAAAACTCTTTGTTACGCCCTTTTTTTTATTAGGAATTGACAAAACAATTTTTCATGCATTTTTCTTGTACCATTTCGTTTTTGCAAACTGTCCAGCACATACCAATAAAAAAGGCTAAAGCATAACTCAAACCAAATTATGTTTAAAAACATTTGTAGAATGCTCTGGCAACATAGCCTACAAAACTTTATCAACATTTTCGCACTTAGCCTCCACTTCAAGCAAAGACAAATTCAGCAAAGCACCAAGCGCAAAAAAAAAAAAAAGAAAAATGTAATTCAAAACATTTTTCAAGTGCTCCAGTTTTCCGTTTGTATTAGTGTGTGTGTGTCTGTGTGTGTGTGTGTGTGTGTTTCTCGTAAGTGCATGTGTGTAAAGTTGTTTATAAAACTTTTTACACCGCAAATGAAGAAAAAAAAACTAGAGAGCAGAAAGAGGAAGCGGCAGCATCAGCAGATGAGGGAACTTGACCATGTCGATGCCAGTTGCCAGTTGCCGTTGTTTGCCAAGCCGTTACTTAGCGGCGCCTCCTGCCTCGTCATCGTCATCGCCATCGCCATTGTCATCGTCATCATCATTGCTACTAGTAGTGCTCCTTGGCTCCATTGCCATCGGCATCGCCTAATGGATAACTCCTCCTTCTCTGTTTGCCCTCTTTCTCTTTCCGTCGCATCTCGTTTATTGATGCCACAACTTTGCAGACTGTATGGTCTCTCGGCACCCAAGAAGAAATTGCGCAAGCAAACAGACAAACAGCCACATTCATTTTCTGTTGTTGTTGTTGTCGTCACTGTGCATCCGCACTATCGGGCGTTGCCATGTCCAAATGTGTTGCATAGCCAAATACATATCTCATGCTCTGCCACAAGAGCGCATAACTTGTTCAAAGCAATGCACAGTCAGCAGCTTTTTAGGTCCAGGATTAAAAAATGCATATATGTTTATCAACACCATGCAAAATCCATTTAAAATTACATACAAATGGTTGCCTAGGTAAATAGCTAAATCCACACAGCATAAAATCAAAAAGCGCGTTTAAAAGCGGTGAATAGCCTTCGCTTGAATGGGATTAAATGGGATTAGAGCTCCCGGCGCAGCCTGCACCTCTCCCAATTAGTTAGACTCTGCATGTTTGACAAAATGAATGCACAACTTAATTTTAGGAAGTTTTTAGTTGCATCTCGCTTATTACGCACATAAAGTATTATGGTTAGCTTCTTAAAAGCATTTTGCAGCACTGAATATTTGTTGCAGTTAGTAAAGCTTTTAGTTATCCAAACTAGAGAATCTTAAATGCTATGCTTAGAGCATAAAATCTTCCATTAAAACCCAGCTAACCGCATTTATAGCCAGGGTAATAAAGTTTTGCGATAACCAAATGGCGTTTTGCAGCACTAAAGCTCATAACGAATGTTTGTCAAAGTTGTATGTGAGTTGAAGTGGAGAAAGAGAGACACACACAACACACTCGAAAATATATATATTTAGCTATCAAATTATTATAAAAGTTTTATAAACTAGAAATGTTTACATATAAAGTTGTTTGTTTCTAAAAAGCTAAAAACATTTCTCGGCACTAAAGTTTCTTTTACAGTGAGGAAACTTTACTCAAATGCTGGTTAATTATTGTTTTGCTTAACTGCAGCTCTTAAATCAACATTAAGTCAACTTATCCAAACCGATAGCCATAATAAATATAAATAATCTTCGCTGCAAAAAGCTGATTACAATCTAACAGCGCTTTGTAACACTTTCAAGCTGGCAAAAAAAAAAATCATCGAGGCTAATAAACAACATATTCCGCAATTGAAAATGTTTTTTTTTTTTTTTTCGATTACTTAAAAAAGAAGCGAACATAATTCTTAATTTAGCACAGATGGTTCCAAACTTTGAATCATTTGAGAAACTGTATTTAATCACTGTTACGTACAGTCGAGCATCAAATGATGCTTTTTTCCCCCTTTCCGCACTTATTATCAGAGTTCTTCTTTCCAATCAGCTTGAGTGTTGCAAACTGATGCGAGGAAATGTAACAAACTCGTTGTCCTTGATCTACTGAACCCGTTTTGGATTATATATGTATTTGAAATGAAGTCAATTCGTGCTTGGCTTTCGAACTAGTTTCGCGCTGGAGCCTAACGGTAAACAAAAGTCAGTCCGTATGATCTTCTACGCTACTTACTCTGATTAGTTTCATTGATTTTGAGAGCTGAACTAGTTTCGCAGTGCCATCCTGCTTCGACTTGTGCAATGAGCAAAATTGTGTCATAACATTACAAACAAGCTGGCTCAACTTGGCGCGAACCGCTTTTTGTTGTTTTGTTGTTGTCTGAACCTGAACCTATCCCACCATGTGGCAGCTTGTGATCTCAGCGTCACGTCTGGGATATTGTACAGAGAGACCTGTTTGGCAACAACTATGCCGCAGTAGCAACAAAAAAGATGGGTTTACTTATTATGGGCCAGCCAGATAGCCAGCCAACTTGGCTGCACATCCAGACGAGCCTGTTTCTTTTGTTGCAAAAGTGGGTCGACATTGTTGTTGTGGAATGTGATTTGTGACCAGCTCTTATGGGAGAATACATTTTGTATGTCTGTGTGTGTGTGTGTGTGTGTGTGTGTGTGCGAATAACGACTTAACTAACATAGAATCTGCTTTATTCTGTTTTTGGGCCATTGCAGCGAATGTGTTTCAATGATGTTACTGCCTTCGGGGCGTTCAAATAGTGATGTCTATCCGTTACCAAATGCCAACAACACAACAGGAGGAACAATACCAACAACAACAACAACAGCAGGTCCAGCAGTGTGGGCGGAACCAAGCCACTGCTACTGACACGAACATCATCGCCACAATTGACGACGACGGCAACGGCAACGGCGACGACGCAGCCAACATTAAATGGCGGCGCCAACAACGCCTACACCACAACGTTTCGCACTCAAAACTCTACGGCTGCGGCTGCGACTGCGGCTGGAGTAGCACAAGAAACGGCCGGAAGTCTGTCCGAGACCGGAACACAGGCGACAACAGCGACGTCACCGACAACGACGACAACAACATTGGCAACCACAACAACAACAACAGCAGCAACTTCAACAATTGCCAACGCTGTCAATTATGGCATTGGTGTTGGTGTGGGCGGCGGCATCTATGGTCCCATTTTGGGACAAAGTCAGCCCATCGGAAATTGGGGCGAAATTGATCGACACTTGGAGGCAGTCCAAGACAAACTCAAAACTGGCTGGACAGTGCACGTAGGCAAGGAGGGCCGCATCTACTACTGCAAGTAAGTATAAAACTTACGATATTATTATGTTCCTTCATATGTAGAGAGCTAACATTTAAGCAGTTAGAATATGTCTTAAGCTTAAAGGTATTAATACTCAGTCAAGAAATTTAGACCAGAACCAACGTGCTAATTTGTCTTTTTTATCGATGCACCATTATTAAAAGATGCCTTCACCAATTCAGGCTTAAGACAATTTGCTATTTTTAATGTTATCGGAGTTAAGTTTCTTTTTTTGTATTTATTTAAATGCAGTATTAATCTAGAGCGTAAAACAAGACTTTTGATGTATTGCATATGAAAATCAGGCCAATTTTGAGAAAGTTATGGCAATCGGATTTTCCGTTCCACGCCCAAGTCGATTATCGGGCATAAAAAATTTACATGAAAATCGAGTAAAAATTAACTTTCTTTATTTTGTATTTATTTAAATGCAGTATTAATCTAGCGCGTAAGTCAAGACCTTTGATGTATTGCATATGAAAATCGGGCTGATTTTGAGGAAGTTATGGCAATCGGAAGTTCCGTTTCACGCCCAAGTCGGTTATCGGCCATAAAAAAATTGACATGAAAATCGAGTAAAAATTAAGTTTCTTTATTTTGTATTTATTTAAATGCAGTATTAATCTAAAGCGTAAAACAAGACTTTTGATGTATTGCATATGAAATTTAGGCTGATTTTGAAGAAGTTATGGCAATCGGAAGTTGTGTTCAATTCCCAAGTCGATTATTGGCCGTAAAAAATTGACATGAAAATCTAGTAAAAAATGAATTCCTTTATACTTAAGTTATTCACATTCAGTATAAATGTACAGCGTAAAACAAGACTTTTGGTGTATTGCAAATAAAAATGGCTTTTTTTGAGGAAGTTATGGCAAATGGAAGTTCCGTCGGCAAGTCGATAATCGGCATAAAAGTGTACATGGAAATCAGAAAAATTAACTTTCTTTATTCTTTAGTTATTTGAATGCAGTTTGAATCTAGAGCGTAAAACAAGATTTTGATGTACTCCATTTGAAAATCGGGCTTATTTTGAGGAAGCTATTGCATTCTGAATTTCTTTCTTATATTTCTTCTTTATATATAACTATTTTGAATGGTTATTTTTTTAAAGTAATAGCTATATTATAGATTAAACTGTATTATATTTCAAAGAAATATGGGCAAATTATTTATAAATAAAAATAAACAAAATGTTAAGATCATCCTACAATTTTATTTTGGATAAAAACCCTCAGTTACAATTTTGTTCTTCGCTACTTTAAATGGCCTCAACTTGCTTTTAAATATTCGAAGGACTTGTCCTTGTTTATGGTTTTCTATCCGCCGTTAATGGAATACTTACAACTAACTTGACATGCCCTGTTTTTCCTTGTCTTCTAAGCTGACCTTAAGAGTCATTATCGATTGCAGCTAATTAGTTGTTTCCCTACAATTTGCCAAGGAATGCTCTTTAAATTGATATATGGCTTACAGTTTTCTTGTTTAAAACCGAAATGCTTCGAAGAAATATGAAAACATATAAATTGTGCGAAGCTTCTGCTTTCTACTATATGTATGTATATATGTAGGTTAATTACGTTTCTCATTGTTGCTTAACTTAATTAATGCAGGCCTTTTTGGCCTTCTCATACTCTTACTAAGGGCATATTATAAATTCATTGTGCGTAACACGCAATGCAGGAAAGTAAAATTGCGTAAAACCACAACAAAGTATAAATATTTCTGAGTAAATATTTTTCTTCCTCTGTGAATTTTAATATTAATATTTACGTTCTATATAAACATATCACTGGAAAGAGTTATCATGCTTTGTTTTTAAATTGTTTATTAATACAGTTGGATCAGAATCTCACCAAATTGATTGAGAACTGGGTTCTGGGTTTCCTGACAAATTGTTCTCTCAGTTCTTAAAAGATTTATAAGTATTTTCCGAAATGAATTTTTGGTATATATTTGGAATAAGTTCCATTTGGAACTATAGCTTAACAGTTCGAAATGGACTATTAAATCCCAAATTCCCTTCTTTCCCAAAGCTAAAAAAAATATTAAACAAATTATTTGAAAGCTTTAACACCCAATGCCATAAATTCAACAGCTATTCGCTATTATTTGTATGCAGACATTTTGTTAGGATCCCTCACACTTGGCTGCAGAGTATTATTAAGTCAAATAGCGTCAATAATGGCCTTTGTTTTAGCCAGGCGTATCCTTTACAAAGGGGTCTGGGTCGTGTCGGACTGAAGGAACGTCCAACCCACCAAGCGACCGAGCAGACCAAACGACTGACTGACTGACTGGCTCTGGCCTCTATGAATGCCTGCCTGGCTGCTGCACATAAATTGATTATGCACGAAATTCTATTAAATAATTTTACACTTTGTTGCACATCAAACTGAAAGCGTACAAAATGCCATAAGAGCTGCTCAGGGCGTGGCACAGCATGGAGCATGCTGCTCAGGGTGCAGAGAGCGAGGCAGCAAGGGTAACCGTTGTGACAGTGGAACTTGTTAACTAAGGGGACAGCCAGTCTGCCTGGGCTTGGGTTTGGGTATGGGTTTGGCTTTGGTTTTAACTGGCACTAGGTCGCCCCATGCGCCCAATGCGCCACATGCTCTCAGAGCTTATAGAGCGCTCGGTGCTCGGCTCTCGAGCAAAGTGCAAAACTAATTATCACAATTGTGTGCAGTCAGGAAATGAAGAAAGACAGCAGCGGAAGCCACCAAGGTGGGTTGCCTTCTACAGAGTGGGCTGGGTGAGCTGGGTTGACTGGGGCTCGGCCTGTGCTCTATCCTGGCCCGATTATGGCTGCACTTTATTGCACATAGTCAAGCAAATAACCCAATTAGTGTTGATTAATCTCAATTGAAATGCATTCGGTCATTCAATCCATACAAATAATAAAAATATGGGTGGGTGAACGCTGATGTGATGTGATTCTGTCACAAGTTCAGGGTCAAGTATATGTCAACAAGCTGTGATTACGCAATTGTTGACGATGCCAATGAGTAAGAGCTTGAAGGTTATGTCGCTGATCTCTTATACATTTTCTTGCAGCCATTTAACACAATCATCTGGTTGGTTGCCTGCTATCGAGGATTGGAGCAAGCATGAAGAGCTTTCCTATGGTTGGGAGCGTGCCATAGATTCCAAGGGTCGTTCCTACTACATCAAGTAAGTGCTTCATGACATCCCATCACAAGACTTTACTTAAATCCCTATTCCAATTTCAGTCATCTTAACAAGACGACCACATATGAGCCACCGGAATGTATACGCTGGGACGAGCATCCGCCAGAGCCACGGCTCGTCCAGCTGCAGCGCAGTGCCAGCTTAGGCTTTGGCTTTGTAGCAGGCAGCGAGCGTCCAGTGATTGTGCGCTTTGTAACCGAAGGTGGTCCCAGCATTGGCAAACTGCAGCCAGGCGATCAGATCTGGGCCGTCAACGGTGAGGATGTTAAGGATGCGCCACGTGATCATGTCATCCAACTGGTGCGTGCCTGTGAGACGCAGGTCTCATTGCTTGTGTGCCAGCCCATGGCTCACTGCATCATGCCCGGTCGCAAATCCACTCTGCTGTCAGCCGGCAAACGAGCTAAGCTGCGTACGCGTCCCAGTCGTGTGCGTTTCGCGGAGAGTGTGTGCGTCAATGGAGCGCCACTGTTTCCGGTGAGTGTAGACGAGAGAAAATTCAACATTTTAATAACCTTCAATAATCTCTTACAGCCCTCGGCTTTCTCGCTGGGCGACATTTGTGTGCCGCCCATGGCGAATGTGCTCAAGGTATTTCTGGAGAATGGTCAGACCAAGTCGTTTAAGTATGATGCGACAACAACAGTGCAGGATGTGGTGAGCTCACTGCTGGACAAGCTTTGCTTGTGCTGTGGCGAACTCTTTAGTTTGGTACTCGAACATGTCAAGAGTCTAAAACGCAATAAGCTAACGCTACTCGATCCACAGGAATCCCTAGCACGCGTAAGCCACATACCTTTCCTCATATTTGTCCCAGATTTCCTAATGTTTTCCTTTATAGATTGCTGCTCGTCCGGGCGCCCATAAGCTGCGCTGCCTGTTCCGCATCACATTTGTGCCCATTTCGGCCGCTGATCTGGCTCAGAGAGATCTGCATGCCTTGGACTATTTGTATATGCAGTGCTGCAACGATGTCAACCAGGAACGCTTTGCACCGGAACTGCAACCGGAGCTGGCACTGCGTCTAGCTGCCCTGCATATGCATCAGCATGCGCTGGCCAATAACTTTGCGCCCGCCAAGCTAACAGTCAAACTGGTCGAGTAAGTAACAAGTCATTAAATGTATCCTCTTAAAACCTTGTTAACATTTGAGTTTTCTTTTTTGAATCAGACGTGAATTTGGCCTCGAACGCTTTGTGCCCGTCAGCCTGTTTGAGGGCATGAAACGCAAGGAGCTGCGACGGCTTATTTCACACTTCCTGAAGCTCAATGCTGAGATGACAGGGTCGTCTAGCAAGGTTTTGACACAACTGCAGGTGAGAAACAGTTTCAATGTGAAAGTAGGGAAGATGGGCAAAGAAAACCAAAGCTTTAGATGGAGAATTAGGATACCAAATCCTGTTTCGTCTTTATTCCAAAGTAAAACGAATATAGGCAGAGATAGAAGAAATACAAATTGGGAAAAATATATACTAAGGAAAGAATGTTAATCGCACATAAATTATACTTATTCTATAAATCAGTCGGGATACTATCATAAGTTTTTATTTCCTTAACCCATAAAATGAGTAAATAAGGGTATAATGGTTGTGTGCAAATGTATGTAACAGGCAGACGGAAGCATCTCCGACCCTATAAAGTATGTATATATATTCTTGATCAGCATCAACAGACGATTCGATCTAGCCATGTCTGTCCGCCTGTCGGTCTATCTGTCTGTATGAACGCGCAAATCTTAGAGACTAGAAGAGCTGGATTAAGTTCTCCTATACCATGAAAAGAACAAGTTTGTTTTAAATTATCGATAAGACTACTGGTTCTCGATATTCACATGTGATCGAAAACAAAAAAAGCTTGAATTTCAAAATTGTGAAAATGGATTTAAAATTATGGATAAAATAATGAATAATAATATGATCAAAATCGGTCAGAAAACAGCTGAGATATCGGAGTTTGAAGTTTGGTCATATCGGTCACTGGAAGAATACACACAAATGACTGTACGCGTTACGTAAGGGGTTAAGGGTATGTCCTTGTCTGGATTTCTCGACAAGAGCCTTCTTACTTGTTGCCTAATAAACACATTATTGAATAAGGTTTTTCAACATTTCTTTTTTCCTTTCTCCTTGCAGGCGAAACTCCATTATCTGGATATTATTGCTAGTTTACCCAGCTACGGCGCCAAATGTTTCAGCACAAACCAAAGAGAGGGCATGGAACGTGTTCTGCTCGTCAGTCCACGTTTCGGTCTTAGTCAAATATCCAGTGCACGCAATTCGGTGGTGAGTCGATACTAACTTAACCAACTGGCCATGTCTAAATTGTATGCATTCATTTACCAAAGCCACAGCCCATATCGGCCATAGAGGACTTTACGCATGTGGTTGTACATCGCGAGGACGACATCACCTGCAGCGTAACGATTTATATGCTTGGGGATCGAGCTGTCAAGTTCATTATGGAGGAACGCGATGGCTGCGAATTCAGTCTGGTGCTAAGCGGTTATTATCGACTATTGACAGGTGATCAATCAGATGCTAATACCTGATGATAGTAGATTTATTGATTGATTTATTTCTAGGCAACATATTAAATGTTTTGCGTGAACGTGAATCGCATGAGGAGGACAATGCACCATCGTTTTTGTCACAGCACACGGTATTGCCAGCCAGCTGGAGCTATCTGTTGCCGTTCCATACGCGAGCGCATAGTGTTAACTTTTTGATAACGCCGCCATATCATCCAATGCCGCACAAGGCAGTGCTATCGCAGCCACAAACGGTGCCCTTGCAACAGCAGCAGCAGCAACAGGCGCAACAACAAACGTTGCCCTATGCAACAGATCTTGATCTGCACAGTGTGATGGCCACCGAGCTGCTGGAGGAGGCAGCCAAGGATTCAGGTCTAAGCGACAGCAGTGGCAGCAACTATTGCAGCGAGGGACGAGGCACTCAACTGGCTGTGGAGACCAAAAATGAGCAGGTGCTGCGTCGTGTGCAGGAACTGCAACAGCTTGTCCAATGCTCCGAGCAGTATCTAAACGAACAGGAACAGGAATTGCAGCATTTACACATGCAACAACAACAACACCAGCACCACCAACAGCAGCAGCAGCAACAACATCACTTGCAACAACAGCAATTGGGGCATGGTGTGGCCATGTTGGAATTTGATAGCGATTGCGATAGCTTGAACAGCAGCAAAGTCTCCTCCACGGAGGAGTCCAACATGAATCATTCAGGCGGACCAAACACACCATCACTCAAGCACAGCGATTCCCTGACGCTGCTGGCGGAAACGATTAGTCATGAGCTGAGCGGCATAGCTCAAGGATTAAATGCCATAACCGAACCGGTATCGGCCTCGGCGCCACCCACACCTGCCACGCCCAAGCGCAAGCCCAGCTTATGCTCCACCTCGAGTCCACGGCCACAACGCAAGCTCAATGGCTTTAGTCAGCTGCTCAGCGATCTGCAAGCACTGGGCACAGATTTCTCGCAAAGTGAAAGTGATTCCGAATCCGTGGCATCCCCAGCACAATCGCCCACAACACGACGGCCACAACAGCTGCTCCAGGCTGCTGGTGGCGTCAAGCAGCAGTTGGCGCAGCGCAGCAGCTTTGGATTGCATAGTCCCGATGGCACACACTTTGGTGCCGAAACGAAGGATTACAATTTGCGTGAGTATCTGCAGCAGTTAAAGGAGATTAGCAATGTGCCTGCGGTGGCCGATCCGGATGTGGCTGCACGCCAGCTCTCGGAGATCTATGGCTTTGAGGTGCGTGAGGATACGTTCATTGAGACGGATACGGATTTGATTGATTTGCGTGCCATACCGCCACCTCAGACGCCCGATGAGCTGGACTCGCTGTCGCTGCTGAATGCAGCGCCCCCGAAAGGTTTCGAGGGACGAGCCGAGGAATTGGATAGCTTTTTGCAGCAGATGCTGGTGGCGCCGCCCACACAGAAGGCCACGCCCGCCAAGGAGCTAACACCGGAGGAGATTATGTCATTTATCATTCCGCCGCCGCCAAATCTGGAGACGCAGCCAGAGGCGGAAACGGAATGCCTGTACAGCAATTCGGTGCAGGCCAAGCGAGAGTTTTTCCAAGCCGTGGCCAATGGCCATACCAATAACAACAACAACAACAATAGCAATGGGTACAATAACAACAGTAAGGATCTAATCTCACATGTCATTGAGTATCCCACGGTGGAGCGCAAAAGCAAATTCAGTTGCTGTCCCACATCCCACAAAAAGGAGGATGAACAATGCAACAACAAGCATTGCAGCCGCCACCACGCACCACTGCAGCCATGGAACAAATGACGCCACCACCGGCGCGTCCACCCAAAAGCGCTGAGCTCCTTCAACGTTATTCACCCAAGAAGCAGGTGCGTATCATGGCCGGCAGCACCGGTGTGATTAGTAGTGTGCCATTGCGTGAGCTGTGTCCGCCACAGCTGCCACCACGCAGCAGTCCCACAGCCTTCTCGGAGCCGGCAACGCCACAGGCGGCAGCACCGATGCCCAAGACAACAATCGGAGGAGCGGTGAGTGCGCCCAAGAAACCCCCGCTGCCGCCCATTGCCAGTCGCCCCAGTCGTCCCCATATCAATGGCACATCCATCTCCATACCCGCCAGCACAACAACACCAGCAACAGCAACAACACCACCAATACCGGCTACCATCCGACTACCCAATGCGCATTCCAATGGCCAGCCGGCGCTGCCAAAGAAACCCCAACAATTGCACGGCGAAAAGCTATTCATCAAGAACGGTCATCTCATCGATGGTGAAGCGCTGCTGGCCAAAACGGATGTGGCCATGACAGGGCTGCTCATCAAGCTGGATCAGGTGGCAGCTCAATGCTCGGCCGCGCAATCGGCGGGCGGCGGCACCAGCATCGATGAGGACAAATTCCAACGGGCACGCAATGAGCTCACTGAACAGACCCTGGCTCTGGTCACGGCCAGCAAATTCCTGGTGGCCTCCATGTCGGACATGACACTGATAACGCTGCCCGATCATCTGACCTCCTGCCTCACAGCCATACGTCGGATCACAGAGCTGGCGCAGGACATGACCAGGCATACATCGGCTCCGTTGCAGACACGCAATATTGTGCTCAAAGTTCATGATGTGGCAAGCAGTTTCCGGGAGCTTGTTGGCGTTCAAATTGGACCAATTGGTGCTGGCCAATTGGCCCTGCAAGCTGAATGCTTGGCCAATGTGCTGGCCACATTGTTGCGCAGTCTGCGCGTCTTCTCACCCTAGACACGCCCAAAAAAGAACTCCAAACACCAACACCACGACCACGACATATCTACTCAACTGTTTTAACTAATATACAAACATATATACGAATAAATAGCTAATTACCCTATATACACAAAACAATATACATATATATAATAAATATATCCAACATCTGCAACTATTTTACAGGTAAAAGGCAACGTCAGAGAATCGTTGGTCTGAATCTTAGGCTAGCTATTGAATAACAAAAATTGAAAAAAAAAACCAACTCTAACGGAAACTCGAACATAACCAAATCTATATCGTGCTCAGATGAATCAGTTACATTAATATATACAAATATACAACCAAAGCCAACATTTAAATCCTATAAACTATTTGGGATGTGTCATATTCATTTTGTTTGTCTCTCTCTAATAATCAATCGTATAAATATAATTGCTAAAAGTTGGGCATCTGAGCACGATCCTTTTAAGTAAGGATCATACCATTTATATACTAATTGATGTTATACATACTAGTTAACCTTTTCATCTTAACAAGCATGCAACTAACTCGAATTTCTGTGTAATCTCCTTATGAATACTAAAACACCCCAAGCAAAAAACTCGAAACTTTTTTAACTTTTCTCTCTATCTTTCTTATTGTTAGTAATGATAAACCAATTTATACATACATATATATGTAACATCATGACTTGAGTGTAGACCAATTTATAAATGGATGTATACATACATTATACAAAATTTAAAAATGAAAACAAAATCAAATATGTTTATTATTAAATTACGTCATTAGTATATTTTCTTATGTACATACATACATACATACATTTCATTAGAATACATACATGCATATATAATATACGTACATCAAACATAAAGAAACAAACAAAAAAAAAATTGACCAAACAATAATCAAAATTTTAACTTGTGATATAAAAAAGAAAATGAATTAGTAAAAATCCAATTGCTTTGTATTTGTTGAAAACCATATTTCTTTTAAACAAATAACAAATACTTTGTTAATACTACATCCTAATTTTTGTTATTGTTTATGTCACGTTACGTTGTAGTCTCCTTAATTGAAGTACAAGAATGCGCACTAAGTTGTAGCTTTAACTAATCTATAATCAAATATTGTTTATTATTAAAGCAATAATTAATATTAATCATATAGAACAAAATATCAGAACATTAAGTAGTGCTAATCCAAACTAAAATGGGGTTTTGTTTATATATTTTTCGTTTTGAATTTTGTTAAAAACATATAATAATATACATAACCGTTTGCATAAGAAATACGTACACCATATACAAATACATATAACTACAAGTAATAATACATATTATTAAGTATAAATATTGAAAGAAAATGTACAATGTAAAACATGTAACTGTTTATGTATATCATACAAAAGTAAAACATATAAAATAAATTCAATAAATATACCAAAGGCATAATTCTGCTATTAATACAATTTAGTAATCCATAGAACCTATCGAACTGCCTAAGCAACAGATTTTCCATAAAACATAATTCGTCTTTTTTGGCTTGAAGCAGTAAACTTTGTGTGCCAAATCTAGCCATTAAAAAGCTAGTCTGTCTTCATTTTCGGATATGCAGTGTGACTGCAAACAACAACATTTGGTGTTGTAAAATGCAAACAAGCTGTCAATTTGCTGTCAATTTTGGCGCACATACTCGGAAAATTTAAATTATATTTGAAAAAGGGTAAATTTTACTGCACGACTTGGACATATAGCCAGCTTTTGATGTTTTGCCAACTTTAAAATATTTCTTATTGAAAAATTAAAAACAAAGCTTTATGTAAGCAAATAAACTCACAACTGCCAACATCATTACGATCTTAAGTTAACAGTCAAGTATCGATACTTATCGATCATCGCTAAGAACGTCTCAGACAGCGCGGCGTCAGGGTAGACTTCTTCGGCAGCAGACATTGAGGCGACGTTCAGTCTACGAGTGCAAAGTAAAGAGTGCAAGACAGACAGCTTGGCGGCAGTGAAAAAAATTCTTGGTGATTTGGCGCAAAATATTTTAAAGTGATTTAAAATGAGTTTCAATATGGCAAATAATGAAGATCAGCAGCTTGACAACAATATGCAGCTAATTAACTATGATTTGTGCCTAATGCTCGATAATGAAGAGCTGGGTGCCGTACAGCCTTTTGGCTGCAACGACAGCAACGGCGTTAAACGTTTTGCAAGAACTGAACACCGGCGTAAACGACTTGACCTTGGAGGCAAATGCACCAATATTTGAGTTTCATAGTTTTGACTGCAGCAAGTCTGTGAGCATGGCAAGGCGTCTGTTCCAAATGGGCGCCAAGAAGAAGCCAAGATCAATTGCCGCAGGTAGCGGCATGTATAATTCATGTTCGCGCCAAATCCAATACCATCAGAAAGAGAACATAAGGAACAAAGAAGAAGAATGTGGCGCCACTGAAAAAGTGCGCGAAATTGACCTCTTCGGCGACTGGTAAGTGTTGCAACACATTCATTCTTGTACGTATGTATGTATGTACATAATTGGTATATAAGCACCGTTAGATGAGACGTCGGCTGAGTGAACGTAGCTGCGCTTGTGTTGGTGCATACGCAGAGAAAAGTTGTGTGTACATATTATTGTGATTTAACTTCGGCTTATTTCGATATTCCTTATGCAGGCTGATTGTGTTCGTGAATTTAACAGCTGATTATTTTAATTAAAAACCAACTGCGCTTACAAAAAAAAGCAAGAAATTAAAAAAAGAAATAAAATAATATTAAAATAAAATAAATAATATTAAAAAATAATTAAATAAAGTAAAATAAATCAATGCTCACACATGTAAAGACAAATGTAAACATTTATGTACATATATAAAGATACATACATATGTATGTATATAATTGTAAGTGCAGCGATTACAGACGAGAACGGCTTAACGAAGCATTTGACGAAAGCGCTCTCAGCCATGAAACAGCTTTTGAAAGCTCCGCTTAAATATGTTTTTTCAATATGTGTGATTAGAACATTTTAAGAGTTGCAGATACAATTAACTATTCGAGCTGCATTTAATATAAATTAATAATAATT
The DNA here is from genome assembly GCA_018152965.1 of Scaptomyza pallida. Classification (NCBI taxonomy): domain Eukaryota; kingdom Metazoa; phylum Arthropoda; class Insecta; order Diptera; family Drosophilidae; genus Scaptomyza; species Scaptomyza pallida. The sequence continues at coordinate 8,400,562 of JAECXP010000004.1, read as the reverse complement.
AGTTTTTTCAGTATCGAACGTAATCCGGTGCGACGTTTAATGATGCTCTTTAAGTCGATGCATGAGCATATTTATGCCGAATTGCCAAGCAATCAATTGAATTCGATGCCATCGCATTATATATACGATTTGCCAGCCAAATATTCGCTGCCAGTCGGCTGCAATGTGCGTCACCATATTCAGGTGCTGTGCACCAAGCTGGAGCGCTTTCTTGGACGCCTGCGTCGCATTTTGGAGACGAATCGTAACTTTGACTACAACCGTTATAACGAGTGCGATGCGTTACTCAATAACGTTCATAGCGGCTTACTGAACCTCAAGGACATGACTGTCTTAGAGTTGCGCCAACGTTCAATGCAGTTTATCAGCAAAACGGCCTTTGGTAAGTTTTTTTTTAACTGAAAAGAAATGAACAAAAAGTTAAACTTTTTTAATATCTTTAGACAATGGTGAGAAAGTTGGAAAAACTGCTGATTGAACTGCGCGAAAATCTTAAGGCTGCTCACATTTACGTTCATGTTTTTAACTGGGAAATGGATCTGGAGTATCGTTACTCCTCGGCCATGAAGGCAAGTCTCGATGAAACCAATAGGCGAGCTTTGGAAAAAGCTGCAGCAGAGGCCAAGACTACACTGTGCTATACGGAGCAGATTATGATAGAAAACTATCAGCTGGGCGACGTTATGAGCTGCGCCGAGGAGCATACGGACTTTCTCACTGCATTGGTGCAGACGCCAGAACATTACTTTTCGCCCGAAATAATCGCCCTATGCGAACCCCCAAAGACTGCCCGTTTTGTACAGCCCGTCGAAAATATGAACGTCGGTGCAGCCATGAACTATGCGCCGATGAACTTTATTGCTGAATTGCCGCCCTTGTCGCCACCTCGTGTTAATCGTCGCAGTCATGTGCCACGTATAAACAGAGCATAGAAATAATGTTCGCAGAATGACAAAAATCAAAAAAAAAATATATATATACATATGGCTAGAAACTTATATGAACATGAGATATAAGGGGGGGAAAAAAGAAGTTTGAATGAAGATTTATGAAGAGAAAATCTTATAGAATGAACTATATTTGTTTTTGAACTATTTTTGTTTTTATTATTATTATTATTATTTTATTAAAAATCAAAAAAAATATATATATACATATGGCTAGAAACTTATATGAACATGAGATATAAGGGGGAAAAAAATGAAGTTTGAATGAAGATTTATGAAGAGAAAATCTTATAGAATGAACTATATTATTTATACATTTTTATTTTTATTATTACTCACCACAATTTTTATGTTAAATTTATGTTAAAAAGAATTTCTTATTAATTACAAGAATACATGTTTGAATTGAGAATGTTTCTGTTTGTCGTGGGATATTTTGTAAATGAACTTGGTGCTTATTATCATGTGGTTGTTGTATTGACTAAATTTCCCTCAAGCACAATAACCCTGCTTTGGGACTTTTCCTTTTATAAGCATTTAGATATCAAAAAGGTTATTTCAATAAAATAATGTTCTTTGCTATTTAAATATACTTTTAATGACTTTTTATTAAAGTTGTACACAGATTTGTAAGCAAAACCATTAAACTTAATTTAATGATGTGTTCAATCTGATGTTTGTAAACTATGCAACTATGCTTCAATCCAATTAATTGCCTTACGAAATATGGGCTAATTTTAGCTAAGTAAATTATATTCAAATAAACAACATTTTAATCGGAGAAGAGTTCCTGAAGAGGTCGCTTGCCTATGGTTTTGTTCAACACGGTCTTAAAGACACGCCCCATGGCTATGGCAATATCACCCTTGAGCTCATTGAAGATATCGCGCCAGTTGTCATTAACCAGCTGATGCAAGTTATCACTTAGGTCTTTCTGTCCATCGAATAGACCATCGAGCTTGTATCTAACTCGCGATGGTTCCAGCTCCAATTTAACATCTACGACATTGGCATAAGTGTGTCCAGGATCCTTGGACTCGGCTTTCATTTTAACAACGGCACGCGTCTTAAGATTTTCTACAAAATTTTAGGATTAGAGAGATCTATTGCTAGAAATAAATTTTAAGTTTACCCAGCACAATTTCAGCTTGACCTTTGCCAACAATGGGCAAAATCATCACATGACCATTAATGGAATAAGGACCTCTGGTAATAACTTTTGGTATGAACATTTCAAATATAACGGGACGACTCAAATCATATGAGAACGCGCTACAAGGCGGGCATAGAAATAATATAAAAATGATTCTTAAATATCTATCATGTCACTTACGTAACTTTCTTAATTTGAGCATTACTGAGACCAATCAATTCAGCATTTTGGAAGGTCATATCAATGCTAACGGGACTGTTTGGTTTCTTGCCCAGACCGAACTTTTTGATAGCCAGTGGATCCAATTTAACCAGACCAAGCTCCTCAATGCCCGTCTTGGCATACGTTTTCAGCACATAATTCATGCCTTCCTTCAGGCAATTAACATCCGATATGGAGCACTTCTGAATGCCAGCAGCTAATAGTAAAATTATGTTAAGAACTTTATAGATTTCTTATACTGCCAACATACGCAAATCAGTGGATTCTCCATGGGAGGATATGTATAAACAGCTTAACACCAACAGCGAAAACAAAAACGTATCCATTTAGACGCGATTCACAAATACGACTGATGAACTTATCATCGGATGCGTCCACTTTTATAAGGTTTTTCTCTTACACCTTAATATATATAATATGCTTGACTGTGAAATTTAAATTCTATCTGGGCTCATTATTCTGCTGTTGTTTTTTAACACAAATTACTTTTCATCTCGCTTTAACATTGACATTTCGTGCTCCCAAGTCAAGTGTACTTTGGAAACTTGTAGAATACACACAATGTTCTTAATACCCTTTACCAAAAGATTAAAGATTATTAAAGATTAAATTACTAAATGAAAGCTTAAAGTAAAGTTTGATCTTTCGTTACTTTCTGTTTCTTTTCTCAGCTGGGAAATTAAATACAAATTCTAAGGGTTTCAGAACGGTTTCTCTTATACATGACAAACTTGACAACCGAACTGTTATACACTTTCAGAAGAACGTATACTTTTTAATATACAAAAATTATTTTGATGTCTTTGAAATTTGGCTTTTGAACTACACTGGTTTTAGTTTCAATTATATGTACATTCTCACTAACAATTAGTTACAAAATCTTTTACATATATATTTTAAGTGCCACTTGACTCCATACACTTGAAATAGTATGCATAAATTATTTTTTGGCAAAGGTTCTTTCTATACAATAAGTTATGCCTATAAATTTAAAAATATTAAGCTAGAATCAATAATCGTAATAAAAAGACGACAATCTCAGTTTGGATCAATTGCGGAAGAACATTTTTGACTACATCAAACTACTCAAAGTACAAATTCTTGTGAAGAGTATTATTTGAGTGCTATAATTATGTTTCGGGGTTCCCACAACCTTTGAACCACTTATAAAGGGACCCTAATTAGCTGCCACTTGCAAACTGCATTTATTTTATTGACAATTTCCTTGTTTAAAGGTGATAAATCTCTGTTGCACTCTGACTTTCTCCATAAAAAGGAAAATAAAAATCACGGAGCAAAAAAATATGTAGATATGATCAAAATTAATACAAATTTCATTTATTTCGATCCCAATAACTATAAATTCGATGGTAAACAAGGGGAAATTTCAAGGCAATTATTTTCGCAGCTGATAAAGCTCAGCAAACTTTTGGGCGGCATTCTGTATTCTGTAAGCTTAAAAGTATGCAACAGTCATACAGATAGCTTGTATGCAATTGGGATTTGTTTATTTTTTTTTTTTTTTTTTTTGCCCTTTTTTTATGTCCTTCACCCTTTTGCGCGCTCCGGCTAATTCAATTAGCCTTTATCTGGTTAATAACAATTACAAATAACAATAACAAAATAACATAACAATTTACAGTTTCTTCTTGTTCTTGGCGGAGATCGGAGCATTAGGGTCCCTCCGTTGTCTTCTTCTGAGCCTTCTGGGGTGGGCGAGATTTGGTTTAGAGCGTTTGCTAACAGATTTCTGTGTCGCCGAAGTCTCTCGTTGTAGCGACTGGAATGCTTGTTAATCTGGTCGAAGACAGTGAGCAGTTTCAGATCTCTATCCACAGATCAGTTAACAATATGGTTTAATAATATATGTTATTCTATGATATAACTATTACTTCCAGCTAGAGCAAGCTGTCAATAATTGGAAAATTGCTAACAGCACTGAATAAACAGTAATTGAATATATTAATTGCTTTATTAATGATTCAAAAGCGTTTAATAATTGCTGTCATAAGAATACTTCAGGTCGTTAACCTGTAACAAATCACATGTGACATTTCTTAATATTGTATAACTTATTGTAATAACAAGAAATGTACTTATCCTAAAACATTTCATACATAAGACTAAAATTTTTATTTATTCCGCAAAGTACTTTTCATACGGATATTTGGTAAAAACTTTTCCAATAATCGCCTCAAATATTTGTCCAAATGCCGTTTCAATAGATCCTTTCACCTCACCAAAGATTGCATCCCAGTTATCATTAAGGAACGCATTCATATTATCACCCAAAGCCTTATCGCCATTGAATAGATTGCTAAAATGATAATACAATCTCTCTGGCTTGACAAGAAGTTTAAAATTGCTCGTCTCCATATAAGTTTCGCCATTCTTCTCAACGGGCTTGCCCGTAAACGTCAGCGTCATATCACAGTTAACTGAACAATTTTAATATTATTGTTGAGTTTGTTGAATTTTTTCAAAATTTGAAACTCACCAATTGTCATATTACTCTCGCCTGTGCCACTAATCGGCAGAATTAGAACTTTTCCCTTGATGGTGTAGGGTCCTATTAGGGACATCTTTGCTGCATTCAAGCGCAGCTCGTGCTTTTGGGCAATATTCTTATCGAAACCCCTAAAGTGGAAATTATAATTTGTTTCAGTTGAACAGGGAATCTTTTGAGTGCGAAACTTACTTGACTTTGGTGAAGCGCATTGAACTTATGCCACTCATGATGTTATCCTTGAAGGTTAGATCAATGTTGACAGGACTCTCGGCGCCCTGCTTCATATTGATCTTGGCCACAGCCAATGGATCAACTTGCACCAGATTTATATCACGATCACCCGTCGTTGACTTCTCAGTTAACAAAGTGTTGATAAACTTAACAATGCAATCGCCATCGCCATATTTGCAGGGTTTTGGATCATCGGCTGTAGATTAAGGATACTTGTTCACAAATCGATTTTATATTAAATATTAACATTTGCTTACGAAACTTGGCCTGCACAACAACTAATGCGCACAACAGAACGACGGCAATACAAATGTTTTGAGACATATTGGCAATGTACTGGAAAAAACTTAAAAACTCATTCAAATGAACTCATAGATGCTACTAACTTATGGCTCGAGTTGTTGCTTAGCTTTTATAGTAGTAGAGTGTCTAAGTCAATTGTATCACATCATACACATAACAAACTACATACAGTTGAGAAGTGCTTGAAGCATCTCGAACGCAAATAAACAAATATAACCAGTTTAATAAAGTATTTTAGCTCAAATTGTTCGACAATTTGTCGTGTGTAAGGGTGAAATATAGATTAACTCACAAACAGTTAGTTTCATTGCCATCTATACGTTATTACGATCAATTTAACTTGATTTTTGTCTTTAACGATATGATATTTATGTACCCTGTAATCAATCATTAGAAGTTGTAAAAAGTTTCTTTTTCAAGATGTGCTTAATTACCATAAAACGAAGAAACAACATCGTTATGCTCTTGAATATAGAATCTTTTGCTTATGGAAAGTATTGTTTAATATTTTATTTGCAGTGCATTAAATTATAGTGTTATCTAATGCCTTAATGTTTTAATTAGCTATAATCGTTTTGTTTACAACCTATTGTCAATCATCTCAAGAACTTATTATAATATTTTAGCATTTAAGGGATTACTTAGTTGGTAAGTAAAAGTTTGATATTCAAGGCTGTGCAAACTTTTATGATGTCTGATTCATAGAATTTCTTAATAATTAAGAGTATAAAAAAAAAATAAATAAAAAAAAAAAAAAAAAAAACAAAAAGAAAAATCAAGGCAAACAACGATAATAAAAACATATTTATAAAACATTAAAAACAAAGTTAATAATATGGTGCAGAATCCAATGGAATCCATCCAAAATTTCCGTCGGGTTACAATTTTCCACCCGTTTTTAGATTTTTTCCATTTTATTTTCAGAAGTGTTTGTTGTTGCCTCGGCACAAAAATATATATGATTTGGTATTCCGACCAGGCGTACCCATTTATTTAATCGCTACTATCGATAAGAAGTTTAGTATTTTGCTACGTTACTGGAACCCAAAAAACAAAGAACCAAAAAAACAATCCTGCTAACATTTTGTAGGGAAATTTTTTTGCTGTACTGGATACCCACCTCTATAAAAAAAACTATTTTTAAACAGTTATCGTAACTTACACTGTTTGCGCGTGTTATATTTATTACGAATTGGCTTTTAAAAACTGATTAAATTTATTTTAATTGCATGTATAAAAACAAACCTTGCGTCAACTGCAAAGTTCAATTATGCATGGTGAATTTTAATGAAACCGAAAGTAAACAGAGAATCGAATATAGCTAAGACACAAACCACACAAATTGTTCACACCATAAATATGTACTCGACTTTAAGCCGAAACGAATTTAGCATTAATTAAGTGATCAGCATGATGAGACAAGTTTTGTGGAGGGGGTGTACGTCCCTCTGGAGCATTAAATAAATACATGTTTATTATTATACCACTTGAACATTGTACATAGACAGAGCTAAATTTATCACAACCTCTGGGGGCATGAACAAGCCTCCCGATCACAAACTTGAGCAAGTTGTTCAACTTGGATACAGAGACAGATAGACAGATGAATATATATATGCGTATCCATTGGAACATACAGTTGAGTGACTCGTGACGCTTACATGGAAGATTTTGCGTAAAGTTCCAAGGTTAACCGGCTATCAATGTTGCCCCCAACATGTCGGCTTTACCGTTGCCTACACTTGAACTTGACAATCGTTGTATTGTTTTACCCTCATTAAAACGTATAACCAGCTTACGATTTGGCTGCAGTTTGACTGGTTCTTGAGGATTGGACCTGCAATCGAACTGAGTGTTTACGTCAAGTTGATTGTGAATCTTTGATTTTAATGTTCCTGTCAAACTGCTGCTATTGTTATGCTAATCTCACCGCTCACGTGAATTGCTTGCTGCCAAATATTGTTGCGGAAATGTTTGACAGAAACAGAATGAAACAAAAAACAAGAATGCTCCAAAATATTTTAAATGATTTCTCATATATATCAGGAATTCGAGAATTCTAGAAGAAAAAACTTGATTCATATTTTTTGCAAAAATTGTAGAAAGAAAATTGTATAAATAAACATGACTATTATAAGTTATTTAGTATTTTGTTTATTAATTAATTGTTTACTTAATTAAATAAGCGTTGCCTGAGCAGCAAGAACAGTCCATCAAATACTCGTACACGTACACGTTAGAATCTAAATACTAAGACCTTAAAAATAAAATGTAATTAAAAGAGTTCATCTCTTTAGTCCTCCAGGAACAAATCCTCGTAGGCAAAACGCTTGAACAGAGTGGCCAAAATGGTCTTCATTATATCAGCAATGGCCACATGCACCGATGGCTGCAATTCACTCCACACATCCGACCAGTTTTCATTCAAAAACTGATTCAAATTGGTGCCCAACGCTTGATCGCCATTAAACAGATTCGTCAACTTGATGTTCATTCTGGGTAAAATCACAAATATTGTTAGTTTCAGCACACTTCAATCTGTTTGCAAACATACTTTTGTGGTTCCACAAGCACTTTGAGCTTGTCAACGCTCAGATAGTTGCGTCCATTGCGCGATTGAATGCCTGGCTTAAACTTGACCGAGAACTTGGGATTGTGTAGTGTGATATCGGCATCGCCATCGCCGCGTATGGGCAGGATCAGTATGCGTCCATCGGCCAAATACTTGCCACGCAGCACAATCTTGGGAAACGAGCCGTACATTTCAAACTTACTCGTTGCCGGATTCGAGCCAAAACCACTGCAAAACAATGAAATTAGTTAGAATTTATATTTAGCTAAAACTTAAAAAGATTTATGAACCCATAAAATATTATATTATAGTTGTTCTAAGTGCTTGCACGTTTTTAAAGTTTAAGCAATCAATTAGCTTCAAAGCTGTTTATCACACACCAATTAGAAATTCAACTCGCATGCTTATTTAATTAGTTAAATGCGGCAACCATAACTTACACAGCTCTGTCGAACTTAACGCCAGATAAGCCCTCCACGTTGACATCGCGGAAGTTTAGCTTGAGGCTCAGAGAGCCACTGCGTCCATCCGAGATGTCGAAACGCTTGACCAGAAACGGTTCGACCTGTGGAAAGGCAGCTGGAGCATAGCCGGTGCGAGCATATTGACGCACCAGCATGTGTGATACATTAATGATGCAGGTGGTGTCGCCTTGGTGACAACGCGGCAAATCCGGAGCTAAAAAACATCAACAAAAAATATATTTAACTACGTCGTCGTTTTTTTGTTGACTTAACGACTCACGGAAATTGGAGGCGCCACTGGCAAGACCCACAAGCACTACGGAGCACAACGCAAGGAGCATATTGATGAGATATTTGTATTATATTTATCCTATTCCAAACGGACACTGTAAGAACTTAGCGGCTGAGACGCGGCGCGCTTAAATATTCGCGAACTCCCGACCAGGTTCAATGGTAAACTGTAAATTGGCTCTGGACAAACGCAGCCATTTATAAACTTTTTTTCAGTGCTCACCGGCCAGCGGGCCAGTGGCTAGCGGCTAGCTGGCCAATACATTAAATAGTTTATTCATTCTTAACTTGTCTCGATCGGCTTCGCTCTTCATTTCATCGTCATTCAATGTTGTTTTTGTTCTTTTCGTTTGTGGTCTTTCGTTTTTTTTATTTTTTTTGTTTTTTGCTTCGCATCATCATAGAGAATTCGCAGTTCGTTCCACAACAGCAACAACAAAAACAACAACAACGATGACAAGAATATTATTAATTAATATTATTAACAGGTCCCGCGATATCAACCAAACAAACAAAACAGCGACAAAATCAAAAGTGATTTTTGATGAGCGCTTTGCTAGCCAGTTTTTAATGTCGCCAAAACGATTAGTGTGTTAAACACGAATTGTGAATACTTTACAGTCGTTAAATTGTATATTTGTATAGTTAGTATAGTATAGTTATTTGTTGTTTTAATCATCTCTTTAAAAATGATATCAAAAGCTGTTAAATAAAAATATCTTTTAGTCAGATAGTAAACAAAATGTGTTAAAATTCCCAATAAATATAGTATGATGCAACTCTTTTAAGTATTAAAAATGATATAATAAATAAAAATTAATAATAGATTTAAATGTAAATTTAAATTGATTACGAATCACAATTGGACTATCAACTAATCGCATGAAATATATAACGTTTAAATATATATCTCGATGAATTTTTTTTTTCGGTTACTCTTTTCATTTCTTTGATAAACAATAACAAAATAATTTATTGCGATATTGATTTACGCATATACAGATGCATAAATGTCAATTTTATTGCCAGGTATTTGCTTAGTGCGAACGGTGATAGCAAAACACACAGTAGCCACACACAGTATCAATAAACGCACGTACTCTCATACATAGTAAATAGATTTGTGTATTTTATTTTAAATATTTGCGTTGACATCAGCTATGCATTTTGGCAAGGGATGAGATTAGAGTGATTTCGCAAGTGTTAAATGTTCTGGCATGCATGTTAAAATGCTTCTTTCTAATGCTAATTGAGCTGAGATCATGCAGAGTGCGCTACAACAATGCTGAGTTGGTTTATTCTAGTTTCAGTGGATGAGTAGATGGAACAAACTATTAATTATGATCAGGTAATCGTTGTCAAAGCAAGCCATGCAGAGATCGTAACAGCTCAAGGTGATTGGCTATTTAATAGTGGCCAAAAAGCAGACAAGTTGAGGAATTTCCGTTTCGAGCGATCATCTTCCACAACATCATCATTATCATCATCATTATCGCACAGATCTATTTTGATGCGCATCGCACCGCACGCCCCGCCGACAGAAGCTATTAGAAATAGCGAAAATCACATTATCGATAGCGGGTGATAGACTGGTTTGCCAATTTGGCTAAGACGAAAGAAGAAAACAAAAAAAAAAGGTTGTCGAACAACTTGTGAATTTTATGGCCTCACTTTCAAACGACTGGCATGCGACGTGTAAACAGAAAAAGCCCCTCTAGCACAAACACTCAGACACGTTAGACAAATATAGCAAAAAATCTTTAACTATTCGTCATCAGCATTTAGCATAAGGTAAGTCTGTAGATTTAAATGAAAAAAAAAAGGTATGGAAGCCAGCTTGCAATTTGTTTATTTACACGTCCAATTGGCGCCATAGCCATATGACTTCATTTACATATATATTCATATATTATACATTGTATATGATGTTTTTTTGGCAGTTGTTTTGTTTGTGAAATAAATTCCGAGACGCTTTTTTAAGTTACATTTTATGGCGTTGACGCATCAATTACAATAAAGAGCCATCGAAACAAACAAAAACAAGAAATTTGCTAAATCATCATGTAAGTCTAGCATATTTAATTAATTTTGGCGCTCGACCAAGCGAATAAATTTGCATAAATTAATGATGTTTGTGAAGTGACCAATTAAAAATAATTTATACTTGTGACGCACTCTATGACTAACCAGTTTAAGCCGTTTCTGACGAATTGAAATTCAATTTAAATAATTAATAATGTTTTTACAAAATCCATCTGCTTGTAGCAATATACAAATACAAATATTAATAACGGACAGCCAAATTGCGCTGCCATGCAGTACGAATGTTTTGGCGGTCACAGTGTAGCCGGACTGTTACGAAAAGGTCACGTTGTCTTGCCGATATTTTTTTCATCGATACATTAAGATTATTCACTACACAACACTGATAGCAAGTCAACGTTTTATAAAAGCCGGAAGATACGCACCACAGAGTCGGGATTATAAACATAAATAAAATGAACCTATTTAAGATAGAAAGGATCCACAGTTCGGTTATATTCACAACGTTAGTGACTATCTTGGTGCTTGCTGTCGTTCAGCTGTCAGCGCTAGAACATGTAAACAACAGCGCCGAATTTATTGCCACTGACGAATGGCAAATTGTGTCCGAAGGTTTGTTCATACGTGTACCTATTAAATATGCAACTTATGCTAATCATATTTCAGGTCAGGCCATACCAAAGGGACTACACGTGCGCATCAATCTGCAGACGGGCGTCAAGGAAGCAAAACTACTAGATCCAAGCGAACGTGGCACTGCACTGCAAAGTAAATCTGAGGATGCTGGCACAGCAAATGAACCGCAGCTCTCGTTGGAGCACAAGGCGGACATCATTGAGGAGTCGGTGCGCAAGGTGAAAGAACATCGCAGCTATGCGGAGCTGCGCAAAGGCCTACAAAGATTTTCAAAAGAACTTTCGCACCGATGGCGAACTGATCGTGCAGCTTTTGGAACAATATCGAAACTTTAGTAAAACGCCGCTCAAATTAGAGCTGAAGCCCAAGCTAAATTTGCTGGAGAATCTTGAGTATCTGCTGCATCAGATTGACAATGCTCTGGTATTTATTGATAGTGGCGGACTGGATGATGTCCTTCTGCCCATTGTGGTCAACGATACCAACACGGATCTGCGCGTGTCCGCAATGCGTGTGCTGGGCGCTCTAGCCGGCAACAATCCCAAGGCACAAATAAAAGTGTTTGAACGCAATTTCGGTTCACATCTGGCACAAATCCTGGTGACGTCTTCCAACAACGCTGAAGTGTCTTCGGCACTTCATGCATTCGGAGCCTTGTTGCGCAAATTCCCATTAGCTCAGCAGCGCATCCTCTCCACATCGGGCACACAAGCTCTAATAAGCGTTTTGCGTAGCACTGAAGTCGAACTGCGCAACAAAGGAAAAGTTGTAACATTGATCAGTGATCTGGTGCTGGAGAAGCGTTATGTACTTGAGAATAGTAAAGATTCGCCAGATACTGAAATAACTGTTGCACAATACGTTCTCCTCGAGCTTGAATCCTGGCTGCAAAAGCACAACTATTGCGCCACTCTAGAATCTGTGCTTAGCAGGGACTACGTGCAGTTGCTGGAACAACCCGAAGTCGTCGAGCAGTTCGCAGTTTCTTTGGATAACACTGATACTCTGTGCCAACCCCTCTGGTCACAAAGTGCTGCACTGAGGCATGCATTGCTCACAGTACGAAATAGATTCTCCCACAGTCAGGATGAATATCGATTGGAGTTATCACAGAGTTTGGCAAAGCTCTGTGAACGTTTTTATGACAAGCCAAATCACACTGAGCTATAAAAACTGCAATTAAAAATGTTAGTGAAATTATTATTTTAATAGATTTGTTTTTATAAAGTATTGAACTGAATCTTATACATAAGAATTGTGTACCCATGTAAGCCAAACTCTTTTAAAGAAATCCTTCTTATAAGTGCCAAAAAAGCACTTTAAATAAATATATGTGTCGGTTAGTAAAAGTGTTAAATATCCAACAAACACCTTTAACATATTCCTTTCAAATTCCAGCAATATTCATTAAAAGCCCAATCAAGCAATCAACCACCCCTGAAGTCATAAAGTAAGTCAAAAGTGTTGCCTGTCACATTGCTCGAAGGAAAGCAAAAACCATTCAATACAATCGAATGAGAAAGCATGGCCCGAAAAACTACTTAAAAGTATGTAAAGGAAGCACGAAACTGTACAGGAAACAGGAGCAAAGAAGGTAAAAAAAAAAACACACTCAAACTCAGAAGGGGAGCTTGCAATTATGTGTATGTTGGGCAGCCCCGACGACGCCGTCGCCATCCACATCCACATCGTCATCGTCCAGTTCAAATTACAGCAATTAACGGCATGCACATGCAAATGCAATGTCACTGAGTCATGGCACATGAAACCGGCTCGAAAATCGCCAGGACGCCTTCGTTGCCAAGGAAAGAAATGGCAAATGTAAACAGAGAAAGAGAAAGAGAGAGAGTTTTTGTTTGGAGAGTTTTAAGTGAGCGGCTCAGTCAAGCGTAACACTAGCGGTTGATACAGGTGCATCGCCAAAGCTAAGGGTTAGTCAAGAACTCACAACACAAACAAACGAAGAAAAAAGAAGCAAACTCGTGCCTTCTACTACTACTACTACTACAACTACAACGTGTGAGTAGTGTATGAGCAATCCCATTGAGCGTCGCAATTTGATGATGGGCGCGTGCGCGTAGTCGCCATGGTAGTCATTGTTGTATTTGCTTTCAACCACTGTTAGGCCATTTGTTGTTGTCTTCTTGTTTCGTTACGATTTTTTTTTTTTTTTTTTTTATGAAGAGCTTAAATGGAAACGCTTGACGAGTGATGTGGAAACATTTTCAACAACACAACACAGCAACAAAAACAACAACAACAAAACGAGTAAAAGCAACAGCAATAACACAACCCAGACCCAGAGAGTCTTCAGAAGCGACTGCCGCTCAAAAGCCATATACATGTACATGTGTGTATGAGGAGTATACAAAAGCATATGACCAACAACCAACAACAAACTGAAGCAAACGCACCGGCATTACAGGCTGTTGCTGTTGCTGTTGTATGTTGTATGTTGGCTCTGTGCACCGTTGTTAGGGGGCATTCCCTGCTTTGGCAACATTATGGAAAATCAGTTTGTGTTTGGAGCGTGGTCTGGCCGCATGTGTGGTACGAAAAGTAACTAAACGTGAAACGTGAAACGAATATCAAATACAAGAGTTTAAAAAGATAACTGACAAATAATGCAAATACAACAGCTATACATTAAACTTCAGCTTATCTATTGTGAAAGACACCATTGAAAACAGTTTCAAGTAAAAGGATCATAATGTGTTTAAAACACGTTTAAATTGTTATAAAGTGAAGTGAATTTTTTTTTATTAGGGTTTTTGAATAATTTCCTATCTTTATGTGTTTCTTCCTCTCAAAAATCGGGAACTTAATATTTATGTTAATAAATACATAAATTTAAAAACTTTCCTGTTCAATAAAAAAAACAGCTTTATCTATTTTTTTATGTCATGCGTAAAATCTAAAAAAATTGGCAAAAAAAATGCAAAATGCAAATTGAAACATTGCAAATGCAAAATAGGGTTTTTACACAGGTGAATGACTTTTTCAGTGCGCTTCCGCGACATCCGGTCAAAAGCGTTTCAAGTTTTCAAAACGTCCAAACGGCCAATGGCCAGCGTTGGTTTTTCACATCGTCTCTCCTGGCATGCCATAAATCTGCCCGAGATACCTGCCATACAGCGGTATAGGAGGTGGGTGGGGGAGGGTTGGCGTCACAAGGAAACGCTTGCCACAAACTCCTGTTGGGTGCAGAAATGTTTGTACACAACATACCGTAAAAATATGCGGGTATGCCGGAACCAAGGAAACAGCAACAAATGCCAGACAATAAGTGACGGCTGGCTAAAAATGCCGCCAATTGCACGTTAAAAACAACAACAACAACTATAACTGGAGTTGAGCCAATGTGCTGGCAACCGAACCGAAAGAACTCTACAACAAGAACAACAATACGGTTGACATATGTGCGACATTTGTGGCACAAAAGAAGACAGCACTTTGGGGCGGTTTGGGAGGTCGGGCTAATGTTCCAGTTGCTTTGGTTTCTGTGCTAAAATGTTTTGTCTAGCTAATAATCTTGTTATAATCTAGACGCTTCTTTCTTTCTCCCTCTCCATCCTCTAACTGACGTTTAGCGTAAGCCCTTTTACAATCCGTAGTAGGTCGTATCACATTACTAGACCCAATTTAAAATATCTAACTATGTCTTGCAGGCAATCATAGCATAGGTGCAAAAAGAAATGAAAGCTTCTCATACATTTTATATGTAAAACGTTTATGGCACATCAGTGATATGAAACTATAAAGAAGTCAAAGGAGTAAAAATATATAATAATAAAAAAACTAAGAGCCCCTTACCGAGGTTCGTGTGAATAAGTGAAAAATTGCATGCAATAAAAATGTGTAAAAATCAAAGCAAATAAACAACGGAACAAAGAACGGCAAAAAGAATGCTATAAATGGCAATCAGTTTAAGTGTGAAATAACCTACAACAATAATATAAATAAAAGCTCGGAAATAGCTTAAATTATGCTCAATTATAAGCTAAGCAAATATAAAGAAAGACCTGTATGATTCCAATGGTGTTCTAAAATCTATATACAAAACAAATTATAAGTGAAAAAAAAGAAAACAGCAGGAAAATTAGGCACAAAATGTGGATTAAACTATATTGCGTATTCTGTGCAATTTTTGGAATTTTCTGGACAGCAAGCGGTGAGTTGAAAACGAAAAGCTTTGAAATCTTTGATAATCCTTTAGATACACAGAGAAAAAAATGCAACGAAAAATCAAAAATTTATGTTAAAATTAGATTTTAGATTTCTTCAATCAAATTAATGAGTGGTTATTGAATTTGATAATTTTTCGTATTAAATTATCAAGTTTTAACACATTGATTATTGGTTAAATAAGGTAATTTAATACGAAAAATTATTAAATTCAATAACTTTATCTGAATTTTAAATTAAGTTTTTGATTTTAAGTTGCATTTTTTTTCTCTGTGTATGTATTAGAAAATCTACAAAATACGCCATAGAAAAAAAACCAAAGAAAGTATTTATGGTTCAGATTTAAATATTGTAACGATATCGTTTACATATTTGAAAACTTACAAAAGTTATTTCTGTTGACATTTCTTGAAATTGCCTGCTGGAATTTGTGCGTTACTTTTGGTATTTTTTTGTATATATTAAAAACAAACAAAGTAATTAGCGGCATGTAACCGCAAATAAACTTAAAAGTAAAAACTGGCTATTGGAACAAAAAATAGTGAAATTCCAAAACAAAATGACGTCGCGACGTGCAGACTCGATAACATTTTGTTTTTAAACGCCAGAAGAAAGAAAAGCTACATAAGAAAGAAGAGGCGAAAAGAAAAAAATAATATAAAATAAAGACTTGAAAACACGTCAACGGTGTTCTGGTCCAACGATTTATGACGAATAAAAGTATTTACGTGACTTACGGATAAGTAACGAAACGTAACCAGAGCTCTTCCAAGCGGAGGAGGGGGTCGGTCGTCCGATATGCAAATGGCGTTTTCCTTTTTGGAGCGGCGCCTCCACTCCACAAATTCAAATGGGCAAGGGTAGTTCGTACAAAGTGATTTACTCAAGTGCTCCAGTTTTCAGTTCCATTTAGTGTGCATTAATTTCGGTTCATTACATTGTCATACATCACTGATTGCGACGTCTTCATTTCGAATCTCGGCCAGAATCTACAAGCTAGTTACACTTTTTTTAATGGCATTGTCACAATTCTTTACCGGTTCGTCGGCTTGACCTGTGCCACAAATTGATTGCGAAATTTGTTGTATGACGATGATCATGATGATGCTTATTATGTTAAGCGGCACAGAACTTATGAACTTATGGAGTAGCTCTCTAAATTAGACAGAGATGACGATTACAGCAATTTTAACCGCACAACAACCGAAAACCACATTCAAATCTAAAAGTCAGTCTTTCAAATATACGTCGAGCGAAACATTTCATTTTCATGAAAATCATCGGGCTGAACGAAGTTTTATCAAAGAAAAAACCAAAACAAAAACCGATTGCAATACACCATAAAGTGAACAAATTTGTTTTTTTTTTTTTGTGAACTTTGTTTTTTTTCGTGGCTGTTGTTGAAACTTTTCCCTACCCATTTTTACCCAAGTGTAAACCACAACTTTTCTTGCCTTCTCTGTCGCTTGAATATTTATTGTAGGCGGCTTTTCACATAGTAGGCAGAAAAAAAGGAAAAAAAAATAGTTTGTTATGATTTTTATTTTGTAGTCACTTTCATTTAGTTACTTTTATTTTACGCCATCTATTTGCAAAAAAAAAAGAAATAATTTATGTAATAGCTTTTCGGTCATTGCAAATGCTCATGTGTGTTTTTTTTCTTGAGTCTTGATTTTATATCATACAACTATGCTTTCACGGATTTACGCATGAGATATTTGAACTTTATGGCGATGTTTCTTTTTTGTTTTTGTGGTGACTCCAATTAGTTTTAGGTTGTACAAAAGGTATAACTAATTAATGGGGTCCAACATGCAGTGATGCAATTTTTTAGTATGACTAATTATAAGGTAAAACTTGTACTGCAATCATTACCATATGGAGCATAACACGAAAAAAAAAAACGATTTATTTGGCGTGTTTAAGATGCAAAATACTAATTATAAGATTTACTTGCAGCTATAATTATAAATTTAGTACAAATCGGTAAAATATACAATTGAAAGTTTTGTGAAATACTTAAAAAAAAAGATTAAAAAAAACTCACATCTTAATCATAAGATGGAGAATCCATAAATTTCACTTTCCATTTTAGCATAACGACAAAACCGACTCGACGTGATTTATCTACAAATCTCTAAGCCTCGATTTTTGTAACAAATTCTGCAAAATGTAATTTCAACTGGCAATTAAAAATGATTGTCAAAACATTTAACTGCCAAAGAAAGTCTACTGACGATATTTTCATATGCATTGCCCAATGTCATAACAATTAACCTACAATAAAAGATCTTGAAACGGAGACGAGACAACAACATGTTAGAAGATTTCACCACAGCTGTCAGCATATCATCCGCCAACCACTCAGATGTCTCAGTCTACCACAGCTTTGACACAAAGAGAAATTCTCGTCAGGGTCATAAAGTGAACCTTTGCATTTTGCTCTTGAAACCACTAACCAGAACGTTTATTTAAAAACATAGCATATTCATATGTGCTAAGACTTGAAGAACTAGTTTTTAAGGAAGGGAGGGCCTCACACAAATAACCGGAACAGTTTATGGGAAGCAACTGCACAGCTCTGTTATTTTTGTCTTAATTAATTTTTGGTACATTTGTAATTATGAAAAGGTGTTATGTCATGTTCTCATACACACAATTCTAGTTAAAGGTCTTTCACAAGAGTTGAGGTATGTTAAAATGTGCAAGTTGGGCTTCAAAAATAAAAAAAGTTAAACAGCTTTTGGTATTTTTAATTATTTAAATTCCCGCCAATTCACTGTTTAGATCAGATGTTCGATTCTCCTTGATCTAACTGTATGCTGCCAACTTTTTTAAATGAAATAAAATATGCAAATGTGGCAACACCAAACAATATTTGTAAACAAAAGAAAACAGTTATTTATAATACTGCATTTTTGCAATTAATGTAATACAGATTATTAACACATTTTTATTATGTCACTAACGAGAAGATAGCAAAACGATTAAGACAAGTAATTATGTGCTTTCGCAGGAGCAACTTACATGCACTGCACAAACAATTAATATGAAAATTGCTTGAATAAACTCAATTCACAGTAACACAATTACATACTAAAGCTTGACCGGAAACGCAAATCAGCTGCAAAGACAAAGAAAGAAGCAAAACTAAAGCAAACGAATCCTCAGTCCATGATTCATGCAGCTTGCCAAGCGGGCAAGTCCAAGTCTACACAGCACAGTTGTATGTATTTTTACATGGATTGGCAGCTGGCGGTCTTCAAAAACAAACCAGAAAACATGTCTGCCAACAGCATTTGGACTTGGCAGACAGTTGCCAAGACAGATCCGAAATTGCAGCGAACCGTTTGCCAAACAAACACACACATGCAAAGAGTGAGAGATAAACGGAAGCTTAGTAGAGCGCATCGAAAGTACGAACAAACACTGTCCGTAGTAGTACATACATGTATAACCCACTGGACCTGCTCTATAACCATTTAGTTGCAATTTACTTTTGGCGCGCCAATTGCTTTGTTAAATGAAATGAGAGTAAAGCTGAAAGCGAGAGAGAAGAATGCAAATTGCACAAAATTTTCACTTTAGTTCTGTTGTTGTTTTCTTTTCGTTGCAGCTGCAAGTGGAGCGATACTGGACTCGAGATGTTATCTGGAGGGTGGTGGTTCGGCAGAAAGTTTTCTAGCAACAGAAGATTTAGCTGTTGGCTCCATCATTGGCAAATTGCGTATAAATGGTGATCCGACGGCAGACACCGGCGATATTAATCTGTCGCTGAGGGAGAAGAACGCGCCCGTTGAGATTGTAGCGGGCACCAAGGAATTGGCTTTGTCTGTGGAGCTGGATAAGGAAGGTCTGCGAGGACCATCGTCCATCTATGTGAATGTCATTTGCATACGAAGACGTTCAACGGATCCGGTAAGCTTTAAATGTTTTAGTTAGTTTGGGAAATACGGAAACTTTCCTTGTTAAATACTCGAGATTAAATCAATCAAACCTAGTGACCATTTTAATTAACCCTAACGCTAGAGTTTACTTTTGCGGCCATTGACATGTTCCCTGGAATCAACTTAGCTTAGCCGCATTCAGCACCTGAAGGAACTTTCTTTCCAGCAATTGGTAATGGGGCAACCAATTAACCTACATCAAAGCAAGACTACATTTTATACGTCCCTTCTGGACGTTAAATGTGCGTGCTAAGCTTTGGCCGTAGTGGTGCAGAAAGGGCGTAATCTCAAAGTACTACAAGTACACGTGAGGTTGTTAAAATGGAATTGGGTAAACACGTTTCGGAATGTTCACACTGCTACCAAGCACATGCGATGCGAGTTGGAAGAGGGTGTGCAGGGAGATTGGGGGGGGGGGGCCAATTTCTATTTCTTGTACTCTATAAACAATTGAAAACTTTTTAGACAACGACGCCTATTTCAATTTTAGAATCAACAAAAACAGAAACCAACTTAACTTTTACTTGCACTTCGCGCTGACGAGGACGATGACGATGGGGATGGGAATGAGAAGGAGTAGGACGTGGCCTGTGGTTAGACGTCTGAGGTCTCTAGCAGTGGCCATAAATTAGCCATTAGTACTTCCGTAGTGGTTCGTACTTTGGGGGTTGCTTTCAAGCACTACAAAACAAAAAGAAAACAGAGAGAAAAAAAACCGAAATAACATGCAAATATATGCAGTGTTTTATGGACGTTCGGGTGCGAAGAGAGTATCCAACGGAATCCTTAGCCTGTGTGGCGCTTTGAACTCACCAAGGGTTCAATGACCAGGAATTTGCCCATTGTTTGCCCGCCACTAGGTGTTTATCTTGAGCTGGGCAACGCCGAAACTCAATCAATGTTGTTCTTTGTATGTTGCAGAGCTTCGTCATTCCCGTCAATGTACGCGTCACGGACGTCAATGATAATGCCCCACAATGGATAGGCACACCCTATACGCTGACCCTCTCTGAGGTGACGGTGCCCGGAACACGCATACTTCAGGGGGCACGAGCCGAGGATGCCGATCAGCCGGGTCCGTTTTCGACAGTGGAATATCAAGTGCTGCCAGGGCCATATGCGGAACTTGTGCAGTTTCTCAATCCACTTGAGGGCACTCTGGTGCTTAAGAAGCCACTGGACTATGAGCAGCTGCAGAACTTCACTGTAAAGTTGCGTGCCCAGGATCAGGGCACACCACCACGTCATTCGGACACATTGCTGCGTGTCGTCATCACTGATGCCGACGATCAGAATCCCAAGTTTATGCGCGAATCCTACAGCGCCGAACTGCCAGCAGATGGACGGGCTGGTGAACTACGCATGCGTCCGGAGCCACTCAAGGCCGTCGATCAGGATGAGGGCATCTGTGCGCCTATACAGTATAATATTGTACAATCTCAGGATGCCAAATATTTTCGTGTGCATCCGCATAATGGCATCATCACGCTACTGGCGCCCATTGGCTATGCAGATCTCACGCATGGCGCCACCTTGGTGGTAAAGGCGACACAGATCGATAATCCAGATCGTTATGCACTCACCACGGTGCAGCTAACCCGTCCAGGCACACACAGTGATCTAAGCTCACTGACATTTGTCCAAAAACGTTTCGTGATGCGCATTCGGGAGGATACAGCTGTGGGCAATCGCATCCTGGCACTGCCCACCAACAAACCCGGAAAACATCTAAAGTACACCATTGCGGATCCAATCAATTCACAGTTCTTTAGCGTGGGATCACTGGGTGAATTGGTGCTTTCCAAGCCACTGGACTATGAGAAGATGACCAAACATGAGTTCCAAGTCATTGCCAGCGATGGATTAACGAATAGTACCACTGCTGAGGTCACACTCGAAGTGATTGATGTCAACGATTGGGAGCCACGATTCAGGGAAACCCATTACGAGTTCGTGGTACCAAAGAGCGTGAGTATGGACTTGGATTAAATTTTATTCAAAACTTATATATACTTCTCTTTTTTCCAGCAGTCATTGCAGTCGCGCACTGACTCCTTTTGAGGGCGTACTGATTGGCAAGGTGGAGGCTGCAGATGGGGATCGCAATGATAAGTTAGAGCTGTCGTTGCGTGGCCAGCATGCGGGTCTCTTTGAAATCGATGCGACTGGCAATATTTATATGCGACCAGAGCAGCTGCAAAGTCTCAATGAGTCCACAGTGCATCTGATAGCCATTGCCCAGGATTCGGGTGTGCCGCCACGAAGTACCTCGGTGCCAGTGAGTGTTACCATGGAGGGTTTGACGCTGGCGCAATCAGCGTGGAACAGCAGCATGTTGGGCATGTTCGGGATGATTGTGGGCCTGTTCCTGCTGATCATCATGGCGCTCAGTTGCTATATTGTGCGCTCGAAGAAGCAACGGAAGAGCAGTCCCGGTGGACTGAGTCTGGGCAGAAATCGTGTGCACAGCCAGGCGCATAGTAGCGTCTCCTCAGCAAATCTGGTGACGCATGAGAAGCTGGCAGGGCAATGGCAATGGTGCTAGTGTCACCAGTGGTGGCGTTTCCGTACTGCACATGAAGCATCCCAGCAGCAACATAACAATGGCAAATCCCATCAATAATGGACTGCATCATGTGGGCAGTGGTGCCAGCAGCAGCTTGGCACTCAGCTCTGCCACCAATCTGTTGGATCGGGAACGTGAACGGGAACGAGAGCGACAGCGGGAGAGCTATGCGGCAACGGTGCGCAGTAAGTTGAATTAAATTTGCAACCCCAAAAGATCCCCAGCAGCCCAGAGCATTCACTATAAATAGTCTTTTTACCAGGCATCGTATCTCGTGCTTCGGCCAACGGCCAGCTCTACGAGGAGGATGAAATCGAGAACGATTCTCTCTCGCAGCATGGAACACAGCAGCAGCAGCAGCAGACGACGCCCGAGAACAATAATCGCAAGACGATAGCTTCAGTGACGGGCGGTGGCGTCACGACCATCTCAACGACAGCAGCAAATGCCAATGCGAATGGAGTAGGCTCCAATTTGCTAACTGCCTCCGATACGATGGGCTCATCCGAAAACAATCTGACTGTCTACTTTTAAGGCAGTACAACAAACAAAAAACACACTTGTAAATATTGCAGCTAAAGATTATGATAATGACTAGGATCTATGTCTAAGTGGCGTTTTAGGTTTTTAGGCTCCAAAATGTAAATGAAGTAGACCAAATATAGCATTGTAAACATCCAGCACTTGTAGTCTAAGCAAGCGAATTCCATTGTACAATTTAGCTTCCCCACTTTTTACGATACTTTTAACGACAAGCTTAAGAATAAATTCTATTAAACAAATCCCACTTAAAGTTAAGAAATCTTATTGCTTTTATTTTGTTTCACTTAAACTCTACTTCGATTCAGCATCATCTTTACAGCTTTGGCTTGACATTAAGAATTCGGCAAATAATATACAAAATGAATCAAACAGTTTCGGTGGTGGGCTTACAAACTAAAATCAGGTAAATTTCAATGACTTTTTCAACTACGAAATAAAAAAAGGAACATACTCATTTGGGACTAATAAATTAATTTGATTAACGACATTGATAGCTGTATAAAAGTTTTGTGCTGTGATTGCTTAGTATGGGTTACGGCGGAGGAACATAAGGAGGCCTGCTTGCAAGTGTTTTCCGCTTAAGTAGATTGAAGTCGCCGTACTTGATGTGATTGTCGGTGAGGAATGGCACATAGAAAGCGCGCAGCACTTTGTGTGATTTTTCTGGTATAAGGAATGGCAATGTCTTCATGATGGACCAATCCTTGGTGCGTCGGGTGTAGCTTGGCTCCAGTGTTGTGTATTTGCCCTCATCGAAGTCCAGTAGGAAATGGCATTGACTGTAGTCAAAGTACATGTGCTCGTTTTCCAAATTCTGATCATTAAAATATGGATGCACCAATTGAGTGGCATTCGCACCTTCCTCGTAGTAAGCAGGCAACATGCCACGGAATTCCGATTTAAGGAAACGCAAACGGAAATTGCGTGCCGGGAAAAAGAAACTGCCGGGATAACGATACCAGTCTTTGCCAATACACACATTATATATATCATCTGAACGGTATTGTGGTGATGCCTTAAACTGATTCAGCTCCAGCATCAGATCCATGGGCGCATGATAGTTGCGATACAGTGCAAAGACGCGTGATAGTCCCAGCAATGTGCTGGCCACCATTACTATAATGGCTATAAACATGCTGTGATCCAGATAATGGATGCCCGATTTAAGTTTAAACACCAGCGACTTGAATCGAAAGAAGATGCGCTGATAGACATCCACCGTGATGGCACCACACAACGATATCAATGGGTATACTGGAAAGAGGAAACGTTCCTCTTTATGCGGCTGTGCAAAGAAGACGACAAGCCATAGATACAACGGTGCCAACGATATGTAGCGTGGAAAATAAAGCGTCGACTCGAACTTGGCGGGAACAAGTAAATAGTCCATGACCAGCATTATGGGCAATTGCAGTGCCAAGAGCTAAAAATAAAGCCATTAATATATAATTAGTGCTTACAAATTATTAATTGTAAATGTACCCAAACAATGTTAAAGTTGAGGAAACCATTGATGATGTAGTAGCTTAAAGGTTCGGTACCAAAAATATTTGGTCCATGGCTAGTGAACACATTATACCAAACAATGTTGAGCGGGGCAAAAGTCAGTTTGCCAAAGTAGCTTGTGTCGATGGCAATCATCGGCAGTGCAATTGTCGCCCCTGAGATCAACGTCCACTGTACGAAAGTGCGCCAGTCACGTTGGCGTAGCAGCAACTCCAGTACCAGCGGCACACCAATGAGCGCCGCAAAAGGCCAGCCCAGAAGTGCTGAAATGGCTGTAAAAAAGATTGCCAAGCTATAGCGTTTTTGCCACCAGGCAGCTAACGCCGCGCAGCCAAAGTACATGGAGAAGGAGGAGGGCAAGAGGGCTGTACTGGACACAAACATGCCAACACTAAATAGCTGGAAAATCAGCCATAAACGTCCAACATGTATGCCAAACTCCTGGCAAATGGATCTGTGAATATAAAACCGATAAAAAAGTTGCTTGTAGGATTTGTTATGCATCATACACACTTGTACATGAATCGCTCCATCACGGCACAACCAAAGCCCAACATACAACGGACCATGTAAAAAATAAGTATGGGACTCGGATTGAACAGTTTCTGATAGATCCAGCCAGGAACGCCTTGTAACAGTAGATAAGTGTAGGAGCGCAGGCCAAACTGTGGACTGTACTCCCAGGTTTGTAGGCCATGGCCATTGATGATGTAGTGCAGCGGCTCCCAATAGTTAAAAGTCTCATCACAGTCGGATATGTATGCCCAGATGGCGCTGCACAGGCGTGCACTTACAAATGTTTTGAATGCAGTGTGCACACTGGGCATAATCGGATTGGGATTAGGATTGGGCGGTTCCTTATTTGCTGTGTGTGCAGTGGATTTTGCGTGCCTGCTGCAAACAATTTCGTCAATTTAGTAGTTGTAAGTGTACATTTTTTAAGGTTCATACTTCTTCTTCTCCTTCTTGTTATTGCCGGCAGGGACATCGCCGGTGATTTCTTTTTTGCCGTTTACACGTTTAGGTGGTTTTTTTGTGATTATTTGATTATCAGCCTTGTTGGCATTATAGCGCGCCCGTGCCGCTGGCGGTACCATTTTACTAGCCTGGTTTTAACTACTCTATTTTGCACAAAACTCCCTGAAACAAAAAGCCAGCGTGTAAAACTGGCACCAGCTGATGGACTCAAATAACGTAAAGCGAGTTGGCAGAGTGGTTTCCTTAGTCGGCACTCAATATATAATTCTTTAAATTAAAATAACCATATGGTAAATTCTTTAAAATTCAATAATCATAGTATATAAACAATCTATATTGGTACTTTCATACTTAGAATATTTATTGGCAAATATTCACAAAACTTGAATTTATGACGTCATAAGCCATAGATTCCAGCACAATATCTTCTTATTGCATGTCATGGTAATAATTTTGAACGCTGTGGCAACTCTCGCCCGCAGCTGGGCAATTTACATTTCGCAATTGCATTTTATACGTGCGGTTGCATTAAAAAAATCTTATTTAAGTCACAACATGTCTAAGGATGACAAGGAAAAAGTGCAAATCATTGATAAGGACTTGGATCTATCCAATGCTGGACGTGGTGTCTGGCTAGTCAAGGTACCAAAGTATATTGCACAAAAATGGGAGAAAGCTCCAACAAACATGGATGTTGGCAAGCTCCGCATCAGCAAAACTCCCGGACAAAAAGCCCAAGTCTCACTTTCACTAACGCCCGCCGTACTTGCACTGGATCCCGATGAGAAAATTCCCACAGAGCACGTACTTGACGTGTCTCAGGTGACAAAACAGACACTTGGCGTTTTTTCTCACATGGCACCCACAGAGGCAGCAGCAGCCGCCAGCAATGGAAAGGAGAATGGCTCGGGTGGCGCTTCAGGAACACCAGACAGCGAGAAACTGTACATGGAGGGTCGCATTGTACAGAAGCTTGAGTGCCGTCCCATTGCCGACACTTGCTACATGAAACTCAAGCTGGAGTCCATACGCAAGGCATCAGAGCCGCAGCGTCGTGTCCAACCAATAGACAAAATTGTACAGAACTACAAGCCAGTCAAGGATCATGCACACAATGTAAGAATACATGTTTAAATATAGGGAATGTTATTAATATGACTTTATTTTCAATCTTTCAGATTGAGTACCGCGAGCGCAAGAAGGCCGAAGGCAAAAAGGCTCGCGATGATAAGAATGCTGTGATGGATATGCTCTTCCATGCCTTTGAGAAGCATCAGTACTATAATATTAAGGATCTGGTCAAGATAACCAACCAGCCCATTAGCTACCTGAAGGAAATACTTAAAGACGTTTGCGACTACAACATGAAAAATCCGCACAAAAACATGTGGGAACTTAAAAAGGAATATCGCCATTACAAGACTGAAGAACAAAAAGATGAGGAGAAGACCAAATCGGATGGCAGCGACTCTGATTAAACGCAGCATTTTAATACGAATACAATATTTAAATGTAATTAGACAACTAAGTGAAAAGTATATCTAGCAGCATTTCTGCACCGTTTTTACAACATTGCGAAATTATTAAAAAAACTGTTTACCCAATGTTCCCCAAAATCAAAACACAAATTTTCTGGTTTTTTTGTGACTTCTTTACTTAGGTTGCTAGAAAAAAAATTGCGGCTTAGTGCACTTTCATACATTTTTTGTAAATAGATTTTGTTACACTTGTATAAAATTTATATTTACAATTTGGTTTAAAACTAGGAGATCAGGTACTTAAGTTTTACTACTCTTTGCACTGCTTGAGTTAGATAATATGTACAAATGTCTTTGTGAACCTCTCTACTAGATGCTCGTTTTTGCTTGTTTCTAAAAAAAAGTGATGTGAAAAGTTTGTTAGTGAAATGAAAATGAGTATAAGAAAATGAATGTTATTGTAAAAATAAGAAAAAATGATATGATCCAAAAAAAATAATAATGCAAAAATTAAGATTTTAAATGAAAATAGAAAAAATGAATAGAAAACAAATAAAAAAAAAAAAATATTTTCAAAATAAAGCAAAATAATAAGCACAAGAATTCAGAAAAGAAAAATTAAAGAAAATATAATAAAGCATAAGATGAGAAAAATCAAAATGGGCAAAAATAAAAATAAGAAAAAATATTTGCAAGCAAAAAGAAATCGAGCACAAATAATACTGTTTCATAGCATTAAGTATAAAATATAGGCAGCATAATAAAATTAAACTAAAAATTGCATCTTTTTGAAAGCTTTCGTGGGTAAAATTTGTACAATTGTCAAGACAAAAAAAAAAAAAAAATTTTGTACAATCATGCATAAAATGCCTTTGTCAGCGGCCATCGCAGCCTCTTAATTTTGTTGAATGCCCATGGAAAGGGCAGACGTCGGTGTAAAATCCTCTTCTGTAAGGAATAATTCAATTCGCGTTAGATAAATTACAAATTTGCACTACACAAAGAACATATTGCTACGGCTACTGGACGAGAATCTAGTTGTATACATGCATTATACTAATGTCTATAAACGTCACTATTTCTGTTTCGACAAGCAGATTACACATAAACAGGTACACATAGGACACATGGCAGCAGCTATCCCTACGGCCTCCGCTATGTGTCGTTGGAGAACGCCGACGACATGGAGGCCGCCAGTGATGATATGCCAGAGTCAGCATCATCTGGACGAGCGTGCGCCTTTGGCACAGGTTTAATAAGGCGCACTATTTTTACTTTTGTCACTTCATCGTGGTGCTGCTCCGTCGATTTCCTTCTTAGGGCTGTAGCCGTGTGTCCAGTTGGCTGTGGTGTTCTCGTTACAGGCGTGTCAGGTTGACTGCGGGCGTTATTCACGTTTCCGATCTCATCCTCGGGATTCACTTGTTTCAATTCAGTGCTAAGTAATTTCATTTTGAATTGATCTATGTCAATGGGCCCATCCCCTTTGGGGATTTCTAGAGCCACATTCCCGTGGTTGACCTATAAAGAAATCAGAGCCATTAGCACATGTATCGATTTCCAACAAAAAAAGCATACTAAAGTAGTACTTACGAGTAGTAGCGACGAAAGCAAATAGCAAGAAATCTTCGTTGGATCCTTGCCGTTCATAACGTCACCTAGTGTTGCTTCTCCATTGTGTTGCACACAATTTTGGATAACTTCTTTGTTCAGTCCCTCGATGCTAAAGTTTTGACGTTCATGGGCCAGTTCCAAAACAGGCGCTATTCTGCGATGCCATTCATTAATCTACAAAAAATGAACATTTTTTAAATTTTGCTTTCTTAAAGCTGTTTATTAATGTCTTACCCTGGCATCAGTTTCTTCATCGATGCTGGTGCAGCTAGCCATGTTGTCGTCCGCATCCCAATCATTATCAGTGTCAGTAACTGCTTTTATTTTATAGCTCGCTGGGGTA
The DNA here is from genome assembly GCA_018152965.1 of Scaptomyza pallida. NCBI lineage: Eukaryota > Metazoa > Arthropoda > Insecta > Diptera > Drosophilidae > Scaptomyza > Scaptomyza pallida. The sequence continues at coordinate 8,372,031 of JAECXP010000004.1, read as the reverse complement.
ACTTCAAAGCCACTATCATGCTGTGTGGCAGTTATGACTCTTGTGTCTTGTGAAACTTCAGGCAATGCATCGATGTCTGTTGATTCCCTATGTGCATTAGGTGCAGTTGTGTCTATGTCCACGTCATCCAAGGTGTCTATCGGGATATTCGGAGTAACTTCAAAGCCACTATCATGCTGTGTGGCAGTTATGTCTTTTGTGTCTTGTGGAATTTCAGGTAATGCATCGATGCCTGTTGATTCACTTTGAGCATTAGGCGCAGTTGTGACTATGTCCATGTCATCCATGGTGTCCATCGGGATATTCGACGATGTTGTCACTTCATCTAGAGCTGCGTTTGCTGTCGTTTCATTGATTTGTGTTGTTGTTTCCATGGTATCCATCGGAATTTCAAGCAACGAGACGTCATTTTCCGTTTGTACTTCTACATCTCTGACTGGTTGAGGTGATGCTCCTATAACATCATGGCATACATCAATCAGTTCTGCTGAATTCTCCTCGTAATCGATGCCTGAATCATGTGTGGGACGTCTAAAGCCAAGAAAATCTGTAAAAAAAAAAAAATAGAAATAGAATAAAATTCTTCCATTGAACCGCATAAAATTATTTAAACGTACTGAAGTGAGAATCGAATTCCAATTCGGGTGCAGGTTCACGCGGCGGTGGCAGAGCATTTACAACTCTAGGTGGCTTTGGCACAGCCGTTCGCTTGGGTGGTACGCGCTGTAAAATATGGATTATCATGAATTATACATACATAGGTACTCGTTGAAATGCTTACCTGATCCATAAAGAGTTTAAAATCTGATGTAAGTGCAAACAGACGTTCGGAGCGCAGTTTTTTGTTAGGTATGTTTAATAGATTACAGGTAATTGGATAATGCACTTTGTATGTCGCTTTAAGAATCTCCTCAGGCTCTTCATTGACGCCTCCCAGCGCTCGCATTTCAGAGTCAACATGCACGCTAAGGTTTTCTTTATCGGGCACACCGGGCAGTATATCACGTACCAATACCTTGGGCGATAGCGACAGCATACGCTGATGGTCCTGATCCTCGGAGTGATCTGTAAGAACAACACCCTCGTCATCAAAAGAATGAGCTGCGCACGACATTCGGATGCAGGCAGGCAGGCACAGCACATACGAAATACATACGTAAATAAAATAAAATCAGAACAAATAATGTGAGTCAACCGTGTCTACATGTGAAAGTATTAACAAAAACTTATCCTGTACAGGTTTGTGCGACGTAGTCCACAAGGATATTTTAAAAATTGAGTGCATTTTAGTTTACCTGTGACCAATGGAACTGTTACATTTTCCATGCCAATACCAGCATCAATGCTGTCGTCCGCATGTGCAACTGTCAGTTTCAGCTGTGTTGTATGTTCCGATTCCACTCCAGGTTGCGTCTGCTCTTGTTCCAGCTGTGTGGTTTGTTGCGATTCCACATCAGGCTGCGTTTGCTCTTGTTCCAGGTGTGTTGTCTGTTGCGATTCCACATCAGGCTGCGTCTGCTCTTGTTCCAGCTGTTCTGTCCGTCCGGATTCCATTACCGACTGCGTTTGTTCCAGGTCCATTGGTGTGCTGTTGAAGCAGCTCGAATCGTTCATAATTAACGTACTGCTAAACGCGCTATCGGGCAACTGGCTCTCATTAAGTTGAGCATCTGAGGCATCAGTCAGCGTTAATACGTTTGACGTATCTTCCAGATCCGTTTGCGGTGCTCCACTATCGTCTGTCGTCATATTTGTATCATGCGTTTCGGACAATCTTATTCTTTTAGGACTATTTTCGATAAATTCCGATGATCTTTTCTGCTCTAAGCTTATACTATTATCCTGTTCATCGCATTGGTTATATGGCGGTTGTCTGTAAACGTTTAAATCACCAAATCGTGAGGCAAGCATCTGGTTTTCCAATGCAATGTACTCGTCCAGATACTCTCTGTTGCTCATGTTTTCGTGGCGAACGTCCGACAAATCATGGTTGGCATTAACGTATTCCTTGATTAAATTCAGACGCTCAAATTGTATATCCGGTAGAAGTGTATTGTATCTGGGTTCTGGCAGGTATGTGAACAACTTGTAATTCTTTTTCTCATCCTTATCGTGAGGATTATCCGGGTCCACGATAGGAGCATACTTCCACAAATGCGACGGCGTATGATCCAAATACATATGTTCAATGGTACGACTAAGATTTTTGTTCGCCTCAAAACCGACACGACTGAAACGTTTTTCATCAGACATTGTTTTAAATTTTCGCGGTTCCATCTTAAAGAAACTCGAGTCGGTTTCGTTCTGTACCAGCTTCTTAGTTCGCCGTTTACGCGTCTCATTGTTGCTATAAGAAAAAGAAAACAATATTTAATTGATTGATTGATTGATTTCGAGAAATAAAAATATTTAATACTCTTTCCCTTAAAAAGGTAAAAAAAAAAAAAAAAAATTATATTGATATCATTGACATTTTATCTCAAGAAGTTTAACATGTGTTTGGCGGAGCATACAGTGGATACAGGAAGTGTAACCGGCGAACATGACAAGAATGAAAGAAAAGCCGATAAGCGACGTCATGATAAGCAAACTGAAGCAGACAGCATGGCGTCGGGAGATTGACATTTGGTCACATGGTACAACTATAACTGTTCTTTCACTTACCCAGCTGTGGCTTGCGGTGTTTCATCTGCCTTTGGTTCGGATATTATGAGAGAGGCTATTTGTTGCTGTACCACCTGAAACATGTACTCTACACGGTCGCTATAGATTTTTGAACAGTAATCCAGAACACTGCTTGCGGCGGAAAAGAGCAGGCGACGCGGCATTTTGTTGATTTGGTTCAAAAACTCATCAATGTACTAATAGAAAGAGAGAGTTATTAGGTGCTTAATTTATTTTAACTACACTTTTGATAATATACTTACGAAGCTTTGTGATAGGTTGAGGTCTGTTGAATAATCTGTATTTTTTGATACCTCTTCGAGGACTGTAATTAGAGTTGTCGGCCCAGGCGCCTCAACGTACGCCAAAATGGCCTTGGAAACATTTGTGCCGGGCCGTTTTTGTGCTATTTCCAGTAAGGCTGCGATTACATCACGGGAGTTTCTGCTGGTGTTGGCTGAATCTGCAAGCATACAAAAATATTTGTTTATTTATTTATGAAAATACAATCGGCAATTTTTGTTGTATTTGATGGTAAGCTGTGTTCCTCGTGTTGTTAAAATAACGCTGACTTAATCACCATAAAATGTGAGCCCATCCATGCTTAGCCGCAGACAATGAGAGTTGTCCATGGCGAGAGCAGAGAAGCAACTGACCAAGAACAGACCAACAACGATCATATTTCACGCACTAACAACAACACGTGTATACACCACACGAGCACACACACACACACACAAACACATAGGAGCGAATAGAAAAATTGTAAACCCAACACCAATGTTTATACATATGAGTGTATGAATGTGTACATTTATAGCGTAGATGGCGCCATCTGGTTTATTTGTAATGGAACACTTACCGGTATCCATTTTATTATTGTTCCTTTAAAGACAAAATGTTTATCTTCAAACAAACGATTACAGTTTGTATATTTTTTCATGCATGCCCGACACACACATTTACACTTGCACATTTAACCACGCCAGGCGTCTGTACACAAAACTGGTGTAACACAATTTCTTTGGACTGTAATAAAACACAGAAATGTATGTTATTGCGTTTACAATTGAATATATTTTGTTTTGTACATACTTTAAATGGCGCGAACCGTGTTTTCTTTCCAATTAGCTCTGTATACATGTATATACTTATGATTTTGTTTTGCTCTCTCAATTTTAGACGCAAGTTATTTTCTCACTGGTCTGAGATGGCGTCCACCCCAAATTGCACAAACATAAAATGAACTGGTTAAGTTCACGATAGGTCGTACAGCGATCGACTTTTTCTACAACTTTGGTCACACTTATTGATCTTATGATCTTGAAGGTGAATACGGTCTATTCAAATTAAATATTATTTCAAAAAAATTAAACCGCATGCCATGCCAGTTTTTTATTCAATTACCTCTAATTTTACTTATAAGAATGCTTAATAAATAAATAATAATTAAAATATTAAAAAAAATACACAATAAACCGTGAACTGTGTTGTTTAATAATCTAAAGAGCGCTATGAGCTTATTTCAAGGGCTATATTTTTATTTAAATATTTGTCAACTTTTTGCCGTTCATTAACCAACTTTAACAAGTTAATAGTTGTGCTCGCCGAAACCCTAGTCGGAGCCTCGGGTTTGAACGAATTCTTGTTCGTGAAATGGGTTAATTTTCTGTTCACTTATGCTTTTAATGTTGTAGCTTAGTACCTTATTTATCCTTGCGAGTATTTAATTTGATTTAGTATTGTTCTTTGTTCTCAATCATAGTTTATCATACAATAAGTTTCAGTCCAAATAATTATTAAAGGCACAAAATTAAAATTCTGGATAGGTAAGATAATAGCACATTTCTCCACAATTAACTGCTCAGAAATGGAGTTTGCTAAAAATGTCCGCGATAGGCAAAAGTAAGAATCGTTCCATATTCGATTATCATTATAAACGACTATTCGATTATTAGCAACTCTGACAATTGTAGACTTGTTACTCATTTTGGCATTGTACAACTCTCCACTTTCTTTTCGGTAACAAATACTAAGCGCTCAACATGGGTCGCATGCACGCTCCAGGGTAAGAATATCTTTCGATTGTTTATCAAGCAGAAGTTTACGTTAAATGTGGCTACCATATCTAAAACAGCATGAACAATTATGCATTTGCATTGGCTTCACACGCAATTACGCCTAAAAGTTTAAGATGAATCCAAGCACATGTCCACGAAAACACTTGTTCTCTTTTATTTGTTGTTGTTTGCCAGAAATGTTTACACTTACGATTTATTTGCAGCAAGGGAATTTCCCAATCAGCTCTACCCTACAGACGTTCGGTGCCATCATGGCTGAAACTTAACGCCGAGGATGTTAAGGAACAGATCAAGAAGCTCGGCAAGAAGGGTCTGACACCCTCCAAAATAGGTAAATATTGTTAATGCTTAAAAGTTTGAGGTTATGCTAATCAATATTTTGTTTTTTTAGGCATAATTTTGCGTGATTCTCATGGCGTTGCCCAGGTTCGCTTTGTTAATGGCAACAAAATTCTGCGCATCATGAAAGCGGTTGGCCTCAAGCCCGACATTCCTGAGGATTTGTACCACATGATTAAGAAGGCAGTTGCCATCCGTAAGCATTTGGAACGTAGTCGCAAGGATAAGGACGGCAAGTTCCGTTTAATTTTGGTCGAGTCTAGAATTCATCGTCTGGCCCGCTACTACAAAACAAAGAGCGTACTGCCACCCAACTGGAAATACGAATCTAGCACAGCATCCGCTTTGGTTGCTTAAACTGTTAACAAATTTTTTAACGCAATCTTAATAAACCAAAAAAAAACAACACAAGTTATTGTTGTTTTCTTATTTATTTTGGCTTCTAGACGTGGATTTCTCCTTGCACAAGAAGTTGAACTTAAAAGAACAGTGTGACCACCCTTTCACGTGTGTATAAGGGATTTTTTAGCACGTTCAGTTGTTTTTGTTTACAGCAGCTAATGAAATCAGTTCTCATATATTTAACTAAAAATGGATCTCGAAGATATTGTTGCCATACATGTGGAAGCAATTGAAGTATTCCTAAATCATATACTATACGTGCGCGGCGTTTATCCACCGCAAATATTTAAAAAACGACGCGTCTACAATACTCCCGTGTTTATTGTTGCCTTCCCGGCATTAAACAGTTATCTTGCAAATGTGCTAAAAACAGTTCATCATATGCTACAGAATCGAATGCAACAAATGAAATTGGAAGTCATAATATATGCAAACGAGTCGGAGCACATGGAAAGCTACTTTCTTGAAATCGAACCCTCCAAACCAAAAGAGCATCAAAAACAAGACCAATATTTAATTGAATACGAACAACAATTAAGCGCTGCCTTGTACAAATTAGCAGAACGAGTTAAACAATTGCCTAAACTTGGCCAAAATGCCAAGTTTAAGGTACAAATCCATACAACACAAACGGACTTTACTCAACTCAGTCACGAATCACAATATCAGGAGTTTCCATGGCTGCAAGCGGCTGGAAGTGCGGAGCAGCTGGAACAGCGTAAAATCTCCCTTCTCCCTCTAGCCACTGTTGACAAAGTGGGCCTTAAAATGGTAGCACATATCAGTAGTTAGTACGAGAATTCTTTTGATGTTTATTCTAATATAAAATTGTATATTATGCGTTAAATGATTACATGAGGCTTATATAAAGAGAGTACTACATTTCAAAGCAATCCTTGTCGTTTCAAATCCTCGAAGGTCTTACGATTGACTACATTGCCCAATGAATCTTCAAACTCCTCCTCCTGATCGGCAATCCAGCGTTCGCTTTGCTTCTGCGATTTGAGTTTCTCCCACAGCGTGATTGCATCCTCGATCTGAGTGACATTCGCAAAATGCGCCGTATTCGGGATGCCTAGACAACGCATACCGTGCGCATGTCTCCATTCAGCAAAGTGTCGTTGAAATGCTTTGGGACCCTTGTAGGTGAAGTTGCCACAAATTTCGCAATTATAGCTAATGTTCAAGCCGTGCAGCTTATACAACCAGTATGGTATGGGTTTGCCATCCCAGCCGAGTGGCAAGTTCTTGGGATTGAAAGGGCACATCGTCGGCATCGGGATCATCATCGTTATCCGACTCGCTGGCCTCCACGTCGCTGTCATCTCGCTCACCGCCCGTGCGTGCCTGTTTGCGCTGGACATTCTCCTTGGTGGCCGCCCGCTGTTCGGACAGCAGCTCGGCGTATTTATAAAGCAGGGCCTCCAGCTGTGCAATTTCCTTGTTGCGTGCATTCTCACGTGTTTGCGCATTGGCGTTTTTGGCACTTGGTTTCTTTGGCCATTAGAGCGGGGTCCAGAGTGCTTTTGCCCTTTGTGGTGAATAGACGTTGGGCACGTTCCTCCAAGGTGCCGCCACATTTTAGGCCAAGGGCAACCAAGCCCGACTTGAGACGATCCAAGCCCAGAGAAGCCAACTCCTCCCAGCTGGAGAAGGCACTTAAGTCCAAATGTGCACCGGTATTAGCCAGTGCCGATTCGGTTTCCTTTAGGGACCAGCCAGGGAATGTGCCCTGCAGCCACTGGCGCTGGAAATCGAGCTCGACTTTAACCAGTTCGCCCTCAAGATCGAGCAGCGGCTGAATGCGAAGTATAAAGCTGTGTAGATAATGGTTAAGCGTCTCGATATACTTGCGGTATTCGCGATTTTTACGCTCACGTGGTATATCGAAGACATGATCGAAGGACATGAGGTACGTAATGTAATCCAATTTTTCAACTCCGCGCAAATTCAAATAGATCTCATAGCATTCATTGAGATCCAAATAGCGACCGCCGCCCTCCTCGTCGGTAAACTCAACCAAAGCGCTCATGTCATCGGGATTATTGTACACCTTGATCATTTCATCAAACTCAACGGAGAGTGGAACACTCACTTCGGCTGGATGGGATTTATAAAATTGTTTTATTTGCTTCAGTCGTGCATAGAATTCATTGAACTCATTTGGTCCCGATAGTGCAGCAATCTCAGCCTTGCGCTCATTGTCCTTGTCCTCGTACAGGTCACGAAGCTGTGTTGTTGCATTATGATGTAGCTCCATTAGATACTTTAGCCGGTGTTCACTGTGAATGCGCTCCTTTTCGCCAGGCTTCTTTGTCGCATGTTCGTCGACCATAAGTTTGACGAGACGTTCGCGTTCCTCATGGTATCGACGCTGCTGCTCCAGGAGCGTCTCCATATTGCTTATTTATCACAATAAATGTTTATTTGCAAACGAAAACACAAATTTTCACCTAAAAGCGTGTGTACATACGTATATTATAGCCGCATAATATCGATATTAGGGATGGGAAGTTTTATTTACTACCGATGAAACAATTCAGCTATTGGAATATATCGTGTGGTCATATCGATTATCGCACATTGTTGTTACTTACGATAGTTAAACACTTCCCAGCACTACACATCACGAAGTAAAAATCATATGATCGATTTGTGGTAGTGAAAATTTCAGACGTCGAGCAGAAGGCACTCATACTGCAAGTATATTTTCGGTTCCGTTGTGTCTCGTGTTAAATTGTTAATTTATGAACAATTTCTTTCGGGTTGTATAATTAGGCATTTGATTGTTAAGTTACAAATTATTTCAGGCACGGTAGTACGTGAATTCCTTCGGAACTATTGAATTTCTATTTTGATTTTGTGTGGCGTGTGAGAAAAATCAGTCAAGATGGCTTTGAGCGATGCTGATGTACAAAAACAGGTAAATAACAAGTGTTATCCCAGACATAATCAATTTCAGGAATATGCTAAGAATATGTCAATATTGAAAGAAGGTTTCTCTCCAATTGAACAACAATTTCAATGCCAACAAGAAAGATGGCGAAGTCATGGGATTCTCGACGTAGTCATGTGAACTTTTACTTACAGCTTTAGTCTGTTAACATCTAATAATCTCATCTGTAATAGTGTTTAGTTTGTTACGTGCGTAATGCGCAGTATCTAGCATAACTATAATGTAAAAAGTGAAAAAGATTTCTGATGTAGTGGATAAAAAAGAAGTTTGTTAAAAATTTTACGCAAAAAGCTTAAATACTTATTGGTCATGTGACACTCACCACACTTGAGCAATGTGCAAAAGCGAGACAACTAGCACATCAAATACGCTATCGTTGACACTGTCACACGACCGGGCTGTTAATGCACTAGCCGTGCCTTATCAATGCCATTGAGTAACTTTACGGAAAGTAAAAACATATGTGTGTATTAAAAATGCATATTTACTTTTTGGGCAACGTAACGAAGTGCCGGGCATGATGAAGTTCATAAATTAAAGGGTATGCAAACCCAAAATGTAAACCTAGAATGGGTATTGAATAGCGCATAATCATGTGTTAAGTTAAATTAGGCAACTATTATATGGTAAAATCTTTGTTATCTTTGCTCCACATACTACAGTGCATGCCAGAAAACTATACTGCTTTATAAAAATATTGAGAAATAATAAACTGCATTTATATGGGTTACTAACTGTAATTGTTGCATATTTTAGATCAAACACATGATGGCATTCATTGAGCAGGAGGCCAATGAGAAAGCCGAAGAGATCGATGCTAAAGCCGAGGAAGAGTTCAATATTGAGAAGGGACGTCTCGTCCAGCAACAGCGTCTCAAGATTATGGAGTACTACGAGAAGAAGGAGAAGCAGGTTGAGCTGCAAAAGAAAATCCAATCCTCAAACATGCTCAATCAGGCTCGCTTGAAGGTGAGTCTCAGCAACAACGTTTAAACCTTAAATTTCCAACACTAACTGGGATTTTCTTGCAATAATCTTAGGTGCTCAAAGTGCGTGAAGATCATGTGGGCAGTGTGCTCGATGATGCACGCAAACGTCTGGGTGAAGTAACCAAGAACGAGTCCGAATACAAGACCGTTCTGGACAAACTGATCGTGCAGGGTCTGTATCAGGTGATGGAGCCCAAAGTAACCCTACGCTGCCGCGCAGCTGATGTGCCCCTCGTTCGGGACGTCCTTCAATCCGCTGCCGAGCAGTACAAAGCTGCAATGAGACAGGAAGTTGAGCTGTACATTGATGAGAAAGAGCATCTGGCAGCCGATACCTGTGGAGGTGTTGAGCTGTTGGCTTTGAATGGACGCATTAAGGTGCGTATTTGGCAAGAACGATTAAAAGGGCTAGTTGTTTTAAATTAAATTGTTTTTGTATTTAGGTGCCAAACACATTGGAGTCCAGATTAGAGTTGATTTCACAGCAACTTGTGCCAGAAATTCGTAATGCCCTGTTCGGCCGCAATGTTAATCGCAAATTCACCGATTAAATTCTTTATTAAGTGTAAAAATCAAAAAACCAATACCAACAACAAAGTTCAAGCTTATTACAACAACAACAACTACAAAAGGAGAAAAAACAACAACTACACAACCCGAAGAAGAAAACTCATACTCTTGAACTCATTTAAAACAAAACATAAATTGTGTCTATTAATTATAATTATTATTGCCGTTGTCTTTTTATAGTGAAAAAAAAAAAAACTTGGTCAGATATGTGTAGGCTACAATAATGTGTTATAAGTACTTGCATATTTGCCAATAATTACAATATACTTACCTATATATATATATATATTTTAGAGTATATTTCAACAGATAAATCAAGTTCTAAGTGCATTCAAATCCGTAAAAGAGTTTGTTAAAGTTTGTTTTTATGAAACTAACCGGCGTAAACACAATAAGCTTATCATAATAACATTCCTCAACACTTTGCGATCCGTTCTTATTAGTTAATGTCGATGCCAATGCGTATTCATTTTAATTAATCACTTTTTTTTGTGTAATATTCTGTTTATTTTGTTTTATGCCTTTCTTTGTCTGTAATTTTTGTTGTACATTCTTTACTCTTTTTTTTTTTGTTATCCTGTTCTATATATTTAGACATGTTATTGAATTGTTCAAATGTGAAATGTGCAGTGCAGCGGATCTATGGATTCTATACCTTAAACATGTGCCACTTGCATGTTGCATGAACGCACAATCAGCATTATTGCCAGCTTGCCACCGAAATATGAAAAATAAAAAATTGTTAACTTATTTCGCTGGCTTGCGGGCAAAGTGCGTTTGTGCAATTGCAACTGGCACCTTGTTATGTATATAAATAAGTCATAATTGAAGAAGAAGAAAACAAACAATGTCTGTTGTTGTTTATGAATACACAGTTAGAGAAACAGTTAAAGCACGCATTCAGTTAACGAAGTATTGCCAAGTGGCCAAGTAGCTAAATTTGTTGAAATACATATAAATATATAAAATGCCCTAATGTTTTACCTGCTTCCAATTCCAAAATCATATAATACATATATAAATATATACATACAAATATATATAAATACTATAAAATTAATGAAAAGAAAACTAACAAAAAATGGAAATTATTAGTCGCAATTTATATATAATGTACATATGACTGCCGCTGTTGCTGCACATTTGCATTGTTAAAAAAGAAAAACGCACGTTCATTTCCGACTTTAAAGCAAAACAAAAAAACACATAATTGTATTTTCAAATGTTTGCGTGTTCACGAAAAAAAATAACTATACAACAAATACAATAAAGAATCCGATAGCATACGCATTATTACATATATAACATCGAGTAAAATGAAATACCAATGCAACAAAATTACTTTTAAACTTAAACAAAATTTATGTTGAATAAAAACAGTATTTCCAAAAACAAAAGTTTCATAAATTCATTAACACTTTTGCGCACTTTTAGATTATTTCACGACCTCAAATAAATCACCTCGACGCTGCGAATAAAAGCCGTCAACTAGACCTTGTCAGTGGCAACAAATGTGTGCGTCAACCAGTCGATAAAAGTCCCGATTACATCGCTATTGTGAACGTTAAGAGGGAATTTTGAAGGTCGTGGGCTTTTTTTTTATCAATTTAAATCAGAAAGCACCTCATAATTATAATGCCGCCATTCCACATCCTTAATCATAAGGCGGCCTTATAAGATCCCTTCACATTAAAATCAAACAATTAAGATTTCTTTTGTTTTACATTTGTTTATTTTTAAATTGTATATATTTGTTAATGTGTATTTTTGTTTTCCATGCACTTTGCCGTTTTAATTCATTTTACACCCCCCGCAATTTTGAATTCAATTGAGATGTATGGTTTCCCAAGAATTTGTATGTATGTTTTTTCATCTGTTTCAAGATGCTGCGCGCCTGTAATTCTCATCTTTGCTTGTCTTTCAAGTATATATGTATAAATTGTGTATCGATGTCTAGCTGCATAAATTGCATTTACTATTTTACCTAAAAAGTCCTGACTTAAAATCATTTTATTGTTGATTTTAACATAAGATAATTACATTGAATGTTCTTTGTTGTTGTTGCTGTTATTGCTAACAAGATTTGTCGGGTCTCGCTTGTATATGTATATAATAATATAAACAATTAGTCCAGTTTTGGTTTTGGTTTTCATTTCATTCATATTTTTTTTTTTTCGTTTTCTAATATTCACTCAAATGTTGATCAAAATAAATAAATTTAACAATTTTAAGTGCACATTTTGAAATTGAGAAAGCGGTTTTGAAAAACTAGTTCAACTGTGTACAGTAAATTTCGAATTTAGCGGCTTGGTTCCCCCTCTTTCTCTCTTCACGTTGCAGAGTTCATGGGTTTTTTTGTTGTTAACATCTAGGAATATGTTGTTCCAAATGGGAGTGTAGTTCGGTTGGCTGTTGTTAATGCAAAATATATATATATATGTATCTATATAATGTTGATGGTGGTGGCGTCTTCGTTCGAGCAATTTGTAATATTTGTTTGCCGAGATAATGAACTTAGCGCTTCATATATATATATATGTTAGTCGCCCAGCTTTGGTGCCTCCTCATCGTCATCGTCAGATTCTGAAAAGTAAGCGAAAAATAAAAGAACATTAATGTTTGGCTCTTTCAAAGTGCGATAGCGAAACATTTGTCCGAACGATTATTGGCCAAATGTAACTATAATCAAGTTATATGGACACCCAATCATTCAATTGCTCTGGCATACTTAGTTGTTGATTTGTTAACGACTTGGGATAACAATCTATGTATGAGTATGCGAAAGATTTGTCTAGAAAACAAATATCTGTGCTTGTCCAAACGATTATTGGCCAAATGTAACTATATTCAAGTTGTATGGACACCCAATCATTCTTTTGCTCTGGCATATTTCAAATGATATTTTAAAAGATCTGTTTAACTTTAAAATGTGTTGACAAAAATATGCGGCATTTGTATATCAATTGTCCAGGTTTTCATTGGCCTTCATTGTTTATTGTCATTTAGAAACAACGAGGCAAGCAAAAAACCCAAATGCTATTGCAATTTTGTACAATGTAAGAAGTGCCACAGGGCAAAACCATTCTCAAAAATTGCCAACCTTCCCGCCGTTTATATTATGTATCAAATATATACTAACCTTCCTCGGCAGATTGAAGCCATTCGACGAATTTGCGCATTTGCTCAAGGAAATGCATTTTGCCTTTGTTGGAGTGGCCGTCCTTGTACCAGCGCAAGATGATCTCCTCGGACAATACCGATGTCTTGTAGAACAGCAAGATGATCTTTTGGAACGCTTTCATAAAATTCATATTCTCATAGCAAAACTCCTGCACTTTCAATATCAATGCCAATTCTGAACGATCCGTTGAGGCAAAGGCCTTCAAAAGAGTGCAATATACTTTCAAATGACGAACAGCTTGATCAGTGACAAGCTCCTCCTTTTTGTTCCATTCTCCCAAAGACATGATTGTAGACCAAATCTGAAACATAACAGTATTGCATTGCAGACTAGAGGCTTCATTGATATATTAAATTATAACTTACAATAACAATTATCTCATGATCAGGAATGTTGGTACGTAGTGCAAACTCTTTGATGTCTGCAGTTATCTCATTGTGTGCCTTCTCGTCGTTAATATCATCGATGAGCGTCTGCTGCAGTTCACGTTTGGCCTCTTGGCTGGCCTGCGCCTTGTGCAACTTAATGATCTCATTGAGTTCTTTGTCAAGAAAAACTTGTTTAAAATATTCATCAGTACGTTTGTTTGGTGGGAAAAAGTCCATAAGTCTGCAACAACAAATGAAAGTTGTTAAGCCTCATCTCAAAAAAATATACATTTTTTTTGTACGAAATAATATGTGCACCCAAATAAAGCAAAAAGTTTATTTGCGACATGCATAAAATTCCGTGTAGTATATTAGTCTGGGAACATTAATTAAAGATTAACAAGATATGCATGTAGATCTTCCTGAAAACATTCCTGACATTTATATATTTAATGTTTTGGTAATGTACGAAATAATATGTGCACCCAAATAAAGCAACAAGTTTATTTGCGAAATGCATAAAATTCCGTTTACATAATTACTCTAGGAACATTAATTAAAGATTAACAAGATATGCATGTAGATCTTCCTGAAAACATTCCGGATACAATTGGATCTATGCGACAAAACTTACTTGCTTTCCAGTCCACCTTTCTTAAGCGCCTGAATCAGATATGCAATGCCCTTCTCTTGCTTGAACGTTAAAAACAGCTCCAATAAAAATTCGAGTGCAATGCCATCCTTAATCAGATGCTCATTGTTTAGTACCAACAATACGTTTGGCGGTACAGCGCCATTAACTAAAATTGATAAATAATAAAGAAGTCTTATAAGTACATATAGAACATACTACAAAGTTTATAGCGCATATGTTGTTAAGTGTCCTTGGAATCGTGGCTTCTGCATTTGGGTTAGCATGCAAGAGTCAGTATACCAAGTGTAAGTTTAATTTTAGCCAACTGTTTTATGAATTTCAGATAGTTTTCTCAAACCCTTATATTAAATATAAAAGTTGACTACAGTTTTAATTATGTCTAATTATTATTTAAATGTGCTTACTTAACCAGAGCGCAGTCATGCGCGCAAGTTTAATGCGTTCACTTGGGGTAAAGCCTTTTACGAATAGCAACACTTTACCCATCTCCTCCTCGAACATTTTCTCAAGGTACTTGTACCGTCTAATGAGTTTAACAAACACCTGCAATAAAAATACATTAGAGATTAGCAATATGGAAAATAAACCCAGCAAATTTGAATATAATGTTAAAATTGTTGTCGCAACATTAGAAATCTCCAGAGATCGAGTTTTTCCGATTAATAAAGACAAGTAAAATGTCGCGTTTCATTTTGCACCATTTTGACACCGATTATATTTCAAATACAACAAACCGGTTCTAATAATGTGCTGCAAAGGTTTCTTTTTTCATACAATTAATACTATGTACACCAACATAACCAAAGTAGATGTAGAAAAATATTGTCGCAACATTAGAAATCTCCAGAGATCGAGTTTTTCCGATTAATAAAGACAAGTAAAATGTCGCGTTTCATTTTGCACTATTTTGACACCGATTATATTTCAAGTACAACAAACCGGTTCTAATAATGTGCCGCAGAGGTTTTTTTTTTTAAGCAAATAATTTATGTACACAGACATAACCAAAGTAGATTTGAAAAAATATTGTTGCAACATTTAAAATATCAAAAGATCGAATTTATTTCCGATTAATGAAGACAAGTAAAATGTTTGCATTTCATTTTGAAACCGATTATATTACAAGGTATCAATAACAGGTTCTTATAATGTGCATGTGAAGGTCTAACAATTATTTGAACATGTGTTAACAATCGACTGGTTAAGTCGAGACATTAGAAATCTTTACATTGTATGATTCTACAAATATTAACCGGTTATCCGGTTGTATATTAATATTTAGCACGTAAGCATGTGTGAGCTACTAACCTGTTCATGGTTGCGCATTGACTCCATATCCTCGGGTGCATCGAAGATGCAATAATTTGTGCGTGGCTTTTCGCCATCCTGAGATATGGAACCGCCAGGCACTGTAATAAAGTTCATTGTTGACATACATCTTAATCAAGGTAAGTTTCAATTGTAACTTACCAAGTAAACCACCAGCAATCAATATATCAAACAGCACTTCACCGTAACGACGATAATCGAGCTTGTTGCCCGCGCTGTCTAGATATTTAGAGATTTGATCCAGGTCGCCTTCAGTTTTTTCGAGACCAGCAATGACCGCATCACGGAATCCCGTTGGGTCATATTTTTCTCTTTCATCTAATTGTAAATAAGAATATATATTTTTGATATTTCATTTCCTCATATTCTAGCTTACCTCTTTTTCTGGTCTTGATGCGTTGACCCGATAGCACTGGTCTTTCAGTTTTTTGACTCATACAATAAATTGCTACAAATAGAAAATATATGAGGAGAAACAATTGATCAATATATATGTATTTATTTTGTCTATATATATGACGTGATATGTAATGCAAGGTTAGTTTGTTTAATGTTTGAGAACGCTTACACGTTGAATCAAATCGTATGCCAATGCTATCTAACCTAAAAATTGTTTAACAAAAAATCTTTGCCTGCTCGCTTGATCGGTGTACCCCAGGCACACGCACACACTTTTAAATATTCACACACACACACACACCCATGCACGCAAATAATCTTTTTACAGTTTGATAAAGCAGAAGAGCGAATGAAAGGCAAGTTGTGAGAACTCGCCTATATAAGAAACAGCGTGCGAAGAAACATCAGAATAAAGTGAAATTTGACAAAAAAAAAAAAAAAAAAATTATACATAAGCAAGTTGACTTTGTAACTGCCAGCGCTTTTGGAAACGAGGTCAATGTGTATGCAATACATAAACACATCGAGCATTTACATGCACAAAGGCTTTGTTGTCGCACCGTATTTTTAAAACAAAGATTTTGATGCAACAATTTGAACTTACACTTCAACTCAACAAATATGCGCTCGGTCAAAGATCTTGGTACTGCGTAAACTTCTTTATGTTATTTTTGTTTGTATGTGGATTGCTTGGAGGTTAGGATTGAACAAATGCCAGTTAGCTCGCACAGAAATATAAAATCGTAACCTCAAACTCAGGCGCAGTAAATTATCTCAACTTTTCCAAATATGCCGACTGATTCCTTATAAATTTCTGTAAAACTGACACGCACGCACACACAGACACACTCAACAGATGAGAGAGGCAAGAGAAAACCGCAGAAATTTCTGGCGATTGTGTTTTCTTCTGTGTTAAATATTAACTTCAACAATTTGGTTTCTTCTGAGTTAAGTGCACATATGTCACAAAATTCTATTTTTAATAAATATTACAGCCGACTACTTTATACATACATATTTATTCTTTGTTGTTAAGTGTTTTCTCTGAAGTACAAGCGCTTCTCCTGCGCACACCACTTTGTTAAACGAAATTCAGAAAGCAAATGACACACAATTCGTCGAATGCCGACGATAACGACACGACGACGACATGTGGTCGGCGCCATTTTGAAGCAATACATTGCCATTCAAACCGCTCACACTCTCACAAGCATGTGTCTGTCCATGTGTTCCGTCTATATTCACATACATTTTGAGGTTCTACTTGTCAGAGCTTTGCAAAAACGCTGGCGTCAATGGCCATTGTTAAAAATATCAAGACTACACATAATCTGTGTATGCTTTCTCTTTAGCCTATAGCAAAAAAGATAAACGCAGGTTTCGTTGCTCTTTATTTAATTATGTGGGTACAGTCGCACTAGTCCGTCCGTTCAAGTGATAAGCTCAAATTGATTTTATTGATTATGAATCATTTTTCTTTCAATATGCGCACGAAATTTCACAGTGAGACATACACACAGCAAATTTCATATGTATTTATAACCTTTCTTAAAAATTATATCTACAGACAATACTACCATAAGCATGCACCAATACACACATATGCGCATAAATGAGTAAGCGCGTTTTTCATTAAACTGCGCACTTTTATCATATGTATTTATATATGGATACACTCAAGTAAACTATCAAAGATTCATAAGATATGCACTCACATATAGTCTGTAAATTTAAACTAAATTGTTTTATGTACTTACGATTAAAACAAAAAAAGCTGTTTTGCTGAAGAAGATTTAGCTGTTCGTCCGTCCGCGAGCGTGCGAAAATTATTTATACAGAGCTGCAAGGGAAACCAAATCGTTAATGCTTAAAAAATATCGAAAATGCAACTACTCAGCACTATCGATAAAAGGCGAGTAGGAACAGCTGTTAGAAAATATATATTCATATCAGTTAGCTTTCTGTTGCGGAGCAGGCCAGTTTACGTTGGAACTACCATGTCCATTATGAACCATCAGACTTTTAATTACATCTAAATTTTTTCCTTAAAAACCTGTTAATATAAATTCTTCATACTATATGATATAGCTTTCCCAAACATAATGTTTAAGTCTTATATATAACGCTTTGCTGTCTCATATCTGTAAGAAAAGATAATAAAGCATAACTGCAGACCGCATATTATACTGGTCAATTTTTTATGAAGCAACACTGAACTAGTTGCACTCAAAAACATATTGAAAACGTTTTGAAACAAGTATGAATATAAAATAAAATCATTGGCTTTAATGTTTTTCGTGTCCTTTTTCACTTAGCTGAGATATTTAAGAAAGAGTGAAAATTTAACTCAAAAACCATTTAAAAGGCATCGTTTGCCGGAGCATTGCATAAAACAATAAATAAATCAAATTTTTACGTTGCTGCATTATTACTTTATTAAAGTTTATGACAAATCACAACTTTGAATTTTACAACAATCGATAACAGACTTTCGTTTCTGGCGGTCCCTTGCTGTCTTGGCGCATATTCCAATCCATACGGTGATGCCGGATCAATAGCCAATTTGAAAACAAAACTATTCAATCTGCGAATTGTGTTGATTGCACAAGACTACGTTTAAAAAAACTATGAAATGATTACATTTAACCAGCCCATGTGATGAAAATATAACGTTCGTCGCTTTTCTCCTAGTTGAAAATGTATCAATTCGAAATGTGATAACCGTCTGGCAACATCATCAACGGAGACAGAGAAAATTTGTTTGTGTGAATTGAAACGGCACAAAAAACGGCGCTCAGTAAAAACAAATTTAGAAAAAATGAGCAACAGCAATTAAATAATAGCGCGCGTCGTGTGTGTTCCATTTCAGTTTATTTATTTTTCCGTCATTATTTAATCGCGTACGAGTTTCACATTACTGTGTCTTGTGTCTGAGACATTTTTTTTTTAACAAGAAGGGGAAAGAAAAACTTCGTTTCTCAGTTTTGGTGGGGGTGGAGAAGGTGAAGAGTAGAAAGAAAGAGAATCACATAGAAAATAGTGTAAGTGAGCGTGAGCGTGTGCTGCGGCGCCCAATCAATATCGATGGTACGCACCAAAAACCAATCATCCTCGTCCAGCGCCAGCAGCAGCACCAAATCCCCGGCTAAGATTAGCGGAGGCGGCAGTAGCAGCGCCAATCGCAGTCGCAGCTGCAGCGATGCATTAATCGATGACGGCAAATCCAATTCAAAGCTCACGTCCAGCAATCGTCAACGCACAATAACAGGCAACACAACAACAACAATTACAACAACACCGGGCAGCTCACCAGACGATGATACCACCGATGCGGATTTGACGCCAACTAGTGGAAACGCACCGAGAGGCGGCAGTTCGGTGCACAAACAAAATCTCTACGTTGTTTCATTTCCCATTATATTTCTGTTCAACGTTTTGCGCTCTCTGATCTATCAGCTGTTTTGCATTTTTCGCTACTTATACGGCGCAAGCACAAAGGTGATCTATCGCAGTCCAAATCGACGCGATTGCAACATTGAGATTGTTGTGCAAAACTCTAAAGAGCAACAGCAAACAATCGTCTGCCCATTGGAGCGCATCAACAACATTGCTGGCATTGAACAACAACAAGCACAAGGTGCACTGCCGCAGCGACAACGCGCAATTCAACCGCTAGAAATGGCTGGCAATCGCACTGGTGGCGCTGGCTATTCACCTGGTCCCGGGGATCCGTTGCTTGCCAAACAGAAGCATCATCATCGCCGTGCATTCGAGTACATTTCGAAGGCACTAAAAATTGACGAGGAGAACGAAGGTAAATATCATTTGTCTGCTTGCTCTTCTCCGATTACATACATATGGGGTGCTTTTCCTATGGCTGCTGGAGTGGTGCTCTCGATGAGTCATCAACACACACGCAGTTGTATTTGTTGTTGCTCGTATCGTATCTCCTATATATGTGAGCTGCGAGAATCAATAGCTGCCTACACTCACACATGTGTCTTTTGTACCGTTTAACCAATAAATATGGTTAAACAAGGTATAATTGGACTGAAACCAACTTTGTTGTGCGCTTGCCCAAATGCGATTTTTTATAAGAATTTAGCTTTGAAAATCAGCAAAAGCTCTCATATGTGTGTGTAAAGGGTATTTGCTTGGCGATTTCTTTTTGCTTGTATTTTGAAGTTTTCATTTTTCTTTTGTGCTTTGTTTTCTTGCAGGCCACAAGGAGCTGGCCATTGAACTGTATCGTAAGGGTATTAAGGAGCTGGAGGATGGCATTGCCGTTGACTGCTGGAGTGGACGCGGCGATGTCTGGGACCGTGCCCAACGTTTGCATGACAAAATGCAAACCAATCTATCAATGGCCAGAGATCGTTTACACTTTCTCGGTAAGTGTTAGCTGCCTTAGCTGTTTTAAATACTCTTGCAGACAAAAGCTCCTAGTACCAAGTAGCATGTTGTGCATGTGATGTATGCCTGCAAGGGTATTTAAACTTCGGCACTGCGTAGTTAATAGTTGTTCATTGTTCTATTTTATTTTCTTATATATTTTTTTTTTCCTTTTCCTTTGTTTTGCACCTTTGTTTGTCACTGTGTTTGCACACATTTATGATTTTGCGCCCCCATCCGTATCCATTTCCCTGAAAACCCCCCAAAAAACCTAACATCAACGACGACGCTGTAGTTTTGCGTGAGGAAGATTTGCAATTGCAACGCTTGTCACTAAAGGAGGCGCAACAGAAGAAGGCAGCACAACAACAAGACCACCAACAAAAATTCAAGCTACCCATGCTAGTTGGAGGCAGTGGAGGCACATCCAGAATAACGTTACGCAGCAGCGGCTATGGACCGAAACCAAGTAGCACAACAACGAGCTCACAAGTCAACAAACCGGCGGCAACAACATCTAGAACCGTGCCAGTGGGTAAGTGCTGTAATATTTAATACGACTGCAACAACAACAGCCCAGCAACAACAAAACAACAGCAACAACAACAACAACGACGGCAAGCAAAAGATCAATCAGCGTTTTCCTCACATTCTCACTCACACTCTTTCTTCACTTTCACTCTCTTTCCACTCTCTGTCTTCGCGCACTGCATGCATTTTGATTTCTATTAAAACGAGCTTCTTAACAAAATTTATAGCTTCTTAAAATCCAAGCAAAAAGCTGGCACATATTGATTAAAATTTGTATATTTTGTTTAGCTTCGGGTCGTAAGTTAACCATTGGCAACAAGCGTCCGGGCAATTTGGCCGTCGTCAACAAATCACAAACTCTGCCGCGCAATCTTGGCTCCAAGACAAGCTCAACTGCCGTTGGTGCCGCCTTGCAACGCCAGCCGGCCAAAACAGCTGCAACGCCGCCAGCCGTGCGCCGTCAATTTGTAAGTAAATTCCACTTGCGATATATATGCTTTAATATTAATTTGTGTATGTTTTAGTCATCTGGCCGGAATACGCCGCCTCAGCGTTCACGCACGCCCATTAACAACAACTCTGCCAGCGGTAGTGGCGGTGGCAGTGGTGCTAGCACACCCATGGTCAGCGTTAAGGGTGTTGAACAGAAGCTGGTGCAACTCATACTGGATGAGATTGTCGAGGGTGGTGCTAAGGTTGAGTGGACTGATATTGCTGGCCAGGATGTGGCCAAGCAAGCACTGCAGGAGATGGTCATATTACCGTCCGTGCGTCCTGAACTTTTTACAGGTACATACCATAAATTATTGTTACACAAAGTCATGTTAAATCTCTTTTTTTGTTTGCTTTTAGGTCTACGCGCACCCGCCAAGGGTTTGTTGCTTTTTGGACCACCTGGCAATGGCAAAACGTTGTTGGCCCGCGCCGTTGCCACCGAGTGCAGCGCAACGTTCCTAAACATCTCGGCCGCCTCGCTGACCAGCAAGTATGTCGGCGATGGTGAGAAATTGGTGCGTGCCCTTTTCGCTGTGGCCCGGCACATGCAGCCCTCGATTATCTTTATTGATGAGGTGGATTCGCTGCTGTCGGAGCGCAGCACCGGTGAGCATGAGGCATCGCGTCGTCTCAAAACCGAATTTCTTGTGGAATTCGATGGCCTGCCGGGTAATCCCGAGGGCGATCGTATTGTGGTTTTGGCAGCTACCAATAGGCCGCAAGAGCTGGACGAGGCTGCACTGCGTCGCTTTACCAAACGTGTCTATGTTTCACTGCCGGATGTGCAGACGCGTGAGCTGCTGCTGAGTCGTCTGCTGCAAAAGCAGGGCAGTCCGCTGGATACGGATGCTCTGGCACGTTTGGCCAAAATTACCGATGGCTATTCAGGCTCGGACTTAACGGCTTTGGCTAAAGATGCAGCACTGGAACCAATACGTGAACTAAATGTGGAGCAGGTGAAGTGCCTCGACATTAGTGCCATGCGACAAATCACTGAAAAGGATTTCCATAATTCGCTGAAGCGCATTCGCCGTTCGGTGGCGCCCCAAAGTCTCAATTCTTATGAGAAATGGTCGCAGGATTATGGCGACATCACCATCTAGTGTGGTGTTGGCATTTTCTATTTGATTTTCTTCACTTTTCCCCCAAACTACAGAAAATCTTTTTTTTTTTTGTTATGTTGGCAACACCCACCCATCCAACCCCATTAAATGCAGCTACTTGGGGCAACCTCAAGGCTATGCACAATATCCGAAACTAGGCCACACAACGCCCCCTCCCACTTGCCCACGTCCACGGCAGGCAGGCAGGCAGGCGGGATATGTCGCGTCGACGCAACAGTATGTGATGTGAGTTATGGAATTTAATTTTCGTTGTTCTACATGCAACCATGCAACATGCAACACCCATTAATTTTCATCATTGACTCGTATTTTTTAAAAACACACTTCTAGTGAGTTTGTTCGTTCATTAAGCAAATTTAGCTTTTACCTTCTTAGTAGCCTTAGTTGTTCCACAAATTTTTGTTATGAATAAGTGAATATTAGTTCATTATGTTTGTTTGTTTTTTTCACCATACTACAAGTTCAGTGTGTTAGAATATGATATGTAATGTGTAAGATAAACATTGTGCAAAAATTTTAGATTGCTATTTTTAAACCGATGTGTCAAGAACATCCATGTAGTCCATACAAAAACCATTTACAATTATATAAATGAGTCTAAAAACCAAATGTTACTTCAAAATCTACTTATTTAATATATTATCTGTATCAATAACGTTTTTTTCGCATATTGCTTAAGTAAAAAAAAAACATTTGTAAAATGTATCTAATGTGTTCCTTTTTCTTTCTCAACTATTTTTGTACCTCTCTGTATGAGCATTCCATGTACTTAGTTCAACAAATATCGTAATAAGTTTGTTAAAACATAAGTTTTGTCGTTTATACCATACATACTTCCAGAAAATTGTATACATTGTAAGTCGTGAAAGCGTTTCTGTTGTACAGTTGATGCCATAAATCACAACCCATAGTCATAATGAATTGTTTTTAGTGAACATCACCAGCCACAAAATAATATAAATTTAATTAAACGTAATCGTAGACCTAAGCATAGTCCTAAGATATATAATGCGCCACGTTAAATAAATCACAAATACACACACACAAAGTACCAATATAAGTTTAAGCGCAAGCTCTAAACACTAAAACTAGATTTTAGTTCCTTTATTAATGTAAAAACAATAGCTATTTTGTCGTTTTTTCTCAATTGCAATGAACCAATCAATTAATAGATGAATACACTTTATAATTTATATAGAAACGTTACCAAATTATTGTACCTAGACATACATTGCTTTCGACGCTAATTAACAGCTTTATACAGCGCCGCCAACACACATTACTATATTATTTTTTTGAAAAACGCCTGGCCAGAGGGCCAAAACAAAGATACCAGGAACATTAACATACATGATAAGCTAATGCAAAGAATAAAAACGATTTCAACAATAAAAAAATAAAACATTTGTTATTATTGAAGCAAGCCCATGTATTAAACTTTAAATAAAAAGCCAGCATCTTGTGTTTTTTTTGTTTTGTATATTTTTTTGTTTCTTTATTTTACATTTTACATACATAACTCACACATCGTAAATATGAATATGTGTTTTCGCATTTACAATCGCTTAATAACTAAATTTGTTTATGCTTTTATCTTTCGGCCTGTTTGTTTGTTGTTCTCTGTTGTTATACTCTCTGCATTTCTTTGTTGACATACACATATTCATCAACGCGTAAATTTGCATATCCACAACAATTACAATCTGCTTTGTCACTTTCGATTTGTTTTTTTTTTTCTTCTCTTTTATGTTTTTTTGCATTATTTTTTTTTACTCAATTGTTTGTTTAAGGTTTTCTCATTTTGTTTCGGTTTTTTCTTTGTATACGCCTATAATCTGCCTTAAATTACAAATCATTAAATTATTTTAACATGTACTTAGATTGGATTAGATTGTTACAGCTACCCGCCCGTCGCCCAGAGCTTTAGAGCGCTGCCGCTGACACTGCGCACGATTTAACTTGTAGTTTTGACAACGCTTTGCTTCGACCACAACTGCTTCCATATTTTTGTATATTGTTGTTGCTAAAACGCACACACACTCGAAATCTGCATGTCATACGTTGATTGATGACCGCGTTATATATATCATAAGCATTATACCGCTTGTAACGCAAAGAAAGTAACGCAACGCATGAAACGATCGGAACTGAAACTGATTAAGGTATTAAACTGCGAAGAGTGCAGTGCGCAAACAGATTTTAGTTGCCGCTGCTGCTGCTGTTGCCATTGTTGTTATAGGCATCGATAATGATGGTGGACACGCTTTTCGACTGATGTAGTAGTAAGTTCGGCGGACGTTGATGCGGATGCGTTCGTTGGTTGCAGCGGCTGCTGCCTGGATTAAGCAGATGGCGTCGAAGCAGGCGTCACATCTCAGCTCATTGGGTTTGATATTGTGGCATTGTAGCGCTGTACATCATTTGCGGGGCAAGCGAACCATTTGCGGCTGCAGCCGCACTGGCAGCAGCACTCACTCCTGGCACCACAGTGGCACCGGGTACACCCCATGTCATATTTGGGGGCATAACGCGATATCCGGCTGCTGTAATATAAACAAAAGTTCATGATTACACAAATGTCGGCGATAAACGAAATTAATTAACACTTACGAACACCTCCCGCCTGTTGAGTGCTAGTGGTGTAAGCATAAGGATAGTAGCCGTGTTGCATGTACTGCGTTTGCATCTGAGCGGGATAGCTCTGCTGCAAAAGAAAAGTATATTAATTAACGATGCATTGCGTTGCAAGCTTGTCAGTTGTTGTTACTCACCGCAGGTGGATACCAGTAGCCCATTTGTTGGTATGCTGCCGCATAAGGATATTGCGCCTGCGCCGCCGCCGCAGCGATTTGTTGAGGCGTCATCATTTGGCCGGGTAACGCAGTACCAGCGGCAGCAGCAAGCTGTTGTGTCATCATTTGACCTTGCATGCCAGCAGCACCAGCAGCAGCGGCCGCATTGGCAGCCGCAACAGCAGCCACATTTGCCGAGGCTGCTGCCGCAACGGCGGCATTAACATTGTTGGCTGAATTATCGCCGCCGTTCTCCTTACCCCAGAAGCACTTGACATGATTGCCGTGCACCTCGCTGATGTGCGTATGCTCGATGGCGCGTGCCGCCGCCTCTTTCGTAACAAACTTGATGAACGCGAAGCCTTTGTCCTTGAACACACGCACATCCTGAATGGGGCCGAATTGCATGAAATGTTTATGCATCAGCTCATCACTGATGACATTGGGCGGAAAGCCGCCACAGTAAACGGTGGTGTTCGTGGGGCTTGATTGATTGTACACCTCCTCGAAGGTATGTCGCTGGTTGTTCTTGATACCATTGCCAGCACCGCCGCCACCGCCCATGCCACCCATACCGCCACCTTGGCCACCCGACTTGGAAGATTCTCGCGGTGGCGGCAATTTGCGGGTCGACCAATTCGTGCGTATCGAACGTGATCCAATCCATTGACCGTTCATTGCCTGAATGGCATTCTCAGCTTCAGCCTTCTTCACAAACGAGACAAAGGCATAACCCTTTGATTTCATTGTCTGTGGATCGCGCACAATGCGACAGTTTGATATTTCGCCAAATGGTGCGAATGCCTCACGCAGCGTTTCCGTCTCAATCTCCGGACTGAGATCACCAACAAATATGTGATGGTGCGAACTGATGTCTGTCTTGGGCGTATTACCCGGACTAGTGGCCCAGTTGACCTGCAAAAAAGGCACATATGTTTGTCATATGAAATGATTATCACTTTATTAAAGCTAACTCACCTTAATCTCTTTCTCGAGAAAGACACGTTTGTTCATGGCGGTCAGGGCGGTGCTGGCCGCCTGATAATTGGAATATTCGATGAAGGCATAGGGATCATTGCCTGGCTCCCTTATGATTTTACAGCTTTTCACTGGACCCATTTTGCCAAAGAGTGTTATCAGTAAATCCTCGGATACCGTGCCATCCAGATTGCCTACGTACAACGTTTTTGGTTGTGACTCGTCCATTATGTTTAATTTAATGTTAACTTCCAATGTGTGACTCTGAATATTGCTTTTTTGATACTACAGCTACTGTCGCTACTACAAGTGTCCACTGAATACTACTCTATATATTCTAATGTCCACATGAATACAAAACACTGTTATTAGCAAAAATGTAGATGCCTGCGATTCCTAACTATTATATTTTGATATAAAAATGCACACACGCTCACAATCATATATATCGGTATATATTTATATATATACAATTAAAGACATAAGTTAATGCCTAACAACGAAAAAAACCTTTACTAAACTTTTACTTTTTTTTTTTTTTTGAATACTTCCCGACTTTTGACTATAGAACTAATCTATATTAATATATCCGTGTATATAGATCTAGATATATGTTACTAGTAAATCTGAGGTTCGTCGTTTATTGCTTTCGCTTTCGCTGTTGTTGTTACAGTTTTGATGTTGTTTGTCTACTTGTTTTCGATAAATTTCTTTAATATATATTCTAACTATGCACTAATGGAGTGTTTTGGAATAAAAATTATGTTCTCTCTAGCTTGTTTGACTCCAGTTGTTGATGTTGTTGTCTGGTGGTACATACTCCATTAGAGTTGTATACTAATATATCTACAATATACCAATAGTTTTATTTTGTAGAAAAATTTTGGCTCTATGTTTTGTATAATTCAACTGACTTTCTGCTCATTGCTGTTACAAAAATCTTATGGATTATTATATAAACGGATGTTTAAGTGAAAGTTCGCACGATTATGATTTGGTTTCGAAGTTGAAGACCGGAATCACTGAAATGAGAAAGAAAATTGCGAGGTCATTATGTGTTAAATAGTTACAGCTAAGAATTAAAAGTTAATTTTTTCTTTGTTCTTGTTTGTTTGGAAATGGCTTTTTGCTTTTCCATTCACAAGTCCACAATCCAAAATTATAGAAATCAGCACATGATCGAATAAATGCTTTGAGGAATTAGTTGAGCATTTGATATGGATAATGTTGTGCGAGTCGAGTGCGAGAATATGAAACAAAGGCAGCGGGTAACGCAAAAGCATTGCAGACACAAACGCACATACACATAAACATATACACACACACACCCGCACGCGAGCGCTCTCTTGTAAACGAGGGCCGCAGCAGTCTCACTTATTCGCGTTAATTTTTCTCAACGCTTGAATGCACCAGGCGGTCAGGAACTGGCGATGTATCAAACAAATAAAATACATTGCACTTCCTTGGTTCAATCAAAATATTTTAACAATATTAACTACAGAATTAACCAACTCACACATACACGCGCGCGCATAGAAAAATAGGGAGAAAGAAGGAATGAAAATCAACTAGGAGATGAATGACCGTCGATAACAAAATACACAATGGAAGAGAACATGAAGATAGAGAAAAATTGCAAAAACCGAAACCGGCCGAAACAAAAAAATACGCACGGTTGCATTAGTTTAACAATATCAGGAGCATAAGTAATCGATTAAGGAGTGTTAAATAAAACATATATATAACAGAAAATATTATTTAAAACCAAATGCCGCATAAACTTGATTTTTAGCAAACCAAAATTAAATACTTTCAAAGTCACAGTCAAAATATAAGAAGCGGCGGCAGCACGGGCGGAAAATCCAAAAGGCGTCGCGTTTGTCTTTTTGTTTGCGTTTTGGTTGCTGCTCACATGAGTTGCCACTTATTTTGCTTTTGGTAATTGAACATTGAAACCAATTCCAATGCAAATTATAATCTGCAGATTTAACTTTGCAGATGTTTTCTTTTCTTTCGTTTAAACAACGTTTACGTTAAGCAGAGTTTATGCGGTATTTTTTCAATTTTTTTTTTAAATGATATATGTATAAAGTTATATACTTATGCATGATTGTATGTATAATGTACAAATGCATGTATGTATATGAACATATGTATGTATCTTGTTCACTTTTTTGCTGCCATCTTTTATGCTAAGCGTTGTTCGATTTGCCGTTTTACCCCTACTCCCCGAAACCGATGCAAAACGCTAGAAATATCATCAACACAACTACCACCGCTGCTGCCAATGTCGTACATTGTCCATTGTTCGTGGCTGGCATCGCTTTCAGTTTAGAATTTCAGATTTCGTTCCCCAAAATTCACTTATTTTACTGCGTTCTGTGACGTGGCTGCGGTCGTAAATTTACCGCATTTCACTTGACCATCACTTTTCTAACACATATCATTTGGTAGCAAATTACGGCCGCTACCGGATTTTGTTTTATTTTAATATCATTCGATATGTTAAATTGGTTAAATACTTCTATAAACGCGTCGCCAAATTTTTACCTTTCGTCGTCTAAAATGCGAACTAATTAAATGAGCACTTTGTGTGCAAAATAGGTGCTGCCAACTCGGCTTAATCGTCTTGTTTTAATGGCGGCAACTCCACAAAGGTCCCAAAAACAATGTTATTACCTTGACTTAAGCCCCAAATAACTATTTCATTGGCGTTTGTAGCTATCACAATTGATTTGCAAATCAAATCAACATAGTTTAAACGAATTTGGTATAATTTTAATAAACAGCGGATTATGTGGCAACGCTGCAAGCACTGATAAACGCTTGCATCACCGCTTTCTCTCTCTAACGCATGTCAAAAGGGCTGATGTAGCTGCACAAAGCAGAATAGCCAAGAAGTACAACAGTTGAAAAGAAAATTTATAAAATGGTGATTAATATTTTACTTAACAATAAACAGTTAATAAATGTCAGTGACAATGACATTAATTTTAAGGAAATATGCAGTAGCATCGAAAAGGCAACAGTGAGTATAAAAAAATCGGGTTTATAAAATAATTTAACGCTAAAATTTTTCTTAGGACTTTAAAATCCGAAGACTACTACCTCATCAGCAATGGAAAACGTTTGAATGCTGATATTTGTGGCCATCATGAAATCCAAAGCATTCATTGCATTCTCCGCCAGGTGGGCGGCAAGGGTGGATTCGGCTCTATGCTGCGTGCAATTGGTGCACAAATTGAAAAGACCACAAATCGAGAGGCATGTCGCGATTTAAGTGGACGTCGCTTGCGCGACATCAATGAAGAAAAACGTGTCAGAGCATGGCTTGAAAAGCAGGGCGAGCGTGAACGTGAAGCCGAGGAGCGTAAGAAGCGCAAAATTGAGAAGCTACTGGCCGTGCCGAAACATGAGTTCAAGGACGAGGAGTACGAGGAGGCGCGAGCCAAATTGACAGAGAAGGTGAACGATGCTTTTGAAGAGGGTCTTAAACAACTGACTGAACCCGTGGCCAACGATGCAGACAAAGCAGCACCCAGTAGCAGTGACACAGCTGGTAGCAAACGCAAGAGTAATGCAGTTAACAACAAACCTATTAAAAAGAAAAAAGGCGCGCTTTGGATGGATGAAGAACTTTCTGGCAGCGATTCAGATACCGATGATAGTGAAGCCGACGCAGACACAAAAAGGCAATTAAATGTTAATTGATTTATTTTATGTTTTTAAGCACTAGTTAGGATAGTTATAAATAAAATGACAGTTTATCGACAGCTACTTCATTGCGTTACGAACTGAGATGAGACCCAGGCTAAACCCCATTTCAGATTCGTCAACATAAACTTTAAAGCTTTAGTCCACTGTTCTTCTGAATTGAATTGTATTCTGCAAAATTTGTTAAACAAGTGTTAGTAAATAATGGGGTTTTAAGGCAACATATTAACTTACTTGATGGAGTAAGAATTGCCTGTGGAAGGATCAATTATTTTGCCTTTTTCCATTTTGTAGGGCAACAGAAAGTCTGTATCACGCTTCTCCACCTCCTTCTGGAACTGCGTTAGGCAGTCAAGGAATGCCACCATTGCAGCATCAAATTTAGTATCCCAAAAGAATTTGAAGCCACCGCTGCCATACAGTGGAAGCTCGCGATTGTCTCCCAGCACCTCGACATACGAGTGGTTGCCAAATGGCACCACGCGATACCGTTCAAAGGTAAGACCAATTTTACGGGCCAACGCTGACAGAAGCAGTACCGTCTGTCCCCAGGCGGCGTTAATCTCCGACCAGTCAACGGATACAGATGGCAGGCGGCCCAGTCGAAAGTTGTTGATTGTGCCAAAGTGTCCAGCGTGCCAAATATGAAATGTTATATTGAAGATGTTTGTGTCTCGAAGTTTATCCAGCTGCTGCTTAGAATATGCAATCTGGCACTCGAGACTGCGTTTATCATCCTCCGTTAGCATCAATTCTCGTCGATGCTTGGTGTACTCGCGCCAATAGCTTTCCTCCTGCTCATGTAGTTTTTCCTTTTCCAGTTCCTCTTCTTCAATGGCAGCGTTTAAGACTTTCTCTTCGGCCTTTAAATTTGTCAGTTCGGCAAGTAATTGTTGCTCGCTTTGCTTGAGCTCTTCTAGCTCCTTATCTAGGGCATCTACATTCGGTCCGTCCTGCTGCTGTTCTAGCTCATTGAGGTATGTTTTGTAGACGTGCCACTCATCCTCTGCTATGCGCAGCTCTCGGTCCATAATCTCAAGCATTGAATCAGCGCACTCCTCGCACAGCGGATGATCAATCTCTGAGTTTGAGGACAAGCAATCAAATAGCTCAGCTTTTAGCTTAAAACCAGCGCTTAGTTTTTTGTTGTAAGACCCATCGGATACCATCGTAAAGCCTGTGCCGTTTATTGAGTCAGTCAGCCTGAAGGGAGGCACAAAGTGGTCAAAGCTGTTGGCATCCTGTGGATCAATAGTGTTCACATTACCACCATAGATGGGCACTGTAAAAAAAGTTTCACATTACAAAATACTCATTATCACTTTGTTTTATATTTTGTTGTTGTTTCCCACATGAAAGTTCAGCCATCGCATGAACACTAATCTTCTCCAGATGCTCGTCAAGCACAATAGGCTGCAGGCATCGCTGGCAGGCAAACGAGACCGGCTGTTTATCCGCCTCACTCATTTTTATTCCTTGTGAATATTTTATTTTTAACTAATGCATAAAATTTTGTTTTTGCAAGAAAAAAAAAATGAAACACAAATAATCAATCAGCTGTTGGCAGTGCTAATAACAGGGTTGCCATCATCTGCGAAACGAGCTGTGGCGCAGTTAAATGACGGCACAAAAGACAGTTGTCAGTTCACAAAGAGACCAAAACAAATACGTGCAAAGCTTGAAAAAATCACGCAAACAATAAAATAAAACCAGTTTGTAAGTCCCAAACATTGGTCCACTAAAATGAATTAGGCGTGCGCCAATACAACCTTGAACAACGATTGTTGTTATTACAAATCACCCGAAACAAGAAGCCACTGATAAGCAGCTAGCAGTCGCTCGCAAAGAGCGTTTGTTTTGGTGAGAAAAGCGCACAGCGCAAAGCATAAAGCACATGCGATGTAGTCATATTGGCGCCTTCGCACACACTCAATCTCAATCTTTCACGCATTATCCGTTCATTTCAATCTTTCAGTTGTCGCCAAGCAGTGGAACATTACGGAAGTATTTTTTCGCCCTCGCATCTTTTACTCAATTATTAAGAAAAGAAAGCCTTTTCTGACTGAAACTATTCATCAGCTGCAGATATATGCACATGCTTACAGATTCAGATAAGTATCTGTTTATTTGAGGGGTTCATATTTAGCACATTTTCACGTATCGAAAACGAAAAAGACGTACTCAAATAGAACCAAAGCGACGCACGCACAAAAGAGTTTATACGTAATACGTAATCAGCAGCGACTGCGGCGGCGTGGTCGCAACAACAACATCAGCAGCAACAACAACAACAGTGGGAAAGTACGAGAAAACGCGAGAGAAAATGGTTTCATATTTTGTGCCGCGCGGCCGCTTTCTGCTCAAAGCTGGCAACCTACGTAAGGCCATACAGGATCAGCAGCAGCAACTGCAGCCAAAACATTCGCAACAAAATGGAAACTTGCCCATTGTACGACACTTTCGACAGTTGCCCACCAATGCCGCCTCCAATAAGCTTGCCAAGCCCAATGCCGAAGGCATCAGCAAGCAACAAACACAGCTACAGGTGCGACGCAATGTTTTATCACGCTGGACCGGCTTTCTGTTGCGCTGGGCACCGATGGGACTGTGCGTTTTTGGTGCCATTGAATGGCAATTGCACAAATTTCGTACCGAACGCGATGGTGCACCACGCACCGCCTCAGAGTTCCAGTCGCGCGTCTACTGCTCACTCCCGTTGCGCATCATGAGCCGCTGTTGGGGCTGGTTGGCTGCTTGCTATATGCCCAATCCGTTGCGTCCGTATATTTACGGTTGGTACTCGAATATGTTTAATGTTAATATTAATGAGGCTTTGTATCCGGATTACAATCACTACAGCAGTATCGCTGAGTTCTTTACGCGTCCACTAAAGGAAGGCGTTAGGGTTATTGATGCCAAATCGCCACTGGTTTCACCCGCCGACGGTAAGGTTCTGCATTTTGGCAGCGCCACCGACACACTTATCGAGCAAGTTAAGGGCGTCAACTATAGCATCGAGGATTTCTTAGGACCGCTGCAGACGGTCGAGCAGTCCAAAGAGGCAATTAGCTATGCTGAGGCCATCAAGAAGAAGCGAGATGGTTCCACGGACCTCTATCAATGTGTCATCTATCTGGCGCCGGGCGATTATCATCGCTTTCATTCACCCACCGCATGGGAGCCAACAGTGCGACGTCATTTCTCCGGTGAACTCTTATCAGTTAGTCCCAAAGTGGCTAGTTGGCTGCCGGGACTCTTTTGTCTGAATGAGCGTGTGGTCTACATGGGCAATTGGAACCATGGCTTCTTTAGCTATACAGCGGTGGGTGCCACCAATGTGGGCTCTGTGGAGATCTACATGGACTCGGAGCTTAAAACTAACCGTTGGATGGGATTCAATGTGGGCGCCCATCCACCGAGCACTTACGAATACGACGAGCTTATTCTAGATGTTAAACAGAAGCAATCCCAACAAAAGTTTGACAAGGGTGACCTGATTGGCCAGTTCAACATGGGCAGCACCATTGTGCTGCTCTTCGAGGCGCCAAAGAACTTTAAGTTCGATATTGTTGCGGGACAGACAATTAAAGTAGGCGAGTCCCTGGGACACATTGTTGAACGCAACTGACACTGAATATTCAAACCTATTGAGGCCATAAATGTATAACAAAAGGTCTATATTACTAGACTTATCCTAATAGATGCGCATGGTTCACGTATTGAATTCGATTATAAGCGATCTTTTATATACATTTTGTAGTAGCGATAAAAGTTAGAATTTTGTACCAATTTGTATTTAGTTTTGCCAAATGATTTAGCTGCTTATCTCGGCATAGTTGTATTCGCGATTTCATTAGTACTAAGAACCCCATATATGTATACAAATTTTGTTTAAATAAATAGCACAAAATACTAAAAAAAAAAACCCTACAAAATGCTGATCTCATTGTCTGGATTAAGTTGTTTACTAGCAAACATATAGTTTTCTTGAATTGAGCTGATGCAATGTGTTTACTCCAAATCTTTGATTTAGATTATTTCCATCCGGATTCAATCAACTTTTAAAGGCACGCGCCAGTTGATGACGTCGTTGACCTCAGGTTCTTGGGAAGTACAAGCACATATTCTATATACCTACTTACTTATATACAATCTGTTATCAGCGCAGACTTTGTTGGCGGTCCATGGGAAAAAAAAACTTAAACCGATTAAATTGTTTCTAGTTTCTGATTAAATTGGCAAAACAAAAAAAACTTTAACCGTCAGTAAAGATAATGACTACAATAATGTATGCTTATATACCTTTAAATCCTATATACAATTAAAATCTCATATCTTAAACCGAGTATGGCAGAAAGAAGAATTGTAAATATTTTATTTTCTTATCAGCTTGATGTGAAAAGTATTGTTTGCTTTTATTTATATGCATTCCATATGTATCTACAAGTACAGTGTTTACATAAAAGTATATATGTGTATGAATGTTTAATTGAATCCGGGATCGCCATTCTGTTTTAAACTAATTGAATTAATCAAGCTGCCAGCAGCCACACGCTGCGGCAGCATCCACAACTATGTACATGCATATATATTATATGTACATGTTCATAATGGCATGGGTGTTCGTTCAACTTATCATGTGATGTGAACTTGATTGAGCCTTTGCCTTGACACACACTCATTACGTTTCTTTTTTTTCAAAAAATGATAATTCTGGCGCTTGGTAACCAAATAGTTTTAGAAACATCTACGTCAGAGCTTATAGTTTTTTTTTTTTTAGTTTCAACTGTTAATTCAAACAATTGGTTTAAAAACTTGTAGTGTGGCAACGCTGCGCAGCAAACAGCTGTTTTGCCGGCCCTGCTTCTATTATTGTTGCCACTACCACTGGATTTTACATAACGTTTGTTGTTTTGATTTATTTAAATGCAAAAATGCTAACTAAATATACCCCACGTGTAATTAGAGCAACGTACTCTACTTTGCGTCATTTAGTAACTGGTCCAACAACCAGTGTTCAATCCAAATCCACAATTCTGCATCAACATAATTTTGCCGCTTCACAACGCTTCTGCAGCAACAAGAGCGCCATTGGAATTGTGGACTATGCTGAAGTGAAGAAGCTTGCGAACGAGCCACAAAAGCTGCTCATTGATGTTCGTGAGCCAAAGGAGTTGCAGGAAACGGGTCAAATTCCATCCAGCATTAACATTCCATTGGGTGTTGTAAGTGCTGAGCTGGCAGCCAGTGAGCATCATTTCAAAACAAAATACGCTCGCAATAAGCCCAAACCAGACACCGAAATTGTTTTCCATTGCCGAATGGGTGTTCGAAGTTTAAAAGCAGCAGAAGCAGCTGTTGCTTTGGGCTTTAAAAATGTGAAAAACTACAAAGGTTCATGGCTGGACTGGGCTGAGCGCGAAGGATTACCCAAATAGGTTCACAATGTAATAGATAACATTTAACTCATTTGTTTAATATATATTTATTGAATTTAATTCAACATAAATAAACTAGATAACATATATATAATTTTTTTTGGCTATGAGATCACATAAATTAATACAATGCGATAAATACTATTTGGATTTGAGCTTTAAATATCTCCAATAACTTTAATCAACCTCCTCAACAGTGGGACCCTTGTAGTTGCCACCACCAAAACCTCCAGCCTGCGGACCACAATGGCCTGCTCGCGGATTACCATCCCCAGCTCCAGAGTTCTGCTGGTGCATCTTTGTCATGATTGGACTACAGAAATTGGTTAGCTCCTGCAATTTATGTTCGTACTCCTCCTTCTCGGCAGTCGTGTTGCCATCGAGCCACTTAATGGTCTCAGAGCACTTCTCGAGCACACTGCTGCGGTCTGACTGGCTGATCTTATCGCCAGCTTGCTCAGCAGCTTCCTTAACGCCAAAGACATAGCTCTCCAGCTGGTTGCGGGCTGCGATTCTGGTACGATGCTTTTCGTCCTCTTCGGCATACTGCTCGGCCTCGTTAACCATACGATCGATATCGGCTTGAGATAAACGACCCTTGTCGTTCTTGATGGTTATGTTTTTGGCATTGCCCGAGCCCATCTCCTTTGCATTCACATTAAGAATACCATTGGCATCCAGATCGAAGGTAACCTCCACTTTTGGCACTCCACGTGGTGCTGGCGGAATACCGGTCAGATTGAAGGTACCCAGCACATTGTTGTCCTTTGTCAGGGCACGCTCGCCTTCAAACACTTGGATGGTCACAGCCGGTTGGTTGTCCGCATATGTTGTAAAAGTCTTCGACTGCTTGCAGGGTATGCGGCTGTTTCGCTCTATAAGCTTTGTCATAACACCGCCAGCCGTTTCTATGCCCAGCGAGAGCGGTGCAACGTCCACCAGCAGCACGTCCTTGATAGCGCTGCTCTCATCGCCAGATAGAATAGCAGCCTGTATAGCTGCACCGTATGCCACAGCCTCATCAGGATTGATGGACAAATTGAGGCTTTTGCCACAGAAGAAGTTCTGCAGCAGGCTCTGCACCTTGGGAATGCGTGTTGAGCCGCCAACCAGAACGATGTCATGTATCTGATTTTTGTCCATTTTTGCATCATGTAGAGCCTTCTCCACTGGCTGCAGTGTGCTACGGAACAAATCGCCACAGAGCTCCTCAAAGCGCGCACGACTTATCTTTGTGTAGAAGTCGTGACCCTCAAATACGGCATCGATTTCAATTGTTGCTTCCGTGCTGGATGACAAGGTGCGCTTGGCACGTTCGGCTGCTGTACGCAGGCGACGCAGAGCTCTCGGATTGGAGCGCAGATCCTTCTTGTACTTGCGCTTAAACTCATCCGCCAAATGGTTAACAAGTCGATTGTCAAAGTCCTCGCCGCCCAAATGAGTATCGCCAGCAGTGGCTCGTACCTCAAACAAGGAGCCCTCGTCAATGGTCAGAATGGACACATCAAATGTGCCTCCACCCAAATCAAATATGAGCACATTGCGTTCGCCTTTGAGATTCTTGTCCAGGCCATAAGCCAAGGCAGCTGCAGTTGGCTCATTGATAATGCGCAAAACATTCAAGCCCGCAATGGCACCAGCGTCTTTGGTAGCCTGACGCTGTGAGTCGTTAAAGTAGGCCGGTACTGTGATGACGGCATCTTTGATGGTGGTGCCCAAGTAGGCTTCGGCTGTCTCCTTCATCTTGACCAGCACCATTGAGCTGATCTCTTCTGGGGCAAAGCGCTTCTCTGCGCCCTTAAACTCAACGCTCATCTTTGGTTTGCCGCCGTCGCTGATTACCTTAAATGGCCAGTGCTTCATGTCATCTTGTATCTTGGCGTCATCGAATTTGCGTCCAATCAAACGTTTGGCATCGAAGACCGTGTTCTTTGGATTCATGGCCACTTGGTTTTTGGCCGCATCACCGATCAGCCTCTCCGAGTCTGTGAAGGCCACATAGCTTGGCGTGGTCCGGTTGCCTTGGTCATTAGCTATTATCTCCACTTTGCCGTGCTGGAAAACACCAACGCACGAGTACGTGGTGCCCAAGTCAATACCAATAGCTGGCATTTCAATTTATTTTTTTCTCTTCACGAAAAATAGTCTTTTTTAAAATTGTTGTTTTTATAAATTGCTTTTACTTTTACTATTTTTTTGTTTAACTGCTTTGAACGAATTTCAGTTAGATTTAAGATTTTAAAATTCACTAGCTTTTTCAGCTATTTACTTTTGTTCGCTTGCTGTGTTTTTCACTTTGATTGTTTGTTTACAACTGTGCTGTGGTGGAAATCGACAGTCGTATTTATACCAAAATACCGAGAGGTGGAATTTTCTAGATTCCCCTTAATAGAAGAGTACAGAATGTTCGAGACGCTTCAGGAAAGTGCGAGAGTGAGGCAAACACATTCTGATATGGCTTTAAGGGGAATGTTTGTATACAAAACTGACCTGTTTAATATTTAATGCCGCGTGAATAGTATTGTGCTTGCATTTAAAATTGGTATTTAAATTTCAAATCACCAAACGCCTGGCAGTGTGTCTTGCATGGGTTTCATTTTTCTTTGTGGCTTTTAACCATTTATTTCATTAAGTTTTAAATATGGTGGAGTAAAATAAAATTTGCTCGTTGTTTTATAGTTAATATTGGCTAGAGAATAATTTAAAAATTGATTTGTGGTCTCGTTTTAGTCTGAATTGTTATCGCCGTACATGTATTTGCAATCTACTCATCCTTTTAAGCTATATTAAAAGTTTATTGGAATCTAGCTGCAATCCTCTTAAACTATATTAAATGCTTATTGGAATATAAATAAATCAAAACCTATTTATTAAAGCATAAGTTGGGGTTTCTATTTCTAGGATTTTTCCCCAAAAAAGTTATGTCATCGTATGCGCTAATTTTATGTTTGTAAATAAATATCTAAGTTAAAAAAGACCAGTTCTTAGGCTAAAAATTTAATGTTTTAACGTTGGGAAAATTAAAAAAAAAAAAAATATATCATGTTACTCAAAAATTTTTATTAAAGCATTCGATCTAGCATTTTCCTGGAAAAATAAATCCGAACATCCTGGAAAAATAAATCCGTTTAGCGAAATCACGAACCAACTAACCACAGTATTTTTTTCCTTAGTATTTAATCGAAACATGAAAGTGTTTCGATAAGTTATTGGCTTCGATTATTGTTTTTTAACCTTAGCATTTTGCAACACTAACAGAAGTTCGCAGTGATTGTCAACAAAAAAGAGAAGCTTCTTGGCGGAAAGTTATTTTGCAAAATATACAAAAAATTACTGTTTTTTGTGTGATTTGAATCTTTAATCTGTTACCATGGCCGACGACGATGAGGAAATAGCTCAAAGAGTGGTGGCACCCCCTGCCCCCAAGCCAGATGAAGAAACTGCATTTCTACAGTTCATCGAAATGGAAAACTTTAAGTCCTATCGTGGCCACATTGTTGTTGGCCCTTTAAAGCAATTTAATGCCGTTATTGGACCCAACGGCTCTGGCAAATCGAACTTCATGGACGCCATTAGCTTTGTTATGGGTGAAAAGACATCTAGTCTGCGTGTCAAGCGACTAAACGATTTAATACATGGCTCATCAATCGGCAAGCCTGTAGCCCGCAGCTGCTATGTGACGGCGAAATTTATTTTGGGTGGAGAAAAGCATATGGATTTTCAACGTGCCGTAATAAGTGGCTCCTCTGAGTATCGAATCAATGGCGAGGTACACATTGCTAAAATATTTTGTAGTATTTTTATGTAAAATGCACTTTCAGAGTGTTTCGAGCAACACTTATCTCAACAAGCTGGAGAAACTGGGCATCAATGTGAAGGCTAAGAACTTTTTAGTGTTCCAAGGCGCTGTAGAGAACATAGCAATGAAAACTCCCAAGGAGCGCACTGCACTCTTTGAAGAAATCAGCGGGTAAGCAGCGACACCCAATCCATGTTAAAGTGTTGATTACATTATTTGTTTTTCTTGCAAGTTCGGGCCTTTTGAAGGATGACTACAATCGTCTTAAGCAGGAAATGATTGTTGCCGAAGAGGAGACGCAGTTTACATACCAGAAGAAAAAAGGCATTGCTGCCGAGCGCAAGGAGGCGAAACATGAAAAAATGGAAGCCGAACGCTATACACGCTTGCAGGATGAATATGTACGCAATTCAATTGCAATTGATAGCTAATTGTTCTATAATTTCTTAAATTGTCTGTTTTCAGAATGAAAAACAAGTTGAATACCAATTGTTTCGTTTGTTTCACGTTGAGAAGGACATACAAAAGTACAATGCCGATTTGGAGGTTAAGCAACAGGAGTTGAAAGCTGTGGAGCTTCGCAAGGAGGCAGCAGATGAGGTGCTTCGTGAAAAGAAAAAAGATGCAGGAAAGATAACACGAGATTTGGCCCGGATAGATCAGGAGATACGCGAATTCGAGACGCAACTGAATAAGCGACGTCCTTTATACATAAAAGCAAAGGAAAAAGTGGCACATTGCAAGAAAAAGCTGGTGTCGTTGCAGAAAACCTTAGAGACAGCTCGCGAGGCGGACAATGCCCACCAGCTGGACATACAAAAGCTGGAAAAGCAATTGAGCGATGTGGAAGTATTAAAAAAGCGATTCGAGGATGAGATCGAAAATGAGTCTCAACGGCGTGGCAAGAGCGTCAATATGGAAGAGGGCCTAGTACAGGAATACGATCGTCTTAAGCAGGAGGCCGAGGCAACCGCCACACAATACCGCTCCGAATTGGACTCAGTTAACCGTGAACAGAAATCGGAACAGGATACGCTTGATGGTGAAACTAATCGTCGGGCGTCTGTGGAAGAGTCCTACAAAAAGCTTTCACTACAGCGAGAAGAGGCTGTCAAGCGACGAGACAAGCTAATGGATCATATTAAATCCTCTCAGGCAGCACTTGAGGAGCAAAACCGCATCAAGGATGAGCTGCGACGTGATGTGGGCAGCTCCAAGGAGAAAATTGCCGAAAAGCAGCGAGAGCTGGAGAATGTTCGGGATCAGTTGGGCGATGCTAAGAGTGACAAGCACGAGGATGCCCGTCGTAAAAAGAAACAAGAGGTGGTCGAATTATTCAAAAAACAAGTACCCGGCGTCTACGATCGAATGATCAACATGTGTCAGCCAACTCATAAGCGCTACAACGTTGCCGTCACCAAGGTGCTGGGCAAATTTATGGAAGCCATCATCGTGGACACTGAGAAGACAGCTCGCCATTGCATTCAGGTATGCTTATATTTGATTTAAAAAGAATTTTTGATATTAAAGATGAATTATTTTGCAGATCCTCAAGGAGCAAATGTTGGAGGTGGAAACTTTTCTGCCACTGGACTACTTGCAAGTGAAACCATTAAAGGAGCGACTGCGCAACATCAGTGATCCGCGCAATGTGCGTCTGGTCTTTGATGTGCTCAAGTTCGAGCCCCAAGAGATCGAGCGTGCCGTTCTGTTTGCCACTGGCAATGCCCTAGTGTGCGAAACGCCAGAGGATGCCATGAAAGTTGCTTACGAAATTGATCGATCACGTTTCGATGCTCTTGCCTTGGATGGCACATTCTACCAAAAGTCCGGCTTGATCTCTGGTGGCAGTCATGATTTGGCACGTAAGGCCAAACGCTGGGACGAAAAGCATATGGCACAGCTTAAGATGCAAAAGGAACGCCTTAACGAGGAGCTCAAGGAACTGGTAAAGAAGTCACGCAAACAAAGTGAACTTGCAACTGTAGAGTCGCAGATCAAGGGTCTTGAAAATCGTCTCAAGTACAGCATGGTGGATTTGGAGTCATCGAAAAAGTCAATAAGCCAGTATGATAGCCAGTTGCAACAAGTGCAAGGTCAGCTAGATGACTTTGGGGTACGTTTTGAACAAAAAACTTTAGTGCAATAAAAATCGTATCTACTTTTAAATTCGCAGCCCAAAATTAGCGAAATCGAGCGCCGCATGCAGGATCGCGAAGAGCACATACAAGAGATTAAAGAGAACATGAATAATGTGGAAGACAAAGTGTTTGCAGCTTTCTGTCGGCGGCTGGGTGTAAAGAACATACGCCAATACGAAGAGCGTGAGCTCGTTATGCAGCAGGAACGGGCCCGGAAACGTGCCGAGTTTGAGCAGCAAATCGATGGTATTAACAATCAGTTGGACTTTGAGAAGCAAAAAGATACGAGAAGTAAGTTGAATGTTAGCAAAAATGAACTCGCATTAAATATGAAATCACATTTATAGAGAACGTTGGCCGCTGGGAACGTAGCGTACAGGATGAGGAAGATGCTTTGGAAGGCTTAAAAACGGCTGAGGCGCGGTATTTAAAGGAAATGGATGAGGAAAAGGAAAAAATGGAAAAGTTCAAGCAAGAAAAGCAGGCTAAAAAGCAAGCTGTCGATGACATGGAAGAGGACATTTCTAAAGCTCGGCGCGATGTGGCGAATCTGGCAAAAGAAATACACAATGTGGGCAGCCAGATGTCATCAACGGAGTCCAAAATCGAGGCCAAGAAGAATGAAAGACAAAACATCTTGTTGCAGGCCAAAGTAGGTATATTACACTTTTTGAAGGAATTTTGCTAACACATAATTTATCTTTTTAAAGACCGATTGCATTGCGGTGCCTTTGCTCAAGGGCTCACTGGACGACGCTGTGCGACAGAGTGAAGTAGATAGTCTCGAACCCTCGACGTCCATGATGAACGAAAATCTGTAAGTTACTCTTTACTCGTTTAACGCACTAAAAATACTCACATATATTTTATTGTAGCATTGAGGTAGACTATAGATCGCTACCACGCGAGCTGTGCAAACTGAAAGATGACTCCGCCTTTAAAAAGACGAATGAGCAGCTTCAGAAGGATCTGCAAGCCAAACTGGATGTCCTTGAGCGCATACAAACTCCAAATATGAAGGCCATGCAAAAACTAGATCTGGTCACAGAAAAAGTTCAGTCGACAAACGAAGAATTTGAGAACGCGCGACGCAAAGCCAAAAAGGCTAAAGCGGCATTCGAAAGAGTCAAAAACGAGCGATCCTCACGATTTGTGCAATGCTGTCAGCATATATCAGATGCAATCGATGGTATTTATAAGAAACTGGCACGTAATGAAGCCGCCCAGGCATACATTGGACCCGACAATCCCGAGGAGCCCTACCTGGATGGCATCAATTACAATTGTGTGGCTCCAGGTAAACGCTTCCAGCCTATGAGCAACTTGAGTGGCGGTGAAAAAACAATTGCAGCACTTGCTTTACTCTTCTCTACACACAGGTGAGTGACAACTACATATATATTTTTGCCTTAAAGGATAATATTTGCATCATATTTTCTTTCTTCAGCTATCATCCAGCGCCATTCTTTGTACTTGACGAGATCGATGCCGCTTTAGATAACACAAATATTGGCAAAGTCGCCTCCTATATTAGAGATCATACAACTAATTTGCAAACAATTGTCATCTCACTTAAGGAAGAGTTTTATGGTCATGCTGATGCATTGGTTGGCATCACACCAGCGGTATGTGATACAATTGACGTAAGCTATTCAAATTAAACAATTTTGCTTTTACTTTGCAGGAAGGTGACTGTCTAATATCCAATGTCTATATTATTGACTTGACCTGCTATGAGGATAAATGAGAGGAACACTTTTCACGGAAATATTAATAAGTTTTAATTTAAATTTAAGCAGACAAAAGTTACAATTTCCATTAAATAAAACATAATTGTGTATCCAATAGTTGAAAAGCTGATTTATTCTATCACTGGGGACTTAATTTTCTCGTGCTAAATAATT
This sequence comes from Scaptomyza pallida, assembly GCA_018152965.1. Taxonomy (NCBI): domain Eukaryota; kingdom Metazoa; phylum Arthropoda; class Insecta; order Diptera; family Drosophilidae; genus Scaptomyza; species Scaptomyza pallida. Next base: position 8,328,790 of record JAECXP010000004.1, on the reverse strand, counting down.
ATATTTTTGAAACTAGTTTGCAGGATAATTTTATTGCTAGCCCTGGAAGTATGCTATATATATTTTTTTGATATTTTTATTTATTTATCTATATATTAATAGGCTAAGCCTTTTTTAGTAATCCCTTTTTCCCCTACTTCCCGTTAACCGATTTTGAAACGGAATATACCATTCGATTCGTATTAATTTGTAGATGTGCAGAATATGAAAAAAAATTGAATTATTATTATTATAATTAATTATTATTAATTCGAAAATCTGCTGTATTTATATAGAACTGCTTTATGCATATATACTGCTTTCTACACTGCTTGCTATGTTGTGCAACTGCTTGGTGTGTGCACTGGCTAGCGTCCAGGGCTGCAAACTTAAAGTACAATTCGCGCGGTTGAATTTAATTTGTTCTATATATTTAATTTGTTATCTTCTATATATTAATAGGCTAAGCCTTTTTTAGTAATCCCTTTTTCCCCTACTTCCCGTTAACCGATTTTGAAACGGAATATACCATTCGATTCGTATTAATTTGTAGATGTGCAGAATATGAAAAAAAAATTGAATTTGACAATGTTACCTGTTAAGTTCAGGTAAACGAGAAATACGTATATGAAGCATACGAAACGGAAACAACAACAATTTCATTGCGCCACAGAGACGCTGGCAGCGTAGCACACAGCACAGGCAGCAGCTCTGTTGCGGGGGATTTTCCCCCACTAAGCGATCCTAGTTATTAGAGTTAGGCTAATTTAAAAAACTGAGCCTAACTATTTGGTAATAGCACTGGCTACGAGGCCTTTGGCTATGTGTGCTTTCTTAATTTAGGTTTATTATTAATAATTAATACTATTATTATTTACATTTTTACATATTTACATTATTTGTTTGATATACTTACGAAAATTCCATTAAGTTTTAAATTAAAAAAAGAACACGTTTTGTTTTCTTTTAAAATAGTTTCTGCAACTTTAATAATTTCCTTTATTAGACTTCTTGGTTGGTAGGTTGGTTGTACTGTAATGTAAGTTTGATTGTTGAAGAAAATTATATGTACACTGGTCGGCATATATATTTTGTCATAGTATTCATTTGACTATTAGACTCTTGATCTAAGTACCGGTGCATTGTTCGAACTGAAAATGATGATAAAAGAGAAGTGCAAATTAATAACTGTAAATATGCAAAATATTTCGTCAATTGTGTTTTGTTTTTTCGTTCTGCTGATAAGAATGCCAGCAAGCAACGATTTTAGCAGTGGCATATATATTTTGTCATTGCGTGATTTAGTTGTTTCTAGGCAAGCTGAAAGTGTTGTTCAAGAATATTATTTCAAGTTTTCATTAATATTGGATAAAGTCGATTTTTTAATATTTAAAATGGTTAAAAAATCTGAGCTGAGCGCCAAAATAAGATCGGAAATTGTGATCAAATATAACTTGGGTGTTTCTGTAATAAACATCGCTGAGGAATATAATTTATCTCGTCAGACCATTTATTATCAAATCAATAAATATAAAAAATTTAATGATGTGATCAATGTTCGCCGTAAAGGCAGAAATCGAAAGACTGGAGCTCATGAAGACCGTCTTATCGTCCGTGCTTTTAAGAAGGACCCTTTAAAAACACCAAAGGCTGTGTCCTTAGAGTGGGAAGAGACTGCATCCACTTCCATAAGTGAGAGAACAATACGCAGGCGTTTGATTGAAGCAGATATGAAAACATATATTGCAAAGCCAATTCCTTTTATCACCCCTAAAAATAAACTAAAGCGTTTGGAGTTCGCGAAAAGATACATCACCAAGCCCGCTTCATTTTGGCGTAATGTCCTGTGGACAGATGAGAGTAGTTTTGAATTCCACGCATCTCAAAAGAAAGTTTTTGTAAGAATTAACAAGAATTACCGTAAAAAAAATGCTCCTGTGTGTCAAAGAGTAAGCCATGGGGGTGGAAGCGTAATGTTCTGGGGTTCAGTTTCATATAATGGTGTGGGAGACTTGGTTCCCATAGACGGATCCATGAATCAGAACCGATATTTAGAAACCTTAAACGATTATGCATTTCCCTCCGGCGACAGATAAATAGGAAAAGAATTTATTCTCCAACAGGACAACGCTCCTTGCCATAAGGCCAGAATGATTACTAGGTTTTTAAGAGATGTCGGGGTGGAAACTCTCGATTGGCCGCCACAAAGTCCTGATTTAAACATTATTGAAAATGTGTGGTCGCTAATAAAGCGAGAAAGAAGCACTGATCTGACCAGGACAAAAGCAGAAACCGTCACTGAGGTTACAATGAATTGGAAAGAGGTTCCCTTAAAATACCTTCAAACCTTGGTCGATTCCGTTCCGAATCGCCTGCAAAAGGTCATAGACACCAAAGGAGGGTATATTTTTTATTAATTTCCAGTTTCAAATAAATTTATAAAACAAATTAGTTAATTAAGATGAAAAAAGAAATTTTGTCAAAATACTTATGCCACCCATGAAATGACTTAGTTTTTAGTTTTAATTCAATTAAAAATCTAAATGAATGTTAAAAATGAAAATTTGTTACATTTATAATTTAATACAATGTAACTAAATGAATTATGTACAATCCATAAATATTTCTATATTTCGCCATGACAAAATATATATGCCGACCAGTGTATGGAGTGGTGATAATGGTTGTGTTTTTGTATAGTATATATACATCAATATCATGTACAAATGTAAAACAACAGGGTTTTTATTTTTTTGTTTCAATATTTACTTTTCTCTTTTTTTTTTCTTTTCTTCATTTAAAAAAACTTGTATTTCTTGATGAACAAAAACAAACAATTTGATTATTCAGTTTTCTTTTTTTGTGGTTTTATAATAATTGTTAAATAATCATTTCAAACAGATAAATATAGTTAACTCTAGCTGGTGCTGGCTGGTTGTTGTTTTTGGCTATTATTCGTTTTCTCATCCATATAAATACAAGCAAGGGGGCTTAAATATGTAAAGGCTGCTACGGCATTCCATAAGCTGTAACTTGATTCGTTTTAAATACAATTGATGTATTGAGTGAGGATTATTTGGGGCTTTCGTTACTAGAATTAGGATTTCAATTTGAGAATGGGGGCTGATGACCAAACTATATACATACAAACTAAAATGTTCATGGCATTTCATACATATATACAGTTGACTTTGTAAATAAAATTGTTTGTTTGCAAATACAAAGATTTGTATTATTATTGGGGCTAAAATGTTTTGGGCTTTAAGGAGTTGGGTTGTTAGTCTTGGTATTGTAAGGTATTCCATTTTATATCATCAATCTCTTTAATAGAGATATATATGATAACATCAGGGCCTGCTGTCCTTGTTGTTGTATTTGTTGTTTTGTGCCTGTTGCTCTTTATGTATTTGTGAGTGTTGATGTTGTTGTTGTTGCTTCTGTTGATGTTGTTGTTGTTGTTGTGTGTGTTGTTGCATTATTGTTGCTCCATTTGCTAGCGACTAAATCATCTGTTTGTTTCTTTTTTATTGTTTTTGTTTTGTGTTTGTAGTTATTCACTGAATTTCAGCTTTTCAATGCGCCTTTATTACTGCAAAATATAAGAAAACAAAATTCATGTTTATAAAATTAGTAAAACATCATCTCATCATTAACGTCGCCACGAGCCCATTTCCCAAGCTTGAGAATTTTGTAATTTATATGAATTATTATTTGGCACTGGTTGCAAGCTGTGGGGCCTAAGGCAAGGCAAGGCAATTTTTGAGTTGCAGTTTTAAAGGTTAGGATATAGTGAACATATTTGGTTGACTTACATTGAAACGTATTTAAGGCTATCACAGTGTATCTTATACTCCATTGCAGTTGTTAGAGGTATATTTAATATCCTGCGTAACGTATCACGGATACGTGTTGTACTGGTCATATCAGTGGCAGTCCGATTCCATACTGATAAGCTATCCTCCTGCATTGAACAAGAATTTTAAAATCATTAATATTGTATACTAAATGGTAAGGGTTATATCCTAGCATGCCTGAAAGCCATTATATCTGTAGTATGCCATATAAAGAGAAAAAATACATTTTTATCTTTTTTGTTTTGTTTAATAATTTTTATTTTTCAATCAATGTAAGTAAATCATTTTGATGTCGGACCAATCGAATATGTGAAATGAAATAACACAACAAATTCTTGATTTCTAACACAAATGGCAAAAAAACAATTATCTTAATTTCAAAATGTTTCATTTGTTATTCGTTTTTTAATGCATTTTTATATTATTATTTTATTTTTGGATTTGGTTATCGCACTTGAAATTTGTTGTTGACTCGTTTCTCGTTTTATATATATATATTTGTTTTACCATTTTTTGTTGATTTCGATTTTTTGTTTTCATTTTATATTTATAATTATGTATGTATATAAGACTAACACTTAATTGTAATGTTTATTTGTTACTTTTCAATAATTAACTAAATTGTCTAAAGAGGAAAAAATATATATATGTATGTATGTATGTATATAGATGGTAAGAAATGTTTTTTTTTTTTAATATGAAGTATTACACGGCTCTTTTTAATATATATATATATAATTTGTATATATCTTGTGTTTTTGTATTATTATTTTTTAAACATTTTTTTTTTTAACAATTATGAGTATTTGCTCAAAAACTTTGAGTTGAACCGTATTTGTTTTGTTTATTTTTTAATAATTTTTAATAAGTACAGTTTGTAAGTTTTCTTTTTAAGTTTTGATTTAAGGGTGTGTGTGTGTGTAGTGTGTGTGTGTGTATATATTTAACTGTGTGCAACTAAATGATTTTCTTTCGCTTTTTTTCGTTACCTTTTCTCAGAACTTTATTTATTTATATTTTAGTATGTATACAATTTTTAATTTATAGTTATGTATGTATGTATGTTATTTCATATTTATATATATATCTGTAGGCGTGTATAGGCATTGTTTATTTTTTATACGCTTTTCAATTGCACATTGATTACTTTAATATTTTGTAAATATTAAATATACTTTTTTGAAGTAGCAATTTCAATGCTCTTTTGTTTTTATGTATTAATTTTTGCTAATTCATTTTTATATATGGACTAAATATATATAATTATGTATATATATATATTTTGTTATGTGTAACTTTTAATTAAAATATATATGTTTATATATGTATAAATATTATCATTTATTTATGCTCATGTTAATTGTTTTACTTTTTCTGTACTCATACTACTGCTGTTCCACTTGTTAATCATGTTTTTTCTTTCAGTATTATTGCTTTTTTCGAATATACATACATCATATACATAATACATATGTGAATCCCATTTTTCATTCATTTGATTTATTGTGTGTGCGTGTGTGTATGTGTGATTATGTGTCTGATTTTGTCTGTATTTGTGTGTGTTTTTTTTTTGAGAAAGGATTTCAAGGATTTTAAGTGCTAAATTTGTGTCTTTTATTGCCGTCGTTTTTTTGTTTTTTAATTTTTAATATTATATATTTTTTAGTTTTTGCTGATTGCTGTTTTGAGTGTTTGAAATGCTTCGATATGCCTGGAATTATTGTTGGTAAGTAACTGTTCCCAATGCAATCTCGCATTACATTGGGCGAACACATCATCATCATCATCATCATCCTTATCTTCATTATCATCATGTTGCATACAGTGCGCGTCGTGTGCCACAAAAGCTGATTGCAAGCTGAGACATTCAAAAATATGTTTACGGACTCATTGTTTGATGTTTTTGTTTCATTCTCAACATGAAATCAGCTTTTATTGAATTTTAATTGTTTAATTGGGCATTCTCTCTAGAGAACTTTGCTTGAATTTTATTCAATTTTAAAGTACACAATTTTACGAGTCAAAAAACAAATTGTTTTTTTTTTTTCTGTTTATGAAACTCACTTTCTATGCAAATATATAATTTATTTTTTTATTATTAATTGTTTATTTTTTTTTTGGTTTTTTGCATATAAATATTGAAATTTATGTAACTAGTTAATTATATTAAAATTCTAATGTTTATTAATTGAACTTCTGCGCTTAAATTGTTTTTGGTTTTTAGTTTCTTTTGTTTTTTAGTTTGCTCCATTTGTTATTTGTATTTGTTGTTGTTGATGAAGAAATAAAAAATTTGTTTTTAGAAATGGAAAAAAAAACACAAGAAAAACTTTGTCAAAAATATACACTGACGTCATTATATATTTCATATTTTTATATAATTGTTTTTTATTGCGAATTAAAACTTAAAGCTAAGCAACTAATTAATTTAACAATATAAATAACAAAAACTAATACAAAACTAATATTTATATCGACGCGCCATAATTTTGAGCGTGGCAAAAAGAAAGCTAAACAAACAAATTCATTAAAAAATATATACTTTTTAAATTAAAAGTAAACTGGTTTTCTTTAGCGTTTTTCCTTGTTTGCTGCATTGTGAAGAGTGGAAGAAATGCGATTTATGTAGAAAACTAAAATATATTTTGTTACAGTGTATATGTATGTATGTAAGCCGTTAACAGTATAAGTACATACATATATATTATGTATTATAATTTTTGTGTGTTATTCTCTTTAATATATATAATTTCTTAATATTTCGTTATAATGTACAAAAGTAGTAGTATTTTTTTTTTTGGAAGAAAAACGTGCAAAATTTTTTTTTATTTTGGAAATTTGAATATGAACAACAAGGCTGTATATAGCTTATATAAAAACTGTGTATAACTGACACTGAATCAATATACATACATATGTATATCTCAAGCCGATCTTATAGAGTAGGAAACACACACACAAGAACTAAAACCAAAGACATTTAATTATTTAATGACAAATTTGACGCTAATTGGTTTTATTTTTTTGTTTAGTTTTTATCATTCATATTTGTTTATCTAATGGTTTTTTATTTTTCGCACAACATTTACATTTTGTTAATATGGGCAAAGCTAAATTTTTGAAAAATTTACAATTCTAGTTTTCGGTTTTTTGTTTTTCCTTTGAAGTAGAAAAAAACGCATTTTCTTTTTATTTTTATATCATTTGTTGTTGTGTTTATTTATGTTTGTATATATGTACGTATTATATAAATTTGTAATTCAAAAATCTACTTAATAAAATTGTTTTTTAATCGTTTGTTTGTTGGTTAACATTTTTGTTATTAAGGTTTGTTGGTTTACTATCTTTATACATATATAGATTTTTTTTTATTTTTTAATTTATATATTTATATATGTATAACATCACATTATAATAATTACTAATTAATAGTTTTTTTTAAATTTGCTTTTTGTTTTTTATGCATTTTGCTTTTCATTTATAAATGTAGTTAATGCACAAATACTAAAAATGTCGTAATAAATATTTGTTTTTGCTTTGTTTTTTTTTTTTGTTTATTAAATTTTCAAAAAACGTATAATTTTGTTTATGTTGCTATTGTTTGTTGTTGTTGTTATTGTTGCACAGTTATAACATATTATAATAATTATATTGACTATTTACATGAGGAAATTTCGAAATAATACAAATTCAACACATTTTACATATATATGTATATACCATATATACTACAATATATATACTATATAGCACGCAAATTATTAGATGATGAAAGCATCCTACATAGCACACAACAACATCAAAATGGAAACACGTGCTTGGACTATTAAGAAAACAGAGCCTACGCTGGCTCCGCTGTGTCCCCTTTACCCCCTTCTTGTTGCCCAAGCAACACTCACACACACACACACACACATAGACACAAATGTTCCGAATGCTTGCTTCAATTTCATTTAGAAGCCGTTAGGTGTTAGGGGCGTCGGGGCATAGCATTGAGGTGTCCTTTAGTTTGCCTCTTTTAATTTTCCACAGCTTCTTTCACCGCACCGCACGCGTTAATTAGTCAAGAGGGGGGTAACAAGTGCTCCTTTCCGCTCGGTTCTCTGGGCATCCTGGTGTACCTGCCTGCCTGCTGATTGCTACGTGACCCATCTCTCCACTCATCCAGCTGTAGTTGTTCTTAACTTGGTTTTCATCTGCAAGCGAAATATGAATAAAAACGAATGAGTTGAATTTACAATTGGTTTTTGTGCCAAATGCCTCGTAATACTCTTTGCCCCTTGCGCCCTTTGGGGATGGATGCACCTAATCCGTTTGGTTAGCCACAAAACTAACTGCAGGCCATAAAGCGTATACTTGTTGTTCGCACAGTGTGCGCCTAAAAGTAGGCAAAAGCGACAAACGAGCTAAGGAAACGGAATTATCAATGTGGCCATGTCTGTAACAACGAATACGTGTGTGTGTGTGTGTGTCTGTGTGGGTGTCTCAAATAGGTCAAGCAACAGGATATCACACTCGCCATATCCTACGCCCACTTTTCATGTCTCTATCTCTTTTGGACATGCTTCAGTTGCGGTTTTAAATATGTGTTTGTGTGTGTGTATGTGTGTGGGTGCAAGTGGATGCACGTGTGTGTGGCAGCCCTGACATTGTCACCCACCGGAGACCTGCTCACACATGCAACAATGTACATGGTGCATATGCCACATACACGACGTGCTTATTAGTTGGGAAGCAAAAAATGGCAATAGAAATGTCGAAAGACAAAGAACAAAAGAAAATTGTATTTAAAATTGAATTAACTTATGAATTTTCTAGCAGATTCTCTAATTATTTCGAGAAACTTCTCTATGTCAATACGAGATTTAACAAAAATTCTCTGAAGAGTCTTTAGTAAGGACATAAGACACCAAAAGAGATTCTTGCTTTTCCAGGAAATTAACTCAAGGATAAGTCAAGGCACGAACACATATTTGCATATTTCCACGAAATTTCTGGCTGATTACGCAACAAGTAATAATAATAACATATAAGTATAGTATTATTAGACATCCTTGTAAGTTGAGCCTCTTAAAATAGATTGCATAATGCAACGATTATCTCATAGTTATTCCTTCTTCTGTGTCATATGCATCCCACACACACACACACACTTCAACTTGTTGTTCTGGCGCGTGCTAGAATGTTTTTTTGTTTTTTTTTTTTTTATCAATGTGGCTTTGGTTATTTAATTTGGTGCCAAGAAGGAAGGCATCGCGCTAACAAGATGACATCAGCTGTTGCTATGCGCGCCACATTTTGCGTCATCAGACGCCTCAAAGTGCCCCCAATGACGATGACGATGATGACGCGTCGTGACTGCACTAGCCCCAAGCACACCAATATCAATTTGGCATATTCATTGGAAATTCCAAGTTTAGCCCACACATAAGGGCAGACACACACACACACTAACACAACCACATAACAAGGCAACAAGAAGCGTAGTAAATGTCAAAATGCATCCTGGCGCATAACTTATTGGATTTTAAGCTCGAAACTAACACACATACGAACTACATTTATTATTAGCAATTCGTTAAAATTGGAAGAGCTTCAATTTCCGTAACAGAAACCGAAAATGTTAATTTTGGTTAAGCTATTTTCGGAATGTTTTGGGCATAATTCATAGATTTATATCGATGCTGACTATAAATATCAAAGTGTTCTTGGCTTATATTAGTCCAATTTACATTAGAGCTGTAATATACATATAAACATTTTGCTGCTTTTCATTTCGCCCACGCATTTCACTTGAACATTAAGCTGGAAAATCTGGCAACCAATTAGTTCGCCTAAAAATAGAAACAAGCCACAAAATGAAATATTGAGCCAATTGCCAAACAGGATACGTATGCTCAAGGGCTAAACATAATTAAAATTGCATTAAATTATATATATTAGATTCGTTGCCAGCAATCACTGAGCACAGCTCGTTTCCGGTTCAAGCAAGAACTGAAAACTTACGACAAAAAAAAAGTTAAGAGATAAAACTGAGATTGACAAGAACGACCAGCAGAGCGAAGACCATCAATGGGCGCATTGACGGCACACTGACTTTGACATGACAGTTTAATTGAGGGGACAGCAGCAAAAGCACCAGCAGCAGCATCAGAGCATCAGCCTTGCACTCGTCAAAGTTGCTCCAGTTGCCAACTTGATGTCAAAAGGCGATGGGGCAAGAGAGAGAGAGAGCGATAGAGAGAGCAAAAGCGCGCAAAATATGTAAATTAGTTTGATTGGGCAAATTGCGGGATGGGAACGGGATGGCTGGAGGGGGTGGCACTCTGTTGGAAAGCTGTTGACTAAATTTAATATTTATGACTTTGGTTTTGGCCCCAAAAGAAAAGAAAGAAGCAAAAAAAAGCAAAACACAACTGAGCCAATTCCACTTTTGGTCTGTGATGGGGGCTTAGAGCAGCTCGATTTGCTTTAAATGGTTTAATTTGTTCGGTTCTGTGACTGTGCGCAAACAATTGAGCAGCACTGTATACATACATATATACATGGAAATATGCAAAGCTCTTGCTTGACAAAGTGAAAGGGCTGCTATAAGCCAGCAGTTATGCTCTTGGATTGGTCAGTTGTGGTATGAAACCAGGTGAATACACACGCACACAGAGACACCTACACACACAATATATATATAGGGTAAATCTCCTTTGAGGTTGATGTTTGGGGTGTTTCAATCACTTGGCGCGTGCTAGGGATTTGCGGCTGTTTTTGTGCCCTTTTTGGCCCAGACCCTAAACCCATTGTTTCCTCTATGTGTGTGTGTGTGTGTGTTTCCTTGTACTATTTGCATCACAAATTATGCGACACAAAGGTCTCAAAGCTGTCTGTCGCTACTCAATGGCAAATGTGCATCGTGGCAAATGCTGCATACATATAACTCAATTAGAGTGCGGACTCTGCTAACGACCGCACCACACTTAAACCACCCAACCACCAACCACCCACCCGCAACCATCAACAGCAGACATTCTGTGACTATAAATGGTCAGATATGAGTGGAGCGTCGCGTGCAGCAAATCAAGGACATTGCTCGATGGACAACATAGACCGCAAAACGCATTGATCAAATTGCATAGCCCTAACCCAAGCACAAACACAAACGCACCTGTTTAAATAGACAGAGCTAACATATGCAAATTAGCCCAGGCCAGGTGTTTAGTGTCCCATATATAGACACATTAGGTACATATGTACCAAAAGTATACACAAAATGTATATATATATATGTGTGTGTGTGTGTGCTCATGGATTATCGATATGAAACGTCAATGTCATCCGCGTCATTGCAACAAATCCCAAGGAATTTATCAGCAGTCAGTCGTGCGCAGCATTTGCGCAATTAAAATCAGCAGCTGCAAGTCCTGTGATTTACAATTCGTAATCCGGCGTGAAAAAAAGCTATAAAAAGAATCACTGATTGTGCTAAAAAAAAAATACCCTGTAAAGTCCCAAAACTAAACGGGAAAAAGTACAATATAAAGCTGTTCCACATATGACTAATATGATTTTGGGGATTTTCCTATAAAAAAACTTTCTTTATAAGTTCCATTATATACACAAAACAGCACTCTGGTCACACTGCAATTCCAACCTATATACTTTGCTTAACATAAATCACAAAATTTAAGCGATTTTAAAGCTTTGATTAACATCCTTACTCAGTAACAGCATTAAAAGGACATGAATTTGATAAACAACTTTAAGAACTAAAAAAAAGCGACAAAGCTGCAAAGCTGATCAAATTAAATCATCTTAAGCTCAACATTGTAGCCAAATGTACAATGATCCCAGTTACTGCGAGAGAGGGCGATGGGCGAGGGAGCGATGTCGTCTAATCCGGCACAGTGGTTGTGGACAAAACTAGTAAAATGACAGCGAAACTAAATAGCATAGCATAGTTGTAGTTGTGTACTATGCTATGCTGATAAGAACAATCCAATGACAAACAAACAGGACAACAATAGTTTCAGGCTTTGAGCACTCTCATCCTGTCGCTGTCCCTCTCTCTCTCTCTCTCTCTCACTCGCCAGCAGGCAATTTGTGTGCGTCGTCCCCAGCGTACACGTAAACCAATTTTAACGGTTTAACTTTTTGCTTGGGTTTACAGCACAGTCCAACCAAACACACCCCCCAGTGCGTAAGTGTGTGCGTAGTTTAGTGTATGTATATGTGTGTGTTTGTGTGTCTATGTGGATATTATGCTGTGCCATGTTTGTTTACAATGCTTTTATGTTTGCACAAATGACGTCCGCTTCTCGGACCATGTGCCATTTCCCCACAAGCAAAATACACATACACACACATATACATATATATACATATACATATATAGTTCTAACGGAATTTTGCGTATTCAAGTGCTTTTGTTGTCTGTATGCTTGCAATACCCTATAAACTAATAAAGTGAGAGAAGCATATTTCTATCATAACTTTGTGTAGAGGGAATAAAAATATATTAGGAAAAATGCCTAAATATTTCTTACTGTTGAAGAGAATTTTTACATAATATCTCTACATACTTTATCCACAACGTAATATTATACGTCTTCATCTTGGCTAACCACTGGGTAACCCAAATTTCTAGCATTGCAACACTTCATCTAAGATGATTTGTACGTGCGTGTGTGTGTGTGTGTGGGTAAAAGAGATAGCCTAAGTATTCCATAAGAGAGTTATGCTGTTTTTGTGTCTGTGTGTGTGTAGAATGTTGTATCTGTGACTTATTGTTATGCTGCCACAGTGCCCAATTTATGACTCGAGGTCGGCTTCAATGGCTTTCACAAACCGAACCGAAAGCCAAGCCAAGCAAACAAAACTCCAGCAGCTAGCTTCACCCTCAACAACACAGTGTGCGCACAGTGGGACCTTAAAAATAGACACACAAGCCAACTGAATGTTGAGTGTTTCTTGCTCTCCTCAGGCATTCTCTCTTTTGCGCTATGTAAAATGGAATGCGAAATGTGAAAACAGGCAACAAAAGATAGACGAAATGTTGCAGCTCGTTGTGTTTGAACCTAGGACTGCCATAAATACATTGGGTCTTAGTCTCTGGAGCACTCTCCACACTCTGGGATTAAACTCTGGCAGCGTCTTAGCTCGGCTATAGTTAAGGATTTTCCTTTGGCAGCGAATGGGTTGCAGGGCTGGGGGCGTAAGAGTATCGGTTTCCGTTTCGTCCCTTCGCACTTTCGCAATTCGTTTGTGTGTGTAGCGCGCGCTTTCATTAAAAGTTGCCAACTTATGCGATTTGCTTTAAGCTGCCTCTGCTTTCTCTGTGTGTATTAAATCAATTTTGTCTACGGCCTTTTAAATTGGCTTTCAAGACCTGTGTGCCTGTGTGTGTGGTGTGTGTGACGGCGGGGTGTGGCAATGTCGCAATGTTTATGCAAAAATGTTGCATAAATTATTATACAAAAAAGTGCTGCATACTTTTAGGAATTCAAAAATTTTTGCCAGCCAAAAGAAAAGATGAGCGTAAAGGGGCGGGGGCATGTGGGTGTGGCTGGCCGTGTTTGTTGGTGACAAAAGGCAACAACAACCAGTAACAACAACAACAACAACAAAAGGCACGCAGGTTGTGTTAATTTATGAGCAGGCAAATGCTGGGCGCTGACGTCACACCTTGCGCAGCTCGATTCTATACAATTTTAACTTTGTCTTGAGTCTCGTCTCTCGTCTTCTCTCTCACGCTCGAATGGAGCTGAAGCGTTCATTTTCTTAAATTTCATTTCCAAATTTAGCACGTCCTCCTGCATATACTTATCCACGCACACACACACACACACACACACACACACACTTACATTAACACAGACGTGCCACGCGCGTCGCCATTTTGCATTGGAAGAAGGAGTAGCTTGAAACGAGTTTCATTTGCGGGCCGCGTGCGTTCGGTGTGTTTGGTGTTCTCGTTGTCATGTGCGTGTTAAATGCAAGTTTCCGATAAAAATAAAAGCAAAAGCGAAAGAAAAAAAGCTTACAATGGCGCCCAGGAAGCGACAAGGCAATCTTTTGGCTAATAGCTATAAAACAAACATTAAAGCCAAGCAAAGAAAGTGTGCTTAAAAACATGTTGGGCTTGCTCAAATATGAGAGAGATAACAAGAATATAATTTCAATACAATGAGCTCTTAAGTGTGTCTGTGTGCGTGTGTATCCTCTGTACTTTGTATATGGAAAAGCTTTTGTTATTACACTTTCTTTGACCTTCGGCCAAGAACTTACTGGTTATTCAATTGCTCTAATGACTTACGACAACTCCATTAGGTGGCAAGATTGTTGGCTTGTGGTTTAATAGTTAATTCAAATGGCAAATAATACACCGCTCATGGCACATTGCTACAGGGTATAAATGAGAATTTTATCGAAAAGTTTGTTGTACAAGTTCAAATGCTTGGCAACAACTGGCAATTGGCAACTGGCGGCAGCGTTCATTATTCAGCTAGCGATAAGTTGATTTTGGCTTTAGTCGGTTTTATGGCCAAGGCAAATGGCCAAGAAAACAAAAGACAAAAGACTTGAGAACGTGACGCCATCTGCAGCATATACCTACATATTATATTATGTACATTGGATCGTAAATCATGAAAAATTGAACGAATTGCGTATACATCATGAGGTACAAAAGAGTCGCTACCCCGCCCCCGTGTCAATTACAACGATACGATATGAATCTGTACAAAAAGCAGTTAAAGGTAAACACGATGTCAAGTTTATCAAACTAATTAATCATGTTTTACAGTATATATATATATATAGAGAAAATACGCACAAATTTTGTGTGTCCTTTTTTCTTTCGTTTAAGCCTTTTCCGCACAAAATTCATGTGAGCATTGAAATCATTTAATTGAATCGTCTGTCGCATTGCGCATACCGAAATTGCGTATACGTCAAAGTTGAATGCGATTGATGAGTTTTTGGGTTTGGATTTAAACATATTGTAAATCGATATTTGCTTGCAGCCAGCAGTAGTTGCAACAGCTGCGAGTTTAATTAAGCTGCTTGCAACATCACTCAACAACACAGATCCAACACAAATCCTTTGATGAATGCCTCGCCTAAAGCTCTATAGCCTTATTGCCATTGTCTGAACTAAAGCAGAAAAGATGCGGATTGCACACAAAGTGTACTGAAATCTGAGTAGGATTGCGGCTCTTGCTCCGGTTTCGTGTATAATGTTGCAACACAGACAATGGTTGCCGTTTTGTGCAAAACGAAGCAACTCAATTAGTCAATCCCAAGCACTAAACAATGTTGTAAAAGGGTGAAATAATACGTCGTGGTGTGTGTAGAAAAGAAGATAATAAAATTGTTACCGTGTACATTTAAAAGTCTTCTTTGGTAGCACATTTACCTTCAGCTGATTTGCCAATTAAAAACTGTCTTAAACTCGTCTAAACTCGGGCATTTAGTAAGGGTTCTTGGCAAATTCGAAATCACGTTTCGTACTACAAATCCAGTGGGAGAAAATGTATTCATTAGGCGCAACATGAACTTTGGCCCACTTTTAAGTCTCTCCTCTTGCTGCCAAGTTTTAGCTGTTTACACATACATACATATTTACTTATGTATATATGTAGACGAGAGCAGTGTACTTGTGTATGTATGCACACACACTTGACGTTGCACGTACTTTGGGCGGAAACTTTTTTGCTGGCACTGTTGCTGAATTTTGTGCCAAGCTGTTGCTACTACGACTACTACTAGAAGTTTGGCATGCAAACGGCATCACGTAATGCTTACCAGAACCAGCAACAACAACAAAGAAATATGCACATAAATAAATACATAGTACACTGATGTATGTACATAGTATAGTAGTTATGTGTATTGCATATAATAAAGTAAAGCTTGTGTAACACAGGCAGCATCAATAGTTAGTGTCGATAAAAATCAATAAGCGATAACCAAAATATTAAAGTTTCAAGCTTCATATATTGAGATCATACAAAAATAAACATAAAACTGAATTGCACAAACAACCAAAACTCGATTTTCGCTGGGTTTTTGTATATTGTGCATTGCCATTCGATCGGATCGGCTAATTCAATCATATGGGCGTGGTCAGCACAGGAATTGATGCATTGTTTAAAGCTTGTGTACACACACACACACACACGGCCCAACAACAACACACAAAAATGGCGTGTGAAATGGCGGCACAACAAATAGGGAAGCTGGCGAAAAATGGAAAATTTGTTTTCAAGCGGCTGCAGCAAAAACCCAACAAATTGAAATGCAAAACTCGTTATGGGAAAAACGCGGACACAAAACATGCATGGAGTGAAGAGCTTCGGCCCTTGGGGTGCTGCTGCTGTTGGCCCAAGCGGTAAATATGGAAATTGAGCATTGAAATTGGCCAGTTATAAACCAAACACGAATATAAATAGAAACAATTTTGGCGCATTTTCCGTTGCGTAATTAAAATGTTCAAGTGCTATATGAATGGCATGAATCCAACTATTATAAATACACATATATCGTTCAAATAATGACAGTTCATTTCTATTGACACACAGCACGTGCATGAGTATGAGTGTGTATGTGTGTGTATGCATTTATCTTAGTTTGCATATCATTAGGCATTGTCAAAGCTCTGGTCAGGCGTCATTCAACTTGAGTGTAATACACAAGGTCATCATCATTCACATCATCAGCATCAACAACACGTCACAAAATACAATTTTGCACTTAAAGAAACATGCTTGCATGTCAGTTAACTGACAAATTCACAACAGTTCCTAAATATAACATGACAGACGTGTTTCAAAATTACATCTAGTAATCGCACCCACTAGACAATTCAGCTTTAAGTTAAGCTTTCTCTACTAGGTTGTTGTTTAAATGACCTTTAATAAAGTTTATATAAATAGTAAAAAGTGTTTATTTATGCAAAATTTCATTAGATTCACAAACGGTTTCATTTCGTTGGAAACATTAAACACACAGAAATGTTTATTCATGTTGAATATTTTAAACATTTACAAACAATTGCAAATAATTGCTATGCAATATGTTCTAGGATTTAGTTAGAGTAATCAGGGTCATATTGGAACAGTCTTAATTAAATTTCCAAGAATTTGTTATATTCCCAAGAAAAATTCCAAATATTCATTTACAATTGCATCTGACACATTGCATGATTGTGTATGCTGGGAATTTTTTTTTACCGCATATAGTTAAAACAAATTGCCCCTTGTCAATTGGCGGTCACAGCTCAGCTTTTGTGTATACATGAATCACCGGAAGACGACAATTCGAATGGAAAAAAAGCGTGAATAATAACAACTCAATAGAAGTTTATACGTAATACATCGATGTGCATCTGTTTTGTATTGAAGAACACGTTTAACTTTTATAACGTTGCGATGTGCTATTGCATGCAACGATGCATTGATCCGCCCATAAAAAAATATGAGATTTAAAGACCAAACAATAAGGCAAATGCAAAGTCTATAATATGTACTGAGAAAGTACATACAATGTATAGCAACATTTTATTCAAAAATCATTCATTATGGTAGCTTAAAGGCATTGACAATGATAACTTGTACTAAGGATGTAGAAAGTAGAAGCATTCACATCAATACATAACGCATTTCTTAAACATGCGCTAGCTTTAAAAGAAAATTATATTCAAAATCAATACCAATTTAGGCCAAACGCAGCGGATACATTAAAAATAAGGCCTACATAAAGTATTTTCTGTGTTTTTAATATAACTTTGCTGTTCCAGTTTTCTGGCTTTTGCTGGCAAATAACAATACATCATGCAAATTGCAGTATGACTGACGTCAAGTATTTGCATAATTAAAAATCGGCTGTCGGCCAAACAATTTAACAACCAAACGCATATACACAGAGTGCGAAAGCGAGAGAGAGGGCTGCAGATAAATCTGGTTCTCATCATGCATCAAGTGCAGCTGTGAGAAAATAATCGATAAACATTTAAGCACAGTGCAACAAATATGTTGGTTTTTGCATTATAAAATCTCAAAAACAAAATTCTAAGATTATCTAACACATAACGTTAGAGCCAAGATGATTGACAATTACCGCTAAATTGGTATCAATTACTTTGAGCATTCAAAGATGCTTAAACGATAATTAATGAACCGTTTTGTGCCACAGTGTAAACGGATACGCGTATGTATCTAGATATATGTATTATATGCACATTTGCATCTCGTCTCCGTGCATTTAGTATAGTATGTAGCTTCAAATAGTATTTTACGCTTGATATCGCATCACTAGATGATGAGGAGTTGGGTGCAGGGGTTTACGCTCTGTAATATTCATAGCACACACACACACATACTATGTAAGTCACGCATATTTTCAGTGTGTGTGTGCACAGAATGTGCAACGTGTGTACGAGGATTGCGTAAGGAAATGCAGTTGTCTGCTATTTATTGATTAATTCAAGCCTTTAAATAGCTTTAATTGATTCTGTGTTTTTTTTTGTTAACAGTAGGTTTAAAAACAAGGTTGTTTGCTGGCGGCATTTAATGTGAAATCCAAAAGACCCTAAAAGTTAAAGTTAGTTCAATTGGATAACATGGATTATTACATAAGAATTTGGTTTAAGCCTAGTCAACTTTTTAAAAAAGTTTATCACGTTCCCGGAACTAAACATTTTCTTAAAAATTGGTACCACAACTAAAACGTTCTCAGAAGTTTAAAATATATTTGAAGACTTTCATCGAAGCATTAATATATTTTTATAAAGTTTTAGCAAGAGACCAAGGTTCATTACGATATGGTTCCGGTGGATCGTTTTGAGGACTTTCATTTAGCAAAGGATCGGCCTGCAGAGGATCGTTTTGTGGTGGATCGTTCTGTTGTTGATCTGCGAGATCCCATTTTCGGTAAAAAACTCGCGCCTTCAAATCATAATTTCCTAATGCTGCCTTTTCCACTCTTACATCAAGAACTGAACCATCCGAATGGAAAATTCTATATATAAAAAAAAATTCGTTACAGTTGTTCAATCGAATATGCACTTTACCCACTTCAATATGTATTTGTTTTCCCCCAAAGGGACAAGGCTAAAATTCTTTCGGAACACAGTATCCGTTAGAGCTGAAAGCGCCGAGTTGGCAGCCAGTCCAAGGATCAGCTGTTGATGTATTTATTAGGCTAAGATAGTAGTTCCCAGAAAGAGTGTAACTTACCAAGCTGAACGCAATTCGATACATGGTATTGTTATATTTAAACTGATTTGTATAAACGTTTACACCAGTTATATATACCAGGCGTTATAGTAGGAAGATTAAGCTGTAACGCATCGATTCGTTCAATACAGGCTAATTATATAAAAAAGGCTAAACGATATACCAGAACTAAAGCTGAAAAAGTTTCCACTTTTTAATGACGCTACGCTACGTTGTATAATCACAGTTTCATAACATTTTTAGCTAAATTCACTTTCTAACTATATATTACTCATGGCAACATTTGTTAACTGTTTTACACAAATATTTCTTTGACTTTTTAGCTGCATACGAAGTGGGGGCAAAGTGAAAAATTGAAAGGGGAAAAACCAAAAACAACATTTTATGCATACTTTTGACAACCGCAATACAAACAATAATATTGTGTAATTTAATTTGGCTTTGTGCGCAACTTTGTTGCTGTCAACATTAATTGGTGCACATAAAATAATTCTGTTTGTATTTTGTATTTGCCATAAATATCAATAATATTCATAATTTAAATTGCTTTCTCAATGTTGACATAATGTGTTTAGCGATTGGAATATATTTGATTAATTTATGGAGCAACTATTTAAAGCTGGCTTAGCAATTCTCAGCACAAACTTCCATAGATAAATTTGAGTTTCCTGCCAAGCGTATCGGCTTGTTGATGGACTGGAAATTGCAATTGTGCTTTGAGGCAATGCAGATTGATAAGGACAACGGTTCAATTAATGTCCAACAATGCGAATGCATGTCTTGGAGTTTGAACAAAGCCTATCGATTAAGCCTGCCTGCCTGTTTGCTGGCCAAAACACATACGCACATTGTACTTATATGTACATATAAATTACCTTGAACCCAGTAAATGAGTCAAAATTTGCCAAGCAATAAATTGCTATTTGTGTGAGCCTCACACAAACACACACACAGAGAGAGTAAAAATCAACAATATAAATGACATAAAAATCGCATTAACCCATATATATTTGCACTAGGCACGAAACCAAATCAAATTACATGTGCAAAATGGGTTTCTCTCTGTTCGATTCTGTTGCTGTTGCTACCACTAGCATCTTATCAGCAACAAAAAGTCGTGAGCAGAATGTAACGGAAACAGGAAAGTAAAGTGGGATGCCAGCAAAGAAGAAGAAGAAGACAGCAACGCACACACACATACGGAGGAATTGAAAACTTTAGCGTAGCTTAAACAGCAATACATATTGATTGCGATGATGATAATGATGATGTGTTGGCTGCTGTCGTTGTCGTTGCCTACTTATGAGCGCCAGCTGCTTCCATATACGTATATGCAATGTGTGCGTGTGTATGGGATGCTTGAACGTATCAAAGGCTAATTTGCAGCCAAACAGGATGTGCCTTCCAGCAACAATAAGTTGCTTTATGAATATACAAAATATGCCAGATTTATAGATACCCTTGAAGAAAGTCCTAAAGAAATAAGAGATGTATACTTTTTACAGGGTATATCACACACATAACCTGGCTCTGCTGCCGAAGGTGACTAATGGGTAGGCGGGACAGAACGTTAGGCATAAACGTTGGCAAAGGTTCGACGCATGTGTTGTTCATATTTTTTTTTTTTGGCGGAAATTTGCAACTCAGCTCATAAATACTTGTAAATAATTAGTCAAATTAGTGTCGCAATTTATGAAAATGAATTTCTATATAATTTAAGTGATTTGGCCTTGGGTTGCTAGAGTGCCAAATTCATTAGGAGCATTACGGAAGGGAAGCAGAAGCAACAAACAATAAATTTGCCATTTGGCAGCAAACAACAACAACAATGCAAGGAGAACGCAGTTGTTGCTTTCACGCTTAGCCACTAATGAAGCCACTTGATGCCATCTAAAAATAACAATTAAGCATAATTCAAGCGATGTCCTTGCTGAAATAAACCGAACGAAACGAAGGGTGCAAATTGAATGTGAGCGAGAAAGAGAGAACGTTGCAAATGCCACGCAGAAATTGCAACTTGATGGCAAGGACACAAAACGACAATGACTACGACTACGACTACGACGACGACAAGTGCAAGGACAAGGACTGCATTGTGACCGCTGCTCGAAACGCTGCGGTAGCAGGAAGCCGGATACAACAACTCGCAAGACCCGCACCCGCAAGCAGCAGCAGCAACAGCATCTGACAAAAATGCAGCTATTGATTTTAAGTGGGTGTATCCATATCAACACTATTGCTCTTCCCCTTCCTTTTTCTCTCTTTTAGCATTTCTTTTACTCTTTCGATTTCTCATTCTCGTATTCTCTTTCTACTTGGCTTACACATGACTGTAGTTGTCTGCTTGTTTGCCCTGATGCTGCTGGTGCTTTCGCTGCTGTTGCCGCTGTTGCTGCTGTGGGTTATATATTGTGAAATTTATTAAGCTTGCATTACATTTTGACAGTTGCAGTTGCTTTTGTGGACACTGCAAGTGATTTCCAACACAGCATGCGCAGGGATAACGATATACAAAGCCGCGTAAAGTCGTAAAAGCCCGACTAGCAGATGCCCAGAACGCATTCCAAAAATGTGTAATAAAATATCGACTTGGGTTTGTCAAAATTTATTCGATTTTCAAAAGCAATAGCATTTTAATCTAGAAACGCGATTTCAACTAGATTTTCAGCCAAAAAATTTGAGATTTGAACAAATCCCTCGATTACTATACTTTATAGAGTCGAAGATTTTGCTCCTTACTTTTGCACAAAACCATTATACCCCTTTTTTCATACTTATTTTTATTGGTACAGGGTATAAAAGGGGTGGACATCTCAAATGTCCAAATGTAAGCGACAACGTAAATATAGTAGTCAACGCAGCGTGTTGCACGCTGCAAATTGAAATGTTCAAATTAAAGAAAGTGAAATATCAGCGAATTTAAATCCAAGTTAAGAAGTTAAATTGTGTTTCGATTTCGTTAGGCAACTCTGCAATTTGTAAAACAATACAATATTGGCTATTACTTAGCAAGTAGGTGATAAACTGTCTGTTAAAAAGGCAAAGCAACAAGCAAGAATCTGAGAAAAACTCACTCACTTCTAAGAAAACCAACTTTTAAGTTCAATGGCCGTTGAAAACAGTTACGTAATACATGATTACGTTTGCGTGCAGCACACAGATTTACTCGTGTGGGCAAAAATTGCTGATATGCATTTAAATTTGAACACTGCAACGTTTCGTTCCCCGAAAACATTCATTTCCTTCAACACAATTGTCAGCATGTGCAACAGTCACAAAGCTTCACAGCAGTTGTTGCCCCGAGTTGCTTGGAAATAAAACTAGGCCATTTTTGGGGGGTTCAATGTGTGTGTGGCATGGGAATGCACGGCGTACAGGAAATCGCATCGATGAACATACATACATTCAGCTTTATGGGTTGACAGGATATGCCTTACAGCAGATTCGGGCGGGCGGCACGCGCCATTTTGTCACATGTTGCATCCGAAATTTCACGCACACACACCCCGAGAGAGGAAGAAACATGGCTATTATTAATTGATTTGGAACGTTGTTGGCTGCGTCCCCTGTTGACTAGCTGCAAAGTCGCACAGCTTGCGAAAATTAATGACAACCGTTGAACTCGAAGGACGAATTTAGTCAAGCTACAGTTTGCCAAGCACAAATTAATTACTGGCAAATGACCAAAAAATGCTGTCTCCAAAGCTGTCAACAAAAGTATTTTATTTGCTGTTGGGCGAGAGCGAAAAAACCACAATTTCAATTGTTTGCAAACGCGCGTTTCACTGCATTTATTGCCAGTTTGGGAATGCGTGTTTGACCTATATTCCTGCTGAAGAGGGGGAGCAAAAACAAGTGCTATGTGTTGAATGCAATTTCAAAGGGGTTAAAAGATAGTTTACAAAGCTTTAGGAAGACAAGAAAATGTTATCTAAACTATGTTAAGGAATTTCTTAGTCGAAGAAATGCACTTAACTTTGCTTTTAATTATGAATGATATTTATTTATAGTTCAACTGTGGCATTGTTTGAGCTGAGTTGCATTCAATTTGACGCTTATGCTAAGCTAAAAGCAACCTAGTTTTGCATTGGTAAGTTCAGAATGGCATTTGTCGGTTAAGGCCGTTGGCATTATGGTTTTGGGTTTTCTGTTTTGTAGTTGTGGTTGTGCTGTTGCCACAACAACATCAATGCGTTGTTGCATCATGCCTAAAACATTGATAGCATGCTGCACAGTCTCCCTCTTCCTCTCTCTCTCTCTCTTTGCATCACTTGTGGCCAAAGTATGTAAATCGATGTTGCGCCTGCTAGCTAAAACCAACACCCACTTCGCAGAGGCAGATAAATGGCTTGCGGAACAAGCAAGAGACAAAGATAGATAGAGAGTGCACTCAGAACCACTTTGCAAAATATGTAAAATGAAAGTCGAAAGAGCTGTTGTCAAAACGTGTAAGTTCTCTTTAAGTCTAATGTAGAGCGGGATTGCAACATTTTCATCTGATTCCATTTCAAAATACTGTGATTTATTTTCTGACTGCAAATTTTAAGCACCCTTTAAATCTCTTTTTTACACAGCACTAAGCAGTAAGCTTTTTAAGAGCTGCTGTAAACTTTTTTGGTTTGTGTACAAATCACAAAATCTCATAAGCAAATTGAATACAGTTAGTCATCGCGTATACGTAACCTATAGTTGGTTCTTAACTTATCAGTTTGATAGGTTTAACAACACCCAAACAACATTAAAGATTAACACAAAAATGATAACTTGCATAAAGTTTTGAGTTGTTTAAATCATGCTTGTGCTCAAGTGCTAAACACACTTTAAGACATATGCTTAAAAAATAGACACACACAGAGACAGGCATAAATCAAAGTTGGCCCATAAGAAACAACAACACCGGTAAATGCTGATATGACAAATTTGGAAATTTGCAAAGCAAAGTGACAACAAAAAAACAGAAAAGAAAATGCTGAACCCAAAGTTTTTGTGCGAGTTCATCGTGTAAGATGCGGGCGTGGCAACAAAACAGGACACAATGAACAAACATACGTATACGTATTGTCTATGACACGGAGAAATTGCCAATAAATTGGGCCAACATTAAGCTGAGCGACAACAACAACAACATTCTAGAATTTATGACTGACTATTCATTGTGTGTGTCGAGACGTTGAGGTGCGAACGCGAAAGCGAGTCCCAAAAAATATGCGTGCAGCTTGCTCATTAATTTCGTTCAGTGTAACAGCTTAGAGCGCCATTGTATTTGTCATTAGCTAACTACTTGTGTGCTCAAGAGCTGAGTAAACAGAATTGTTTTCAAGTGCTTTTCACGACCAACTTTTGATGATGTAGTCAACAACAAGGGCAACACTGAAACATAAAAGCCAAAAAAAAACAATCGATAGTGCTATCGATAGTAGAGACCCTGCATTTCATTAATTCCTCATCATCTTTTTCATCTTGTGCAAGTTGTTTTTGAGCACTTTGACATTTGCGCAAATCAATAAAAATTAATTATGAATATCTTGATATATTTTTATACGAATTTATTCAACATGAATGCCATCCATATACATAGGATTGTAGAAGATGAATGACAATAACAACTCCGAGAAAGGTCATCTCGATTCGAGTCCCAATTTCAAAAATCCATAACATCATTATCAGTTTTATTCATGTTATATACTTTAGATAGGGGGTTTTGGGGTGAGAAATTCATTCATCTTATTACCATAACACAAGATCCAAACACCCACACAACGGAAAACATCAACAATACCGAAAGCCATTAAAGCATTTGCCCAGATTGCTTTTGGTGCATCGTGATTGAGGGACTCAATCCCAACGAAACAGGATATTTAAGATGTTTTTTCGCCGAACGCAAACTCCAAAACAAAATTTCGAAAAACATGACCGCACGAACAGACAAATGATAAATGGAGTCAACTAATTGAAATTCTAACAAAACAAAGTGTTAGAAAATGGACATGATGACATGTATCAAACGAAACTAAACATCAAATTCCCCTCATCAGAACGTTCGGCAATCACAAAAGAATTATTTACATGGCAAATGTCAATGACTGAAACAGAATACCATGGATGATTCCAGATCATTGAAAGAGTTCAGCGAGATCAAAATAAACAGAAGATGACGATACCGAATCGCCAGAAGTGAAACCAGCACCAACGTCAACAATAATACCAACAAGCGTGAACAACCATCAGCATAGAACCAAGTACATATAGATCAGCCAAGTCAAATCCACAAGATTCCGCCAATGATACGAGACCGAACCCCAGAACGATGCTCGAACTCGCCGATGTGATCGATTGGGTGTCTGATAGAAAGCACAGCACGCAACATCCTTATCAAGACATGACGAAAAGAGCACAGGCAATCCTATCATCAGGAAAAAAAAAGCCGAAAAACCAAATCGAAGAACCTGTAAGCAGAGATGCATCAATTGAAGCATTTCATCGACGGCCGAAAAAACTTAACAATAAAAAAGAAAGTCACAAGGTGGGAAAGAACCACACAGTTTTTGAAGGAACCAAATTCCAATGATAGGCTACACAAAACGAAAAAAGACGAACACAAATTAACATGAATGCACTCGTCGAAAAAAATTGCTCTATGCATTAACGGCATATCAGGAGCAACAAATACGGCGTAAAAATGATTTGCGTCGATTGAACATTGAAAGACCGCGCATGGTTGCCCGCACTAACGAGCGCCATTCGTCATTTGTTACACTTGGAAAGATCATCGACCACTGACCACGAACAACAACTGGAACGTGCAAACAAAAAACTGGAAAACTCCGGTATGTATCATTGTCATTTTCCATCGATTTTCCATTATTAAAGGTAAAATTAATTCATCAATTTCTTTTTCAGCTTGAGATGAATTGAGATAATCGGCTAGAAACACCACCGATTTAGATCCATTGAATTATCCACCGATTCAAAGTACTTATACAAAAGCCAATGCAATTCGAATGGTGTTGTTCCGCGGATTTATCTCACAATAAACCAGGACCAATAGCACATCACGTGGCTCACCAAGGCGAAAGATTGTGCGGTGTATGGCAAGAAAACCACAAGGAATTGAAAATTTGCAACATACATAAGAAAAGCCGATGTACTCAACACAAGTACTATAATTCGGTGGTCTTCGGTAGTGTATTATTTACAAATTCATTCGTTGACACAATATTGAACAAATGTACGCGGAGTGAAAAGTCATTAAAAACAATTCATATACGCACATTCCGAAAATATTTGTAGCTATGTTATTTGATGAAAAAAAACACGAAAAACCAACAACAAATTTACACACCGAAAAACACGACCCGGCACATCTAGAGTTTATCAAAAACCTTAAAACTTCAATACACATTATACGAATATGATTGATTAAATAAGATGATGTCTTATTCGAACCACCGTTTACGCATAACATTCCGTATGATAATTGGAACAATATTTAGTAGCATGATCCACCATGCCGACCAAGAATTCCGGTACAATACAACAACAGAAGATATTCAATTCGGCTAGCGTTTCAAACGTGTTTAGAAAAGATCGACACAGTGTTATGGCAGTTACACAAAAGCCGCAAAAACCCCCACTAAACAAAAAGACTTCAAAAAAGTTATTCGCCTTCCACTGAATTCATTTTTTTAATTTCTACACATGTTTTTATTTTTAAGTGAATTTTGTTGAAAAAATAAAATAAAGATCAATATTACCGAAAAACTGTAATTTTCGAAAAAGACAAAATAGTAAAATACAAAACGCCATCGGCGGTAGTTATAGGAAAAATAAAGATCAGAAATAATTTCAACCCCAAAAACCCCCAAACACATAAAAAATAATATAACGAAATAAAAACAATTTAATCAAAATATGTTATAGGGAGAAATCTTTTTAAAATGGAGACTCGAAAAGAGAAGACCTATGGTCCTCGGCAAAGTTTCTTGAATGTCCATAAATCATCCTAGGGGGCAGGCCTAATCGAAAAAAAATTTGGCCCGCCCTAATATACATATATGTATATATTAATTTGACATGATTAATTCAAGTGTATATATATTAATTTTATTTACGCAAGAGCGCAACACTAAATGTCGCATATATGAAAAAATACTGTTATATACACACAAGGACTCAACAATGCCTGGATGTGGGTCAAGGGGGCCACAGTAGTCACAAGGCTCTTCGTCTGCGCTTTTTGAGTCCAGCACCTTTGGCCGCCTTTTTTTTGTGTGTTTGTGTACTATCAACCGCATTATTTGCATTCCTATATGATATCATTATTTTTGCGCCTGTCGGCTTTGCTTTGGCATTTGGTGAATTTATGTGTTTGGCGTTTTTGTAATTGTTTTTGCATAAATATGTCTGGCGTTCGTGTGAGTGTGTGAAAAACGACAAAAAGGACCAAACTGGCCCACAGGGACAGAGTAGGTTAATAAAATATATGTATATTGTTTGTATCGTTTATAAAGCGACAGCATTTAATACTGACACAGTGTTCCCATGAGAACATGTTTAATGGCCAGCATTGTGTTGGATATCAGATAAATATAGCAATATAATCGCAAATATGTTTATACTTATACAATTAGTCAATGCCATGTTTTATTAAATGATTGATGTGCATTTAATGAAGCCCAAACGTATGTTATAAAACTTTCCAGTCATTCATACAAATATATATTTAATTCGTCTCTCAAAAATGTGTTGATTAATTATGTTGGTGTGTAATTAAAGCAAAGAATAAACAACAACAAAAGAAAAACAACTCTTGAAAAAACAACGGTGTGTAATTACAAGATAAATTTACAAGCAAGAAATTCTTGGCAGCCAAGCAGCAAGGAGGCTGCCCTTTTGACAGTTAATTTATGTGCAAAGTTACAAGTGCCTCGAGCCTACAACAAGGCGGCAGCCAAACGTAACGAGCTAACCTTATATATACACACGAATGTTTGATAAATATGTATGTAAGTGACATACAAACACACAAACATACATACGAAAATAGTCAAGTTAAAGGTCAGGCTGGCGTTTTTAATAGACGTCCCCTCTAAGCCCTAAAAAGTGTGCTACGCTTTTTTTTTGTGTGTGTGCACAAAACTTTGTATACGCCATGTGATCCGATCCGTCCTGCTGTGAGATTTACGATGGGTCAATCAGCCATGAAGCATTTCATGTTATTGTTTTATTCATTTTCTCTTTGTGTGTGTGTGTGCTTGCTTGGCTGGAAGGACGAGAAAAAAAGGTAAAGGAATTGAATGGGAACTCAAATGGTCTGCATATGAGAAATGACAGCAGCTAATCAAGAGTTCGGTTCGTAAGCAACAGCAACAACAAATGGCCGGGACGCATTTCTTGGCAATAAAATTGTTAAATCGAGGGATTCACAAACACAATGCCAATTTGTAATAAACGGAATCGTAAATTTCTTGACTTTCAAGTCACTTAGTTGAAACAAAAGAAAATTTTACTCAAAGTAAATTGAGTTTTATAGACCTTGTGTTTAAACAACTCTGTTTCGCATTCGGATCTAAGGAATATATCTTTCAACAAGACAAGGCAAAACTACTAAGATTATAGCTTTCATATGCGAATCCTTTTGTAATATCTATTTGTTTACATAAAATATTATGCAAGCGCGTAGCAAATGTAATGCAAATTGAGTTTTTGTCTTGAAGGCCAATATAGTACCACAATCTACATAAGAGTTTGCCCCAAAAGAACAGGGGTAAAAAAGAAGTCGTAATCGCAATAGCAAAAATTCCTAGCGTGTTGTTTTTTTTTTGTGTTGTGGCAAGGTCGTCGTCGTCGTTTTGGGGCGACAGGTTTTATGACACGCACATGTCAAGAAAAAACAGCAAAAACAGAGCCACAAGAAGTTGAGCATTGTCGTTTTAGGATATTCCTCAACAAAACAATATATGTACATACATATACCCATGCATAGAGAGAAAGTACTATTATAAATAATAATTACATGTCGCGAATTGCGTAATGCATTGTCAGAGAGACATTCTAGCCGAGCCCATTTTATGTACACATACATTTATCTTCCTTTTTATAATGGCCATGGTCCTTGAATTTTCAAGCTAAAATAATGTACAATACAGCAGCAGAATAAAATCACATTAGAGTGGCAATAAATGCATTAAAAATTCTGCATGCATCGAATATGAAAAAATGTATACAGATTGAACAGAAAAAGATAATTATAATAAAGGCAAAATTTATTTTGCTTTCTGGTTCAATTTTCGTTACATAATGGAAGGATATATAATAATTATATCATTTATGTTGTGACATTAGAATCCCAAATTAAATCGTTTTAATAAAAACCTTAATATTTTCAAAATTATTCTGTTTTAGTTAAAAATCCAAACTGAATGATAATTGTTAAAGTAGTGTTGAAATTTTTTCACGTTGTGTTGTGTTATGCTGTGTGTGTGTAATAAGTATGAGTGCTGTGCGTGTGCTTGCCATAACATAAAATGCCTTTGGGTTACAAACAGCAGCAGGAAAAAAAACCAACCGTTTTATTGCCCCAATACTGGAAGTGGCGTTGTCAGCAGCAGGACGCAGAAGACACAGACCACACTACGTATACACAACAAATAAATATAAGAGACAGAGAGCGTAGCGGAATGTACGAAGGGATCAGAGAGGTCAGGGGACAAACAACGGCAACGACGACAAATGGCCAAAAAGCAAATTACAAACGCCACGTACTTGAGGAGATAGTCGGGCGGGAGGGCAAAAAAAAAAAAAAAAAAAAGACCAAATGCAAAACAAACAACGCTGATAAGGAAAATAGCAGCAGGAGCAAAAAGCATCAACCGCAACCCAAACTTCACTTAGATTAGCCTTTGGCAGGAAAAAAAGGTTTCGTGCAACGAATATTCAAAGCAACGTGTTTCATATTTTTTCGCTGCTTTTGCCTAAATTAAAACAAATCGGCGGTCAAGCTCAAAGAGCTTTGAGCTCTAAGAGCTCTATGATGACAAAAAAAATAATCTTGTTGTTTATGATGATTGACGTCTGCGGCTTGCTCTTGAACATGATGTTCGCCTAGAAACCCATAACAAATGCAAATTACTTTAATTTAATTTGCATTTGTTATGGGTTTCTAGGCGAACAAGTTGCCGCTCAAAGCGAAAAAGAGAGAGAGAGAATGCCTCGCAATTTGTATATATGCACTTTAATTTAATTAAATTTGCTGAATATTCTAAAAATAAAAAACAATGATTGCGTTGCATAATTAATTGGATTCAATGTTGTCAGCAGCAGATTTTAATGCGTTTATCGTACACAAATCCGACGACCAATAAACAACAAAAGGATAAGCACTTTATAGAGAGAGAGGGATGGAGAGCCAACAAAGTTGTTGTTGCCTTGGACACTACAGTGAAAACTGTTTAAAACTACCGACAAGTTGCAGCAGATAGTCGTAGAAAAGTTTAAAGAAATGCAATTACCAAGTTTAGTACAAAGGCAACTAAAAAATTGGCAGCAAACTTGAAATTAAATAGTGCTCAAATAATATACCTAAAAAGTTTAAAAGGCGTTTTTACTTTAGAAGGAAATGAAATTTATATTGTAATACTTTCAAGAAGGTTTTCAAGTAGATTCTATAGTTTATATAATATATATTGTAACTCAAAATGCTGACATAGCTTAAGAGCTTTAAAACCCTTTGATTTAGATAAGCTTATAATCAAAATTTGGTTTCTTTGCTTGCTAAACTGACAACTTGAAAAATTCATATGTAAGTATTTGTTGGGCATATTTAATGCCAATCTTTACTGCGGTTGTCTGCCACTAACTCAAAGTTCGTTGTGTGTGTGTGTGCCACAAAGTCACAGCCACAGAATGTGGATTTAATGATGCTGGCGCAGGAGGAGCAGCCATGGACAAGTGGGGCGACGGCGATGGCGATTATTGTAAATGATGCACAAATGCCGCTCTAAGTAGCCTCATCAGAGCTGCTCTTAGCTGGTTTGCACAGAACGCTGACTGTGCTTGCATTCTTTGTGGCTTGAGAATACTTAAAAAAAAAAACTTGATTGTATGCAAAATGCTGGGTAGGAAATGATATTCAGTGTCTGACATTAACAATTCCATTAAGTTGCCATAAAATATAAGCACGAAGACGGCAAGTGCGAGTAATCTGGTTACTATCCCCCAGATGGTCTGTCTGTCTGTTGCTTGAGACTGTTCCAAATCTCTGTTGACAGCCGCAAAAGACAACGAAAAACCCAGGCAGTAAATAAAACCAACGCACAACAAAATCCAAAAGGAAAACTCATTAGTTGGCTGGCGAAGATTGAATATATGTATATATGATCATTTATGTATGCATATACACATACATATATAAAAGCAGACAAGATGTAAATTGTATGACAGAAATGAGACATACAGAGTGAATTTCTTGTTATTTTGGGGGGCAAAGGTTGTTGGCGGGGGCAATTTGTATTTGCCGCAGGCCGGTGACAACTGAAAGTCGTTTGACACTTGCCAAAAAAAAAAAAAAAAAAACGAAGCAAACAAAATAGAAAGAGCGAAAGAGAGACATTGAGCTGCAGATAAAAATACATATAGAAAAGCAGAGAAAGAGAGTGTGTATGGGGGGGCCGGAGGTTATATGAAAGCCGAGACAAGCTGATAAAAGACTCCAGCTGTCAAGCAATTCAATGCCATCATTGTCACCGACCACACAATCAACAAGGTGACAAACAACACCGAAAACAACAACAATAACAACGACAGAAAGTCAAAGCCAAAAAAAAAAAGCAAAACAACACACAAAAGTCGTTAAACAATTTGATATGCGCTGCCCTTGAAATGCACATAGAAAACACACAAATTACGTATACGCTTTGTACTACAAATAAACAATATAAATGTGTATAGAGCTTTCTTTAAAATACAAGATAAATCTGGCCAAACTATATGCTATATGTTAACCAGTTAAACTTGAAACGTGCATTGAACCGTCTGTTAACGTACGTGTATGTACGAAGCGAAACGGGGTGTATTTAGATATGACGTGACGCTTTAAGTTAACAACTCTTGAACCGTATGCAAATTGGCAGGCGGCACAGCAACAACGACCGATAAGCAGTGGCATTCAATGACTATTTTTATGTGACGCCATTGAAACGACCCTCATTCAGGCAAGCTTAAAGATGGATATCGGTTGCAGACTGAAATATCCGAACACTGGACAGGAGGAGTTCAATAAACCGTAAAGGAAATCAATTCAAGACAAGCCTTTTTGCGTTGCCATCCATCCCACCCATCAATCAATCAATCAGGCAATCGATCGTTCGGCACAACCTTTTGGGGCTACATTAGAAGTTTTGCGATTGTTCACCTGGGGCGTGGCTGACTCACAGTTAGCCAATTGTGTATGTATGTATGCGTGTTTGTATGTAAATAGCGCAATGAGTAATTGTTGAAAGTATTTTGCGTGTGCCAACATAGCGTATGATTAATTTCAGCTTTTGCCAAGCGCACGAAAAGCAATTTAGTGTCAAACTTAATTGCACCCCAAAGGACAACAACAGCAACAACAACAACAACAACAATTACAAGTCATGTGCACAGATAGCAAAAATGAAACAACACAGAGAGAGAAATTTTTTCCTCGATATTTTGTGCGTTGCCTGTACTGTACTGTACTCTACTTCCATCTCGCTCCATTTGTCCTCATTGTCCTTTTCGACTCTTCTTGTTGCTGTGTGCAGAATAATAAAAAAAAAAAAACGAACTAAATAAAATAAAAGTTTCTGTTTGCGCTTTTGTTGGTGTTGCGGCCTTTTGGGGCAGCATCGGAAAAACTAATTAATAGCACATTTTATGTTTGTCTGCCCGGCGGCCAGATTAGTTCACTATCATCGCCACCCACTCCCGCATCGTCCATGTCAAACTTTCTCGTTCATTGTGTGACAAATAATGTGGAAATTAAATGATATGCCTGTGGCGATAAGAGACAACATTTATTGTTGCTGTTGTTGTTGCTGTTGGAGTAAGACTGAATGGAAGCCACAATACTGCAGCAGCGTGTTGGCCAAAATGGCCACGCCCAAATGCCACAAACGCCCTACATTAGTGGACGATAATGCGATTGTAGCCGCAAGTGGCAAGGCAGCAACTTGCTCTCAGTTGTTGACCAGGTTAAATCTGATTAGCCCTCGACTAGCTGCTGTTGCTGGTGCTTCGTGTGCTATAAATAGCATTTAGCTCGGGTATTAGGCTGTCAAATTGCCGCTGAAAATTTGTAGCCTACTTCTGAGCACGGCAATTAAACTCAAACACAAACACAAACACACACACATAGTTGTTACAAGTACGTGCAACATGAAAAGAACAGCTGAAGCAGCAGCAACAGAAATGGCAAACACAAAAGAATCGTGGTATCCAACACACAGGATACTATATGGTTGTGTGTGTGTGTGTTCAAAAATAAAAAAACAAAAGCACACGCAAAACTAGCACGCGACACAACCAACAGCAACAACAACAACACCAACAACGGAAGGGCGTTGCGAAAAATGTTGGATAACAACATGGCAGGACCTAGGGAAACACAACGTTGTTGTTTTGTGCTCTGCTGTATTTTTTTACTTTTTTTTTTTTGGCGTTGTCGTTGTTTCGTTTCTGTTCTACGTTTTGAGTGTTTTTTGTTGTGTGAAAATTAACACAGTGGCACACAAAACATTATACATACATTCATATATGTATGTACAAATGTACACATTCAAGTCACATACAGTTGCAAAAAACAACCGCAAGAACAATAACGAATAACAGCTAAGCAGCAGCAGCAATGCTGCACAGTGGTTTGATGTTGTCGAAACTTCGCTTTAGTTGCTAAAAAATTACTGTGAGATCAAACTATAAGTGTTTTTAAATGCATTTATTTGCCACAATTAGAAGATAATTAAATTTTAAATTGCATTGTTGCCTGGGCTACCTTGTCTCTTCCAAAATCACAGTTTTTTATCAAAACTCAAACTCAACGAAGCACGATGCGCAGCCACAGCGCGGCGGCAATGACAATTCAAAAACTTACACACACACACACAGAGCTTAGCATTTGGGTGAGCGAATGAGAGAGCGACAGACTGAGAGCAATGAGCTAAAGAGCGCAGCAAAGCTCGCATACTTGGCGCTCAGCGAGCATTAAAAAGAGCGAAGGCTCTAAGGCCTGTATGTATGTGTGTGTGTTCAGCTTTTGATTTGCTCCTTCTGCTTATTGTTGTTGTTGTTGTTCATATTGTTGTTATTGCGCATGTTAAAAATAGCTAGCGAAATGGATTAGTGGCTGGCGGCGGGCCGAGCAAGTTTCTTGTTTGCTTCATTTTGTAGGCGCATGTCGACTCCATTTTGCTTCCCTATTATACGTGTGTGTGTGTGTTTAAGTGTTTTTTGGTTGGTGTGTCAGTGTATTTGCTTGTGGCACAGTATGCGTATGCCGATTGTGTGCTGCTGTTTACAGTGCTACCATGTTTGACATTGTGACCGCCGCGACAACGACGATGACGATGACGAGGACGCGAATGTCGGCATCACGCTGCTCCGCTGTCTGCTACTACGTCCACTGCTTACATGAGTGTGTGTGTGACAGGTTTCTTACACGTTAGCAGCAGTGCTTTTCGCCATTTGCCGCTGCTGAATGAATTTCACAAACAACAACTTTATGTTCGCCCATTGATATTGGCAAATATGGCGACACACGGCTGGGGCTATAAGAGTTGAACAGAACAATAAAATAAATATGATGTCAGACAAACTGAAGTTTCGTTCAGTTAACGTCAGCCATATAAAAACACACACACACATTTATTTGTATACGTGCGTGTGTGTATAATAAAAAGAAATGTTTTCGTTGTTGTTGTTGTGTTTGTCACTGCTGTTTAAGTTTTATTTAACACAGTAAAATGGCCGCCACAACCGGAAAAAAGAGGCAAGGAAGGAAGTCGACAGTTGGCGCACACTACCACACGCAAAGGACACGCGCCCCTCAGGAAGCATACTGAACAAATTTGGGGCTCTCCCAATGCAAAAGACCAACAACAAACATAACAAACAACTTTGCAACAAAATGTGATATATATGCTGTAAAAATGTGTTGGCGGCCTGGCGTTGAGGTTTTTTACGCTCAAAAAAATATTACGACTTTTGTAAAATTAATGAGGCCGCCTTTATGTGTTGTTGTCGTTCTCCCAACGCTCATCACAGGATTATGTGGAATGCGCGGTTATCATAATAAAGAAGAGCTTTGGTCAACGCCAACAGGCCGTTGCAAATTGTTAATTAGTGCATAATAATAAGTTCTATATGCACACAGCTGAACAAATGTTTATATCTGCAAATAATCTCGACATTCCATTATCATCAGAGATGCAATGCAGTAAAGTAAATTAACGCGTCAATAAGACGTAAAGTAAATCAGATAAAAAGGCGAAGGAAATGCTATTCAGGACATCGAAGGCAAATGGAATTTCGAAAGGACATTACATTGCAATCGCGCAAAGTTGCAACGAAAAAATCTCTTTTGTGTCTTCGTTACATATTAATAAAAGTCATTGCTGGCAATTTCGTAACGCTTTTAGTGCAACTGCCACAAACAACTACTATTCCGTGGCAACAATAAACGAAAGCCAAGTAGTAAGAGAAGACACGAAAATGGCAACCACAGCATCAGCGCATTGAGCGTAAAGAAGAAAAGTAGGAAATTAAATGCTAAACACGCCCCAGGCACTAAAACATTCAACGGACGAGTAAATGAATAACGTGACTGACTTTAACTCAGCTAGCTCGAAGAATGGTGGGGGTGGGAGAGTGTAAGCAAGGCGATTAGCTAGTATATACGTTTGTATGTATGTATGTATATGTATATGATGCTGCTTTTAAGCGAAAGTTGAATTTTCACAGCATAATGCTAATGAAATCCTTTTATCCTTTGTGTGAGGAGTGATGAAACAATAGAACATGCACTAATTAGTCCAACTTTAAGTGGAGCTTAAGTAGTGAAAAGCAAAAATCCTAAGCTTTATCTGTTTCTACATCCGTATATCATCATCTGTAAGTTATATGTTTGTATGTCTCTGACATGACTTGACATATTCTCGGTGTCTAACAAATCTTTTTTATGCTTTCTCTCTGTCAAAATTCTCGACGCTGTTCCTTTTGTCCCCAACTATTTGCAGAGCCAAATGTGGCAATGAGAGACAAGCAATGCAGATAGTTCATTGACAGACATGTCAGCCCCTAGGCGTATTCCCACATCAAAAGGACATACTCGCTCTCGCTCTCTCTCTCTCCCTCCTTTATGTACTTTTGTATATAATGTGTTTATATATATATTTACTCTGTTGCTTTTAGTGCAGTTTCTTTGCTAGTTGCACACACACCCACGCAATGCCCACATGGAAAAACAGTTTTGCCACAATTTTCGGTTGGGACTTTTTGGCTTCGGGGGCCTAACACACTTCTCACAGTTGTCTCTCTCACTCTCTCTCTTCCTCTTCGTTGCCAACTGCAACCAAGTGTAATTAGTCAGCGCTTTTACGTTGATTGCGCTGTTGCTGCTGCTTTTGGTTAAGGCCAAGTTTTGGCCACACACACACACACAGACATACACACCCGAAATGCAAATGAGCTTGCAATTCTTGTGCAGCTTTCGGGAAGCTTTGCACGCTTTAATTAAGGCGTCAGGCGACAAGAGGCGTGTTCAATTCAACAAAAAAGGTTGACCATCGAAGTGAAGAAAGTTTTGTTCAAAGTTGTTGTTGTCATCATGTGAAACCCTTCGAAAAAGAAAAAAATCCTTTGTGCAATTAAGGCGTCTTCAAAAAGTATATATACGCACATGTATTTTATGTTAAGCTTTGGGTTTTCTCAATGTTAAACGTTGCATGAACTTTAACCCTCTTCCTCCCTTTCTCCCTCTTTTTTAGTTTACGCTTTCTCCTTGTGTTGTGTGTATTTATTCGTGCTGTGCATAAAATGCTGGCCAAAATTAACAAAAATATCCATGGCCAAAAAACAATAAAGAAAGGAAATTAAAGTTGGGGAAAGCGCATGGAATTTAAATTTGTCGAAAACTGTGAGATGCCAAAAAATTGTGGAAATTGCTGTGCTCGCCGCTTCGCTGACTCTTACGTACACTCGAAACAACAACAACAACAACGAACTGTGAAACCAAGCAACTCATCAAGACCTTTACACGCCCCACCTGCAACCTTGCAACCAGCACACACACAAAAAACTGTGTAGGCGAACTTTAAACCGATCCAAAGGCCTCGTTGCTATTTTAAATGTGCTGCTCGTTAACAGCCAAGGTACGAGTACTACTTGTTGTTGTTGTAGTTGTTGCTGCAACAACTTTAAATACACACTACCACACATATAGTTCAGGCATGAGGGCCGCGCCCAGCTGGTACAAGTTGGTCATAAGGTTCTGTTCTGTTCTGTTGCCGTGTAGGCGAATGAACTCCAAACCGAGTATAACAACAACCAAAAAAGGGTCAATTGTTATTCGTGATACTGACCAAAAATATATGTATGTATATCCTTTTTTTTATATGCTGGCACTTCCTTCTTTTGCCGAGCATGTGTTTCTTTAGCCCTTTTTTCACGTTATTATCTAGTTTTTAAGTGTTTTTTTTTTTGCTTCTTTTCTAACAGATATAGTGTATAAATTCTATTTTATAACATAAATATTTATATTAAACACAAAGTTCTCGCTCTTTATTTTACGCTGGCAATTAAATAGTTTTGGCAACTTTTTCTATTTAAAGCCCTCAAAAACACACACATATATGTATACTACATAGTTTGTTTGGTCACACCGATTGGCCCCTAGGGTCATGTAGTTTGCCTCGTCCTCAATCCTTTACTTAACACTGCTGCTCTCCAAATTTGTTTTCAATTAACAAAATTGTTTGCTCTTAGAAGCAAAAAAAAATACACACAAAAAAAATGTAGAGAGAAAAATCGATGCTAGTTAGGAAAAGAAACACCTGGGCACCCTGGCTAACAAATTGAGTTTCAGTCCAATGCATTCAAACTATGTAAATCTAAAATCCACACCTTGTGTCCGGACTTCAAATTGATGAATTGTTCATTGGTGTATTATAAATTCATTTGGAATACTTCCACTTAATAGTTTGTTTGAATATTGCACGAAGCTTACTTTGCAACACTTCCTCGAAAGCATTATAAAAACATGAAAAACTTGTAAGAACATTACTCATAGTATGCCATACTGAAACTTTTGTCAAAAGTGGACAAGTTTGTTTTCGTTTCAACGTTTTACGTTTCTCATCTCCATGAATTGGCTGCTTTGATCGAATCACAATGACAAAGGGCGAAAAGGAATGTGTTATTTTGGCAAGCCATGTGAATCAATTGAATGCTAGAAGAGAGAAACTAAACTATACGGAATAACTTCAAGTTTGTTTGACGTTCGCAAAGTTCATGACTCATCAGATGTGAAATAAAATAAAAATAAAAAAATTCCCAACGTCACAGAGAAATAGTCAGACAGGAAGAGAGATGGGTGTTTAGTGAAATGGCAAAAATGGTCTAAGACTAAGCGCACAGATGGCCAGAAGGCAATTGTAATAAAAAGCTAGACAAAAAGGAAGGCAAATACACAACAACACACAAAAGCTAAATACATACATAAATTGATTTCATGACTCGTTGCCTCAAATAGGGGCAAGCACCATCAGACAACCTTTAAAATGGGCAAGGGGAAGAAGGGCGGAATGGCACGCCCAGTGTTGCAATGCAGCAGTCATCAAACTCAAGTGTGAAGGCCAAAAACAAAAAACAAAAACTATTCGGCTGTGAAAATCTATCGACTAACGCGATGCTCTTCAACTAACAGTAAGTGTTAGGGTTGCCAACTAGCTGAGATAACACTGCAACTCTAGGGTATACGAAATTCAATAAGCTACAAAAAAAAAACATTCATAACGAATGATGAGCAACAAGGTAAAGCTTTAAAAAAACACACAAACAAAACGATAAGCAAGAGAAGTTGTGAAAAAAATTAAACAGACAGGCAAAGCGAGAAAGCGTGACAGAGACAGAGCACGACAGGTGTCGAGAGACAAGTTGTTAAAACTCTAATAGCTGTAAGCAAATCTTTGATATACACTATTCGAATTCGAATTAGAGAGCAAGAAAAAGAGAGAAAGGAAAATGCAAATAATTGTTACATTGTTTTTCATGCGCTGTGATTTGATTTGCTTTTGCTTTTGCTTTTACTATGCTATCTAATAAAAGCGCTTAATTCAATCACAATCAGGCAAAAAAAACCCACACGTTGCCAAAGTCTTATCACATTTTGTTGTTTGTCGCATGATTCACGCGGAATGTGAGTTTTTTCTTTTTTTCTATTCGACTTCAACAATAAGCTTTTAATAACTAATTAACACAAAATGTAAATAGCTTTCTTTGACTTTTTTTGATGGGCCGTTGAATGTCCGAATTGGATGACTCAACGCTCGTAAAATGTGGGTGGTGCATGTCTAAGTCACATTAGGGTCACAGCAGTTGGCGCCCACCGCCAACAACAACAACAACAGGAAGTTCAAAGCAAATGATACAACATGTTTGAATGAGTTTTATAGATTAAATAATACCCGATTAAATGAGCCCATATAAAGCTGGTTTTAAGGGTGCGAGCGTACTGAGACAGATGTCTGACCAAGATCTAAAAATATCAAAAACAACGTCACTCTGATACTCGAAACTCTGAAGAGTCAGAGAGCGAGAAATATGACTCGATGAACATGAGATCATCTCAATGAAAAGAGATTTTAACACCAAATATATAAAAGTTAATTGAAAACCGCAAAATGTGTTTGTGTTTGTGTTGGTTTGAGCTTTAGCAAATGCGAAATTCATTTACAAAACACTTGAGAATTATTTAATAGAAACTACAAAATCGAATCCGGTTACTCTAACTCTAACAATTTGTTTTGTTATCAAGTGTTTAACCTTTCAAGCGATTAATCATGATCATCTCAATTGCTCAATTAAATTGAGTATAGAACGAATAGGAATCATGTAACCTTTCCAGGAATATATCTGCTATCTTCTTCAACATTCAAGTACAGCATACATATTCATTAAGCATTTAATTTTTTATTACTTTTCTATAATAAAAACTTTTTCCCATTGCAATTTACGAGCAATCTAATCATTGCCACATTAACTCTCACGAACCCAATTAACTTTCGTGTGCTCAACTCAATTGCACTCATTGTGCATTAAATATATATAATTGTAATTCAATTTGAGTCATATTGCTCATACTACAACTATATTGAAGATAATTCTGACGCTTTTAGTGCGCATTAGACAAAAACTAAGCGTCAATTTCGCGATCTATAAACATAGAAAAAATGACTATGAAAAACAATGTGATAGCATTCATGGCGAAAGAAAACAACTTAGTAGACTGAGATATACCCTTTTTGGGATAATGATTAAACTTCAATCTTAGATATCTTCCGTGTTTCTTAACCGATTTTGACTTGAATTTTTTCAAATGTTCATTATTTTATCCAAAGTTTCAAACCTCATTTTTACAATTTCAAGTTTTCTTTGCTTTCGATAACAAGTGAACATTGGAAACCCGTTAAGTTATTGATATTTCAAAGTAAACTTTTACTGCCTAGGACATTGGTGAGCTGAAGTTCCAAATCTAAAGTCTCTGGCTCTTATAGCTTTGAGACGGATATGGCTTTATCGACTTGTCCTTCTATCTTTTACAAACTGTTTTACCAAACTATTATACCCTTTCTCACTCATTGCATGGGTTAAGGGTATAAAAATACCATAAAAAATAATGTGACAGTATTCATGTAAAAAACGAAGATTCAGATACGCAGATAGTATACGAGGCATTTTTGAGGCATAAAAAATATTTGTGTAAAAAAAAAAATAAAAATATATATAACTATTACTCACCTCAGTTGGGGGAATGACGCTTTGCAGCTGCATTGTGGAGGCGTAGCTTTAAAAGCTGGAATCTCTTATACACTTTATTTGATTTAATTTTGTGAGATTTTTACGTATTTATAATTGGGAGTCCGTGTTTTTTGGCGAGGCTGAACGGCGGAGTCGCGTTTTTTTTTTATTTAATTTTTTTTGGGGCTAGATAAAACACATTGATTTTGGCAAAGGCCAAGGCAGTTTGATTAACTGCCATAATACGAAGTTTGGTTTCTGATTCGATGTTTGTTTTTGTGTTTTTATTAAAAACGTGCTGCTGGGCGATATTGTTGTTGTTGTTGTTGCTGTTGCTGGGGAGAGGTTGGTTGTTGCATATCGGCATACTCTCGGTTTGTGAAGTGTGAAAATAATGATAGAAACGTGCACGTTTTGCAGTTGCATTCGCAGTGGACTAGAAATTAATTGTTCAACTCGTTGTTGTTGTTGATTTTTGCTTTTCTTTTTTTGTTGCTTGTTGTTGTTGTTTTCAGTGCAATTTCCTACTTAAGCGTAAGCATTTCTCGATGATTTGATATACATTATAATTTGATTAGTTGTGGTTAGTGTTGTGTTGCAAGACATTTTGTTGCTGTTGTTGTTGTTATTGTTAGTTAAGATTTCATTTGCTTTTTTAGACACACTAAATAAGATAAGTCTTTAGTTGCAAGCATGCTACTATTTGGATGCTTTGATACTATACAAAAACAAATTAAATTATTGAAAAATGTTTATGGATTGGCAAAACGATTTTGGCATGCAGTTGATTTTTTCGTTTGTTTGTTGAAATTAAATACAAAATTATAATACATCCAATTGTGTGTGGCGATTGTTGTTGTTGTTGGCGTTGTTGTTAGTCATAGGGGTTTTAAAATTGAAAAAACAAAAAAAAGTAGAAAGAAAAAAGAGTAAATAAATAGGTAAGTGGGTTAATATTGCAAGGTGAAATGTTTGTTGTTTGTTGTTGTTTTTGTGCATGTGGATTGCGTGGGAGTGTTTATGTGTGAGTGTGTGTGTTTGTTGTTTGTGTGTTAATTGTGTCTGTGAGTAAGCTTGAAACTGGCAAAACTAAACAATTTAAGTGGAAATTTTGTTCTGCGAAAACAAAAAAACTCTTGAGGTTGTAAATAAAACTTTTTTGTGTTGAACGAAAAGAAAAACGAAAAAACCTGAGTAGAAATAAAAACTCGCTTTTATAATGGAGATAAATGGTTAAACATTTATTTATTGCGCAACAAACTAAAGTTTTTTTTGAGTCGCGCTTTGCTCTATGTGCAACAGTTTCCTCAATTGATATCTATGTTTGTTGTTTATCTTGTTTTGTATGTCATATTACATTAATCTATGTGTTGTTTTTGACGTGCATTCAAATACAATATGAACACGATTGGGTAAATAGTCACTATAATTATTATATATATATATGTCTATATAGAAGTATTTGTATATATAGCATTTTAATAAATATTCAAGAAGTTAACTAGATTTTTGTTTTTGTTTTTTTGCATGAGATTTTGCATACTGAGAGATTTATTAAGTGAGATTTCGTGTGTGTGTGTATGTGTGTAAGAATCTACAAATATATGTGTATATATAGAAGCATTGAGATTTTAGCAAAGGCAAACAAAATTAAATGCAAAAATTCAAGAGAAACCAAAATGAATTTGTTGTGAATAGAATTAACAAGATGTTCATGTATGTGTTAAATATTCATGTTTGTTTGTATGTATATGCAAAGCAAATCTACAATAAAATATAAAACTTGATTCTTTGTTTTGTTTGTTTTTTGTCGCATTTTTTTGTTGAAATTTGCTTCGCATTATAACAATAATCAATAAAATTTCATGAGTTTCATTTTGCAATTACTTGTGTTTTCTGTATTATCATTATCTATTCTTCATTTGTTTAACTACATAGAGTTTTAATAGCCATTTTGATCATATATGGTATATTGGTGTATATGTTTGTCTATATATATGTTATATGTGCTTTGTTTTTGTTCTGTTTGTAATCTGGCTTTAATTTGTTGCTGGCTAATTAAACGATATCTGTATATATATTATTAATCTGTACGTATGTATGTTAGTGTGTGTGTGAGTTGAGCATTCGGATAAGCATATCCTTTCGCCCAGGCGGCCATCTGTCTGCGACGTATAATAACAACAAGTATACGCCACTTTGCCGCTAGACTCTCTCAAGGTTTCTAAACTAATCATACAAATTAGCTATATAATGCGTTTCTTTTATATATATATATAATTATATAGAGCCTAAAGTATCAAGTGTGTGTATGTATGTGTGTGTGTTTGTGTGTATTTATATATTAGCTCACTGGCAAGGGCCGTTCTTAACTGTTTAACTGCGCTTTAGGTATTACACATAATATATATATTGTATATTGAATCATTTCTGGGT
Organism: Scaptomyza pallida; assembly: GCA_018152965.1. Lineage (NCBI taxonomy): Eukaryota > Metazoa > Arthropoda > Insecta > Diptera > Drosophilidae > Scaptomyza > Scaptomyza pallida. The sequence goes on along the minus strand of JAECXP010000004.1, from coordinate 8,285,262 downwards.
GGGTTGCACAACATCCTAAACAGACATCGAGAGTGTGTATATAGTGTGTGTGTGTGTGTGTGTGTTATGATTGTGTCTGTGTATGTGTGTGTGTGTTAAGTAATTGCATCAATTTACATGAAATAACTGCTAACATATGCAGCCGCTAAGATACCCAACACAGTCAAGCATATCAGTATCATGATCTTCTTTCGTCGCGCTTTGCTTTGATATTTGAGCGCCTTTTTGGTATCCTGAGTTGCCGTCTGCACATAGTCCATAGCATGCTCCACATGATACTCAATGCGATCGATCATCTCGCCCTGCGACTCCACCAGCATTGCCATGTCCATGAACATGTCGTGCAGCTCCTTAATCGATGTCTCCAATTTCATGATGTCCGCATGCCGTGCCTCGATATCGGCCAATGTTTGCTTAGGCCTGCTGCGTTTCCATGATGATGCCCTGCGTGAATACGGCCGGATTGCCCTGCTCCAACATGTCCTCGAGCTCCTCGTTGGTGGTCGCACGGCCCGTTATCTCCAGCTGACGCTGTATTCTGCCCTTGCAGCGCTCCCGATAATCGGTCTGGGTGCGATTGTATTCGGTCATGACCTCGACAAATTTACGCGAGAGTGTTGAATGCTGAGTTTTGCGTATACGCAAATCCGCTGACGATTTATTCTGTTGCTCCTCCTGTTCGATGTTCTGCTCGATGCCCTTGAGTTTGCCGCGTACGCGATTTGCGTTCTTCTTGATATCGGCCATTAGATCCTCAAGCTCTTGCTTGGTTTTCTCATCCGATTGTGGTGCCGACAATATGGCCGAATGCTTCTTTTTCACCTCTTCGACATTGTCCTGGACCTTATCGATCATGCCCCGTATCTCTTCGACCTGGGCAAAGAAATCATCCATATACGAATCATGGCCATCCACATTGACGGCCACCTCCTCGGACTCCTCATCGTCCGACTGGGCGGCATGCAAGGCGGCTAATCTGTCTTTCGTCATGTTGCTGACTGTCGTTCAAGCAGGAAGCAGGCAGAGCTGATAACGCGCTAGTTGATATTTGTTGTTTTTTGGGTTTATTTTTTGTGTTTTAGTTTGTGCTGCTTTTTAATTCGTTGATTTACACTTGGTTGATGGCCGACTAAAAATTTGCAGTTGCAGTTGCATTTACAGTTTCGACGCGGCGGCGAGCTTTTTACGTAAGCTTTTTGGTTAAGCGTTATTGTTGCATTTGCTGTCGATTCGTTTAGCAGTTAATTGTCAACTTTTCGTCGTGTTTGTTGTTGTTTGTTGCTCAACTTGTTTGCACACTTTTTGCACTTTTATTTTTTTTTAGTTATTTTGTCTCCCTTTTACTTTAGCTTGCTGCTTACAGAGTGACTATTGATTTTTCGTAGATTTTTGTGACCGCTAAATGGTTTTTCGCATGCAGCATGGCCTAAATAAATACTTCTCACTTGCCCTTTAGCTTTGCTTTGTTTGTTGCTGCTGCTGTCTGGATTTTTTGATTCTTCTTCTTTGTATTCTTGTTATGTTTGCTACACGCACCTTACTTTTTGCTTAATAATACACGAAAACACGAACATATATACATATATTTATGCAGATATATATATATATTTTTTATACACATATATAGGTATTTATTTCTTTAGCTGTCGTTTTTTCTTCTTTTTGCCTTTTTTTTTTCGTTAACGGCGCGCGTGTTTTGTGCTCAAGAGAGCGCCAAAGAGAGAGCGACGACAGTAGTAGCAGCAGCAGCCACTAGCACCTCAATGCCAGGCAGCAAGTCAAGTTGTGAGCAGCAGCAACAACAGAAACGTTAAATTATGACTCACGGCGATTGCTTAAACGGCAGCAACAAGAAATAGCGTTTATATACACATAAATTTTTTTAGCTGCACAGATAATATTTTGTTTTTTGTTTTAACAATGCGTAGGTTTTATGCACAGAAAGCTTTTTAGTACACTTTTTTTGTTTTCGTTACGTTTTAGACACACTTGCTTGTTGTTTGGCTGTTTATTTTGCACTTGGCGTTTTATCGCTGACTTCTTTTTTTGCAGCCGATCGACGTTTCTTTTTCACCACGCATTCACATGAACACGCAGAGCGCGCGGGTGGGTGGGGCAGCAGCAGCGTGCGCCGTTTTCGGCATTGGCTTTGCCAATCGATCACGTTGCAGTTAATTTAGCTATTCACGCGAATTCGTAACTGCAATGCGTTTGCATCTGCCTAGCTCTCATTTGCACATTCGAACACAATGCGTGTGTTTCAAAAGAATTTCGGTTGAGGTTGACTTCGTACGCGAAACACGTACGAAAATGGGCAAAAAAAATCGATTTCTGCGCAGGGCTCCAAACGGCGGCTCTCTTCTTTGCCGCTGTTGGGGAGGGGGAGGGCACTGTGACGTGATGGTTGCTTCTGGCAACGGTAACACGCGCGAACGGCAAAGGGGCGGGAGGTACGGCTGTACGGTGGGCGTTTTTCTCTTTGCGTTCCGTTTTGTTTTTTTTTATTTTCGTTATTTTGCGTGCGAGTTTGTCTATGTTTCGTCTGATTGTATGTGTATGTTGGTGTGTGTGAGTGAGTTAGTCGGCGGGCACTTCACACATTCGCTTTGGTTTTTTCGCCGCAACTGCTGTGGGTGGCAAACATCCATACACTCGCACTCTCTCGCTTGCTCGTTTGTTCTCTCTGCTGACGTTTGTTACTTGGATGTAGCTATGTATATTGATGTCGCCTATTGTTTTACGCGCACGTCGCTAAAAAGCACACTCGACGCGTTGCTGGCTCTCGTCAATCTGAAACACGCGTCGCCTTCCGGTGCTGGCAAGACCGAAACAACAGCTCGCTCTGCCTGTTTGGATGTGGAATATGTGTTGAGTGCGATTGCGCTCTAGCTCAATATTCGATTTGGAGCACTCGCTTGGCGTTCTCCTTAAGTTTACTATTGCTTTTGATTGTAGTATTTTGCGTTTGTTGATAGCTCCTGTCTCTCTCGCTCTCCTCTCTTTTATTTACAGAAGCCCATATCAGACAAACAGACGCAAATGCGGCAAGGTTTTTATACAGTTTTCATTATATTTTAATTGTAGGGGACACTTTACTTTAAATCTTAATTTGTTATTGCCAAAACTGATTGCATAAATGTTATATTGCTGCGAAGTATTGCAACTTAGAGGTGTATTCGCGTTTTCTTTTAGTACTGTTTTCTTGTTTTCACTTTTGTTGCGACACGAAGCCAGAAAAATACCAAATTACCAGCAAAAATGTACCAAATAATACCGAAAGCACTTGCGTTACGTCAGTGCTCAAATGCCGCTAATATCAGCAGCACCAGCAGCAACAACAACAACATCCAAAGCAGTGAGCAGCATTCGGTTTGTTTGTGGAACTTAATTTTTGCACTGCACTTCTCGCACTCTCATTCGTAAATGAACGGCATGCGCTGTTTTATGAATGGATGCCGGTACTTGGAATTAATGCGATTAAAATCTGCAGCTGAAAGAGAACTTTAACATGTGCAATAATTGAAGCGTATTTTGCGTATTCACTGGACCGACAATAAAACGAAACATCTAAATATATAAACAAACGGCAACGCAAGTAAATAAACAGCACGGTTGTGTATCGATAAATCGATACACAATATATGGATCATAGCGTTGCACAGCACTGACGTGCGCGCCAAAAAGGACGGCACTTCAAATGGCTTTCAGGTATTTTAAGATATGTAAACAATATGAAATATTAAAGACGGACTTACCGGATACTTTGTTTGCAGCACAATACCGCATATTTCATCACCAACAAGAAATTGCTCACCCAGCATGGCCATGCAAACGTTCTCCCATGCACGCTCGATTTTGTTCTTTCTCAAACGTATTACCCATTGTCCGCCTTTACTATTCGCCGGATCCTCCCACATTGGCTTGATGCCCTGTTTAAAGAGACTCAACTCCCGATAGGGCTTCAGCGCCGTTGGCCTTATGAGATGCGAATAGAGTGACCACCACTGCTGCACGCTGGCACAGCGCCCAACCACATGCAGCGATTTACTATAATCACTTGCAGCTCGTTGCGTTCCCTTGCGGGAGAACCACAGGCAATATGTGTGCTGCAGGCGATTCTCATTGGGCCCCACGTCCAGTGGCGGCAATTTGTCCACATCTATCTCGTTCTCCACATCACTGTCATCGCTGTCAACGAAATCCGGCCACACTTTACTGCAAGACATTACACACACACACAAACACTTTTTCGATTAGTATATCAAATAAACAGTTACAACTTCTAAACCTAAATAGTCTAACAACACTGGAAAGGGATCTAACAACTGTCAAAGCAATCTGAACTTGATAAATTATATATACAGCTCGTAATCTTATTGAATTCCAAATAAATATAAAAAAAAAAAACACATAAAAATGAAGCTATCTATACGCACTCTTAACCAAAAGACCATCTCATTGGAGCTACAAGATGTCACAGAGAATGTAATGCAGTTGAAGCAACGTTTAATGGCATTGCCAGAAATTTCGCAGCCAGTAGAGAGTATGCAATTAATCTATGGTGGGCGCATAATGCAGGATGATCTGCCATTGGCCGATTACAACATTATGGAGGACAAGTTTATAGTGCTTATGACCAAAAAGGTGCAGGAACCGGAGCAGCAAATTGTGCAACAAAAGCCACAGCAGCAGCCAGAACCAAAGACACAGGCTGCTCCAGTTGTAGCTCCTGTCGTTACTACTACACCAACAGCTGAGCCGCCACGTCCCTCCATAGTGCCAGATGAGCAGCGTGTGACCGATCTTATGTCGATGGGCTATGAGGAACAGGAAGTGCGTGCTGCTTTGCGTGCCAGCTTCAATCATCCCGAACGTGCCATCGAATATCTGATAACAGGAATACCTGAGCAGGTGGCCACAGCTTCTAGCCCGGATGCACCAGCTGCAGCTGCAGCTGCAGCAAATGATGCGAATGATGAGGTTAGCAATACGGCTGCACGTCTCAATTATTTTGCCACTGATCCGCGCTTTGGACATGTGCGCGACATGATACGCCAGAATCCCGAGCTCTTGGAGCTGGTACTAACGCATCTGAGGGACACTGATCCGGCTGCCTTTGAGGCCATACGCAGCAATCAGGAGCAGTTCATAAGCATGTTGAATCAGCCGCCGGCACCAGAACTAAGCAGCGCCGATGAAGCAGCTGTGGAGCGTCTTATGGGTTTGGGATTCGAGCGTGATATCGTTGTGCCCGTCTATTTGGCATGCGACAAGAACGAGGAGCTAACTGCCGATGTACTGTTTCGCGAGACAGACGAAGAGGATAACTAGGATAACTATCTTGAAATGCTTTAAAATACTGTAACTTGAAGTAAATGCTTTGATCGAAGAGAGAGACCAAATTAAAAATCGAATTATTTACATTCCTGATATCTATTTAATTGCCCTTGAAAACAACAACAACTTGTGGGACGAATATTTTGGTTTTTTGGTGACAATTAGAACATAACCTAACAAATGGTATGGAATAGGGTAAGGTAGCGGGTGAGAGGGATGTTGCCCTAAATTTTGGGAATCAACTTACGAATCGTATTGTTTGCTTGCCACTTTTTCCATGCTCATCTTGTGATCTGCGGCTTTTTCCTGGAACAACGTATTGCACGGCTGAATGGTGATTTGTTATTGTTGACGTTGTTGTTGTTGCTGTCGTCGTCGTCGTCGTTGTTGGCGGCGGCAGATGAATCGGCTGGCCTGGCCTTATGATTTGTGGCTAGTGGTATTGTTGTTGTTGTTGGAATTCAGTTGCTGCTGATGCTGGCGTGCACGTTGCAGAATGTCTGTGTGTGTGTGTGTATGGGTTCTTGCTTGCTGTAGTTGTTGTACTATTTGTCTGCCAAAATCGTAAGTTGTTGTTGTTGTAGTACTTTTAAATTCAGCTCCTTGCTTCTTGCGTGGTCGTTGTGTTTGTTGGTAAGTGTGCGTGTGAGTGTGTGTATGTGAATGCGTGTGCGGTCCACACCACGATATTGTCGCGTTTGGCTAATTGGCCGCCGTTGGAGCTACTGGGTCCGGTTCTCAGTCGCGTGGCGTGTTATTGTAGTTGAATGCGTCCAGGTGGTAAACAGTTGACAAGATGTTTGGCTCTTTTTTGATTTTAATGGTTTTTATCGGCGTGCTACGTAAATAAGTCAGTGCTGTACAATATCGCATAATCAACGACGTTTTTCAACACGCACTCACTATTCGGGGCGAATGGCTTCAAATGCAACAGCAATTGCTCGTGAGATATACTATTTAATACAGCACATCTACTGATCAATTTTTAATTCACCATTTAACTTAAATCACTTTATTTAATTTGATTTTTGAAATTCGCATTGGCTATCGATAGTCTACCAGCTGATTCGTACAAAATCAAAACACACACCCAGTGTGACCAGCCGGTCGGCTTTCTTCAAAGTATCGATACCTTGCCAATTGGCTTTGATTTTTCTTAAAAAATTAACGACGAAATTGGACGTTGTTTAAATATAATGAATTAGAGTATATCAAAAAACAAAAGATTTGCATTCAATGAGGTTTTACATTTCCAAACCATGTATGTCCGATTTACCAACTTTAAATCGCAGCTCGAACAGGATCCACATTTGTTCACCACACCAAATCCGTTTTTCGCTGCACCACAACGTCTCGCGGGCTATAAATATATTTTATTTTTCTATTGCCTTATGTTTAGTAACAGTGACCCCTTGAGCTATAGCAGCTATTTTGATTTGAGCTATCATTCATTTTTAAGTTTTCTATTTGCTGTTGGGAAATTTTAAATTTGTAAATAAATATCTTCCAGGATCAGCTGTTTTTTCGTACATAGGGTAGTGTTAACAACACGCTAGGAAAAATTCAGTATTCGTAGCGAATAAACAAACATTAAATAGTCAACCTGCATTTCTAAAGTTTTCTGTTTATTTAGAGCAATGGGCAAAACTGACAAGAAGGCGAAGAAAAAACACAAGAGTGACCGCAAAGAGCACAAGGAGAAGCACAAGGACAGAATCAAGAAATCAAAGAAGCATGACAAAATCAAGAAACTCAAAGATGTGCTGCCAGCAAGAGTTGAAATTGCGCCTGCAATCCCCTCTCCTCCTCCTCCTACGGCACCAGCAGCAGACAGTGGCGGCGAGGAAGACTTCGCTATACCAATAGGTCGGTAAAGGTCTAAATTGCCAAATCCACGCAATTAAATTCACACTTTTGCAAACACCCATTTAAGCGTTGATGAACAGCAAATCGCATGCCCCAGAAACGCCCGAAGAGTATCAGCGACGCCAAAGCCAAATTCGCCGTGAAGTTGATCCAGTCACAGGTCGCACTCGCCTCATCAAGGGCGACAGCGAAATACTGGAGGAAATCGTGAGTAAACAGCGACACAGCGACATAAATCGAAAGGCAACCAGCGGCGATGGCGACTTTTTTGAAGCTCAATCCTTTGCAAACGCTGCTGCCAGCAAGCGTCGCAAGCCAAAGTAAACATTATGCTATTATTTAATACATACATAATAGGTATAATTAATAATTAATAACTGTTACATCTAAATAAACAAATGTGCAAGCATTCACAAAGAATGCCGACTTAATAGCTATATACACATAGAGATATAAATGACTTGAACGAGTAAATAGATGGTTAGGATAGATAAATTCAAATGCACTGTTTCCCAGTTGCGATTCTTAGTAGAGCTGATGAAAAAAAGTTGTGCTGCCATCCTGCCAGGCCGGATCATCACTGACCTTGGCACGGCACATTGGACAAGTTTGCTCACGCTTAAACCACGTCTGGACACATTCATCACAGAATATGTGTCCGCACTCCAGCAATATGGGTGAGTTGTACGTATCATGACAAATGGGACAGACGGAGCTAGCCGCATCTAGTTCATCCTTTGTCGGCGGCCGCTCAGAGTCCTACAAAAAACATTTTGTTGGATTACTCAAGACTGCATCTTTTTTTGTTTGTTACTTACAATATTGCGTCTAAAAGTTGTAATTGATTTCTTAAGTGATTTGCCACGCTCAATCAGTTCAAAGATCTTGGCGCCAATGTACAACGAAGAGAAAAGTCCGCCCGATATGACCTCCAAACCCCGAATACGATTCGTACAAAAACATGAACCACTGGGACATGGGCACAAGTGCACGATAGAACTGTGCGGTATACTCTACTAGAACATAAAGACGTGCCTGGAAAGAATACAGAATATTGTAATATCTTTTACCACGATAGGATAAAATTTACTTACTCGCACTTTGAGTCGTATCATATGGAGTGGCAACAGGGTGACACCGATCTTGGCAAGTATGGTAAGCAGCTTGAGCAACAGATCGCTGACGGCCACATAATACAGCAGCATGCCCAATGGAATGACTTTGGGTACAACAGTTTCATTGGATTCCTTAAGTGTCTCGTAACTGGAGTGAAACGTTGTTGGCGGACTATCGAATAGCACATTGTTGAGATCTGCATCGGTTTTGTAGTGTGATGTGGACACATCAACGGTTTGATAAATCTTTGGCGGCGGTACAAGCAGACCAAGCGGATCCGGTGGCATTGAGGCCATAAACAACCGTAGAGAGACGACCACAATGATGACGCAAGCATCGCGAAACAGTACGGCATAGTTCTTTTGGGCAAGTCGGGAGACCTGATGACGCACAGAACGATTCAAAGTGTACATTATGGTCTGAAGCAGCAGCAAATCTAGAATGCCCACAAGATGATCGTGCACAAACTTAATCAGCAGTATGCAAAGGATGGGCACATAGCGCACGAAATGACTTAGAATTTGCACCACCGTTTCCGTAATAAGTTGGTCATCATCAGCATTAATGTCAAGTGGTTGCGGTGGCACAATGCCAGGTGGTAGACCGGGAAGCACCCCAGGAGCACCAACGCCGTCTGGAGCGCCTTCGGAATGTGTTGTTGTTTCGTAGGCAGGCGGATTGTTGTTCGCAGCGGTTGCCACTGCTGGCGTTGTCAAACCAATGACACTGGCATTGTGTCGTCCATTTAAACTATGTCGTGCCTGTCGTTGCATTTCTCCTTCGCGTAGCGATATGCTTCTGCCCATGCCGCCATTGTTGTTCTGAAAGGCGCCCATACGTGGTGATCGGGTCGCACTGGTGCTGGCCAATGCTGCTTCGGTTTCGTTTGGCGGCAACTGTTGCTGATTCAGCTGAATGTGCGTATTGTCCGTACCAGTGGCATTTACTCCCGATGTCATTTGTGCTGCTGCTGCTGGTGGGACAGCATTGCCAGCAACTGATGGAATGGTTGCTGGCGGATAGTGTCGAAAATTGGAATGTGAATGGTTAATGAAGGAGCGTAGTGCTTCAGTGGACGGTGCAGTGGACAGCGACAGCACATCATTTAGATTGACACGCCAAAAGCCCAGCTGGCGCATGCTGGCTGGCGAGGTGACGGCAGCAGGTGCGGGCGGAGGGTCCTCCATGGTGGTGCTGTTGGCACCCACACTGCGCGACTGCTGCAGACGACGGTTCATTTGGGTGGTCACACGAACCGGTGAGGTGTTCACGGGCGTAAAGGAGCGCTGACGGGCCAGCAGCGAGGATAATAAGTTGCCACCAGCGGGACGGGCACCAGTGAGACTGCTGCTGCGAGCGGGCTGATTAACATGCTCCATATTGATGCTTGTGCTCGTACTTGGAGCAACAATCGGTTGAGTCGAGGCCACGGGCGGCGTTGGCATCGGCGCAGGCAGCAGGTAGTCATGCTCAGCTGATGTTGACTCATTGTCATCGCCATCGTTGTCGCTCTCAATATTTATGGATACGCCAGTCGTTGCGTTTGTTTCGGTTGGGGCAGGACCACGACCCCGATGCAACGAAGCAGCATCGCCTGGCCCGTTGTTCATTGTGCGATTTTTGCCTTAACTTATTTGCTTTTGCAAAATACGTGTTTTCGTTTTCTGCATACGCGATCCGAATGTTCTAGTAGTCACCTGTCAACGTGAACATTCGCATGTGAACGTTGTGCAACAGTGTTGCAGTCAAAGTGACTGTTAAAAGTAAATGAGCGCCCAATCTAAATTCTGAATACAAATTTAAATTAATCATACAAATATGATATGCCAATTAATAAATTTTAAACTCAGTACTGTAAATTTCCAGCTGGCATTTTTGCCAATATGTTATGTTGTCATAATAATTTTGATTGTTATACTAAATTAGTCGACCCTATTTGAGAATGTTATAATTTAGCACCTTGCATATTTGGCCTTGTTAGGCGGTGTAACACCCCCTAACTATTTTAAAGGTGGTGGTTAGTCTGATAAGGATAATGCAAATGACTCAGTTACCGCCAGTGCTAACCGCAATTAAACTGACCTAAAGCCGTTGCCCAGCAACCGGCCAACGAAAACGAAACCTAAACATCAGCAAACGTGGCCAAAACAACCACCAACAACAACCAGGATAACAATGTTTGTTGGTCAGTTTAGTTTTAGTTTCAGTTTGCTGCAGTTCACTGAATACAAAATAAATGTGTAATGTGTGAGATGTAAAATAAAAGCCAACATGGGTAACTTTTTATACAATTCCGTTTTTAATAAATTATATATATATGGTTAATAAGCTTTATTATGTCAACAAACTGAGGCCTAGGCCTACGTATATGGGTATATTGTGCCAGATCTACATTAACAATCAAATACATACATAAGTTAATGTTGTCGCTTTATGCTAGCCTAATCTCCCTAGATAGATGTTAAACCCCATTGGACGACGTGTGTGCGTGTGTGTGAGTGTAAACAAAATAAAATAAAGTAAAAAAAAAAACTGATGCGTATCTGCATATACAGTATATACATATATATATAGTATGTGGTACGAGTATGTACATATATTTTTTTGTTATTGCTATATATTGTTCAGTCTGTGCAATCTCTCTCGGCTGCTGTTGCTGTTGCTAGCGCTGCCCCGGCCGGCAACGGCAATTGCTGCTGCAGTGCGTCGTCGTTCAATGAACCGGCGCCGCGATGCGCGGTGATAAACTTTTGGTCTCGCTGCGATTCCGTCGCTGCAAAAATAGCTTAACGGACTCCAGCGGCAGCTGAAAGTGATAGTAGGCGCAATAGGGCAACGGGTCCCAATAGGCAAACAGTGCCTCCCGTTTATCCAATGCCACCTGCCCTGTATTACGCTCCCAATTCGCCCAGCTCCAACTCCAGTTGGCCTCCTCCGTCGACGCCGAACCCACACCACCACCATTCCTCCGATGTATGCACATGTTCTTGATGGCTCGGCATAAGAGCTGGGCATGCGAACGATTGTGACAGATGTAGGGCAGTGCCACGCCCAGTCGCACACCAAGTGGCACAAACTGACCACCATTCGCCAGCGATTTGACCAGCCGAAAGCTTATGTGTCCATTGATGCTACGCTGAAAGCGCACCTTGGCAAAGAAACTGCGCAGCCAGATATCAATCTGTGCCTCATCTTCCCGGCGCACCGGTATCAGGTTCTTTGTATGATGCTCCACACGACAGCTGACATTGGCAACGACGCGCGAATCCTTGACCGTTGTGCACGTGACATAATGATGATAGCCGGGCTGATCACGCACCACCAGCCAGGGCTGGCGTTCACTGATCTCATGTTGACTGAAGTTCAGCAGCTCCACTCGTCTGCTGGGCAATATGTACTTGTGGCGTTCCATGACGCCCTGCATGCCACATGCCATGAATATGTTACGATAGCCGGCCACCAAGCCGTTCTCGTACAGCTGCTGCAGTTGCTCCTGTGCCGTTATCACCGTATGTGTGGGTAATGTAATCTGTTGCGCCTCACAGCGCTGAAACAACTGCAGGCAATCGTCGAGCTGTTGGGTTTCCCTCGCACCCGGCACAAAGCTGGCACAGCCCAAAAGCTCCAAGTGCGGCTTGGCCAGTGCATCATAGTAGGCTGGACTGGTGGCACACACAGGCACATAGACCGTTGGTCGCTCCTTGCGCACGATGTGACACAGTGCTGCAATATATTGCTCCACATTGGCACTGCTGGGCCGTGGTACTACATAAAACTTATCCACACATGATGAGAATCGCGCCAATCCGAACAGGCCCTCAAACTCAAAGACCACAACCCGTGCGCCAGATCCATAGAAGTTGCGAGCCAAGTGAAGTGTCTGTATGGTACTGCCACAGCTCAGAAGCACCGTTCGCTTTTTTTGTCTTTGTGTTGTGCCCTGCTGCTGGTCCTCGTCGCTGCTAAGGAGCCATTTGATCATAGCAATAGGCACACGCAACATCTTCCAGAAGATCCAGAGTAGTGCGGAAAGCCAAAAGCTGGGTGCGGCTATCGACAATGGAATGTAGAGCATATAACGTATCAGAGTCAAGACCAGACGCATCACCAATTGCGGTCCAATCAGCAGAAGGTTTGGTCCTGTGGATGCACTCGAATCTATGGCTGGGACATTTCGCAAGAGATTGCCATCGGCAGTCCGCTGACGGCGTAATGTTATAAAATGACGATGCGGCGTTCGCTCCTCATTGTCGGATTCATCTTGACTTGGATGCTCGGGTATGCGATCCAATGAATTGAAGCGACGAAATTTGGGATTCCTTGTGGCTAAACGCAGCTGACGGGCTTGCTCCTGTCGCTGCAGCAGATCATCCAGTGTCTGCGACATATTTAACACTCACTCTCTTATTACACATACACTAACACACGCGCTCGTGTAATTTGGTATTCAGTTTTTGGTTTGTTTTTTTGTCGTTCGTTTGAAATATATATATTTTTTTTGTAATCTGTGCGCCGTGCAAAGCTGGCGAAATTCGAAATCGGACTAAAGCGCCGCTTAGACAGGAGTTCTACTTTAAACCTACGATCTGAGTCGGTTTTGGTTTTGGCACTGCAACAGCCGCTAGATTGAACGTTGATAGCAGCGCCATGAGAGACACATGAACTGATATGGCGGCAATACCTATAGTCTGTAGCCTATAGCCTTATAGTAGGTATATGGCAGACGCATACGGATTTGCGTTACTTTTTTCTTCGCTAGTTTATTTTTGTTTTTATTTTGTCTGGCACATAGTCTGTAAGATTTTGCATTGTATCTACACTGAGAAAATTTTTTGAAAACTAAAAGCATTACACACATTTAAGCTCTTTAATCTATTCTTCAAAAAAAAAACCCTTTTTCCGCATTTTATACATTTTTGCAAGGCAAAACAAGTTGAAATGATGTATTTTTTAATTTTAATAATAAAAATAAAAAAAAGTCCTAGATTCGTTTCGAAGTTTGAAAAAGTAAGCTTTACAAGATTTCTACTTGAACGTTGGAAGATTGATTTCAAATAATGGTTAAACTCATACTGGTTACAGGACTCACAATGTGTATTCGAGCACTCATGTAAACTTTCCCTAAGTAAAACCACTATTCTCTAAAAATTTCGAGCATTTATTACATTCATAATAATGCCAAATAATGATTAAACTCATACTGGACGGGACTTTATTGTTTATTGGGGGTTTTCCCTGTATCTTTGCTAAATAATGTTTCCACCTTTTTGGCTAAATGTTCTCCATCTGGGTGGTTTGTTAACCAAAGGTCCACTGCATTTATAAAAATATCTCCATTTTAATTCATCCAGAGAGTAACTTTATTATTGGACATTAAGTATTTCTGAGTTTCAACACAAAATCTATTTCTATGCCAATAACCTCACTTGTTTTTTCTCAGTGCACTCCCGTTTGTCAATATACGTATATAAATCGCACACGTTGTGTGGCGCTGGATCTTTCATTCCAAGGTTTTTAGCACTGTTGCCAGCGACACTTTGCCCGCATCATACCTAGTACTCCCACAACACTCTGTGTTTCCAAGCAGATCGCTGCCAAAATCAATAAAGCTATATGCTATAAACAGTTAACAGTACTTGGACTTGCAGTAATCTATAGTAATGCAGTCGCAGTTGATATTGCTGAATGTGTGTACTTTAACCCTGTCGTATAATATTAATCCGTTGTTACATACATGTATAAGTTATATTACAAACAAATAGGTACTCAATCCCATTTCAATCATCCAGCCTATTGCGGCATTACAACTGGTTCCGACTACGACTGCGACGGGCGCTGATAACACGCTGACTATGAACCCAACACTCATTAAGCGAAGCCAACAGAACAACAACTACTAAGTAGAATAATAATGACAAAACGGAAAAAAATCAACTTATGCTTCACAGTGACAACAAGAAAATAATAATCACACACCTACTACACATTGCATCAGTAGTTAGTAGTCTGTCTCATAAACTAGCATAGATTAGCAAGAAAAAAAAAAACGGAAAGTGAAAAAATTATAAAACAATAACAAAACACCTTAACCTTGCAAAATGCGTTGGACTTTCAACTGCGAAGCGCGTGCAATATTTGCTTTTATGTTTGTCAATAGTTCTATTTTAAGTTTATAATCTCAGACATTGACAATAAAATGTTTGCCTAATATTTTGCTACACCTTGATATTAAAGCTAGAAATGCCTATAGCCATACTCTTCAGTTGATAAGAATTCAAAATATTTGATTTGATTTATATAAGATTTTTTTTTTTGCAAATTCATCTTGTTGTTGGGCGACTGCGAGTGAAGCACCCACCTTTCAACGTGTGTTGTATAACGATGTGTGCTTATATATACTCTGATAGGCGTTGTGAAGAAGAAGGAGGCGGCATGTAGATCAGGGATCGGGCATCACCTATGGGTCTTGATAACCTTCAAAGCTCGTGCCCAGCGCTTGGCAATGCACAAAATCGACTTAGTCGCAGTTGCTTAGTTTAAAAGCTTTTTGAGTAAACATGCAATAACATCATTTTTTGTAGCATATATAAATGTTTTGGATCTTGTCGTTTGCATTATATTATGATAAATATGTACTTACAGCTCGATCAACAGCTTTAAATCCGGAAAATGGTCGTTGATGGAAATTAAAACATGCGATTTTTATATTAATCAGTACAAGTTAGGTGCAAAGTGCGTTTTAAACATATCTTCAGTTCCAAGATTAAAAGAGGATGACATATTTATTAATTGCAAGCTCAACCTCCCTTAACCAACCTCTCTTCTTTCGCTTACGAATTGTTATTGACATTTATTTTATAACTTTTTTGATTCCATCAAATCCAAAAGAAAAATATTTGAATAGTATAACAATAATGTATCTCTAATTCAGATTCTTATAAAGTTTCGACTTTTTGATAGTTGATTTTGCGTTTTTTTATTTCAAAGTTCTACTACTATTTTTTTTCGTCCCCTTACCAACTCGACTCACAAATGATTAGCATAATGTGGTGGTTGCATTACCATGATGGTTGAATCGGCACAAAAATATATAAAACAAGTAAGAAGTATGTAGTCGGGAAATGCCGAATACGAGATACCCTAAAAAGATCTCAAACATTTGTAACAAGAAAACAACTTGGGAGCAGGATAAAACTTTCGATTGCCATAACTTTGTCAAAATGTAACCGATTTTTAAATGCAATATCTCAAAAGTCTAGGTTTGAACTCTTCAAAATAAAACTTCATTTAAGCCTAAGAAACTAGATTTCTAGCCGATTTTCATGACAACAATTTTTTTATTAAAAATCGATTTGGGAGCTCTAAAAAACTTTTGATTGCCCTAACTTTGTCAAAACTTACCCGATTTTCAAAAGCAATATCTCAAAAGTTTTGGCTTGAGCTCTAAAATAAAACTGCATTTAAATCTAGAAACGAGATTTTCGGTAAATTTTTCATTTTACAGCTTGACAAAATCATCATATCGCAAATTCAAAAAAAAAACCTTTGTACCCTATTTAATTTTACCCCTTTCATTGGTTCAGGGTATAAAAATTCATGAATATAAAAATAAGAAAGGGGTAAACCTCATTGACATGTCTCTAAATTGATTGCCCTCCGCTGTTTGACTTATAAAACGCAGCTAGGCATGAATATTGTGACCAATATATTACGGAGATGCTTCAACACACACTACACACACACACACAATCATACAGAGGAAAATGGTAGGCCGGTTACCATGTTGAATATATATTCTAATATGCTTTTGAGCCACGATTTGCATTTGTTGCTTGCTGGCACGGCAAACATAATTGTGACTTCTTCCTGCCTTCGATGACTCGCAATCGCAATCAATTTTTTTTTCCTTTTTTGGTTGCTCTTGGTAACGAGGAATTTGTTAATTCAATGTTTATTTTACTTCACCCTTACTAGCTAACTAACTGAAAAAAAAAGACCCCAAAGCTTAACTGAATGCAAGCGGCGCCAAGTTTGTTGCCGATCGGGTGGACTGTTCTGTCCTTAATGGCGGTTAGTTCGAAAGCGAATCCGTTTGACTCTGACTGCGCCTCCTTATGTAAATGGGTTCGCACAGCGATTGGCGCTCAGTCGTTTTTGTTCCACGGACCCCGCCAGTTGTTGTTCACCAGGAGTCGCAGCCGCAGCCGCCTCGTTACTTTCGTACATCCTGATTACATTTCTTTGTTAAACTAAAAAACTAAAACAACGACCGCATGCGAGGCACATTAGTTGCGTATTTCCGCATTTTTTCGCAAAATTTGTGTCAATTGCCCTAAACGGTGCTAACTGTGAAGTGGAGTGAAAGTGGGCGTGGCAGAACGTGGCGTGGCGTGGCGTACTTATCCCTTAACCCGCCCAACAAGAGGCCAAAGTGCTGTGTGTACCAAATAAAGCACACGATTGCCTTGATGAGTATTCAATTGAAGCTCAATCAGTTAACAAGAACATTTTCATATTGTGCGCTTCTATAATTCGATAATTTCGATTTGTGTTGACTATAAGTGGATAACTATCAATCAAAGTAAGTGATAATTGATTGCGTATATCTGTATTGATACTCTTTGCTGGTATATGGATAATATTTGAGGTAAAGTTGGAGTAATCAAAACTTTTGGAGGCAAAGAACAAGGAAATTATTTAAATCTCCTCTTTCGTTCTCATGTTTAAACGTCTTTCTGTTAAATTTGAAAACTTGAAGGCAAATAGGTTTAATGTTTTTCTGGTCCATTGTCCTAAAACCTTTTGTTGCTTTCTTCCTTCTTTTAAAACTTAACCATAAAAACTTTGCATATGGTCGATTTAACTTTCCAAACTTTAGTATCATATTACTGTAGGTTTACTACGGATGTTAAAATGCTTTTGGTATCAGTAATACCTTAAGAATGAGTCGCACTCTTCAATAAAGTTTGAAGCTCCATTAAAAACCATTAATGATTGTCAGATTTATGATTATGTCTTTATGTCGACCTCAATACGAGCTATACAGAAGCCTTATTTAGTCACTGTCATTAAAATCATTGTACTAAAATAGAAAGTGGATCCGCATAGAAACAACTCAGTCCATCCAAGCAGTCAAGGTAGTAAAACTCTTGGTAGGATTGCATGCTAAAGCATATTCGAGATATTGTCGTCTTTATTTGTATGACGAAAGACTATTAATTCGTTGTTGTTGTTATTGTCTCCATAAATGAAGCGGAAATAAGTTGACACACAGCATAAGGAGTTCAAAATTAGAAGACGACCCAAAGAACAAGACATCATTCGTGTCGAAAGAAGTTTCAACAACAAGAAACTATGCAAATACAAAAAAAAACCAAAAAAACAAATTTTGTTTATTAATATAAATATGAGGACAACAAAATTATAATGCATGTTGTTGCTGGGGTGGAGTAAATGCAATGGTGTGGCATGGGATTTGAGAAGGCCTGGCCGGGTAAACAGACAAAGTTGCTGTCCTGGTGACAAACGGTGTCAGCCCAAACGAAAAAGGGCCCAAAGCCAATTGTATCGTCAAGTGGGCGATGTTTCGTATAGAAATGTATCATTGACTAGATGATAAAAAAAATATAAAAGGGGAGCTTGTTTATTTATGAGGCCTAAGCATAAAAAATAAGTATGGAAAAAACTGAACTGAAATTTGCGCCTGGCGCAGCTGTCATGGCGACCGGATATGGAAATAGTCGCCCGACCAGAGTTAATAAATCAATTTGGACAAAGTTATCGAGCATTTAGGCGTAGGCGGCAAACTTTTGCAAAAACTTTTACCATACACGCAAACCGCAAGCAATTTCACGATCCAACCTTTACCTCCCTTCTCTCCCTACAGATGCAAGCGTATCGCGATAACTTCAAGCAAACGCCTTGCCCAACGGCCGTCGACCTGCCAGCGGCACCAGCGACTCCATCCTCGACGCGTCTGCCCTTCTCACGCAATCGTGGGCGTGCCGACCCAACGAGCAGCAACAACAACCCCAACAACATCAACATTAATAGTAACAATTCATCAGGAGTCATCACACCTAGAATGATGAGTCCGGCTCCGCCAACGCCATCGGGTGCAGATTGCTCTGCCAATGCCTTGCTGCGCCAGAATCAGGAGCTGCGTCAGCGATTGGCCGATGAGTCGCATAGTTATAGACGCCGTCTGGACACGTACAAGCAGGCCCAGCATAATCAGGCCAATCTTGTTAGTCGTCTGCAGTCCAAGATTCAGCAGTACAGGCAACGTTGCAGCGATCTGGAGGATCGCATGCATGAAACCATCAAGCCAACGACGACGACAACGGCACCCAAACTAACAACGGGACCAACTGCAAGCCAAGTGATGGTAAGTAGACTTCCATCACATGAATATTAAGGTGACAAAAAAAACTTCGTTATAGAAAAAATTCGTAGTATAGTATAGTTTTTGGATGAAGCTAAATCGCAGCGTTCTATATTAAGGTCCTGATTTTAGTCTCAGTTTGTTTTTAGCTGATTTTCCGAATGATTTAGATTTAGTCGATTAACATTGAAATAATTTGATAACAATTTAAATGTAGGTATAGAAAGTATGAAAGCCAGGTTATCAAAATATTTAAAAATAAACTTTTGTAATCGGGTTTTCTGTGAACATTGAAAGCTCACATGCATTACAACAATATCCGCCAATTATCTCTAGAGATTTTGAACTTTGTATTAATTTTAAATTGATTATTACATTATAATAACAATCATGCATGCGATGTAATAATGAACACATGGCAAATCTCTTCTTCGAGTTTGAATAGGGATAAAAATGAGGGTTTTAAACATAATTATTTTGAAAGAGTCTCACTACATAAACATTCCAAAAATCTTTTCCAAAATTTTTATAAATTTTATGCAGATCAGAATTTTCCAACCGTTACATTTGCTATCAAATTTGTGGAAAGTTACTACAAAATAACTTGAAGATAGCCTTAACAAGATTCTGAATCTCTCAATACGTGTTTTGTTTCATAGAATTTCTTTAGACTAAATCACTTTTAATGCTGTTTGATGTCATTCTTCGAATTTCTTCATTTGAACTTTAGACACCATAATTAATTGCATAAATTAAAATGAATTTCGTTTATTATCTTTTTGAAATAGTGCTCGACCTCGCTAACCTTGGGCCAGAGCAGTCTGCCGTGCAGCTCATCTTTAGATTCGCCACCGCCGAGCTGTGGACGTGATTATTTGCATGACGATGCCAGCAGTGAGCTGTGCCGTAAGCTGGAGGAGGAGCACAATCGCTGCGAGCAGATTGTGGCGCAGAACAATGCATTGCGACAGCAGCTGGAGGAATCCAATCGCACCAACGAGGCGCTGACCAATGACTTGCAGAAGTTGACCAATGATTGGGCTAGCATGCGTGATGAGCTGCTCATCAAGGAGGATGAGTTCAAGGAGGAGGAGCAAGCCTTCAAGGACTACTACAACAGCGAGCACAATCGCCTGCTGAAGATGTGGCGTGAGGTGGTCGCCGTCAAGCGTGCCTTCAAGGATATGCAGAGTGTCATGAAAGCTGAGGTGGCCAAGATGGGCCAGGAAATCAATTGTGTCAACAAGGACATCAATGGCTCCAACTCCTCAGTGGCATTCGCTCTGCAGCAGGCCAAACGTGCCGCCGATGAGGAAGCAAAGCAATCACGTCGCATCAATGATGAGCTGCAGGCACAGTTGGCCACGCTCAAGGTGCAGTATGAGAGTGCCAGGCACGAGATCATGGAACGTGATCAGCGCCTGCTGGAGCTGATGAATCAGTTGAAAAAGCTTGAGGATCGCTGTGGACAAGCCGAATCGCAGGCAGCACTTAGCTAATCGCTACAATGACGAAATCGAACGTCTAAACAATTCCATGCGCGAAATTGCGCAAGCTGTTGTCCAAGACGCCGAGATTGCAGATCGCGAGGCTGACGCCGAGGTCAATCCGGCCATGCAGCACATGCATCTAACGCGTGATTCCGCATCGGTTGCGGGTGGAGGCGCTGCCGGTGGCAGTGGAGGCGGCAAATCACCGCGACGCAATTCGACGCGCGCCTCTCAAGCCTTCGCCGAGGGCACCATATCAGCGGTGCAGGCTGCCCTTCATAAGTATCAACTGGCGCTGCATGATATGCAGGTGAAGTTCCAACATAGCAGCGAAACCTTGCGCAGCACCAAAACCCAGTTGGATACCAGTGAGGGCACCAAACAACTTTTGACCAGCAAAATGCAACAGTTGACCGAAAAGCTGGATTCTAGCAATTCCAAGCTGTCCGAGCTGCTGCAGGAGCGAGAAAGTCTGCAGAAAACATTGGATGATGTCAGGGTACAAAAGCAGCAGGCGGAAATGGGTCGTGCCGATCTGAATAATGCGGTGAGTGGGTGTTAAAAGGTGATAACAGCCGCGCCGATAAGCCGATTAATCTTTGGCCAGACGAATTATATTAATGGCTCAGTAATGCGCAAACATTTAAATAGAAAGAGAGAGTTTACTTGTAGGTTAGAACTGGCTTATTCCACTTTAAGTTGGTTTTTTTTTCAAATTTCAAAATCAGTTAGGCTATTTTTGGCCAGTTAGTTTTAGCGTCAGCATATTTTGTGCATTTTAAAGTCAGCTATTTATAATATTAACCTCTTCTATACATATTTGTAAGCGATAGGCGGGGTTTGGGTCCAGTCCAGTTGATCAGATTAGATTGTTTGTTTTGCCGTCTCGACAAAAAATCCATTAAGCCTACTTACTATATATTAATGTCATACCGTTCCCGGTGGGTGAGTTAATAAATGACCGAGACAATATGGCAACTGAACAGCTAGGATCCGGGTTCGATTCGATGTTGTAATGTTTATGGGCAATAATTAAATTTCAATAATATTTACTCTTAAATTATATAATTTGAAACAAATAATGACAATAACATTCTATATGTTAGTTTGAGGGCTTGAGTGGAGAGTTTGAAAAGTTGCAACTTAATTATGGCAAACTGCAAAAACGCATTGATTCCATGGAGGAGGATAAGAAGGCCGTGGAGCTAGAGATACAACGTATACTCAAGGATAAAAACATAACTGAATTGAACTTAAGGTTAGTTCTGAATATCTATACTTAAGGAAAATTGAAAAACAAACTTTTTCCCACACAGATCCGAGGAAGATCGCAGCAGTCGTCTGCGTGAGGAAACAATATCGCTGCGTGAGGAGCTTAATCGGGTCAGTCTCAATCGAGATCTTTTAGAGCAGCAGCGCATCGAATCGGATAACTTGATCTGTTTGCTGGAGAAGCAAAAATGTGATCTAGAATACGATTTGGATAAGTTGTTGCTGGAGAAATGCGATCTGCAGGAGAAACATGAGAAGCTGTCCAACAACAACTGCTCCACTAGCGATGAACTAAAGTCCGTGCAGAATTGCCTGATGGAAGCGCAGGAGGAACGCAAGAAATTGCGTCTTCAGTCCGCCGATCAAGCCAATGAAATCGGTGAGCTTAAAAAGGAGTTGGCCGTGCTGGACAAGGCACGTTTGGAGCTGGAAACGGACAATCTATCCTATAGTGAGAAGCTCAAGTGCTTGCAGCTGGAGAAGGAGAAGATTCTACAGGATCTGGCCTGCATGACCAGGGAAAAGTGCGATATACATAACCAGCTCACAGCCATGTGCCGCAAGAAGGAAGCGCTCAATGAGGAACTGATGCGAACACGTCAGCGACTGGAGCAGACAACGGAGACGAACAGTCGTCTCAACCGTAACATTGAGGATATGGTCAAGGATGTGGAGGAGAAACAGGTGGTCATCGATCTACACGAGAAGGACACACATCGTCTCAATGAGCTTCTGGCAGCATTGCGCTCTGAGAAGGAATCCCTGGAGACGGTGCTGTTCGACACGAACACAACTCTGGAGGCCGTTGAGGAGAAGCGCAGCCAGCTGGAACGTGATTTGCAGGAGGCGCTGGTTCGCGAGGAATCTCTCAAGAATCATGTGGCACGACTGCAAAAGGATCTTGAGCTGTGTCAGCGCAAGGCGCAGGAGACCAAGACCCAACTGCTCAATGCAGCTAGAGCTGCCGAAAGTGACTTCAATCAGAAGATCTCCAACCTGCAGGCTGCTGCCGAGGATGCCTCCAAGCGACATGGCGATGAGGTGCTGCAGCTACGCAATGCTCTGGAGAAGCGCATGCAGCAGGCTTTGCAAGCACTCCAAACAGCCAAGGACGATGAAATCGAGAAGCTACAGGAACGTCTTGCAGCTCTTCAAGCTCACATCGAGAGTCTGGTGCAGCAGCACGAGGAGACACTGATAAGAGCCGAAAACGAGAAGCAGCAGGCACTCCTAATGGCCCATCGGGATAAACAGGCAGTTGCCGAACGTCTCGAAGCGGTATCGCGTGATCTGAAGACCGAACAGGAGGCTCTTGATCGCAGCAAGCGTGAGGCGAATGCTCGGGACGAGAAGCAACGCGGCGCCATTGCCCAACTCAAGGATGAAATTGTGCACATGCGCACCAGAGAGGAGGAGCACAAGTAAGTCTAGTCTAACATCCTATCTTAACCAGGGACCGCAAATAACTATTATCGTAAAATTTTTAATCAAAAAAATCATAAATAGGGAGACTTGTTAGGATACTTTAAAAACCAAAACTGTAGATTCCCATAAACCTATATTATTCAATTATTATTAAAAAAAATTATAAACTTTTTTTTTTATTTTTAGTATAAAAGTATTTAAATAACAACTGTTTATGATTAATTTATTTTGCCTATAAATAACAGTTATTTTTGATTTTTTAATTAAAACCAAAAATAAGAGTAATTTTATGATTTTTATTATTTTTTTAAAAAATTATGTATATATACAATATATTGAATTTGGTGCTTTTATCTATTTAGATCATTGAGATATCAACAAAGACTTTTATTTTCAAAACGAAAATAAAAATCATTACTATTTTATATTATTATTAATTATTATTTTTATTTTAATAAATTTTTATATTTTTAAAATTAACTATTAAATATTGATTATTATGATAAAGGTTATAACCGTTACAGTCCCTGATCTTAACTCGTGATTTAAATTTTTTTGATTCTTAGGATCAAATTGGAGGAATGTATACGTAAGCAGGAGCTGCAGTTGAATAGCATGCGGGAGGAGCGCGATACTCTCTGCCGGCTAAGCGAGGAGTTCAAGATGGAAATTCGTCTAAAGGAGGACAAAATGGAGGCTACCAATAATGAGCTGCAGGATGCGCTGCGCAAGACCAAAGAAGGTAAGATATGCTGGCAGCTCTCAATTTATCTCTAATATTTTCTTTGCTTTTTAGGCGATGGCTATATCGAAAGCTTGCGTAAGGAGCTGACCGACAGTCGACGACAATTGGCCGACAGCAACATTGAGCGCGACAAGTACTCCACCAGCAACAAGGAGCTGCGGGATCATGTGAAGCGGGTGGAGAGCGCTAAGCGGGAACAGGCGCGTGCCATTGAGGAGGCACTCCAAAAGATCAATAATCTAGAGGAGACTAGGAACTCACTGGAGATTGAACGCACTCGCTTGAGTACCATACTGAAAGAGACGGAGAATAACTTTACAAAGACAACGCAAGAGTTGAATGCAACAAAATCGCAGCTGCACAAGACACAGATGGAGTTCGCCCAGAAGGATGAGGGTGGCAAGGAGCTGCAGAGCAAGCTGGCAGCTGAAACCGAGCTAAAGGAACGTGCCCAACAGGAGTTGTGCCAGATCAAAAAGCAGCTGTCCGATCTGGAGGCAAATCTGTGCGCCACACGCCAGGAACTGGGCCGAGCACGTTGCCACAACAACCAGGAGGAACATCGCTTCCATGCCCGTGAACAAGAGTTGGCCACGCGCATGGAGGAGGCACGTGGACGTGAGAAACGTTTGGAAGATCAGAAACACAATCTCGAGGTGTGCCTAGCAGATGCCACACAGCAAATCCAAGAGTTGAAGGCACGTCTAGGCGGTGCCGAGGGTCGCATCCGAGCATTGGATGAGCAGTTGGCCTGCGTCGAGATGCATAAGCGCGATACCGAGCACAAGCTAAGCTCCGTGGTGCACACACTACGACGCATCGCTGGCATCCAGGTGGATGGCAGTGTTAATCTGTCACATCGTCTGCTCAGTCCATCCCGACGCTTCAGTCCATCTCGCAGTGTCGGAGACTATGATAATCGAAGCACATCCCAGTGTCCCGATGGACCCGTCGATGTGGATCCGGATCTGGTGCGCAAGGGTGTTCGCAATCTGATGCATCAAGTGGCTCAGTTGGAGCGTGAAAAGGATGACTACAAGTCCCAGTTGGGTGCAGCCAAGAAGCAGCTGCAGGATGCCGCCGAACAGCAGTTGCGCTGTGATGCCAAGCTGGGCAAGCTGCAGGCCATGCTGCGTAATCTGCAGGAGGAGAAGAGCAATCTGGAGACGGATCGCAAGATGAAGATCTCTGCCCTGCAGGCGCTCGAGGAGAAGCTCAAGCAACGCTCCGATGAGTGCCAAATGTTGCGTGAACGACTCGCCCAGACCGAGATGCAGTTGGCCTCCACCTCCGAGGAGAATGGCCAGAATGAGGAGCGTTTGGAGAAGTGCCGTCAAATGTGCGGTAAGCTGGACAATGAGAAACGTGTGCTGCAGGAGGAACTGGCCAAGGTGGAGGGACGTGCCAGTAAACTGGATTTGCAGCGCGTTGCCATGGAGGGAGATCTGACGCGTCTGCAGATGGCCTTGCAGGAGAAGGACTGCAACATAAGACAGGTGACCGAGCGTTTGGATAACCAGACGCGCGCCATGACCCAGCTGGAAGATCGTTGCACCTCACTCAAGTCGACCGTGGATCAGCTCAAGGAGCGCCTACAAAAGGGTGCCGTCACTGAGACGCAGTTGCGTGGCGAGATCAAGACGCTACAGAAGGAGCTCTCGGAACAAGGTCACTGCTCGCAGGCTAACGAGGATAAGCTGAAGCTGCTGCAAAAGTCATTGCAAACAGCGGAGAACGAGAAGCGTATTGTTACCGAGCGCCTGGACAGCGCTCAGACCAATCTCAATGAGCTGCGACGCAGCCAGCAGGCACAGCTCGATGGGAATCAGCGGCTGCAGGAGCAGGTGACCGATCTGGAGGTGCAACGTTCGGCGCTGGAGTCACAGTTGCGCATTGCCAAGTGGAATCAGGAGAATGGCGGCGACAAGGGCGTCTCTAACGGCAATGGTGGAGGCTGCAGCCGCGAAGAGGAGGAGCTCAGTCGCCAGCTGAAATCGTCGCAGCGCGAGAAATCTGAGCTGCGCAGCAAACTGCAAACGCTACAGGATAAAGTGAAGCAGCTGGAATGCGATCGCAAGAGCAAGTTTGCTGGTGGCAACGCTTATGATCGTGCCGAAAAGTCTAGCTCCTATTATGGTGATAGGGATGCTGGTGAATATGATTCCAATCGCTATGACGCGGGCACTGGGGGCGCGTATAGCTGTGGGCTAGATCACAGTGTCATTGAGCAGGAGACGCGAGATTTGCGCTTGAAGGTGCGTCGTTTGGAGACGCTGCTGGCCGAGAAGGAATCGGAGCTGGCACGTTGCAAGGCGCGCATGCATGACAGCACCAAGTGCTCGGATGGCTTGGATGCGGATCGGTATCGCAGCGCCCAAATGCATGCCGAGAAGCTGCTTGATGCACGCGAGCAATCCCACAAGCAACAGGTGCTGCGCCTCGAGAATCAGGTAAGTTCAAGAAACAAACTTTTTACTCACACAACAGATTATTAACATATTCTTGTTAGATCTCCATGCTGCGAGAGCAACTGGCTCAGGAAGCTAAGCGACGCCAGCAATATGTGTTGCGAAGCTCTAAGGCCAATCGGGAGATGCAACATTTGCGTAGCACTTTGGGTGATTCGCTGCGCAATGTGTCCCAACATCCAGTGGATGCTCATCTATTAGAAAGCGAAAGTAGACGGTAACTATAAAACAGAAACAATATAATAAAAAAAAATTATAATACCCACATTTTGCAGCTTGGATTCTGCGGTCTCTATGAGCCTGCCGCCGTCGACATGTCGTGACTATGATCGTGATTAGAGGAGGATTGTGCAATCGCGTTGTCATCGTTTGGTAACTTGATCCCGCCAAGACGTAACGTTAACTGCCAGCATAAGGCTAACCACATGCATTTATTTTGAGGCAATCGCTTTAGACTATGAAGTTTCACAAAATTATATACATAACATAACAATTATAATTAGTAGTCGCCGCCCAATGCGAACAAACTGCATTCATAAACACTTGAAGAGCTTCAAGTACTAAGATTCTAGCTGTTCATTGTCTGCTTTGATAGACAATCGAATATAGTGCGCTCCATTATCTCGCATACAAAATTGTTTAACACTCTCTAATTGGACATTCATCTAATCAACACTCACATATTTTAGAATATCAAAAACATTAAAGGGTCACAAGTTCCGCATCTCCTCGCAAGGTAAGGAGAGCACAGAACAGTCTACATATTTATCATATATGAGCTATATAAAATGTCAACATAAACACACATAGTCCGCACAACGACACATTTAACTTTTAACATATTTACTCGAAATACAGTTTGTGTTCAATAAACTTACTGCATATTTTATAAACTATACAAAAATAAACACGTCCAACAACACTTTAAGTATGTGTGTTCTTGTTTTATTTCTTTGGTTGCGTCTTCAAGATCTTTTCCAAACAATCTACAACGATTTTCATATTTGCCTTTTGCTCTGATAACTTGGCCACTTCTCCGACTATGGCAAACAGAGCTTTGGCTTTGCCCTTTTGATATTGCTGCACAGCCTTGGTTTGATTCGCAATTGCCTGCTGGCAAAGGGCCTCAATGGTGCTTAAATCGGAGATCTGTTGTAAATTATGCTGACTAATGAGCTGCAAAATCCAAGGAGATCGACCGAGATTATAGCTGCTTATTAAAAAGTATTGAAGTACTTACCTGGCTGACATCACTCGTAGGATTGTTGTGTAAAATTTCAATTAGTTGTCGCGCTGCTTGTAGATTGATTTCTTCCACGTGTAACGCTTTAATAACATCCTTTAGGGCATTGGCGCTTATAGCACTAAAACAAAAGAAAGATTCTCTATTATACCATTTGAACTTTTAAGCTTAATTGACTAACCAATCTTCGATGTCTAAGCTGAGCTTGTTGCAGTAGGTCAACAAATCATTTATAAGAAAGTTGGTAACTAATTTCGTTGGCACACCGACCAAACTGTTGGTTATATTTACAAAGTGATCCAGCAGAACAGGTTCGTTCTGAAAAGAGTTATACAAAGATTATATCTAGTTGTTTGCATAAGTAGACGTAAATGGTTCTTACCACCAATATGATGGCTGTCTCAGCATTCAGTTTGTAATAATCCATTAGACGTTGCCGCGTATGTTCTGGCAGTTCAGGTATTTCCTCACTTAAAGCCGCCACCGATATTAAATCTTCTGTGGATCGAGAGCCTGGTTTAAGATTAACGTGCAATGGTGGTAAATTTGGTTCGGGCATAAATCGATAATCTTGCAGCACTTCTTTATCACGCATTGCAATTGTACGTCGGTTCTCAGCATCCCAAGAGCGTGTTTCGTTTGTGACAACGCCGCCATTGGCGACAAGCTCGAGCTGACGATTGATTTCATATGAAATGGCCTGCGATATACTGCGCACTGAGCCAATGTTTTTAACTTCCGTGCGCACGCCCAAGGGATCACCATCCTGATGAATTGATATGTTGGCATCCACACGCATTGCGCCCTCTGTAAATATTTTGCATTCTTTAAAAATTACTGCGGGATGAAATTTAAGGTCACTTGCCTTCCATTTTGCAGCTGCAGGTTTGTAGTCGCCTTAATATAAGCATCAGCTCTTTGACAAGAGATGCCGCCTCTTCGCCTGTTTCTAAATCTGGTGCAAACACCAGTTCCATCAATGGCAGACCAGCGCGATTAAGGTCAACCAAACTCCTTTTCAGGTACTCGTCGTGCAATGATTTGCCACTGTCCTGCTCCAATTGCAATTGTAGTAGATTAACTGATTTGTAATAAACTTTTTTTCCTGGTGTTATGACTGGAAATGTTATGAGACCCTTATTGGCCAGCGCAGCGCGTTGTTGTGTAATCTGGTAGCCGTTCTACGAGGATTCAAAATGTTTGCATATGCACATAGTAATATCAAGTGTTCCAAATGCTTACTGGCAAATCAGCATAGAAGTAATGCTTGCGATCAAACATGGATACCTCATTCACCTGGCAGCCAAGGGCCAAAGCAGTCTTTATACCCGACTCAACGCATTTCCGATTAAGCACCTTGAAAATTAAATTGGCCATTAGAATTTATGTTATGAGTTCGGTTTCTCAAGCTAACTCACCGGCAGAGTGCCTGGTATAGAGGCATCGAAATAGGCAACTGCTGTATTTAGGGGTGCTCCAAATGCAGTTCCACTGCCCGAAAACAGCTTGGACGCTGAAGCGATTTGTGCATGCACCTCCAAGCCAACAACGCTCTTCCATTTTCTTTCAAAAAAACAGAAAAATTAAAGAATATTAAAAACAACAAAACGTCTTTATATATTACCGCTTAGCAGCATTTGCTAATTTTGGCTGCGTTGCCAGTCGACGCACTATAATATAACTTCCCATTGCACAAATTTGGAGCCGGCTGAGATTTGATAACCATAACAGCTGGGCATCAGCCGCGTTCTCAGCCAATAGGCATGTTTACTTTGCTATTTCAAGTGAAGAGAAATCATAAGAAATCGAACAGCTGATATCTTGTCGTAGGCAAATTATAATCCAGCGTAAAATGGACAAGATATTAATTTATGTTGCTCGTGCTTTAATCTTTCTTTTTAAAACATAAATTATAGTTTAATATTTTTTCATTTTTAATTTAGTTTGAATAACACCATCACAACGAATACCCCCAATGCCAGCACGAGGCTGTTAATAACAGCTGATTTTTCGAGTCGTGTCACGAAACAGCCGTTTAATTTCGATGAATTGCGTTGAGTTTCGATACTTGAGCCACTGACGATAAATCAAAATATCACGAAGTCGAAGTGGAGCCCACTGGAAGAAGAACATGAAAAACGCGAAATAACCATCTTAAGAAAAAATGTAAAAAAGATGAAACTAGCGGAGGTAAGTAAAAGAGTCGAACTAAAATCTGCAAAACCGTACAACAAACAATCTCGCCACAAAATGTGATGCAAATTTTGTAAAACAGTTGACAACAACGACAACGACGAAGAAGAGAGCAAAAAGCACACGCAGAGCAGCAAATACAAAAAACACGACCAAGAGACCACGACAACTTCGACGGCAACGACAACGACGACGGCTACAAAGTTCTTGGAGTGGTGGCCACTGCCAAAGCGCTAGCGAACGTGTGCAGCTGCAGCTAAACATAAAACGGTAGGGAGTGTGGACGGTGCAAGTGCAGTTAAGGAGCCCATTGCTGAAAAATCAATCGAAACACAACCACATGCTGTCCAATATTAACTAAACACATACTAAGATGGACACCGAAAAGATCTGCAAAGATTTGGAGTCAAATCAAACACACGACAACGAGGAGGCAAAGAAAAAACTTGTTGAACTTTTTACACAGAGTAAGTTACACACATATAAAATTGGTTTTACTGAAAATATATCGGTTTTCCATAAACAGCTAAGGAACAATGGCCGGTGCACTATATGCTGGACTATTTTGTCAAAAGTGGCTCCAAGCGTATATTAGAGGTGCTGGTCAAAGCTCAGACGCCCCACGATAGCTACATATTCGATCGCCTGGACGACTGGCTCAAACAGCAACAGTATCGCGTTCATGCAATGAACGTTTTCTGTTTTGTGGTGCGCCGCCATCCAACCTGGTTGCACAAAATAGCCCAGCATCGTCTTATAAAGAGTGTATTTAAGCTGCTAATGGTGAGCTACTTATAAATAATGCACTGTCTATGCGTGAAAAACTTTAATCTCTTTCTTAATAATTGCAATTTAAAATTTTGTTATCATTTTTGCAGCACGAAAAGGATATTGTGCAGTTGATGAGCGCTCTTCTAAGCATTATAACGCTGCTGCCCATAATACCGAATTCGGTGCCAAACTTTATGAACGATTTGTTTGAGGTGTTTGGCCATTTGGCGTCATGGAAGCTGCAAATTGTAGAAGGGCCGCCGGTAGAGAGGGTAACGCATCTGCAGCTCGGCTTAACAATGCTGTTCCATCGTCTATATGGCATGTATCCGTGCCATTTCATGAGCTACCTATCGGAGTTTGTCAAAAAGCATAAGAATGGCGAAGCTATTTTCAAACATACTATAAGACCATTGCTGGACACGGTACGCGTTCATCCGTTACTGTTGACGGCCAACGTTGAAACGGAGGTGAGCAACACACGCTGGAAAGAAATGGAACCCCATGATGTGGTGCTCGAGTGTGCGCACTTGTCACTGCCCGTGCTGCATCCCGATTCGTCCAATGAGGAAATCAGCTCGGCCTATCCCCACGGCACACCCAGCTGCAGTCGTATGACGTCGGTAAACTCAAACAGCGATAGCCACAACAATGGTAGCCATCCACTCAGGCCGTTGCCTCAAACTGGCGCACCTGTCAATCGTTTTGAGTCTGTGGCGTCTGAAGGCAGCAACACTTCCATCTGGAGTCCTCTTAATGAAATAACAATGGCAACCGGCAGCACTGCTATACCGTTGACGCCGACGGCACCATTTATATTGCCCCTGCAGCCGTCGTCTAACAATAATGTTCAACTGCTTGGTGCAACTGGTTCTTCGCCACCAGAGGCGGCAGTAGAGGCCACACCGGAGACGACGCCCCTTAAGGATTTGCGAGATTTTAAACAACACCAACAGCAACAGCAGCAGCAGGTACCCAACTCACATGCCGTGCGCGCGATTTTTGCCAGCAGTCAGCCCTCGTCACCGATGCGCAAAGATCAGCAGAACCAATTCCTCTTTCCGGATGTCAGCAGCCATAGCAGCAACAATAGCGTAGCTCCAGACAATTCCCGTAATGAACCCCTATCCAATTACAATCGGCGGCTGCTACACGTCTGGGCAGATCGGCAAAACCAACAAGCTGAGCTGCCCGAGCTGCACTCGGAGGCGCTGCTAACAGCCACGCAGTGTACAACGGATCCGAATGCTGTGCAAACACAGCTCACCTGGGAGACCAAGGAGATACGTAGCGATGTTTGCGTCGAGTGCAACGAAACGGAGGGTAGCTTCTGTCGCGATGGCGGCCTTCATATGCCCACCAGCCATGTTGTGCAACAGCTGGTGAAGGGCGTGAGGCGACGCAATCGCATGGCCAGCTATTGCTGCAACGATGCCAGCTTTACAGCTCCTAAGATGTCAGCCTGGACAAGCGGACAAGCACAGCATCCAATGCGACGCACCAAGTCGTGTTCGGCTGTGCAAGTCGTCTTTAAAAACGGATGGACGGAATTGGATGACGAGGCCGATTGCCCAACATCATTGCGACAACAAAAAAATGCCAACGGGAATGGCAATGGCATGAATCATTCAAACGACATCCCAACACAAAAGACTGTGCAGTCGCTGGCTGGAAGCCGACTGCAGCGTAGCGGACGCATTATGGCCATGGTACTGCCCAAGCTGGAAGATGCGTTTACCCAGACGGTAGAAACACTGCCAACACACTACGAGGATTGGCTCTTTGAATTGCTGTACGAGTGCAAGGAACAGCGCAATGAGTACGATCGTAGGCAAAAGTATCCGCAGGATATACTGGATCAATACATAATGCGCTGCATACAGGCCAAGGAAAGCTTGGATGTCGGTGGCAATAAACTGACCATCTCAGCCTTGCATGAGCAATGCCAACTGATGTGCTTGCAATTTCAATACGAACGCTATCGTCGTGGTATCCATGCCGAACGCAATCGCCGCTTGATGGGACGCAGTCGTGACAAGCGTAGCTTGGAAATGGAACGATATCGTTTAAATGAGCAGCTCAAGAACTTTGATACGAAGAACCGTGATCTCGCCTTAATGATGGATGCGACCATTCGGCAGTCGAATGAGCGACAAAACAGCTATAACGAAGAGCTCGCCAGTCTGAAGACCAAATATCAACACGAACTGGAGCAGAATAAGTGCTTGCGGCAGGCAAATGATGATTTGCAAACGCGTTTAACCGCTGAGATGCTGCAGCGCAAGGAGATCAATTATGATGTGGAATCGCTGCGTGGTCAGATCTTTACCATGTCCACCGAACTGCAGCGTGCGCAACAACAAGCCGATCTCGGACAGCAGTGCAAAGAGGAGCTGGCACGCCTAGAGGCCGAATTCATAATCATGGGTGAGGTGCAGATGCGTTGCCGGGATCGTCTCGCTGAAGTGGACAGTTGTCGTGCTCACGAGCAGGAGCTGCACTTGCTACAAGAGAGCTACAAAGCCGAGCTGAGAGGTAACAAATATCATATCGCATCACAAATATATATATTAAGGTAATAAATATTAACAGACCTCAAGCACAATCTGGATGAGAAGACATCTCAACTGGAAGCCACCAGGTTTAAAATCAGCGAACAGCAATCACAATTGGCCAACAACGAGAAGGTCATAACGGAGCAGAAGCGTTTACTACGCAGCGTCAAGGACGAATATGAGGAAATGTTTAAGGTAATTCTCATTTAAAAAGTATAATTTTACAAATATATACAAATTTTACGCCCTGCAGTCGGTGAACAAAAAGTACGACATTCAAAAGAAGATCATCGTACAAATGGAGGAGAAACTGATGATGTCCTTGCAGCAGCCACAAGGTACTGTTGGACATGCCACCTGTTCTCCAGACACTGACCGAACTGGTAAGCGGATGCAGCTAACAAATGTATGGAATGACCAATTGTTGCCCTTACATTTACAGACATTGCCTCGTCCATGGAACGCAACTCACCGCTCTCCACATCGTTGGCGTCAAGTGAAAGCCTTTCGGCCAGTTTACGCTCTACCGAGCTAAAAAATCTACAGCAACTGGTGGATGCGCCATCGATACCCGAAGTACTGAGCAGCATGGCCAGCAGTGGCGGCACAGGCCCTGTCTTAGGCACTAATGTTCCCTACGAGGACAATGCTCGCTTGCCGGCCATCGATTTGGCGACGTCTGCGGGCACAGCTAGCGCAATTAACATAATGCAGACGACAGCGACGGCAGCATTAGCATTGCCA
Source organism: Scaptomyza pallida (assembly GCA_018152965.1). Classification (NCBI taxonomy): domain Eukaryota; kingdom Metazoa; phylum Arthropoda; class Insecta; order Diptera; family Drosophilidae; genus Scaptomyza; species Scaptomyza pallida. Next base: position 8,251,653 of record JAECXP010000004.1, on the reverse strand, counting down.
TTGCAAGAATTGGACCTGCCTACGACATCTAATCACACACACACCCACACCCACCCACACTTACATTTGCAACAGCAGCAGCAGGAGCAGCAGCAGCCAGCGCACAGTCAGCAGTAGGAACTGCAGCAATCTTAAGAAAGTACACAAGGCTGTCAATTATTAACAATGATCCGTTGGTACCGGGGGCAAGCATCAACTAAACAAAATTATACATGCATAAAAAAAAAAAAAAAAAAAAAATAACAACAACAAAAGAAAAGGAAAGAAAACAAATAGCTGCAAAAATATCTCTTCTATATATACACTACATACACATCTATTTTTTTTATTTTTTGTCTTCACTACCAAAAAAAAAAAAAAACAAAAATATAATTAATGTCGGATTTTGAAACGAATTGTTCAGGGTTTTCTCGCATTCAGTTTAAAACTGTAACTAAAGTTAAATAAATCGCAAACTCCGCGCAATAATTATACATAACGATTATATACGTTTGAAATTTTAACTTGTTGGCACATTGCAATGTGTTTTGTCTTATACAAATTGTACAAAAACAAAAAATAAAATAAAACGAAAATAGGTTTTGATATGATTAAACATTTAAATGAACATAATTCGAATGCTTATTGATTTCATTATAGATTTAATCAAGCATGCAGTTCTTACACATTTATAAAACCCACATTCTGTTTCTTTGTTCTACAAATTGCGTAGTTATGTAATTGGAATTGAGACAATTGGCGCGCATTTCAAGCAGCTTTTGAGAGCTGCAAGCATTACCAGCACAAAGCTGTAATTCTGTGCGTACAGCTGACAGCTCTGCTTAGTCAGGCGCCAAATTCAAAAATTGTGCAACAGTTGTCAGGCACTGCCAGCATCAAAATAGTGAAACAGCTGGCAGCGCTATGAACAGCTGAGACCACCATCGCAAGAAGAAGAAGAAGGAAAGACAAGAAACAATCAGCGAAAACGCCTCAAAATAAAACACCATTAAAAGAATGTTGTCTCAATATATGGAAGAGTTTGAACAGGTAAGCGTTAATCAAACAAATATACTGCAACAATAACTACATAGCATTCTATTCAGGAGCCATTCGAGGTGGGTGAGTTCATCGAACGTCTGACTTGGCGAACTAACAATGAGCTGCAGAATAGTGAGGACTTCAATCCAGTGGCACTGCATGACACATTCATACAGACCATCAAAGATCTAAAAATACTGCAAGAAAAGCAGCAGAGTAAGTGCGAGCGTTTAGAGGAATCACTGCGTCAAGAGCAAGATTCGCATGCTAAGAAAATCTCTAAGCTGCAGGAGCGTCACCAAACGGCAATTGATTGGTTCGGACAGCTGGATGAAAAGATTAACTCAGTTGCGGGCAAGATAATGCATCTGGGCGAGCAGCTCGAAAATGTGAATACGCCACGCAGTCGTTCAGTGGAGGCACAAAAGTTGCTCAGCTATATGTCCGAATTTCTAATGGCCGGACCTGTTATAGTCAACGATATATTTAGTGATCCCCTGCGCTTGAACGAAGCCGCAGATGTCATACAAAAGCTGTACGCGATTTCCCAAGACTTGCCGCCAGGCAGTTTTGCCGAGTCGAAGCGTAAAATTGAAAAGAAATATGATGAAGTGGAGCGACGACTTATCGAGGAGTTTGCTGCAGCCCAGAAGAGCGAAGATATCGAGCGCATGAAGTCACTGGCACAAATCCTATCCCAATTCAAAGGATATACGCAGTGTGTGGACGCCTACATCGAGCAGAGTCAAATGCAGCCATACAGTGGCAAGGATATATTTATTGGCATAGTGCCCATGTGTAAGCATCACTATGAGATCATTAAGAAGGTGTTTGCCAACCCACAGCAGGTCATGTCCAAGTTCATATTGAACATCTATCAATTGAAACTGCATCAGTATGCTATGACCAAGCTGGACGACAAGAAAGATGAAGAAAAGTATTTGCGGACGCTCTATGAGCTTTATTCACGGTAAAACGGCTAGCTTTAAGAAAAAAGGCAAAATTTTTAAATTTGTATTTTATGTTTTAGCACTTTAAAGCTATCTAGCGATTTGCAAGTCTACATGTCCACCATCGATGATGATCTGCTGCAAAAGCTGACTCAACAAATTTTCATGAAAAACCTTGCTGGCTATTCAGAAATTGAGATCAGATGCCTCACTGCCAAGTGTTCGACGGAGCTAGAGAAATTCTATGCCAGCAAGAAACATCAGAAAACACAAACAACAAAAGGTTTTCGTAGGAATATGGAAGTGCTGATTGCTACACGAGCTAATATCAATATAGCAGCCATTGAGGATTATGGTGGTGAAACATTTCTATCGGAAGAACTGGCCATCAATATGTTGCAAGAGGCCAAAGCGTCATTGAAACGTTGCAGATTGCTCTCAAGCGAAGTGGAGCTGCCAGGCAATGCCATCAAATTGAATGATATCTTGTTGCGCTTCCTGATGCACGAGCATGTGGACTATGCATTGGAACTGGGCCTGCAGGCGGTGCCATTGGCCGAGGGCAAAGTGTTTCCACAATTGTATTTCTTTGATGTGGTCCAAAAGACAAATATCATTGTGCATTTGCTGGACAAATTGTGCAACACGTCGGTCATACCCTGCGTTAGGTAAGCAAATAAAATGAATAATTTTAAAGTTTATAGCTAATTTTATCATTTATGTGCAGCAATACACCTAAATACTCAGACTATGTGTTCAAGAAACGCATATTGATGGAACAAATCGAAACAAAACTGGATCAGGGCCTGGATCGTTCTATAAGTGCAGTTATTGGTTGGGTTAAGGTCTATCTGCAGTACGAGCAGAAAAAAACTGACTACAAGCCCGAAACGGATGTGGATACAATCTCATCAGCCGTAAGAATCTTCTTTCATATATCTTGGTTTTCTAATCATTGTGATTCATTTATTTGTAGGCATGTCTTCAAGTGGTGCAGAGTCTGCAGCCAGTTATTGTGCAGATCAAAAAGTGCGTGGATGGCGAAAATCTGCAAAATGTGTTAACCGAGTTTGGAACACGACTTCATCGCATCATCTATGATCATTTGCAGACAATGCAATTCAATACGGCTGGCGCCATGTGCGCAATTTGCGATGTTAACGAGTACAGAAAGTGTATACGTGAGCTAGAGAGTCCGTTGGTGACGCAACTCTTTGATATACTGCACGCTCTATGCAATTTGCTATTGGTAAAGCCCCAAAACCTTCAAGAGGTTTGCACAGGCGACACTCTGGTAAGTTTCATATCTGATAATTATAGGCTCTTTCTAATGTATTACTTCTTCTACATTTTTAGAATTATCTGGACAAGTCTGTGGTGCGTCAATTTATACAACTGCGCACCGATTTTCGTATCATTAAAAACACCAATTATCTAAAGGGGATCATCGAGTAAACGTAAACGAAACTCGCAAATTCGCGGCCAAGCCATTGCTGAGTCACATTCCCAGAAGCTCCCCAATTTAATTAACTTGCTCCTTTGTGCTTATATATTTATTTATATATATATAAACGTAAACATGATCAAATATCAAAATATACACATAGTATTTGATTTGTTGACACATTTCAATTAAACTCAAGTGCTTGCAGTTTTTGTTTTATCTACGCATCGACTATCGTTTTCATTACGCTCGGCTATCTTCATGTCCCAAATATACAGTTTCAATAATCATAATTGCTCAAAATCTTGATAGGGCACGATCGGGTTTTTTATCAGTCAGTAGCACCTAACAGTCCGTCGTCGGCATCTCTTTTCCCCCCAATCAGTTGGCGCTCGTTCGTTCGTTCACAGGCACTAAATCAAAGTTTATTGCTTTGCTGTATACAGAAACAAAATAAAAAACTGTTTGTTTTCGTTTCAATTTAATGACGTTAAAGAGCCCCCACAATTGCAGATACCAACATTTAAACGCTACTAACTGCCACTAGTTGGCCGGTTGCCTTTACTTTTATGTCAGTTGCCCGCTAGCTGTGAAACCAAACGTTTCATTCTCAAACAATTAAGATCGTTTAGCTATTGTTAATCGAGTTTTTTTTTTGCAAACCCAACCAAAAATTGTGATAGATATTCTAATCGGCGCGATCTTGTTTCAGAACTGATTAAGCCATGCGCGGCTATTTTGTTTATTACTTGAAAATTCTTTGGCTTATTTGTGTTATTCACGAATTGTTCGCCGGTGCAGTCAAGATCAGCAGAGAAGATGCATATAAGAAGTTGAAGGCATTGCGTTCGCTGCCTTTCGAGGACTGCGGTGAGTGGTTTCTATAAGGTTTCATATATGTTAGTTTAACCCTGCTAATAAAGTGAAGTTTTTGTGATCAAAATCTCGAAATTCGATTTATTTTTGATTTATTCCAAAAAAATTTAGTTCCTAAAAAGTTTTTTTACTGTTAAATTGGCACAAAGAAAACTAGTTACAGCGTAGTTAAAGGAATATACTTATTAATTAACGCCTATATTCAAATATAAATGTATGTATAAAATGTATTTTCATGAACGGCATGCTCTATTAAAAATGTTCTTACCAACTGTTATAGACATCCATAGTAAGTATTTATTAGATGATTGTACTTTAATACCAAAAATATTTGGCGATACTGATATATGTAAATACATTAATGTATATAAGCTTATGGTATATTGAATTCAACCAATAATGTCGTTTAAGCTAAGAATAACTAAGATTCATTTGTATATATATATCATTAAATGCAATGTTTTGTAAATGAAACAAAAACCGCAAATAAATAATCTTTATTAATATGAATTCTTTGGTAATAACCTTGAGCTTTTGCTAATTTTCCGGTCATAAGATTAAGCGATTAAAATGTAGCCTTTACTTTCTTAAATGGTAAGTGGGTTTTGGGTTAAAACTGATATGCAAGAATTATGGCATTAATCAGTGTCAAAATTTTATTGAACAAATTTCCCATTCACAATACACGAATTTTTTCATTGTTATATTGATAAAAATCAAATAAATGCTCAACTAATCAATTTGTCATGGTGGAAGACAACATTTAATAAATTAGTAACAGTTAATGGTGTTATCATCATTACTTCACACTTTTCATAATTAATGAATAATGAAATCACTGCCTAAAATACTTAGATATACAAAATAAAGATACTATTTAAAAAAAAAGGTATTGCTAGCTTGGAACACTGTTAGTTACATCTTCGTTAAGGCTTGTAAATAAATTTCATACAAATATATTTTGATGTTAGTAATTGCTAAATGCATTTGTTCATATATTTAATCTTTTGCATTTTGTAGGTTCCCTGTACAAAGTGAACTACCTGAACATTGACAGCTGTACGAAGGTGCCCTGTACCATGGCGCGCAATTCCACTGTTAAGGTTACGGTGCTCTTCGATGATAACGGTAAGCTGATAACGGGCGTCCATGCATTCAAATTTCGCTAAACAGCAGCAGTCGGAAACCGAAAAAAAAGCTCACCGCCGCGAAAACTGGTGTGTGTGTGTGTTAGAGCGGGGGCAAGGGAAAGCCAACTTAACAATGAGCAAAGCGGATGAAAATGGGGAGGGGAAAGCGAGCGTGTGAACCGAAGACATCAGCGATAATGTGTTGTTATACATGTCATAAAAATAATTGATCAAATTGGTGTGTAAATCAAAATAATGCTACCAATTTTACTTTATATGACTTCATTTATGACATAGTACGTAGTACTACAGTATGTACACACATGAACACATTCCGACATTAATGAGTTGATAAGCTAACCAATTGGCTACGTGAGTGTTCTTTAATGCAATTGAGGTTATCCATATCATTGATTTTGAATACATAAATAGACCGAATAAGGCGCTTAGCTTAACAATGTTTTGATTATTCAGCAAATAATCGGCCCAAAGGAACTGATAAGCCCTGAAGTACTTTTATTTCTTTTGTGATCTTTAACTTGAAATTTGAAGTACCATGCTAATAAGTGTTTGCATTGTTGACAAAGAAAGATGCAAGGATCTCGTTCTACGCTCAGTAATAGGCAAGCTTTTTTTTGTTTCCGCATTGGGCTGCATCATTTTTTTAATTCATTGAATCACGCTAATTGAACTCGTTATGTTTTTGGACTGCAGGTAACGGTGTTCAGTATTTAAAGCACGAAGTTCGCTGGGTGTTTACCTATGTTAAGACCGAGGCGGCCATATCTCCTGATCCCTGTGATGGCGACCACAACTGCATTCTAAATGTTAACGATAGTAAAAGCTATTGGGCCAATATCTATGTGAACACAACATTGCCTGTGGTAAGTTTATTACAGTCTATAAAATTCTTCTCTTATTAAATAAAATACTTTGCTTTTAGATGAGGGGCAGTATGCTCTGGGAGGCCAAAGATGCAAAAGATAAAAATCTCATATGCTTTGAGGTGCCTGTTGTAATTACACTGTGAATACACAAACCACACATCACGTTCAGACATATAATTTCATAAATGAACTTGCAAATACGCATACAGATATACATGTATGTATGTAGGCTTTTATGCTTGTACACGCATATTTATGAAACTTATGTTTAAAATAATAAAATAATTGGTGCATGCAAAAACAATAGCAATAGCAAGTCATTAGTGGAGAGTGTACACACATACATTCATGCGTCCTTTAATTAAACTCTCAATGAATGGGATAGTGCACGAAGACAAGACGAGACGATGAAGACGTCGAAGGAGCAGAGCGCGAAACATAAATAATGCGATCTTTTGTTTTTTGGCGGTGCGCTCTGCCTGCAGCGACAATACACGGAGAAGCGACACAATTGGAGCATGAGCGCCAGTCGCATGCTTTCGTGAGCGCTGGGAGAGCCGAACGAAACGAACGCACCGAACAAAACGAGCGTTTTGCTGCTAAGCAACCGAGCGAGCCCATGGTACAATTATACATTATTAATTGTATCATGAGCGAGCCCTCGAGCAGCCGAGCGAGCAAACAGTGTTCGGCTCGTTCAGCATCCAGATGCAATGCAATTGGTTGTCCATTTAGTGTGTCAGTCAGTCTTTGTGGGTGCAACGCGACGGTCACGCGAGCCAACAGAAGGAGCCGACGCCCTCGCAGTTGCAATCGCACTCGATATCCAGAACCAAACAGATCAAATCGAGACTTAATTAAATAATAATTCGCGCGCAAGTAACGGATCGATCACACAGGCAGGCAAAGGGTCCAGTGTATTGTTCTTGACGATTTTTTTGTTTTTTTCGGGTGTTGTGGTTATTGTTGGAGCCAGCGAGCGGCGACATTCTGCGCCCTGTGCTGTGTGCTGGCTGTGGCTGTTGCTGGTGGTTGCCAGAGGCATTTCGCTCATTGTGCGTCAAGTGTAAGTACTACAAAAACAAAATGCTTGGCTCGGCTCGTTTGCTTGCCATTTGCGCAATTTGGTCGGCGTAAAATGAGATTGCCTTCGTGCTAATTGCGGCAATCGGTGGGGGTAAGTATGTGGGCCGAGGTTGGGGTATGCGGCGGTATGAGGCATGAAGAATGGGAAATGGGGATGCTATGGTGACATGCAACGCGGCATTGCCCATACCAGGCTATACACTACTTGCACTTACATACAATACAAATACAAAACGTATTGTGTCCGTCCGTCCGATATGTTTTTGCGGTGTCAAAGCCGTCCACGTCATACCCTTTTGCATCGGAAGTAATGCAGCACCATTATCGTATCCAATGCCATGAACCTGAACCTTAGCCTAGAATTCGAAACCTTCTGTTGTCATTTGGCACTGGAGTGTGCACATGCTCAGCTGAGCATTTAAGCTCACCATGAATGCCATATGCATGGATCACCCTAAGTTTCCAATGACAATGATGACAAATTGCTAGCAAAAGTTAAATGGTAAAGAGTCTAACTGATCCCCATTATTTGTGTGTGTTTTTTTTATAAATTTAGTTTTGATTATATAGATAAAAATACTTGAAAGAAACTCTGAATATCGTTTCTTCAGACACACAACAAAAATGTTAGAATTTGTGAATTTAGCGCATAATAAATTATTTGGCGGCTAAACATTTTCTTCCTTTCTGTCTGGGTTTATTTTCTTTCTTAAGATATTTGCTTGTCTTAAGTTTATTTAGTTAAGTTGTGAAGAAGACGCAAAAAAGGGTCTTAAAACAGGCTGAGGTTCATAGTGAAACTTACTAAAAACTTGATAGCTATCTTTAATTAATCTTGACTGGACTTTGTTGTAGAGCATCAGATCTTCGTGTGATCCTAAATGGTTTGATTTGTGCCTCCCCGTTTGGTAGTTTACTTTGCTCTTCTTGCGTTTACTTAAACGTAAACACTTTTTATATACATATGTTTATATGTGTATATATATGTATATATAGTATACGATTCAGCCACTGCACTTGAGGAGCAGCAACAATGCGATGACGATGTCGTTGTTGCTGTGTGTTCAGAATGTTATTGTTGTTGCTGCTGTTGTTGCTGGTTGTTGGTCAAAGTGTTAAACGATTTGCATCATATTACATACTGTTGTTGATGCTTCGCTGCCTGGCCATTGTCGCCAGAGCCACAGAGTCTCTCAGCCTCAGGCCGAAGCCCACTGCTACTACTACTACTACTGCAACAACTATTGTGCTAAGCTGCGAAGAACGCAGACGGCAGACGGCAGAAAGAGCGACTGGAGCAGCGCAAAACAAAAGCTACAACGAAGCCAACAACTACCACCAACGATTTATCATAGCAGCCGCAGCCGCAAACCGCAGCAGCAGCAGCGACGTCAACGAAATCGATCCGGATCTCTCTCACACACTGAGCACCCTCTTGATCCCGCATCCCATGTACATGTGTGTGTATACCCTATATACATGTGTGTGTGTGGCAGCATAAAAAAGATAATTTTGAATTTTTGAATCGTTAAACGCAATTAATTGCTACTACGCAGCGGAAGGCAGGCAGGCAGGCCAGGCCAAGACGAGACATCCAGTCCAGACAGCCAGTCAGCCAGTCAGCAGCCATCCTGGCTGGGAAACAGCGACTGCCTGGCTGCTGCTGCCCAGCTTTACTGCCCAATTTTGTTGCAAAATTTTGCGTTCCGCGGAACTTGGTGCATTTCATCTTGTTGTCATCAAAGTAGTGTTGTTGGTGTTGTTGTTGCTGCTGCTGCTGCCGTCGATCGTCGCACATTCATTTGTCGCTTAATGTCCCTCAGTTGCGGCTAAGTTGCCTCACATCTTACATCTCCCATCTCCCCATCGTTTGTTCTGTTGTCGGTCTGATCTACCCTGTTGCACCCGCTCCTCAACGGCGATGCTGTTGCTCCCAGAGTGTCTGTATCTGTATCGTCTTGGCATGTGCGGCATCTGCTGCTTGCTGGGCTTCTGTGATGTGAGATCTCTTCTCTCTGTGTGTGTGTGTTTGTGTGCTTGTGAATCTGGTGACATCCACTTGCATGCGCACATTCATCGTGGTCGCAGTTTTATGCGGTTGTGTTTTTTTTTATTATTATTTTCTTTGGCTGCACATTCACACGCAACAACACACACAGACACACACACATACATAGAAGCAGACCATAAAACATTAGTTTCCCATTTGCGTGCTAAATACCCTATGTGTATTGGATGCTGCATGCCAATTTAAACAAGGTTCGCTAAGCTGACAATTCCCGGCAAATTGAACCCAATGACAGATCGCATAAGGAATGCTGTTTAGCCGGGAACAATGTGCAAACTGCGAACTCCTTTTTTACCAGCTTTTGCCAATTTTTTAAATGTTCATTATTTTAAACTGCTTTAAACCGCATTTGCACAATTTTGAAAGCACTTGGAGACTTTTTTGTTATCGATCACCTGAGAATATTGCAAACCAGAAGTGAATTCTTTAAGAAAAACTAAAGTACCTCACAAGTCGGCAAAAGTATATTTGATCTCAACATTTAAAGTCTCTAAATCGGCGCGTTCAAACGCATAATTTAAACTTACTTTATAAACGAAGTTTGGTGCGATCAATGGATATTTTATGGGGTCGAGATTTAAATTCTGTCTTTACATTCATTTCCAAAACCATCTTCTTAACCCATTTTAGGTACCCATTGAAAGTTTTGGCAATTCTTCCAATGGTCTATTTTCAAAACTTTTTTAGCTAGGGCTTAAACAAAAAATGCTTTTGCCATGCAAAATTAATTGACTGCAAATTTAAAAACTTGAATTTTTTAATAGATGACTGAAAAAAATGAATTGTTTAAGAAAACTAAAGTACAAATCGGCATAAGTATTTTTTCAACATTTTAAGTAAAATTGGCAAAATTTAAACCTATTTTTCATAAAAGTTTGGTAAAAATGGTAGTCATTTTATTTCCGCTTTAACGATCCAATCCTCTTGTTAAGGTTAAAGTACCCATAGAATATGTAGAATTCTTGAAAGGTACATTTTCAAAACTTTTTTCTCTTACTAAAAAAATGTTTTGATTCAACTATATCAATGACAATTCTAATAGTGACTAAAAAAAACAAAAATTCTTCCCCTGTATTTTAATTTTTTGAATTTAAATAAAAAGTTCTTTTAAGCTATTTCTTATACTATTCTGTGCATTAAATAGTTCTAACCCAATCTAGGGTATCATAGAACTGAAGCAAAAAAATTAAGACAAATAGTTTGCAGATAATCTTGCAGTTTGTCTATCTGTCTGTCCGTCTGTCTGTTGAGTTTGTGGCACGCAGCACTGTGATGCGCGCTTTGAAGTCCTGTCAAGCACTTGAGATACATTTATGTATGTATTTTTGCATTTTCATTGCCTTCTTCTCGACGTGGCGAAGCAAGACGCCAAGCGGCGCACATATGCAAAAGAATGATTAGTTAGTTGGTCAGGCAAAATGGAATAAACCGGTTCGATCGATCCTTCAACATAATCAGCACACACACACATATGTATGTACATGCGGTTAATTATGAATGCACGGAATGCGTCGAAGTCTAGAGAGAGAAGAGAAGAACAAGATGATCATCTCTTTGGTAAATATTTATTGCAGATTATCATCAGAGTTCCACCACACAGAGATCAACATGCTGATCATGTTGGCGCTGGCGCTGGCCCTGCTGGGCAGCCGTGCCGTCAATGCAACCATCTCGATGCATCAACGCCAGCGTGACAGCACCGACATCAAGGAGAAGATCATTGAGCTGCAGTGCCTGGCGCACTGCGAGAATAGCACACAGTCACAGCGCTGTCTCGATCAGTGCAAATTGGAGCTATTGCGTGCACCCAGAGCAGGCAGTTGCCCCAGCAGCAGCATCGGCGGCAGCAGTGCACGCCAGGCCCGGTTGTCGTGTCTGGATAATTGTGTCTATGATCACGACTGCATTGAGGTGCACAAGTGCTGTCCTTCCGCATGTGGCCCCATCTGCATGGAACCATCGGGCGTTCGCAATGCCACACAGCTGCCGCCCATACCGAAGATCTTGCGCTACAAACTGCCACGCAGTCACAAAGTCGAGCTGACCATTGAGTCATCATTGTTGCCCTACTATTTTCATGTGGAGGTACGTTCCCACATTGGCCGACTCTTTACGCCCCGCAAGCTGGGCATGTGGCAGTCGCAGCAGGTCGAGAAAATACTGGAGACAACAGACGGACACAGCAAATTGTAGGTACTTATTTTATGCACCTTATTATACCATTTAGGGACTTGCAATCATATATATTTTTTAAGTATAGAAAATTGCTTGAATTATGCTCAATATGTTTAAACACTTAACACATCTAAAATATGATTTATTCAATATAAAAGTTAGCTTAGCACCTTTGTAGATGTATTTTTAAAACAGCTTACAACTTTTAAGATATGTAAAATGTTTATTTTTTTTTTTTATTTTATTAATTTGTTTATTGTCAACTAATAGTCGACATACAATTAAAATTAAATCAAATTAAAAAATAAAGCTTCAGTTATTAAAATTTTTAAGATTAATGAACGATATTTAAATGAAATGAAAAGAAAAAATTTTTTTTTATTTAAATCTGCCTTTAAAACAATAATAAATACAAAATTAAAATATTAAAATGTTCTTGGGAATTCAAAAAAATTTTTTTTTTTACCTTCTTGATTACTAAAGAGAAGAGTAGTAAAAAAGTCTAAATCTAACAAATCAATTGACCTTCTTCCCTTTTATCCCACAGCATGGACATATTTTTCAACATACGACCTGGTCGTTGGTATCAGGTTCGTGTTGCTGCTGTTAATGCCTTTGGTTTTCGAGGCTACTCACAGCCCTCACATGCCTTTACGCTGTCCAGCAGTAAGTTGTTCCCTCTTCAACTCTAATGTGACATTGACAGAAGCTAAGAATTTTAGGTCCAAAGCCGCCCAAGGCGCCAAACGACTTGAAAATCATATCGAAGCACTATGATGGACGTCATTATATGAGCGTGAAGTTGGTCTGGTGTCCAGCCAAATCGAATCTACCCGTGGAGAAGTATAAGATCATTTGGTCACTGTATGTGAGCAGCAAAGAAGGCTCTCTAATCACACACGAGGCCTATGTCAAGGATGTAAGTTACCTAATTTCTTCAAGTCTTTTGAGTTTTGGTAATTGTCATAAACGCATTGCAGACACATCAGTTTGAGATTAAGAAACTGCTGCCAAACTCCTCGTACTACATACAAGTGCAGGCCATGTCCATAAGCGGATTAAGGCGCCTAAAGTCAGACAAGAAGGCGTTACTGTATAATACAACGCTGCAGGCACTGGATGCATATACTCCTCCACTTGACTGCACCACACATCATATCAGACACAAATATCATCACAGCATAGCAGCAGCAGCAGCAGCTGAGATCAGCTCCACACCCGCTGTATATATTAATGAAGTGGCGCAAACAACAACAACAGCTGCGACGCCTGTGGAGCTGGGCAGCGCCTCCTATGAAGTACGTTTCCGTTTGAACCGGAAATTTGGCATGATTGTGCAAATTTTGGGATTTCAGCCACACAAGGAGAAGTAAGTGATCCGACCGCCTCTCCCTAACCCCAACCCTCAGTCAAACACATGTTCACATTCATGTTATTTGATTGTTTACAAAACAATTTCGTTCGAAAATAAATAAATATATGTATATGAATCATGTATGCTATTACATTGCAGAGTCTACGAATTGTGCCCCAAAGAAACGAATTGTGAGCAGCGTGAGTTTAGCGCAATACGCGTCAAAGTAAGTACCACAATGGGGTCTTTGCCACGAGTTCAGTTCGTGCCGCTTCAATCATGTTCAAAAATCATTTGTCATTTGGTCAATTGGCTTTTGGGGTTTTTGGTTTCATTTTGTTTGAGTTTGACACGTGAAACACGTTTTAGGGCGGGCGCCACGTTTGTGGTTCGCTGGGATCACTGCGCAAAACCCAATTGCAATGGGCCAATGACGTAAAGGAGGTGTTGCACTTGGGAATCATGTAGAAACGATTAAATTTTAATCTATTTTTAATTGCAGAAAGATTCACTGGAGTTTAGTAAACTTAAATACAATACAACGTACGTGCTGAAAGCATTGAGACATAGTCCAAACTCTGTGCTGGATGACACTAGAAATGCATTCACCTTTACAACGCCCAAATGTGAAAACTTTCGCAAACGTTTTCCCAAAATGCAAATCAAATGCAGCAGCGATTAAACTCTCCGGCTATAACTACTACTATTTAACTTATTATCGAGCTGGAAATGGTGGTGGAAGGGTGGTGGGGTTGCTGGCGCCACTCATTGGTTACCAGTTACCTAAGCAACCATGAGATTATACTAGCTTGTAAATAATTGTATGTACCGACTTAACTCTTTTTTTACTTATTGTTAATTCTAAGCTAAATAGATAACACACATTGAACGTTTCGGAAGAGAAAGCATTTGTACACAATTTATTTAAACAGATCTTTAAACGCTTGCATATCGCGCTGATGTTGCGTCATTGCATCCGTACTGGGTTCAAGTTTCAGGGCACCTTGCAATTTGCATCTTTCCAGCTTGACACCCAGCTCAATGAGTGCGGCAATTAGACGTGTGGTATACAAAACAGGACCACCAACCAAATGCAGAAAATCATAGTGCTTGTCGCGACGAGTGCTAAAAAGTATTCGCTTGGATACAAAGTCGCCATAGTTGCTGATGCGTCCGACGCAAACGTATTGATGAAGCGATGGCGCATATACTTCAATGCTGGCACGCAAGCTCTCCGCCGGGGTTAGAGCCCTTCGCTGGTGTGTAGACAATGCGAAAGGGTATATCGAGTGTTTTGTAAAAGTTGATAGCCAGATTGAGCACATGTTCCAGTTCTTCGTCGGCCTCGTCAGCCGTTTGTGTTGCCACAAAGGTCTGCACGGCATTCGTTTGTGTGGCTGTATAGAGACTTGGAGTGGCAGCATGGAGCAATGCCTCTTCGCGGTTATAGCTGCGACCGCAGGACACATAGCGCAGGGGCAGCACAGAAGGATAAACGCTTAGTTTGGTCACGGCGCCGAGAAAGCTCTCAAATGCTCCACCACCTGTCAGGTAGGCAGTGTTTAATTTATTCTGCAAGTGTTCCTCCTTTACTAGATGATATTGTGTCATAGGTGTAGCATTTGCCTCTAAAAGAACACAGCGCACAAAGTCTGGATTAGAGGTCTGCACAAAATCACCAAGAGAGACAAAATAACGGGCCAGCGATTGCATGGCATTTATATCGAAATGAGCCGCCTCTTCCATCAGATAATATCGATTATTGTTTACGAAATGCACAAGATCGTGACGTTCCAAATGCGATTTATTGCTTTCAGAAGCTGGCGGTTTGTGCCGGAAGATCAGTTTCTCCACATCCTGGCAATGTGTATGCAGGCGATTGGGTAAGTGCAAGAAGTCGTGTATAAAGTCATCTTCGATTGGATAAAGTTTCTGCTTGAGTGCTTTTGCAGCATTGCGCAACAGTTTTCCACTTTCTCGCAGCTTATCCAACTGCTCTGGGGTGCCGCCAGATTTCGTAAGCGATTTCAATTGTTTTGTAATTGTATCGCGTTCCTTTTCCAGCTTCTGCAGTTGTTCATGATGTGTCTGATAGTTTTCGTACTTGCTCAGCACTGTTTCCAAGTTAATGTCCAAGCCACGGCTAACAATGCTCAGCTCCAAAGCTGCTGCGTCACGGAATGTGCCTGCAAAATCCAGATATGGCTGCAGGGTAACATAGTTTTCGTTTGCTTTGTCGCCAGTTATATAAAGAGCGGAAATGTTTCGGTTTAGAGAATAACATTTCCTTAACACACTTCCTAGTTTCAGCATGGATATGTGATTTCTTTTTGTTTACGTTCTAACAAATTCTAAAATTGCTTGCGCGTCCATTCGGTAAGCTGTTATACGCACATTCAGCTGTTCGAATCAGCTGTTGTAGACATTCACAATCAATGCTTTGATAAAATGTTAATGCTGGCGTACTCTAGCGGATAGTTTTGAAAGCAGCAAAATATTCCGAATTTAAATTGTATTTTTATTGAATAAACTAATAACTTGATTGTAAGAAAAGCGTAGTTTAATAAACAATGATCGAGAGGTTACTCGGGCCAGGTGGGAGTTTCCGGAATTGACAATAACATTTTATATCCTATCTGCAGAAAAATTCTTTAATACTTAACTTGCGCAATGGTTTGAGACTTTGCTAAATAGTTGCAAGATAACAAAAAAATAAATGCTAATGGCTTGAATACCACCCTTTTCTCCCCACTCTCTTGGGCCAGTATAAAAAATGTAGAATAATAAAATTCACTTCGTGTTTCCCTAATTGAATAAAATTAAAACTTGATTGTTGGAAAACTTAGTTTGATAAACAATGGATAAGAAACAACAATGTAATACAAAATTCAATACAAAATATTTACATAAATATTTACATAAATTCCTCTCGGGACATATATATAAAGGCAATACTTTTACCAAATAAATGGTTGGCTTTGTGAGTAATAGATTTTGAACTTATATTTTTCCCTCCGTAATCAGGTATCACTTTATGGATTCGAGCACCTTTGCAAACGAATCAGGAGGCTTGAAGTTGACCACTTCCTTATAGACGAGCTCCTTCCATTTTTGCAACGAAAAATTCTCGTCTTCAAAACTTTGATCGTACAACGGCGATGTGCGCTCATCACTCGGCTCGGCATATTTCAGCATATAGGGATGTGCAAGAGCTTCTTCAGCCGTAATACGTTTGTCGGCATCAAGCTCCAACATTTTCTCCAGCAAATCAATCGCCAGTGGATTTGCATTTGCGAATGTAACCTTGAAGTCTTTTCGCTTCATTGGTGGCAGTGAATTAATATAGTTTCGTGCGTTTTCCGACGAGATCTTGTTCAAGTAATCATCGGGCGGAGTGCCCAACATTTCCATGATCAAATTCAGCTGATGGATGTGATCTGTGCCGGGGAACAGTGTTCGTCGTGTTATCAACTCGGCCATAATGCAGCCCACGGACCAGATGTCTACAGTTTGGCTGTAGTGCATCCAGTTGAGCATGATTTCGGGTGCACGATACCAGCGCGTGGCCACATAGCCGGTCATCTCAAATTCCTGTGGCCGGGCCAGACCGAAATCCAGAATGCGCAACTCGCAATCCTCGTTGACGGCAATGTTGCAGGGCTTCAGGTCCCTATGGATGACACCAGCGCTGTGAATATACTTAAGGCCTCGCAGTATTTGGTAGACCAAAAACTGGACATGATCATCGGATAGATTCTGCATCTTGATGATGTTGTTCAAGTCCGCACCCATTAGATGAGTCACCAGATAGACATGCTGAAAATCTTCCAATGCCGTTTCTGGTGGATGTGGATGAAAAATATCGAGCAGCCCGATAACATTGTCATGATCCATATGCTTCAAGAGCATTAGTTCTCGATATGTACGCTTGGCGTGCACGGTCGATTGAAAGGGTCGTGACAACTTCTTGATGGCAACATCTGTGTTGGTGCCGCGAACCTTAGCCTTACACACTTGTCCGTATGCACCCGATCCGACTGGCTGTAGCTGCTGGTATATGTCTGGCACTTCCCATTCTGTCCGATTTATGTCCAATTTGTAAAACTTTCGGTTATTAGAAGCACTCATTTTTAAAGTTATTACAGTTCTAAACTGTTCAAAGTAGAAAATGTTGTGAATAAAAGCATACCAATACCAATAAAAAAAACCTAGCTGATTACGTTTATCTCGGATTTCCAGTAACTACAGCAACAGCAAAAGCACAACACAAAACACCTATTTCTTTTTATTTATTGAGCGATGGCATACATATTTTAAGCACACTGCGCCGACTTGGCTATGCGCTATGGCCAAATGTTTCGTTATATAAGCAGGAACATTTTTAAATAATGTAACTTCTTATTCATATATTCTACAAAAAAAGTGTACAAGAAACAGTAATCAAATCATCAATTTATTATATATCACGATTATGTAACAGCTCATGGATATTTAAAATATGTCAGTGAATTGTAACTGAAAAGTACAGCGCGCAATGCATTCGTTATTGCCAAGTTTTTACTTGGCTTTAAAAATAACAATAGAAATATCGATGTATCGATTATATACGTTGCGAATAAATATGGAGTTGCCATAGTGCAACAAAAATTCAAACAGCTGACACACAAGAGTAAACACAGCCAATGTTACAGCAAGCGTCTCTCACATCGCTCTCTGATATAATATTTGTAAAGTAGGTTGGGTCTATGATTGAATATATATAGCTTATAGCAATTGCAAATCATATCTAAGGTAACGAAAGCGCATGCGCGCTGTACCTTGAGCTTATCAGAGACGTTAATCTAATCGCGGCGTTAAGGCAAAGCTTTTGGAATCTTTGCAATTTGTGTCAAAAAACAGTTGGTTGTCGAAGCCGCACATGAACGGAGTGTGCCAATTCTCTTCTGAAGTTGCTGCCTATACATTTTGTTAAGTAAGTCCATATTTAAAGTGCAAACTATGATAAGAAATCTATTATAACAAAAGTGATGCAGCTAAAAGTTAAGATGTCACCTCACGCTGTTCACAGGGGGCGAATTTTGACCTTTGGAGCGGCACTCAATCTCAAATATGAATTCATATTTGCTTTTGGTAGATAGCAAAGTTTAGTAATCGATTAGCTTAAACTTTTTAAAACAACTTACGATAAGATTAGCCTAGGGCTCAAAGTGTATTATACCAAAATTAAATCTTAGGTCTGCTTTTTTTCAAGGGTTGCTTTTAATAAAAAAAAAACCACCCTATTTAGTTAATTGTATGTGGGTGCATGTGTGTGTACGTGTATATATGTGACTGATTTGTTTATTATTTTTTTGCAGTTCATCATGACATCAACATTATTGCCGAACAATATTGTCTACGGTGGACCGATTCCCGTGCAGGATGCGGTGAACTATCGATCCTTGGGACAGTATATCATCGACAAGTATAAGGGTTTTGGGGATCAAACTGTTATGATTGATGCTGTCACGGGCACGGAATATACCGCAAAGTTTATGTATGACTCTATTGTGAGGCTAGCTCAAATACTTCAGAAACTGGGAGTCAAGCACAACGATGTCGTCGGCTTGTCCAGCGAGAATAGCGTGAGTTTCGCCGTTGCCATGTTTGCCGGATTTGCAGTGGGTGCGACCGTTGCACCGTTAAATGTGACTTACACCGACCGTGAAGTGGATCATGCCATAAATCTGTCGCGTCCAAAGATTATATTCGCCTCGAAGATTACCCTTGATCGTGTTGCTAAGGTGGCCAAAAACAATAAGTTTGTCAAGGGAATCATTGCACTAAGCGGCTCCAACACTAATTATCCCAATGTGCATTCCTTTTCGGATTTAATGAACAATGACAAGTACAAGACCAAACCCGACTTTACAACACCTGTGGCAAACAAGAACGACGATGTGGCATTAATTGTGTGCTCCTCTGGAACCACTGGATTGCCCAAGGGCGTCCAACTGACACAGTACAATCTACTGGCCACGCTCGATTCTCAAATGTAAGTTTTCTTTTGATTTTATTTTTAAAAGCAATTAATAACTCCTTCCATTAATTTTATTTTTACAGCCAACCCACCATGATCCCACTCTCGGAGATTACTCTGCTGACGGTCATTCCTTGGTTCCATGCCTTTGGCTGCCTGACACTGATCACAACGGCAACTATGGGCACTCGTCTTGTATATCTGCCTAAATTTGAGGAGAACCTATTCCTTTCTGCCATCGAGGTAAGATAAGATAATAACTTACCTTGAAAAAAAAACTATTATTTAAATTTGTACGTTATTGTAGAAATACCGCGTTATGATGGCATTCATGGTGCCACCACTTATGGTCTTTTTGGCCAAACATCCCATTGTTGATAAGTACGATCTGTCTTCGCTAATGGTACTGCTATGTGGGGCGGCGCCACTTAGCCGTGAAACCGAAGATCAAATCAAGGAACGTATTGGTGTTCCATTCATTCGCCAAGGCTACGGTCTGAGTGAGTCGACACTGAGTGTTCTGGTCCAAACAGATGACTTTTGCAAGCCTGGCAGCGTTGGTGCACTCAAGGTTGGCATCTATGCCAAAGTTATTGATCCGGACACTGGCAAACACCTGGGACCCAACGAACGTGGCGAGCTTTGCTTCAAGGGCGATGGTATTATGAAGGGTTATATTGGCGATACCAAATCCACACAAACTGCCATTAAGGACGGCTGGTTGCATACCGGTGATATTGGCTATTATGATGATGCATTCGAGTTCTTCATTGTCGACCGCATTAAGGAGCTCATCAAGTACAAAGCCTTCCAGGTGCCACCAGCAGAGATCGAAGCACTGTTGTTAACCCACGACAAGATTAAAGACGCTGCAGTTATTGGCCGACCTGATGAGGCAGCCGGTGAACTGCCCATGGCCTTTGTGGTCAAGCAGGCCAATGTTCAGCTCACCGAGGACGATGTCATAAGCTTCGTAAACGAGCGCGCTTCGCCAGCCAAACGTTTGCGCGGTGGTGTTTTATTCGTTGATGAGATACCCAAAAATCCCAGTGGCAAAATATTGCGTCGTGTTTTGCGCGATATGCTTAAGAAGCAGAAGTCCAAATTGTAAACTAATTTAGCTCACTTAGTGAACATTGATAATGTACAAAGAGGAAAACATTTTTTTATATATGTACGCTTTATTATTACTAAACTTTGTTCTTATCGTTTCATATCGTTTTACAAACTACCAATTGGTTGGATTTTGTTTAAATATATATGTATAAACTTGTCTGTATTTGGCTTTTCGAAGTATTGTTTGCAATTTAAATCTAAATAAAAACTATTTCCATACATACATACATATATTTTTTTGTTCGGCATCGCGTTACTTTCCACTTATAAGTTGGTAAGTAATATACACACATAGATCGAATTCTTTATAATGACAACATGCAATTCTTGAAAATCAACTATAGTCGGTCTGAACTATCAATAACAAGTTACTTATATAAACAACTACGTACAGATGTACGATCAACTGTTTTTAACAAACTTTCGTATAATTTTTTGTTTGGTTTCATATTGTTTCGGTTCCGGTTGCATTTTGTCCCATCTGTATATGCATTTTTTATGTATAAATGTTATCCATTATATATGTATATGTATGTATATATATATATATATTTGTTTTAAATATTTAACTACATGGTTTCTGACTTGTAAATAGTTGCTTAATTAACATTTTTGGGAAAAAGTTTCACACGAGTTTTGTATTGTTTATATATTTTCCTATCTCTCTCATTGGTTTTTTTGTTGTTTGAGGCGCAGAAATTGCATACATATTGTGTTTGTTGTTTGGTAAATATATAGAGCTATATATGCTTGTCTGAGTTCTCTAGCATTAGTTCACTAATTATTGTGTATGAAACCTTAAATGTAAGAGAAATGCCTTGGTTTCTTTAACGGAAATATATATTGTAAGTATTTTGTGTAAAATGTCTAACGCTCCACTGTGCCACGTTCCTAACGTAGTTGTTTGTTTGTTGCAATGCTAATCGACTTGGTGCTTGACTTACAATTAAACCTAGCTCGACAAATTAGTTAAATAAATTCAGTTGTTCATTTCGTTAGTTAAGTACTTAAGTATATGAAAGAAATGGTGCTGTTTAAAATTAGTTATTACTTCTTTTCCCCGCTATAATTGTTTGTTTTACTTATTTTTTTTTGGCACAATTTTGACAACGATTTTTAAAGACTGATTGTCAGTTGTGAGCAAATTATATTATTTCATTGTGTATGAGTGTTGTTAGTGTAATTATGTAAATATTGCTAAAAATCTTGTATTTTGGTCCCCGGGACCAAGTCAAGAGACATAAAGAGTGCATGCGTTCGTTCGTTGGAAACAAATATCAATTGTTTAAATCAGGATTCGTAACTGTCTGATACCCTGATCATGCCAATGGCGCATTAAACTTAATAATCAAACAATGATCTCCATGCGATTTGCCTTGCGCGTAACTTTTGGCGGCCCTTGTGCCAAATCTGACAAGCCGCCATATTTGAACGAGAAGATGACCGTCTGTTGACCAAAATTTGCTTCAAATCTACATAAAAGGAAATAAGTCATTACAAAAGGATCTAATGTTTAAGATTTAGGTACTTACTCTGTGCTGATGTGGATCTCTGGCGGTTTGCCCGATGCGTTTTGTATGACCAGAAACATTTTGGTAACGATTTCAATGACATGACCCGTTTGAAACACAAAGTCGCCCTTTTTTCTACCGAATTCGGACTGCAAACGGAAATGTTATTAAATACACTTAAATTCAGAAGAAGTTTATATTACCGCTTTGACATGAAACACAGCAATGTCATCAAGATAGGGGCTCAGAGACATACGATAGATCTCCGAGGCAGGCACTCTATATTTAATTTGCAGCGTACGCTGATCCAACAGCAGCAACGATGATGTGGACAGTACCAGCAATATTGGCACAAACTGCAAATTCAATAATAATATTAGCATACAAACAAGAAAGAGAACTTAACTATGATCATACCTTGCCGCTAGAGCGCGCTATTTTGTTGATAATGTCTGCAAATACCACATACTGATCATTGGTCTCAGCACAAACCTTTTTCCACTGCTGATTGTGACGCAAGCGCACATAGTCTCCCACAAACGGATGGCCCACACTGCAATAGAAAGTTATATTATTTTTAAAAAATTACTTTTGGAAAGCACATGAACATACCTGCGCGCATAGGAAGCTTTGCGATCTTTGAATATAATGCTGGCTGTAACCTTTTCTCTCATGCGATTACGTGCCGTTTGATCAAAGGAGTTGCGATAAATGTAACACTTCCAGCGATGATAGATGGAGCGCAACAGACGCGAGGCATCCGCTAGAAAACCAGGCGCCGCCGGCCACTCCGAAGACAGCGGACTCAATGTGTTGGGCGGCAAACGTAATGGAATCGTTAGCAAATACTGTCGAATTTTCCACTGGTGATAATAACGTGCAATAACATCAACGGCCCACTTGACCTGACGCTTGTACTTTAACGAACGATACTCTTCCCGTGCCTGTCAAATAGTTTACATTTTAGTTCAGTCTTTATATGCGTAGGGAAGGTAAGTAAGGGTATATAAAAGATAAACAACATGCAATGCTTACAACACGATATAAACTCCACAAATGCCTACGGCCCGTGAAGGGAATGCCAAAACGGCACTCCTACATAAAAAAAATAAAATAATATAAAAATTATGCACATACAATTAATTAATAACACTCATGCACATGCTGCAAGGCCAACTGCTACTTACACGCCACGTCCGCCACGCACTCGAGATGACCATTTGACTGTGGCGCATGCGCCTATAACGCTTTCTCGCATGATACATACGAAACATTTTCTGTATGAGCACGGCAAGCTCGGAAACGCGCAGACGACGAAACTGTTCCAGCTCGTAGACGGTGCGCGGACTGCGCACGAACACATTTTTGGTGCCGAGCGTAAACTCAGCCGATGGCAGGGGCAAATTTCGTATGATCTGAGCAATGCCCTCCACTTGACTGCCCCCGTGATAGTGTGGCCAAGTGAGGCTATTAAGCAGCTTGTAGCGATGAAAGAACTTCACATGCGACAGGTGGTAACAGTGTCCAGTGCGGCACAAGTGCACCAATGGCATTAGTGACATGTACCGCACCTGATGTTGCACCAGCGCCAAATCAAACTGATGCGACTGTTTGCACTCGTTGGGCTTTATGCAGAACACATAATGGGCGCGTCGATGCTTAACAATGGCCAGCAGCGTTTGCAGCTGTGTTCGTATATTGGTGCTTAGTGTTGTTGGCTTTTTGGTTGCCTGCCGGCGTGGATTTCCCTCTGGGAATAGGCTCTGAACCAGCGATAGTTTGCTCTGATAAAAGGCAGCGCTTATGTACCGGGGCAGCATGTCGGAGTTCTTCTCCAAGAAGCGATGAATCGAATAGTTAACCACGCTAGCAAAATGACGAATTCTGTGGATTAAGAAAGTTGTAAAATAAAAGATCCTTTTGGTGCATAAGAAGCAACTTACTGAAAGCACATGGAATTACTGCCGCTTGTCATGAAATTTGGATGTCCTGCACAGCATTGCTGAACGCGCAGCAGCAGCGCCTCATTGTTGCTCAGATGCGATTCGTTGATTAAACTTAAAATGCCATAGCTTGGCTTATCAATCAGCTCACATATCGATTCGTTGTCAAAGTAATCAATGCGCGACCATTCCAAGCCCTCACGAATATACAGCTCCTGCTCTGAACGCAAAACATTGAACACAAAATTCTGCAAAAATGAAAGTTCTTCATAAATTAAATAACCAGTATTATAACATCGCACTTACCTGATGTATTTTTTCGGCACTATAGTTTATAGCAAACTGTTCAAAGGAATTATGATCCAAGACCTCAAAGCCATAAAAGTCCAGCAAAGCAAGATTCTTCTCACGCTGCGTGGACTTCATTGATTCATTAATCTTATTGACCAGCCATGTGAACAGTCGACTATAGAGAGTACGACATAGAATGTTGCGATTGCTGGCTGCCTGTCTGGCATCCATTTCACAGCCCACATCCTCTTGAGTGCTGCTCGTGCTGTTAGCTCTGGTCAGGCAATTGATTAAGATTTGAGCTTCCAAATTAAGTAGCTGCGCCGTCTCTTGCACTTCTGCAAATAAATAAATACTTTTATTATAAGAAACAACTCAAGGAGTTCCTTAACAAAGCATACCGTAGACATTTGATACCTGACAGCCCTCAGTGCCATCAATGTTGGTCACAGGCACAAATATAAAGTTGCCCAGCTTTAATACGACAGCAATAACACGAAATATTGAGCTTGTCTCGTCACAGCTCAGGCCCAGCACGTCCAATGAGCGCTATAATTGAAAATAACATATTAATTAGATTCACGTTTGGAACTGTAACTGATCTACCTTAGTGTAATGAAAATTAGCCCGGTCTTCTTCCATGGCAGTCGTATTGCGCAACAGCTCATACTTTTCCACATTACGAAAAAGCTTAAGTGATTCTGTAATTGCAGAATATATTAGAATTTTAAGTACCATTTAAGACTAACAATAAACATACTTAACAACTGAAGATCAGCACCCAAAAGCAATTGATAAAATATGTGAAAATTGCGTTCTCCAATCGTGGTGTCCGTTATGCGGGTCTGTTGATTAAAAATATATGTTAAAGATTAATAATAAGGATACAATGTTTTAGTGGCAGATGATGTTTCAAGCAATTCAAACCTTTTCCAGCATATCTTTTGTGAGTCAGACATAGAAGCAATTGCATATAGAATAAATTGTTTATACAACAAACTCTTAAGTACTTACAATGTGTAATGTGGACTCCCATTGGATCACCCTTAAAATCAATTTCAATATCAAACAGTTTGCCCTAAAAGTACCAAGAAAGAAGTTTAGCAAAAATACAAATATCAAATGTTATAGGCCACATACGTATCTGCTGGAGTTGTTGTTTTTAAGAGTGCAGGCATTGCCCATGGCTTCCAGGAATACATCTGCGCAAGTGACGCACTCTCGAAGCCGCTGATTGGGCGATCTGTGGCGTCGATGCAACGAGGAGCTAGCTGACGGCGTTGGCGATACTGATGCGCTGCCCAGCACCTTGCTCAGCTTATGTGCATCGTACAGTGATATACGTTGCGTGGAGCCCATAGACAGTTGTCGCTGTTCCTGCTGGCTTTCAGTTGAATGCTGTCGCACCAAATTCGAGCAGCTACCTCGCTGAGGTTGCGTTTGGTGAGCGGCGGCAGTGGACAGGCGAGTGTTGCTTCCCCGCAGCATAAGAAGTGCAGCATCACGCTCCTCCTTTTCCAAACTCTGGGCACGTGTGCATTTGCTGTGGCCACACTGACGACAGCCGCCGTGCAAGTACTTGGGCGATGTGGTGGCGCATGTTTTTAATGGCGTGTTGGCGCCCAGTGCCCCATAACTGGCAGTGCAGGTATTTACTTGTGTCTGTTGATGTTTAAAACATGATTTCGCTGGATGCAAATGGCCATGCGCGGCAGCTGATTCCATCAACACGCTTATGTTCTCGGTGCTTTTGTGATGCGAAAAGTCAAAATCAACAATTTTCTCACGCATATTACGTCTGGCCTGGCGCTCAATGCTCTCAGCACGCGTTCGCGAGCGTTGCGTCGGACCGGGGCCCGGTGACGGTGACTGACGACGTGAATTTGATGTGCTTCCCTGGTTTGGAACGGATGCGGCATTGCCTTTGCATATAATGAAGTTGGCAGTACCAGAGCAGCTACTCGATGCACGCCTGTGTGCCTGATGCATGCCCATCCCGGTCGCTGAGCTGCTGGACGACTGTTTACGCAATGCATTCGGGGTTCCACTGCAGAGCGTTCGATCCTGAATGTGTGTGAGAAAATTTACTATCATTTTGAAGGTCTCCGTTTTGCCTGCACCACCTTCGCCGGTGAGCAGCACGCATTGATCCTCGCTCTGATCTTTAAGGGACTGATAAGCCAAATTTGTAAGCCCATATCTTAAAAAATAAAATTGAATTATTAGGTTTTTGTAAGGGTATTCATGGTATTTACATGTGTGGTGGCAGCTGAAAAATGCCTTTATTGCCATAGTTGCGTATATTTTCCAAAGAATGCTCAGATATGTGATGATATGGATTCAAAGCCACAACAGAAGTTCCAATGTAGGTCTAGAGTAAAGAGAAGTCATTATGTGTAAATATTTCAAATGTAAAAAATTATTAGTTACATATATATGATCACGCTTGTAACGCTGGTGTATGTTATTTATAAAGCTATCTTCGGATAGGTTTTCCAACAGAACTGAGTCCCAGGTGCCAATCTCCTGTTCCATTTTGCCAAGCGCTCACAACGTGTACGGCAGTAACAACAACAACAAATGCAAATGCAGAGCATAACATTTGAGTTTATCAACTGTAACTGCAAAGATAATGAAAAAGAAACGTGACAAATATGGCATAAATGCATTAATTACCATAAGCATCGTGCATGCTTTTGGGCAAATTCGTGTTTTGATTTTCTGATTGAATTATTGATTTTAATTTTCAGCCTCTGCGAAGGCAGCAACAGTGTGTAATACATGTATAGATAAGTCGTTTGGGTTTAATAACTTCTGCCGATTTCGTTATTATTTTTTTAATTCGTTTGTTGTGTAACGCCCAGCACAAGATGGTTTTTTTATTGGCACATTTTATCACTTGATCAGCTTTGTTTACCTTTTCAGACAATATTTTGGCATTTTGTAGCGAAATGCAATGCACAACGGTACTTACGTACCAACGTAAAAGCAAATCCATCTACGTAACGTAATAGCAATATAACGCAAAATTGAGCCATGGACGCAAAAAGAGTTAAGTTAACAGACCCTTCGTAACAGTGTTTCACGACTGAACAGCTGATTTTATTGTTTATTCTTTGTTGTGAACTAAGATTTATTAAGTTAGAAAAACAAACTGTTTTAGTAAAATAGTTAATCGCCGTACCACAATTTAAATATTTTATATAACTTGATAGTACGGTCGCTACGGATTGCAGTTGCACATAACAAATATGACCACAGATGAACGCAATTTTAGGTCTAGTTACTATGAAAAGGTTGGCTGCTTTAGCGTCGAGGAGAAGAAGTCTCTTAATAAACTACTACAGGATGATATACGCAACCTGACCAAGCTAAGACACTTTGTATATACGTACACAGTTCCAGCACAGGAACGTCTTCTGCTCTGGAGCCTCATAATGGGTATAATGCCGCTACACAAAAAAAACACCGAATACGTGCGGGAACAACGTCGACAGGTCTACGAGGATTTACTACGTGCTGCTACCGTTATGCGTTTTGTCGATGCCGAGACAAGAGATTTGGTGCTGCACAAGATGTGGTTGCTAGAGAATAATCGCTTGTTGCATTGCAATGTTCGGATAGGAACTCAGGCGCAGGATGACAATCATTTTGTAAAAATAGTGCGAGCGCTTTTGAAAATATTTGACGATGAGATGGAAACATATTGGATAGCCAAAGAGTTTTTCCAGTATACTCGAGAGATTAAAAAGGAATGTATTAAACTAAAGGAACTCACCCAAACACTTCTCAAGCGCGAGGATATTGCATTATTACAGTGGGTATTTTGTAACAGATACGTCAATATACGATTATGATTTATGTTGTCTTATTTGCAGTCGATTGGAGAAACTGGGACTGTTTGATGTAAACTCAAAGGTGTTGGAGAACTGGTATACAACATGCTTTGCTGGTGTTATTTGTGAGACTGTCCTAGTAAAAGTTTGGGACAAAGTTTGCGGAGGTGCTAAGAAGATTGTAGTTTTCTTGTTTCTGGAGCTGGCAAAGGACATCAAATCGCTAATATTTGAGCTAAGCACACAGGAGGAGCTGAAAGCACTTGTTGAAACGGTATACCCGACTAACACTTTCTACTATTACTTTTCACTCATTAATTTAACGTCTTCTTAACAGGTCAAAGATCAGGATGGTCTCATTGTAAACAAAGCCCTTAAATCTTGGCAAAGCAATAACAGTGATATTGAATACTCGCATTAAAAATAAACTAGTATAATAGTTTATAAGGAACAATTTGTATTGAAAAATAAACTAGATGTATTTAAAGACCACGTCTCTCTTGTCGGCAACCGTCTGAAACTCCAGCGTGACGGGGCATTGCATCCAAGACGATAGAAGCTCCTCCGTATAGCCAATAAGGAAATACATTTTGCGCGGACTTATTGCCTGTCGTATAATGGCGGCAATGCGTATGGTATTGTGTTGGCGCTTAATAATGATCTCGGAGCAGACCAGCGCATGCCACGTACCAGTAATAAATTTACGAAGAAAGACATCCTCAATTGCAGTTTGTGATGGACGTAGGGCATCTTTTAGAGTTGCTGTAAAAAAATGATAACAAATAATGATTACTTTTTACACAATTATCAAAATACATTGAACTTACACGTATTCCATGAGTTCCATGTTTTGCGGTGCCCAATAAAATGCGGAGGATTGGCCATCTCGTAGGTGAGCGGTCTATCCCGTTTTGTGGTTATGCGGTAACGTCCAGACTGCACGCGACAACAAACAGCGCTTGTGTGAATTGCGGATTTATTAGCCTGGCTGATTTGCGCCTCAGCTAACGGCAACACTTGCTGGGTCACCTTTAAAAACAAGGATACATGTGTATAAATTTCGTAATGTTAATTTATTAATATACCTTTTTTAAGAAATTCATTATTGTGTTGTGCAAACTAAACTCGGCAGCAGCAGCTGTGTTTATCAGCTGGTATGCGTGACGTAACGTAAGCTTGCTAGTGGTGGTAGCTATAAACAACGAAACAAGTTGGCAGCTCGAAATTCCAAAAGAAAAGCAAACGCATAACGCAAATTATATACAACGGAAATGTTTTTTTTAGATTGCGAGATAAAAAATATACATTTTTAAAGCTTAACTTTTTTTTATGACTTTCCTGCTTTAAGATATTTTGAGTAGCTACGGCCAATATTCTACTGCAGCCCTTAAAACACAAACAGCTATCGATCACTTGTTGATTTTTAAAACCGATAGTTCGTAACAGCAGTTCCAAACAGAGGCAGCTGCTTCTGCGCTGTAGGACCTTTCTATAATACCTTTCCATAATGAAATACCATAACCACCGCCTACCTGCTTGCTAACAGAGCCTTGTAAACAGGCAGGCAAATTCATAGTTCCTGGAATTCACTAAGGTACAAATAAAGTAGTTAGAGTGCTAAATTAAGCCTAGCAATTTCCTGAAACGCGAAATTATTTGTAAACATGACGCTGAACGAGAGTGACGCTCACAAGCAACTAGAACTAACGCGTAACTTTTTGGAGTTATCAAGAAACGCGGATACATGTGCAGCATTGCGCAGCTCCGACTGCATTCAGCTATTGGTGAAAATACTTCACGCCAATGACGACGGTGCCGGTACAGGTGGAGCTGCGCGCAAGAATGCCAGCCAAGCCTTGCACAATATAGTCGACGGGAATCAACGGGAGGTGAAGGTGCTGCGTCTGCTGGACCAAATTCATGACTATAGCTCCAACTTTTTGCGTACTCAGCTGCAGAGCGGTGGTGAATCGATTGCCGACGATGAGGAACGCCATCCACTGGCGGCCATGAAGTTACTGATGAAGGCCAGCTTTGATGAGGAGCATCGCCAAACCATGTGTGAGCTGGGTGCTTTAAAAGCAATACCAAACCTGGTGCATCTTGATCATGCCGTCCACGGTCCAGCATCGGGTAGAGAACAATGCAATTTATTGCGCCGCTATGCCCTGATGACGCTGACAAATCTAACATGTGGCGAGGAGAACAACAAGGCGCTGCTGTGTGGCCAAAAGCAGTTCATGGAAGCGCTGGTGGCTCAGCTCGATTCAACATCAACGGATATCGATGATCTGCTGCAGGCAACTGCAAGTGTTTTACGCAATCTTTCTTGGCGTGCGGATAAACATCTGAAGACAATTTTTAATGAGCTGGGAACAGTGACAGCCTTGGCAACGGCTGCAATGCATAACAAGAGTGAGAATACTCTAAAAGCCATTCTCTCTGCCCTGTGGAATCTGTCGGCGCATTGCAGCACCAACAAGGCGGAGTTCTGTGCCGTCGATGGAGCTCTGGGATTCCTAGTGCAGATGCTGAGCTATGAGGGTCCAAGCAAAACGCTGAAAATTGTCGAAAACGCTGGCGGCATATTGCGCAATGTGTCTAGTCACATTGCCGTGTGTGAGTCCTATCGCCAGATCCTTCGACACCATAATTGCTTGGCCATTCTATTGCAGCAGCTTAAGTCGGACAACCAGACTGTAGTCAGCAACTCATGTGGCACACTCTGGAATCTCTCTGCACGGTGTCCCCAGGATCAACAGTTTCTAATCGATCACAATGCCATTCCATTGCTGCGCGCACTTATTGGCTCCAAGAATCCTATGGTAGCCGAAGGCAGCGCTTCGGCTTTGAAGAACTTGGTTAACTATCGCACTGCACTGGAGCTGGCCACAAATAACGAGTTGCCAGCACAGGACTTGGGCGGAACACTGCCCAGGCGTTACAGCTCTATGCGTCTAAGCACTAATCCTACAGGCTCCTTGAAAAAGGTTCGCCCCGCAACGGCGAGCAACAGCAGCAACGGAAGCAGCACATTGCCCCGTAAATGTGAAAGTCGTGAGTCCATATATTCGGGCAAATCCGACTCCACTAAGTCTGAAAGCGCCTATGAACAGCGCAAACTGAGCACTGTTCCAAACAAGACTCATTATGGCACGCCCGCAGAGGAACAGCCCATTGACTACTCCATGAAGTACAGTAGTTTTAGTGAGCACAAGCCGCCGGCTAAGACTAGTTTTGATATATCCATTGACTTGGATCAACCCACGGATTTCAGTGTGCGCTACAAAGAAAGACGTTCCGCCCAAGCGGTCCAAGCACAGTCCAAAGCCACGGAGGACAGCAGCGAAATATTGCTAATTTTGGATAATACGGGCAACAGTTTATCGCCAGTCTCTCAACCGCTGGCCAAGTCCGCTTCCGCTTGTGATTTAAGCACCGAACAAGTGGATCGTCCGAAGACACTTAATTTGCGCAGCAATGCACTGGAAAATCTGTCAGTGGGTAAACCGACTGAAGGCTGCGTGCAAACACCTGAACCAGAGCCCGGCGAGCGACCCATTAACTATTGCGAAGAGGGCACACCGGGTTGCTTTAGTCGCTTTGACTCGCTCACTAGCCTTATGGATGTGGCGTCAGGCAAGCAGGAAAAGCCGTCAGCTGTGCTTAAGGCAAGCCATACACCTCCTGCAGTAGCAGCTGTACCAGTTCTTGCTACTACCAACAACAACAACGGCCAGGCTATTGACTCCGCCTTGGAGACACCTCTGATGTTCTCCAGACGCAGCTCCATGGATTCACTGGTTAATGATGAGACGATTGGTTGCGATGATAATGGCTCTGTTATTAGCGAATACAGTCGTATGCAAAGTGGCGTCATCTCACCATCAGAGCTGCCAGATTCACCCACGCAGAGCATGCCCCAATCTCCACAACGTGATCGCAATATTGAGCAGCAGCAACAGCAACAACAACAGACGTTAATTGTAAACACCAACATGAACACGAATGATCTTAACGGAAACGATGAGCATCGTAACTACTGCACCGAGGATACCCCAGCGCTGCTCTCTAAGGCGGGCAGTAACAGTAATCTTTCGGTGTTATCCATCGCTTCAACTGCAAATGATCAGAATGCAAACGAGCTACCACGTCCAATGCCACAGGGTCAAGATCCACCTGAGGATGCCATTTCCAAGATGCGTTGTGGGGGTCGCGCGCTGCCCAGCTACTTGCCCGTCACAGATGAGATGAATAAGTACTATGTGGAGGACAGTCCCTGCAACTTCTCAGTGATATCGGGATTGTCTAACTTAACGGTTGGCTCAGCACAGGTGGGTCCAATGCGTGTGCCTCTGAAACCACCACATCTACTGCCAAGAAATTCAGAATCGGCACCCAAACTACCGCCACGACGAAGTGCCATTCATGCGGAGGCCGAACCGCGTATGCTTCCTAAGCGTAGTGATTCGCTCAGCTCGCTGTCAATGGACTCTGATGATGACTGCAATCTGCTGAGTCAGGTAAGTGACCCCAAGATAAGTTGTTACAAGTTGGGTTTTAAATCTTTATTATTCTGTAGGCTATTGCCGCCGGCAGCTGCAGACCACAACCAAGTGGTGCCAGTGCCAGCACCAGCTCCAGCCAAACTAACACGTTGCCCAAATCAAACGGAAACAGAAGACAGACAGTTGCTGGTGCCAAGACAGATTACAGTTCCGATGATTCACTTGATGATGGTCAGTCCAAGTCATTATTTGAACAGTGCATACTTAGTGGAATGCACAAATCCAACGATAATTTGGATGGCGATCGAAATGAGCCAACAAGCGATCGCTTTGTAAGCAATCAGGTGCGCCAAATTGAATCCATGCTTGCTACCGTTCGACCATCGCCAACGCGCTCCGTTTCTGGCAGTCGTCAGCGACAGACTCATCATTGGGTCTAACCGAAATCAATGAACATTTGCAGTTTGTTGGTCGTTTTTTAAATCATTTTCTAATTTAATGTACACTCTGCAATAATATTCTTACGGTCTCAATTTGTCTATAGTTCTGAATAAAAGTTTTCCACTTAAATTTAACAATCGCCCATTGCCATTGCGTCGTTGTTACTTTACCTAAGAATTTGCTGCACACCTTTTTTTTGTTTGTGAAAAAAAAGAACACCTAACAAAAACGAGATAATCTAGATAACTTATGAACAAATGTCGTAAGGGGTACATTCAATGTATAAATTAACTGTTAAAAGGACTTAAAAACTTGTCGGCTGTTGCTTGGTTGGTTTGTAATGTTTGATTGACTATGCCCTATGTTTGGTTGCTGATGTTGAAGAAGGTTCCTGATTTTTTTCAGTAAAAACGTTTTCGCGCATTGCGATCCTTGAAATACGATATGGCAAATATAGCCACACCTGCTGTCACCAGTACCACGAAGAGCAGTATGAAAAATATTTTGGCATTTGACATGCCAGGCTTCGGATCTTCTTTGTGTTCGCGCGGCGCCTCGAATAGTTTGGCATTTGGAATAATATTGCTGCGGCGCAGAATCTCATCATGCTGCAAGAAATTGCAAAGATTTCAAAATAAAATTGAACATGATAGCGTAGAGTTTACTTACACTGATAGTTGTATCAATGTCGAAGAACTTAAAAGTATGTATGTCATGAGCATCAGACAAATCGCCTGTTGTTGCCGAAAGTCCAAAATAGTAGCCGGTTGGTAGCTCGACATTGGTAACAACAAAGCAATTCTTCCATTCGTTTCGGTTTTCGAGATCCGTCGAAACGGATAGCACATCGTTTTCATAACGTATGCTTATAAAGGTATCGTAGTCAACATTACGGAAACGCACTTCGCATCCGGCCAGCTGTGTGTGGGTGCCATCTCGATCGTGATCATAGCTCCAGGTACCGTTGTTAACCATTGCGCTCAAATACGGATGTTGGTGCTAAAAATAAAACAAATAGCTTAAGATAATAAAAACCGTTCTATTCGATTTTATGGAACACCATCTCTTACATTATGAGGCCCATTGTGATTGCTGTAGGTGTCCAAAATAATGGCCAGTCCAGAGAAATGATCCTTGCTACCAAAAACCGGGCCCGTTTGCATCCGATCCTTGGTATACCAAATGGCGAAGCCATCTCCAAACAGTTCATTGCCCTTGCCATGTACTTTGAACCCAACGTGCACTTCCCAATTGCGTCCCATCACAGGCTGTATATAAAAAAATGAGGTAAACAATTATTCAATAAATTGGAGAGCTGGGCCCGCATACCGAATAGTTCCACAGTGCACCGCTTTTTGATTGCAAATCCGGCGTCAGTCTTATGTAGTTGCTGGTGACCATTGTGTTGCCAAGAAAATCCCAATGCGGTAGTATAACGCCAACGCCTGTCAGATAATGCTCGTATCATAAATGGCTTGCCTATGCTATGCATCATTGTCTTATCTTACCTTGAAATGGACGCACCAGACTATGTTCCCGCTTCATATACTCATTGTTTTCAGAGCTCGTCACCAGCTCCAAAGCCAAAAGAGCGCCTAGAATTGCCAGGATCTTATTTGTTGTGGTGTGCGTCATTCTTGCATGCGTTGGCGTCTACTCTAAAAGATTTGGTTTAGGCTTAGGCGAATATTCTCGCTTTTTCGGTGCTGATGCCGGTTTGATGAGTGGTTGCTTTTTGCTTTTAAGTTTTATACAACACTAGAACTGCAAAAAAAAAAGAGATGTGGCTACCCTACATATTGTACATGTTTTAAAATGTTATTAACAGTGTGCACCTGGATGACCAGTTCTTGGTTGCTTTTCAATATTACACAAAAATGATTATTTGTTTTGTGGCAGGAACAAGGTAGTGGTTTTTTTGAAATAAAGCTGTTCCGGTTGGCGTTCAACCAAAAATAAAACTGTGAGCTACACTGTGTATTTAAATTAGCACTAACATGACAACCGAACAGCTGCTAGCTAACATTACTTATCGATTATGCGACGGGCATATTCATCGCCCTGCAGTCGATACATCGATTATGTGTTAAGAAAACCACCCGAGCCGGCATTTCCACATTGTGGATTACCCAT
The DNA here is from genome assembly GCA_018152965.1 of Scaptomyza pallida. Lineage (NCBI taxonomy): Eukaryota > Metazoa > Arthropoda > Insecta > Diptera > Drosophilidae > Scaptomyza > Scaptomyza pallida. The sequence continues at coordinate 8,216,865 of JAECXP010000004.1, read as the reverse complement.
CAATTCCAATTGCAGTTGAACTGCATTAGACCCCAGCCTGTTGCATACAGATGTCAGCATGGCGTTCCATTGGTGCGATAACAACCTGCACACGACAGTGTTTACGCCGAGAGACTTCCAGGTGGAGCTACTGGCCTCAGCTTACGAGCGGAACACAATTATATGCTTGGGCCATAAGAGCTCCAAGGAGTTTATAGCACTAAAGCTGCTGCAGGAGTTTTCAAGACGTGGACGCCGCAATGGAAAAATCAGCGTTTACCTCACCTCTCAAATTGATGCGGAAGCCACATCCATGTACACGATGCTCACTCATCTTACTGATCTCAAAGTATGGCAGGAGCAGCCGGATATGCAAGTGCCCTTTGCTCACTGCTGGCAAGATTACCATGTCAGCATACATAAGCCATCAAGCTTTCTAGAATTGCTGGAACGTGGGAATATATTGCTAAGTAACGTTCAGCTCATTGTCCTGGAGGACTGTCACGACAGCGCAGTATATCGCAGTATACTACCAATTTTTGAGGAATTCATACTGCCTGCAGAGCCGAGCGATAGACCTCGGATCTTAGGTCTAGCGGGACCCTTGCACAGTGCTGGCTGCGAGCTGGAGGAACTTAATGCCATGCTTGATACCCTGGAACAAAACATGTTGTGTCGCATTGAGACAGCTAGTGATATTGTGACTGTACTGCGCTACTGTGCCAAGCCCCTGGAATACATTGTGCAGTGTGCGTCCTTTGAAATGGATCAGCTGTCGTGCGTGTTGGTTGATATACTAACAACACATAAATCGTTTCTCAATGACCATCGCTATGATCCGTTTGAGATTTACGGCACCGATCAATTCATGGAAGATCTAAAGGGTGTGTTTAACTTTTGTTATCTTTAAATTATGTGTCTAATATATAACATTATTTAATTTGTAGATATACCCGATCCTAAGTTAGACCCGCTTAATGTGTTGGACGCGCTGCTTGCTGTGCTGCATGAAATGGGACCCTGGTGCACTCAGCGAGCTGCCCAACATTTCTATCAGCGTAATGAGAAGCTTAAAGTGAAAACACCACATGAACGCCACTATTTGTTATTCTGTCTTGTAAACACGGCTCTGGTTCAAGTCAATACGCTGTGCGATCAAACATTCTTAAAGCAAATGATGGATGACCCACGTTCCACTGTTGAGCGCTACTCCAGTCCGAAGGTACATCGGTTACTCAAGGTCTTACGTTGCTTTAAGCCAGTCGACACACATAGTCAAGCGGATGGCTTTCGCAAAATGCGCCATCAAGTTGAGCAGACAGATTTCAATAAACTTTCGCAAGCATTAAAATCCAAATGTCAGATCGTAGAACAGCTGGATCAGAAGCATATAGAAACTCAATCATTGGTTAGCAATCTCGAACAACTGCTGCAACCGAAAGACAAGGATATCAAGCTGACTATGCAACAAAAATGTAACACAGACGACGCACTACCAGCAGTTACTCAACCAACGCCCACAGCAAAAACTAAGTCTAATGCACAGCCCCATGGAAGGAGGCGCGTCCATCCGCGGCGCCACAATCGCTATCATAACGACTCCAGCGAAACCCTTTGTGCACTCATCTATTGTAATCAGAATCATACGGCACGCGTACTGTTTGAGTTGCTAGCGGAGATGAGTAGACGTGATCCTGATCTTAAGTTCCTGCGATGCCAGTATACCACCGATCGTATAGCTGATCCTGCAACCGAGCCCAAAGAAGCGGAAGTGGAGCACAGACGGCAGGAAGAGGTTCTGAAGCGGTTTCGTATGCACGACTGCAATGTACTTATCGGCACATCTGTGCTGGAGGAAGGAATTGATGTTCCCAAGTGCAATTTGGTGGTGCGCTGGGATCCACCCACCACGTACCGCAGTTATGTGCAATGCAAGGGACGTGCAAGAGCCGCACCGGCCTATCACATCATGCTAGTTGCGCCCAGTTTTGAGCCCAGCACAGTGGCGCCTGGTGGTGCTGTTCAACTAAACGAACAGTCGCATCGCTTTATCTGTGGTGCGCCCAGTGATGATGCACAACATGAGCTCGACAGCGACTCGGATGACTCAGCGTTGCCCAATTCTTTGCAATCAGATCCTTACACTTTTGGCACTGCTCGTGGCACAGTCAAAATACTTAATCCAGAGATTTTTAGTAGTATACCACCCACCGCTTGCGACATTAAATTGCAAGAGATTCAGGATGAGATGCCCACACTATTGGATAACTGCAGCTCTAGCGACGATGCCATTAGTTTAACCAATACGACTCCTAGTGACACTAGCACCGAACTCAGGCCCAAGCAGCGATTCGAATGTGAACTGGCATCAATGCCGGATATGGCCACACCCACCGCAACCACTGAGTCTGCCTCAGCCGACAGACTGGCGACTACCACTGAAGCGTTAGTACATCAAATGGCACAATACCGCGAAATCGAGCAGGTAAAACCAATCGCAACTTTTTAAGATTGTGTTCTTTGCAATAACGACTTTAATTATAGATGCTGCTATCAAAATGCGCTAATACGGAGCCAGCGGAGGTGGAGCAGCGACAGGCAGAGCGCTTTACGAACTGCTTGGCCGCCTATCAACCCAGGCCCGAAATATCGACGGGTGCGTCTGTGGATCTCAATTCAGCCATTGCGCTGGTAAACAAGTATTGTGCCCGTCTACCTAGTGACACATTTACTAAGTTGACTGCACTGTGGCGATGCGCGTACTCCGAAAGGCAGGGTGTTCCTCTATACCAGTATACGATACGTCTGCCCATTAACTCGCCGTTAAAATACGATATTGTTGTAAGTATACTAATGACTTTTAATCAAACGAAGATTCTTAATCCTTATTATTTATGTACAAAGGGTCTTCCAATGCCCACCCAGACTCTGGCGCGGCGTTTGGCCGCTTTCCAGGCTTGCGTTGAGCTGCACAAGATTGGCGAATTAGATGATCAGCTGCAGCCCATTGGCAAGGAAGGCTTTCGGGCTTTGGAGCCGGACTGGGAATGCTTTGATCTAGAGCCAGAGGATGAGCAGATAGTGCAACAAAACGATGAGCCACGACCAGGTACCACCAAGCGACGTCAATACTATTACAAGCGAATAGCTTCCGAGTTTTGTGACTGTCGACCCGTGCCAGATGTTCCCTGTTATCTGTACTTCATTCAGCTGACGCTGCAATGTCCAATACCCGAAGAGCAAAACACTCGCGGTCGCAAGATTTATCCGCCAGAGGAGGCGCAGCAGGGTTTCGGCATACTCACACTGAAACGCATACCCAAGCTTAGCGCCTTCTCCATATTTACACGGTCCGGTGAGGTAAAGGTATCGTTGGAGCTGGCTAAAGAACGGGTTGTGCTGACAAGTGAACAAATTGACTGCATCAATGTCTTCCTCAATTATACTTTCACCAATGTGCTGCGCCTGCAAAAGTTTCTTATGCTCTTCGATCCGGATTCAACGGAAAACTGTGTGTTCATTGTGCCAACGATAAGAACTGAGACGGAGGGTCGTGTTATCGACTGGAAATTCCTTGAGCTCATTCAGGCCACAGGCAACATGATGCCACAGCCTGTGCCGGATGAGCAACGACAAGAGCAAGTGTTCGAAGCAGAACGTTTTCAGGATGCTGTTGTTATGCCCTGGTATCGCAATCAAGATCAGCCACAGTATTTTTATGTGGCCGAGATCTGTCCACACCTCTCGCCACTTAGCTGCTTTCCCGGCGACAATTATCGCACCTTTAAGCACTACTATTTGGTTAAATACAATCTCACCATACAGAATGCTGCACAGCCTTTGCTGGACGTTGATCACACGAGTGCCAGATTAAACTTTCTTACACCACGTTATGTGAATCGCAAGGGCGTGGCATTACCCACCAGTTCGGAGGAAACAAAGCGAGCCAAACGAGAGAATCTCGAGCAAAAGCAAATTCTGGTGCCTGAGCTCTGCACTGTGCATCCGTTTCCCGCATCCCTTTGGCGCACAGCCGTTTGTCTGCCCTGCATCCTCTACCGCATCAATGGTCTGTTGCTTGCCGACGACATACGCAAGCAGGTGTCTGCTGATCTGGCCTTGGGTCGACAACAGATTGACGATGAGCAGTTCGAATGGCCCATGCTTGACTTTGGCTGGAGCTTGTCAGAAGTGTTGAAAAAGTCTCGCGAATCCAAACAGAAACCAAGCAGCAAGGAGTCTGAAAGCAAGATCGAAATTGAAGATACTCCAGAGCAGATAGCGGATGAGGAGCCTATTGAAAATGTGACTAAGAGCGCCAATGAGCTGGTTATCGAAGGCGAAGAGCAGTTAAACAATGAGGATGACTTTATCGAGATCGGAACCTGGTCGAATGATATGGCCGACGACATTGCCAGTTACGACGAGGATGAGGATGAGGAAGACGAAGACTATATGCCTAATCTGCCATCCAATGTGGAGTTTTGTAAGTTTATACAAAATTTATTTAATTTGTTCTTTATTCATTTGGCACAAATTTGATTCACAGGCGATCAGCAGACGCGATACGGATCACCAACTTTTTGGGATGTAAGCAATAGCAGATCATTTAAACAGCCGGCACCGGGACCGCAGCGGGCAAATAACCCTAAAGGTGGCCTCGCCAAAACCAATGTCACAAAAGCAGACGACAAGCCCAACTATAGTTACTACGACTCGGACAACTCGCTGAGCTCAAACTATGATGATGATGATCATGTGGGCACTAATCATCGTTATAGCTCTGATGATGATGATTCAGATGGCATTATCGCCGGTCGCATTGAGTTCACCTCGAAAAACGAAGCGGAGGCCATCGAAACGGCACAGGAGCTAGAGAAGCGCCAAAAGCAATTGTCCATTATACAAGCGACCAATGCCAATGAGCGTCAATATCAACAGACAAAAAATCTGCTCATTGGCTATAATTTTGAGCAGACGCAGCCTAAGACTTGCGTTAATTATGAGCAATCAATTGGTCGTTTCAAGACCGAAATCGAGAATTGTGGCATGCTTGTGCCACATGGTGAGGAACTGGCTCTACGGCGTACAGATGCTCATGCATCAAAAGCTGAGAAGGATGAAGTTACAATGCAGTTGGAGATGTACAAGGAGTTATTGCCATACGTGACAGAGTCACAAATGATAGCTAAATTGGACACAAAAACACCGTTGCAGTTAGCCGACTTGGTGGAGCTAAACGATGATTGGCTTAAGCCTGAAAAGACTGAAAGCTATGTTATAATGGGCTGTGGCGACAGCTTTGATAACTACAATGATCAACATCGTTTGGATCGGGAGAGCAAGAAGGTCAACCTCAAATTTCATGAAGAGGTGCCAGCTAATTCATCTCCTGCTGTTATCAAAACGAAAAAGTCGAGTTTAAGCGATACAATTGTCGATTTTAGTTTTGATTATCAGCCGGAGCTAATGGGACATCCCGGGCCCAGTCCTAGCATTATACTCCAAGCCCTAACCATGTCCAATGCCAATGATGGCATCAATCTGGAGCGTCTGGAAACAATTGGTGATTCGTTTTTGAAATATGCCATCACAACATACTTGTACATCACCTATGAGAATGTGCACGAGGGCAAGCTTAGCCATCTGCGCTCCAAGCAGGTGGCCAATCTCAATCTGTATCGCCTGGGTCGACGCAAACGTTTGGGCGAATACATGATTGCCACCAAGTTTGAGCCGCATGACAATTGGCTGCCGCCATGTTATTATGTGCCCAAGGAGCTGGAGAAGGCGCTGATTGAGGCAAAGATACCGACGCATCACTGGAAACTGGCCGATCTGCTTGACATCAAAAACTTAAATAGCGTTCAAATCTGTGAGCTGGTGCGTGAAAAGGCTGTGGCATTGGGACTAGCCGCCGGCTCAGAGCAAACGCCAAATGCACAACAGCTAACGCCAAATGCCAATCTAGATGATTCCAATGAGACGAACGATTTCAGTTGCTTCATTCCGTACAATTTGGTCTCACAACACAGTATTCCAGACAAATCCATAGCCGACTGTGTGGAAGCTTTGATTGGCGCCTATTTAATAGAGTGTGGACCTCGAGGTGCTTTGCTCTTCATGGCTTGGCTGGGTGTGCGTGTTCTGCCATACAAACAGGTGCCAGCAAAGAAAGCAGAAGCCGCCGACGATAAACAGCGTGCGCCGGGCACCACCAAACCAAATGCCAAGAACATGATCACCATATACGGTGCGTGGCCAACGCCTCGCAGTCCTCTCTTGCATTTTGCGCCTAATGCTAACGTCGAGCTGGAGCATCTGCTAAGCGGCTTTGAGGAGTTCGAGGCAAGCTTTAGGGTACAACTTTAGAGATCGTTCCTATTTACTGCAGGCCATGACGCATGCCAGCTACACGCCTAATCGTCTGACAGATTGCTATCAAAGACTTGAGTTTCTGGGCGATGCCGTTTTGGATTATCTGATAACGCGTCACTTGTACGAGGATCCACGCCAGCATTCGCCAGGAGCACTAACCGATCTACGTTCGGCGCTAGTGAACAACACCATATTTGCCTCCTTAGCCGTTAGGCATGGTTTCCATAAGTACTTTCGGCACTTGTCGCCCGGCCTCAACGATGTCATCGATCGCTTTGTGCGCATTCAGCAGGAAAATGGTCATAGCATAAGCGAAGAGGTAGGTTCAAATAATATATATGTATTTTGAACTTGATTAAAACATTCTATCTTGTTATAGTACTATTTGCTTTCGGAGGAGGAATGTGATGATGCTGAGGATGTTGAGGTGCCCAAGGCATTGGGTGATGTGTTCGAATCCATTGCCGGTGCCATATTTCTCGACTCGAATATGTCGCTGGACGTTGTGTGGCAGGTGTACAGCAACATGATGAAACCGGAGATTGAGCAATTTAGCAATTCTGTGCCAAAATCACCCATACGAGAGCTGCTTGAACTCGAACCAGAAACGGCCAAGTTTGGCAAACCCGAGAAGCTGGCCGATGGACGTCGTGTTCGCGTCACGGTTGATGTCTTCTGCAAGGGCACGTTCCGTGGCATAGGGCGTAACTATCGCATTGCCAAATGCACAGCAGCGAAGTGTGCGCTGCGTCAGCTCAAGAAGCAAGGCTTAATTGCCAAAAAAGATTAAGGTTTTAGGCATTGTGCCATTGTGAATAATAATAATATTAACAATAAGTATCCGCATGTACATATGTAATGCAAATGTGCTCCAATAATCATGTGTTTTTTGTAATGTATTTGGATCTTAAATCGGATCATATCGACAATTTATCTAGTATTTTTTAAATAAAATCATAATACAAATCGAAACTCGTTGCATTTTCACTTTACTTACTGGGATTTCTTTCCTTGAAACAAATATTGCCATTTTCCTGCCACCCAAATAAAAACAAATTCATTGAATAAAATTTGTTAATGTCCTATAAATTAGTGGGTTATGTATTTTGTTGGTACATAAGTGAATAGATTTTGATTATGAAATGACAAACTAAATCTAGTTTCAATATATATGTATATGCCTGTACGTATTTTTGGGAGAAATGTTAATTAGTGGTTAACAATTGTTTTTGTTTACTTGATTTGATGCGAACCTAAATGCTTGACCGAAATATTTACAATAAAACTTAGTAGATCATGTTAGTATGGGTGGGGGTGTATCAAAATTTTAAAACTTTCAAAGTGTTGAATACATTGTTGATAACTGTAATACATAAATTCATATTCATAATTGATAATATTTTTGTTTTGTTTTTATATATAAATAGTATGTGGCTAAGTGAATATTATTGAATATACGATCACTAGCAATACATAAGTTTGATAAGTTATCTTGTTTGTTGCCATTTAAAATAGTTTCATCAATGTTTCATAAAAGTTGTGATGCTTCTTTGTATTTGATTAATACATATATGTATGTTTATGATAAATGATAAAATGTTGAATTTGGTTGATGTAAGTGAGTGTGTTATTTAGTAATTGTGTTATTTTAATTGCTAATTTTGTATTCGTTTCGCAATAAAAAATTGTAACGTTTCATAAAAGTTCACATTCGAGTATACTATATAATTGTTTCGTTAGTTACATACGAGTATGTTGAATTTGTGTTTTTTAATAATAGTTGCATACTTTAATCTTACCTTAAGTATAGTTTAGTTAATTTTAAAATTGTTTGGTATAATTGTTAATTTTATACGCTTTATTAATTGTTCTTGGTTTTTTCGTTTCGTTTCATTTCGTTTCGTTTTGTTTTTTCTTTCTCTTTTTTCACCGCACGTTCCTGCCTACGATTTGTTCAATGTCTTCTTTATTTAATGAATGTTAATGCATGTGTATTTATCTTTGTATTGTTGTAATTTACGTTGCTTTTGTTTTTCATCTAAAACTTGATTTTTTGTTGTAATAATTTGTCAATGTTTGTTCTTCTTTTTTTTAGCAAAAGGAAACTAAATGCAACGTAAGATCATAATAACAGACATTTAAAAAATAATGTATGGTGAAACAGTCTTTTTTTAATTAACTAGTCTGTGAAAGTTAACTTTAATCACATAAAAACAAAAAAAAAAATTCAAAAAGGGGATTTTGTGGTGTTATGTGTGATGTGTTTATTGTGTAATCAAATTATTTAAAATATATATAATAAACTTTAACAAAAGTAGTCAGAAATGTGTTTATTGAATTAAAATTAACTGTGATATGTATTCAAATATATCATAGAACACAATGTACAACATTAAAATAATAAATGTAAAAATAATTTAAACCGCTGTTACAATTGTGCTTAAAAAACAAGCTGCCAAGTTACAAAAAAAAAATAAAAAAATATTGCATATTTGTAAGAGATTAACTTAATATAATTAAAAGTGAGCTGAGTGTTAAAATGGGACGGTTTAAGTATTATACAAAAGGTATGGAACTAAAATGTATTTATAATATGTAGATATTCGAGTACGTTAGGTATATATAGGAGTTTGTTGAACTGACACACAACACAAAAACAAATTAAGAGACATAAACTCATTTTGGTACAAATAATGAACACATTAAAAATGTTTAGCGTAATCGTTCATTTAAAGCTGCTCATTTGGGGTACAAAAAAGTATTTTTCTTGGCAACGAAAACTTCATTTAGCTTTAAAAAAAAGTGTCGTCAAGATATTTTTATGGGATGGGGGTCGTTGAATGATGGATTATAGTAAGTTTTACATACATACATATATCTGGTACGATTACATGGGTAAACGGCTATGAAATTCTATGTTTATTTCTAGCTATACGACTTGTATGTATCTAAATAGTTTGTTCATATGTGTGAGTACAATTTCGATTTGCTTTCGTCACTTTTGATGCCAAAGAGCAGACTAAAAATTGGCTGACTCGAGTAGCGATTATGCATGTTTATATGTAAATATGTGTTTATATAGGTAGGTAGGTAGGATTGGACACGATTTCAAGATTATATTCGATTATATATGTGAGATGCAATGAGAGGCGCAAGTGTATGTGTATGTTTGATTGTGTGTTTTGGAAGATTACATTTCAATATGGATCAACTTATTACAAATAACACAAATAAAACTAATCGAAGTACCGAAACTAATATCCAGAACTATTGGGTATAAGGAAGTCGTTCGGATTATTTGTTTGTTTGTTTGGTTAAACATGTGTGTGGATATACGTAATTGTAATTGTAACAAATTTTGTTGTTGCTGAGAATTATTGTTGTTTTGATTTAGTTCATTATTCTTGAGTCTGAGTCAAATTGAAATTTATATACGTCTGTAGTGAGTGTAAGTGTGTGTGTTTGTGTATTGGTTGCTAGATGCTTATGTCTAAAGAACGACGTCAGGCAGGTCGTGCGGCCTTGCCTAGGCGCGCATTTGGTTTTCATGTACAATTTTCCTCTCCTTATAGTAGATCTCCTCAGATTCTTTGTCACAGAGCAAAAGGACAACGGCGCCAAATAAGAATATTGCTGCGCCCCAGCCTACACCATAGGCCCAACCAAACTCCCAAACGCGACGATTCGCTATAATATACAAAATTCTTAATCAATGGCACTTTGTTAGCCAATTTTTAATCTCTTACCCATTGTGAGTTCACCAGCAAAACACACTGGATATACAATTAGAGCGGATAGCACGGCCAATACTGTAATTAAGAACAATTTTATAAGATTCATGGATTTGGATAAGTGTGAAATACGTACATGAGACGAGCATTACTAGAACTGCTATCCGATAAAATTTATATTTGAGATTATGGTTTTGCGTCTTTAGCCCCAGTCCAGTAAGCACTGTGGCAATGACGTCCGTTACCAATGTGATAATGCAAAGCGCTGCAGTTGCCTTGATGTACCCTAAATAACATAATTGTATATGGCATATATATAAAGAAAAAAACTTGGTTAAAACTTCGAGCAATTACCAATATCACGGGTCCAGTAACAGCCCGGTGGATCCTGTATATTAAATGGCAGTGGCGGCATCGAATCCTCCTCAATACAGTGCACAAATAGGCCCTGCCGCCAACCGGCAGCCATAAGCCAGTCTGTAGAGGCCAAGGCCATAATCATCAGTATGACAACAATGACACCACATATAAATGCAATCACCTGCAAAAGGGAATAACATTAGCAACTATTTTATTAAACACAAATTAAGAGAACTTACCTTGAGCGGCCTTGTGATTGTTATGGTTTCAATTGTTGTTGTTGGCGCCATTTTGTCAGGATCTGGCTGCGATTCACTATATTGACAATAGAAATAGATATCAGTTAATAACGTTAGATATTTGTTTGCATGTAGTTTGAAAGTGTTGCTCAAAACTTACCTTATAAGCTAAACAGGCAAAACGTCTGCCTTCGCAAAATACTAAATTGGAATGCGTTTTAAATGCGTTTTTTTTATTTTTGGTTAGTTTTGCTAAATGTATATTTGTATGTATATTTATTTATATAGGGGAGTAACAATAACTCTGGCTTGGTATAATAACAATATAAATGATTCAATTGGCGTTTTATTGCTTTATTCTTAGCGCACAGCGGCTTTATGATAATTTTTGCGTTTCAATTCAAAATGTTGGCGGCAGCCTTTTCAACATCTGTTTGTTTGGTTAAATTGGTTTGCATGGAGGGAAGAAATAGAATTGGTAACATTCGATTAGTAGCTGATAGGTTGTGTTGTGTCTTAAAACATACACATTAACTAAACCCATAATATAGTACAAGCATATAAGCAAACAGTATCTGCTGAGAAAACAAAACAGTAGCAACATGCAAAACTTACAAGCACAAGCGTTTTATAATACCCTACATTTCCACAAAATGACAATGCTACAAGCTAAATGATGCGTTTCTTCTGGCAACGCATCATTAATTTTGAAAATTAACCCGCCCAGCGAACATTTTTGTTTTAACAAACTTGGATAAACTATTAATAAATTCATGAGGAATATCTTCAGCACTTATTTTGAGAATTTGAGTTGTAAACATCACATATTACAACTGTAAGGTCAAAAAGTGAGGGTATAATAGGAGCGGAAATGCAGCCTTAATGCACTTAAATCATTAATTATGTACGATGAAGACTCATATTCATAAATTTCAACAAACACACACATGTAATACATAGTCAAAACAATCATAAACAGAAATTTTGAAAAAGAGAGGGACAAACTATATTAGAAAAAGCAGTTTTTATTGCACAGACGGGGGCCAGACAGCAGAGAATTCTGCTCTATTTATAGCCGAACAATTGAGAGGAATACAAATAATTCGCATATAATTGGTATGTATGTTTGTTTGTATGTACTACATATTTGAATTTTTGAGCATGTGCGTAGGGCATGGCAACAGGATCAGCGTTTGATGAGTAGCGAAATTAAGAAAAAAAAAGAAAAGAAAAATGAAAAATCAACACGCACAAGCAAACCAAATGAGGGCAGCAAATCGACAATAACAACTACATACTGCAGCAACTGTAAGGGTGAAACGGAACCAAAACAAAAGGGCAGACAAAATAACGAATTGTCGTTTTGTTATTGTTGTTTGTCGTCGTGCTTGTTGTTTGCTAAATACCTTTCCTTGTAATAGTCCAAAGTTACCGATTCGGAATCAAATTCTGAATAATCTGGAAGCGATTCGGCATCAAAGGAGCTCATTCCGCTCAAAGTGTAATTGGGTATGACGTTCATTTTATTATTATAGATGCTGCCTTGATGGTGCTGCTGTTGTTGTTGTGGTTGCTGCTGTTGTTGTTGTTTTTGTAAGTGTTGCTGGTTTGTTAGAAATATTTCCGACATTTTGCTACTGTTTGATAACGTTTTAATATGAAAACACACACACACAAACACACACTTGGCAGACGAAACCTTAATTGTGACACAGATTTGGGAAAAATAATGCACTGCTATTTTCTCTATTCTGTTTTCCCAGTTTTTCACTTTCGTCTGATGTGAAAATGGCGTTGGCGTTGTATTGCCAATCGTTGTATTATTGTTATCAACTCTCACTTACGCTTTTGCTGTGCTTACGCTTAGCGCTTGTTTTTCACATTTTTATACAGACATTTGTTCAGTTTTTTCTACATTAAACTTAAACAAAATAATAAAAATAATTATTTGCAGAGGGGTTGGCAATCACTAAAATGGAAGTGCTGATTTTCTGGTATTTTTTAGGTCGTCACTGGCTATTCTGGCAGGTGGCATCGCCACCAATACGATAAGTCAATATAAAATCGATAGTTTTATTGCTCACATCGCTAGTTTGGCGTCGCGTTTGTTGTTTTTTTTTTAGTTTTGCTCAGCAAAAGAACCGAGTTTAAATCTAAATATCCCAACGAAATCAAAGCCAAAAATAAGATTTAACACCGGGTACCACCTCGCACAGTGTCAGTGGCAGGCTGACAACTGTTATTTCCGTTCAAGCAATGGCAACAGAAACGGTGCCCAGCACCGAAAAATACAACATTGCTAACGGCGAGGAGGATGTAATATGTCCCACTTGCGATGCAAAAATCAAGCGCAGCCAGGTCGCCGATCATTGCCAGATGGAAATGGATCGACTGCACAGCATGCAACTGCGATCCGCAGATGCACCATCCCCTGCAACTGTCCCCCCTCCAGCCTCCACATCACAAAATTCGTCTGCGGCGGCTGAAGGGACACAGCGACGGCCATGGAGCGTTTTTCAGCGTGTGCAGCGAAACCGACAGTCCCGACAGCGCCAACGAACACGCAAACGACCATCACCACAGCCACCACCGGCACAACCACCACCACCAGCAACACTGCCAGCGCCAGCACCACTAACAGCAGCAGCAGCTCCTGCTACTGCTACTGCTGAAGCCAACAGCACCTGTCCAGTGTGCAACAAAAATTTCACACAGGCGGAAATACACGAGCACGTCAACCAATGCCTTCGCACGAGTCGCAATGGTGGTGAGCGACCATCCAGTGAAGATGACGAAGACAGCGATGAGTATGAGGAATACGAGTGGGCAGGGCAGAAGCGCATACGTGTCTCTACGCTTGTCCAGGGTGGTTACCGTGCACTGAATTTAGGTCAAACCATCAAGTACAATGGTGGACAGCAAGCCACGGAGGATGAGGACGATGTCAATGTGGACGAGGATGATACGCACATATATGGGCCCACGCAATATAGCGAGGCAGATGTGATACCTCTAACCAACGACGATACCGAAAAAGGTGCCATTGCAGAGGCGGATGTCACTAGCTATGTGCGACGTCTCATCTCCTCGAACGAGACGCCCAAGCCAAGCGGCAGTGGTGGTAGCAGCAGCGCCAATCATTCCAGCGAGCAAGCAACGACTGAACATATGGATGAGGCCAACGCCGTGAGCGTTGAACCTTCCACTTCTCAAGCCAGCAAATTGGCACAGAATCAGCACCAGATCATCGAATCTCTGAAAGCACGTCTGCGTATGTACGAAAAACAGGCGCAAAGCAAGTTAAAGTGCTTGATTTGTATCGATGATTACAAGAATCCCGCCATTTCCGTCTCCTGCTGGCATGTACACTGCGAGCAGTGCTGGCTGCAGACGCTCGGCGCTCGGAAACTATGCCCCCAATGCAATTCCATAACGACGCCAAAAGATTTAAGACGCATTTACCTATAGAATGGAATTAAACTTAAGATCTAAAACTCGACAGTAGTCGCTCTGAAACCAGCAATTATAATTTGTTTTCAATCCTTATATTATTTTTATTTATAATTTTAATTAAACATTTCTTTAAACTCTAAAATTATTTATAAAATTTCGAGCGACCACTGAACTAGGGCTTGTTAAAATATTTGCAAAATAGCTAAATATAAACAAACGAAAAGTTTTAATCCGACATTACATATGTCGAGACAATTAATTAATGTATTATTTGTTTGACAATCCATATTATTTAAACAGATAACTAAGTACGCAGCTATGATTATTATACGTGACATAACAATAAGCATTATGTAACTTACAATAAACAATTACAGCATTATTCATAAATGTCTAGTGTCGATCATTATATTTGTTAGGATCTAAGGTCCTGTTTTTTTAAAACGGCACCTGAACTCGCGGCATTCTAAGCGATACCTAATCGATACCATCGAAAGCATCGATAAGTAAGTGGTGGACCAATAGTTGCAAACTCGTATCGAAACTAGTCAGATAAAATAACTATCAGTATATCGATGTTGGTGTTTATCGGACACGATTGTCACTTGCCAAACATAGTGAAAACTTGAAAAGTTGCTTTTTTTGTCTCCCGTGGACTTTTTTCCAGGGATTACTAATTCGCGAAAAAAACGCGCGGTTTAGTGCGTGCTATATTGATAGGCGCAACGCATCGCGGAATTCTTTAGTGTGCTACACAAATACCACAAAACGCTTCAAATTAGTGGGGATCGGTCGCTTCCACCTCCACACCTTCGCTGCCGCCGCCACCGCTGTGAACCTAGCACAGGTCCAGTTTGTACAAACATATATACATATGTATTTATATGTATGTATATAAATTGATAGATATTGCAAGTTGCATACGTATGTAGCGCGTGGATTATGTCATTTATTTATAATAAAAAGCATCAAAGTGTCCAACAATATGCTTACAAATTGCCCGCTGAGTGTTGCACCAAAGAGTGAGGAAAAATAAACACGTAAAAATGTAGACTCGTCGTGTGCGTGTGTGTTTTGAGTGTGTGTGAGTGTGTGCCGCAGCAGCAGATAATGGATGTTTAGTAGTAGCTGTGTAAATATATATATATATCTACATATATATACATAGATATAGATGAACATATGTACATAAATATACATACATGTGCATATATGTGAAGCATCTGCGCCACAACCAGTCGCAAGTTGTCGTCGTCGTCGTCCCTGGGGGCCATTGCGATGTCCGATGGAATCAGCATTAGCTCAACTCCAGTAGCAACTAAATATTAGATTGTTTATAACAAACAACGTCCCGTAACAACAACAACAACTACAAATGGCAACATTTAACGTAACAAATGCAACAAGCAACAGCAGCGCGGATGTTTTGAGTTCCTCAGCATTTCTAGTGCCCTCCACATCAACAACAACAACAGCGGCAACATTGGGCTCAATAGCTGCCCATCCGTTGCACCTGGAACCGTTTGCCGCAATGCCAGCCCATACGCAATATATGAACGCTGCTGGTGGCGCTGGGCCATTGCCTCTGTCATTGCCCTTACCGTTGCAGCACCATCAGCAGCATCATCATCAGCAGACTAACTCGTCCTCGTACACATTTGTGCAGATCAAGCGCGAACCGTGTCAAGTGTCTGAGATAAGCTCGAACAATTGCCATCAGCAGCAGCAGCAGCAGCATCAACAACACCACCACCAGCAGCATCATCATCATCAGCAGCATCATCTGCAAACAGCGTCCACCTCTCTTGGCCTGGGCAGCGTTACGTCGTCATCGGTGACGGCATCAGCCACCTCAAAAACTATGTCCGCATCGACGCTCACCACTTTGGTCAAAATTGAAGCCGCCTCGCCCAAGGTATCCGATCTAGAGAAGTCTAACTCCGGTACAAGTAAGTCCTTGCTTAGCATCCTTTTACTTACCTCGTGTGACTTTAATGGTCAACTATTATTGTTATAGGCAACTCGGTGCCCATTGGCATTGCCGTTGCTCGCAAACGTCCCCAAGAGATCAGCAATGCAACGTTAGGCGGAGGATCGGCTATGCCGCTGCAGCAACCGCTCAACAAGGATCTAAACTGTTTTGGCATACGTGTTGCCGATTTGGGTAAGCTTTGAAGTTAATTAATTAAGTGATTACTGTTGCCAAACCTATAGTGCTAAATCATTAACACCACTTAACACTACATATGGTTTTGAAGACGAGTTTGATGGGTTGTATTAAGCACAAAGAAAACAATAGAATGATTTATAACATGAAAAACAAAATGGTGCGCAAGTAGATAACAAAAAAGAGCATTTGTCAGAGAGCCAAATATAGATTTAAAAAATCACCACTATAATGAACTCATGTTGTTTGAATAATCCTTCAAATGAATCAAACGGTGTTCAGTCGAGTGTAATAGATTTTATGACAGGATTATTTTTTGTATGAAAAGATCTAGCTATCATTTTCAATTTATGTGGTTTACATCGCGTAAACTAAAGAGTGGCTATGGCAGCCCTCTAAAATTGAAGCATCAAATTAAATTCGATAGCGCAGATTTTTTGTACGATAATGAACGCTTGGCTAAGTCACTTAGCGACTGTCCCCAGAGACATGGTTATCGGCATAATTATGCAGCTAGAACGTGAAGCGTGTGACTTGATGCCTGTGGGCAAACTTGGACGGCGTTCAGTTCTAGCACTAATAGGATTGCAGCAGCAAACATTAATAAAAATTCCTTTAGTGAGTTGAGGGTGTGTGTGTGTGCGTTGCGTGAACGCTCCACCCCGATATATTATTGAAAAGGGGCAGAAATCATATGATGAGGCTGCTGCGGCGCCGGATATGAGGGCGGGCTGCAGGCAACGGGTAGCGCCGTGGTTGTTGTTGTGACAGCCCTGACTTGTGCCTGCTGCCGCAAGGCATCTCCTGCTGTGCGGCGAGTGCTTTGTAATGCCTAGCGCGAGTGGTGTTTAAGAAAAAAACAAAATAAAGTCCAAACTCAAACAAATTTCTAAAGGGGAAGAAAATAGAGTATCTATTGCGTTGCTTTAGTAAAGGTACAAAAAAAAGGTTTGAAAGTGAAATATTTGCTTTCTTACTTCCGATTTAGTTTTAAATTACATTCAAATTGAATTTTCTTTGCAATTCTTCTTGCTATTATTATTAAATTTAATTTTTAAACCCTTGTTATTATTCTCTGTTTAATTGAGTTGAGTGCTTTTTAGCAAATTAAGTATTCGTATTTTCGATTTATTTTCTGCTTTAAATTTTCTTATCTCAAGGGATAACAGGCAATCAAGTAGGAAATGCGTTGATCTAGAAGGCGGATTACTCATAGGTAGTACATACATATATGTACATATATCTGCATGCATGTACAATACTTCCTGATTACTGTGGGTGGTTGGTGTGTTTGCATGTTTTCCGTTTTTTGGGTGGCTATAGTGCGTGTCGACTTATTCAAAGTAAAGTACAAAAAAGTGAAGGTGGTGCGTTCGTTTCGTTTACGATTTGGGGGTGAAGAGGAAGGGTACGTCGTGAGTAAGTAGTTTGACGTGGCAGACGTAGAAGGCAAGTACGAACAAGGGATGCTCATGCTGAGCATTTCACATCAAGCACAGGACCATAGCTAAGGCAATCTGAGACGCATAAGTGGATTGGTTTGGGTATGTGACCATATGGTTAAGTCGCCCTCCACGCTTAGGCGGATTCTATTTTTATATATATAAAATAAGTAAAAGTATATGCTGCATATTCTTTTATGTACATTAACTAGATGTTGGTGGGTAGTTGGCCCAAAAAAAAAAAAAAACGAAGTGTCGCACTAATTGCATTTTTGAAAGAGCGTCGGATTTTTTTGTGTTGTTTCTGTCCTTGTGAAACGCACATCAATCTGAGGTTCTTAATAGCCCCTTAATGTAATGCAATTAGTGTGTGTCGTGTATACGCTTTAATCGAATTTCTGTTAAATTATAAACCTGGTACTGCTGCTGGCTGCTAAGGGTGGCTTTAGGTTGTTGGGTCGTGTCAGGTTGCGGCGGGCGGGAAGGCTGGTAGGGCGAGGTAGGTCGAAAATGCATAGTTCAAGGACATTGCAATATTCCATGTATACACACCAACACACATACTATCCATTCTCTCCCTCGCTCTATATCTCTCTTGCACACACACACACATACATGCTTGTCAGTTGCATGGAAAATCTGCTGTGGCGCAAAACAACAAAAAGTTTATTAAATAATTGAAAAGTTAAAAAAGTGTTAAAAATAACTCGAGTTGCAATTAAAATTTTGTGTTTTATTTGAAATTCCTAAAATAACAGGCGCCACCAGTTGCGGCAACTTGTATTTTACGGGCAACGGTGATCTGATGACAACGGGCACAGCCACAGCCGAGGAACTGGCACTGAGCGCAGCTGGCGTCAATCGAGCCCCATCTACCTTCTGGCAATATCCAAGTGAGTTTTTTTTTTTGGACACATTCTTTCTCCACCTCTCACTAGCACTTCTTTAGTACCCCTCTTTCTAGTTGCCTCACTCCCCTCCCTCTTCTATACTATTTTATTTATGTTTGCGGTTTTTGTTTTTGTGTTTTCTTTTTGGCATTTTTTTGTAGATGCATTGCCCATTGAATCAGTGATTTCCATGTCGCCCGCCACGGTGGGCTTACAATACTCACGCGAGGCCAGTCGCGGCCAGGTGGTGCTGCTGCCGGCCGCTCCAGCAGCGCTTGGTAAGTCTCTTCTTTCTCATCAACTAACTGTAACATTCGTAGTACATAAATCATGCATGCACAAATACACACACACGTTACAAAAATGGCGGCATTTAAGTACATACATACGTAGACATTTTTTTGGCAACATCTGTATGGGCTTAACTGAAAATAAAACCATATTCCTTTTCGGCCGCAATTTAAACTGCAAAAAAAGCATATTGTAGAACGTTGTATGTATGTATGTACTTGTATATATGTACGCTTAGATTTCTGTATACACAAATTCATAACTCAAAATAAGTCACGCTTGTAAGATTAGCAACTAATGCTTGCCTTGCCTTGCCTCTTGCCTTGCTTTCAAGCTAGGTTAACTTGATTTCAAAACAAAACTAATTCATGCTTTTATAACTCCGCTTTTCTTTTCCTCCCTCCAAACAAAAAACAAATAAAAAACAAAACAAAAAACCAAACTCGACTATGCACAGCAGGCATATCAAATTTTCCCCTCTTAACGCCCACAGATCCGTTCCAGCAGGCAGCGGCAGCGGCGGCCTTTGTTTGGCCCTCAGCCTATATACCGCAGGCAACAGCCGGTGGCGTTGGATCAGCCGCCGCCGCCGCCGCCGCTGCAGCCATCGCCCAACTTTATATTCCCCTCGATGGGCGCCCACTCCACATTGGGTGCAACACCCTCGTATGCCTCAACGTTGCAGCTATATCTGGCTGCAGCGGCCACCGCCACTGGCAGTTCAACCCTGTGCCAGCATAGCAATCAGCAGAGCAATAGCACCACCACAACCAATTCCACCATCAATCTGAGTTTGGCCGCTGCTGGCGCCGGCGTCACAAGCAGCACCAGCAGCAGTAGCCTTAGCAGCCTGTGCTCCACGAGCAGCTCACGATTCCTGAGTCTGGCTGCCCAGCCGCCTGCATTGGCGCCCAAGCCTTTGACCATGAGCTCGTTGCTGATGCCACCTACAACACTGAAACTGGAGGAGTATCCGGTGACGCAGCCCTTGCCAATGCCAGAAGTTTCGCGTGAGAATGAGCAACAGGCGCTTAATCTGATGCGTCTGCCAACGCCTCCGACGTCGGCAACCATGGATCCAGTGGCAACACCGCTGTCGCATCAGATACTCTTTCAGGCGGCACCCACAACATCTACGCCGGCGTTACTAAATCTGTCCATGCATGGAACTGGTGCAACAAGTGCTGGTATTGCCGCGGATACGCCCACAAGTTGCGATGAGTCGGCGTTGAACTTTAAGATGCAGCATGCACCTTTGACGCCACAGACGCCACCGCGTCTGGGTCCCGCCATGCTATTGCCGCAGATGCAGGATGTGAACATACAGACGGATACGCCCGTATGCAGTGAGGATGAGAACTCTTCGTGTCCGCTGAAATCAGCACAGGAGCTGAATGAGTCACAGCTGCCGCTAGAGCTAACCCAAAAACCCAGTGAATCCCATGCCAATCAACCAATCGAGTGCCATACCCAAACCAATTCCAGTGACATCCAAAATGCCAGTGCCAGCGAGTCGAGTGCAGCGCCCATCGAAGATTTTCAAAGTCAACAGACGGCGCCCGAGGATCTGACTGGGCTGCTGTTGCTTTCGAACATTAGCACCAGCAGCACACCACTGTTGCGTGTCAAGCAGGAACCTGTGGAGCATAGTGAAGCTGTTCCAGCGGTGCTGCCGGTGCCACTTGTGGAGCCAGCGCCACTCCAGCCCATGATGGAGTTGGACAGAACACAGTCGGAGCCGCTGGGCGGCTTAAATCTACTCTGTGCTTTGGCCGAGCAGCGCATACAGGAGGAGGAAGTGCAGGGCAGCAGTCTGTTTGCCACGCCCACATCACGCACACCTTCCCCCAGGCCAGCAACACCGCCCGCCGAGTCAACTAATTCATTTGGTTGTGTGCCGTCAGCTACGAGCATTGCTTCAGCATCTGTGTTTTGTCCACTGCAGCAAATGACGCAGGGTTCACCAACGTTTCCCTCAATGCAGGGCATTGAGCTGCCCACCACATCCAGCACTGCAGCATCTGCGGGCGAGCTAACGCCCGTTAAGCGCAAGAAGCACAAACATTCCAAATCGTCCAGTGACAGTCGCAAAGCCTCCCGCTGCAGCAAGAAGAGCAAGAAGAAGCGTCGCCACAGCATAAGTCGACAGCAACAGCAACAGCAGCAGCAACAACAACAGCAGCTTTTCATTGAAGATGATGCGGAGCTGCAGGATGAGGAGCTGCAAACGGAGCTGCGCAGTGCTCTGCACACTATTGATCCCAGTTATGCGCAACGCTTTGGTCAGGAGGTGTTTACCATCATGGACAACAGCATGCGCATGCGATTGGCAGACATAACGCGACAGTATCGCAAAAAGAAGCGTAAGCTTGATGAGATATCTAAGCACAAGAAGAAAAAGAAGTGCTCCAAGCAACAACAACAACAACAACAGCAGCAGCAGCAGCAGACGATTCAGCCAATCCAGCCGCCATTACATCAGCCGCAATTGACACTTGGCTCAACGTTGTCCAGCGTTTTGGGGTAAGTTTATATAAGAACAAAACATTTCAACACAATGTCTAACAATCTTTGTACTTTTTAGGACTGCTTCACCGCTGCGGGATTACAAGTTTCCAAAGTTCTCTAGTGGTAATATGCAGGCTTCCAGCTTTTTGCGATTTCCGGAGAAGACGCATTCGTTTCCACCGCCACCGCCGCTGTTGCCACAACCACAAACAGAGCCAAGTACCTTGCCGAGCAGCAACTCGCCGAGCACATCGTCGTCGTTTGTGCGTCTGGAGCCCAGTGCTTTAGATGCTGCTGTTGCCGCCACACCAATTACCTCGTCTAGTTCTTCCAGCTCCTCGCACAAACATTCGCACACCACAGGCAGCACAAAATCATCGACGGCGCGTAAAGAGCGTAAGCTCAAAGCAACTGCAGTCGATGATCAGCAGGCGACGGAAGCGAAAGCGTAGACTCAGCGCCGTCGATGTTCAACTGCAACTGACCAGCGAACATTTGTATCGGGATGAGACGCGCGTACTTACCGACATGGGCGGCCTGTTCTATGCGGGCGTCATGAAGCCATTGCGTCCGCCAGATGTCTATGCTATAACGCTGGATGGTGAGCGTGGCAACAAGTCGCATGTAATGTCGCGTGAGGATATACTTAAGGATACGGTGAGTAACAATCAAAGCATAAGAAAAGCTGTAACTAATTTGGCGAAATATTTTTATAGATTCTGGAGGTGGCGCCAAAGAGCGTTGATAGTGTGCCAGTTGGCACGCGCTTGTGTGCCTACTGGAGTCAGCAATATCGTTGCCTGTATCCAGGTCGTGCCATCGAGTCGGAGCCTGTCGAAGATGCTGTACCAGGAGCAACGTCTGCAGTGCCATCGACACCACAGGACTTTGTTAGTGTGGAATTTGATGATGGCGACAGCGGCAGGATTCGCTTAAAAAATATCCGCCTTCTACTTAGCCACTATCCAATTGCAGGTGCGTTGGGCATTCTAATCACATCTTAAAACCCAAACAAATGAGTGAAACTAGAAACTAGTTTTACCATTTACTATCCTCCTTTATGACTTCTATGTTCTTGACTTTATAATTTACGACTATGTTGTTATCGTTTTGCCTTGATTCGTTTACGACCCCCGTTCCTGTTCTATGGTCCATGGTACAGAGTACAACGATAATCCCCTTTACTCTGTAGGCAAACAGAAGCGTGGCCCGTTGCGTAGTGGTGACAGTGGCGCATCATCAGCAACAGCCACAATGGACCATACTGGAGCACCGAGTGGTGAAGAATCGCACAGTCAACATGGACTTTGTTTGAGCAGCGATAACACAACGTCGCTGGCCGCCACCATGGAGCTGTTCACACAGCGCAGCGTGAAGAAGCGACTCAAGAAAAGCCTTAAGAAGTTGACGAAAGCTCAAAATGGTATTGCCAAGTCTGGTGAATCGAATGGCTACCAGAATGGTGGTGCTGAGGGGGCTGCGGCTGGCGATGGCGCCAATGATGACGGCAGCCGAAAGCATCACAAGCACAAGAAGCGTAAGAAGCATAAGAAACATCATCGCAAAAATGCCAACGAAGAGGCTGAGCCAGTTCAGGATTATATGACAACTGAGCAGGAACTGCAAAAATCTGTTATACCAACAGCAGATGAACCAGAAAGAGCTGCGCCTGCAGTGGAACGCGTTAAAGTTGAGGTTAAGGTGAAGGCGGAACAGCTGGATATTGAGGAAGAGACCACTTCCAACCTTATGTCCGAGGTGTCCGATGAGGTAAAGTTAAAAGTCACTTTAGACTTACATTTGTGTAATTTTGGATTTTTTACTTAAGGTCAAGGGCGAGGATCTGGTTGAGCACAACAACTCCAAGGGTAGCAGCAAAATTGCAGCCTTTTTGCCTGAGCGGCAATTATGGGGTTGGTTTGGCACCGCCTATCGCAAGGCGGGCGTCAAGGGACGCGCCAGAAAGCAATTCTACAAAACAATCAAAAGGGGCAAGGAGACCATAACGGTGAGAACTCCCAAAAAAAAACCTTATATAATATGAAATTAATGTTTTGTTTCAATTATAGGTAGGGGACTGTGCAGTATTTCTTTCCACGGGCAGACCGGATCGCCCATACATTGGGCGCATTGAGTCCATGTGGGAGACCACCGCTGGCAATAGAGTGGTGCGCGTGGCGTGGTTCTATCATCCAGAGGAGACCACCGGTTGTCCAAAACTAAAATATCCGGTATGTATGGTGTATATATAATGTTCTGAAAATATGAAATGTTAATTTGTTTCTATGCCAGCAGGGTGCTCTTTTTGAATCGCCACATGAGGACGAGAATGATGTGCAGACCATTTCGCATCGGTGCGAGGTGCTGCAGCTTGTTAACTACCAGGACAAGTTTGGCACCGATTCGAAGCAATATCAAACTATATACGATAACAATGATACATATTATTTAGCCGGGCACTATAACCCAAGGTTGCAAGTGCTGAAACTACAAGACGATATTCCAACTCTCGAAGAGCTGCAGGATACTACTACAACTACAAATACTACTACTACAGAGGATTAAGCAAAGCGCGGTTAGGCTTAAACATAGACATAGCAGAAGTGCATACAAAATCTATATATATATATACACATACATACATATATAACTACGTTATACATATATTTTACAACTTGTGAACCAGATGAAGTATATATATCTATATGTATACATATTATTTCTATATATATTTTAAAACTATTAATATATCTTAAACAAAAAGTAAAAAAAATTCAAAAAAAAGGACAAGTGAGATATAGAGGAGAGTTAGAGAAAGAGAGAGAAATCAATGAACTAAGAAACAACCACTAAAATAGTGTATAGTTACAAGAAGCGCAGACAATTTTAAGATTTGTATAAACAAAAAAAGAGGCGCGGTTATTATTACGACGATGATATGAGAGATTAAGAGATAGAGAAGTTCTTCAACGTTCAGCTAATATTTACAAAATTAATGTGTGATGTTGCGTGTTGCGAAGTTTGTGACTCTTTGATAGACACCCTTTTGTTTATACATTAGTCACAATCTGAAGCAACATGTAACACTCAACAAACAAACAAACAACATTAAAATACACGCAACACACACATAACAAACAATCCATACACAGCCCACAGATACACATGTATACCTAAAAAAAATGTTTGAGATGAAATTTAAAACATGTTTTAAAGATTTTAAGCAGGCAACAATGCAGCAACTACTACTATAAATGTAACAATTCAATGTGATAGCAAAACAAAACCAGATGTTGATGTGTATAGATGAGAAAATAAGCATAGATGATAACGAAAAACAAAAACAAACAAACAAACAAAAATCAAGCAAAAGAATGTGTTGAATATTTACAGCTCGTTTATTCAAGTAAAACAACAAGAAATATAAAATCAAACCTATCTATAACCACACATATATCAATAAACTTGCCGTGATTATTGTATTATATATACCTATATATTAACCCTACCAGGTCTCTTAAGCAACTGCTGTTGTACTCTGGGGGCTTACCTTGTTACAGTTACAATGTCTAAAAATGGGTTGCATGTTTCAGTGATATCCTACATTACTGAAATATATTTAATACATAGTTTGCCTAAGGACAGCAAACTCAATCCATTGTTTTCACATAAAGGGTATGCAGACAAATGTCTATCAATGTTATTCAATGACTATATAATGATATGGCGTGCGATTCGCTGTATCTTGGAGCCAAATGTTGGAGCTGTTTAGGCCCACCCAAAAATGGATATTACATGCGTGCGTTGCCTGGTGATGCGACCTCACGTCCTGCCATCGATTAAACTTTCGCAGAAAATTTGCATTTGATAACTTAGACTAGACGCGGAAATAGGGAAGGCTCAACGAATGCGTGCCTGGGAGACACTAAATAATTAAAAACCGATTTAGAGCGGGCAGGTGATTGGCTAAGGATTGTGTGTGCGTGTGTGTGTGTGAGAGTGTGAGTTTGTGTTGCGCTGCCACCTGCCCGGGAGGGGCAACTCCAAAAATGAGCACGACACCAAAATGGTACTGCCGCAACAAATCGCAGCCAATGCACACGTTCGCGGAAATCAGCAATCTAGGCCTGGAGCTGCGACGCATCACCAAGCGCATTGTAATCGATGTGAATTCGTCTATATTTAGCGAACATGTAAGTGTCTGGCATGCAGTTGGGCTTATTATTAATGTGTACTTGTCAATTAGGATACCATTTTGGAGGAATGCGAGCGGGTGGTGGAGCTCTATTGGAGCATGAAAGATGAGACCAAAAATGCGGACTTTCAATCGCTTTCGAAGAAGATCAAGCGTAGTCCGTACAATGCGCTTCTCATGCGCAAGTTCAATCTGCTCATGGAGCTTAACGATAGACGCTTTTGCCAGCTGACCTTTGTGCTTAAGCGTTCGGTGGGTAGAGTTTACTTTTGGGTTGTACCGTTACGCTATTAATAAATCCTTGTAGTTGACTATACTGCTTCGCAAGTCAATGCAGTCGGAGATGTGGCTCAATTGGGCATTACATCTAACCCAATTGTATAACAAGTGTCGCAATGTGCATAGTAAGTCGGAGCAGCAGACAAAGCTGCAGTCGGACCAAGATGCACAGGCTGATGATGAGCCACAGTTAAGTGGCAAGTGCAAGGAGGAGATGCATGCCAATGTTTGCAGCAACATGTATCCAGCTCTTCTAATGTCCCTAAAGAACATTGACTTTGGTTATGTGCTGCAGGTGAGTATTGTGCCCTTAATCTGCTCCAGCTGTTGCTTTTACATATGGTCCTTATATGTAGCATGTAGCCCAAACGCGTGTGGAACAAAATGCTTTGGATCTTGTCTTTGGACTCTTTAATATGGGTGAACAAGATGCTTGGCAAGAGCATCAGCAGCTGCACACCAACGAGTCAACATCCTCCAGTCTGGAGATATTGCGTACTCTAAACATTTCATTTGCCGCCGGCGACTATAAGCAGTATGCCCAGGATTCTGCACAGGAGTACAAGTCCATGCAGCTGGCAGAGACAAATGTGCAAGATGAGGAGACAAAGGGTCAAAACTTGCGTTACAAGTACACTGAAAGTTTTTTGCAGAAGGAACGCATTTTCATAGCACAACTAATTGGCAAGGCAAAGGAAATTTGTCCAACTATATTTGGTATGTCCATAATTTGAATATAAATCTAGTGCAACCCATAATTTAATCTCTTACAGATGGTCGAAAATCCGGTGATGTTGATATGAATGCCTATATTGTGCGTGGTTTACGTTTGCTTTGGTCATATGTTGGTATTATACTGGATCACATACTGCTTTGGTGGATAGACACGCCCATGTCCTGCTATAATCTCACACATATTGACTCAATACGCTGTTGGCTTTACCAACAGAACGCAAATGGTAAGATGACAATAAAAGAGAAATAACAAATACATGACAAAGTGAATATTTGCATTCCTCTAGATATTCCTGAACCGGTTTACTCCACATTACGTGGCATTGGCGAAATTCTAACCGGTTTTATGTGCAATAATATTTGGGATCAGCTCTTTCGTTTGACACTCATCTCTTCGAGTAATCCAAATCGTTTGGTTCAACGAGTTGTTGAACAATACCGCGATTGTCCCAAAAATGTAAGCTACTTTTTAAGAAACACAAAGCTGTACTTTACTTTCTTGTTGCATAACAGGAACATGGCACACCTACAGGCACTGTCTGGATCAGCATCTTTTCCAATTTGGTTAATTTGAGTAATCAATACTTTGCCAATACGGAGGCACATAATAATTCTAGTTTACTGCCAGTCGCCGAGCAAATACCCATACTCCATAGGATGGGTAAGTTTGAAGATTCTGCATCCTAGTTATATAAAACTATCTTCTATTTAATAGATCACTCGGTTCACTCAATGCGTCTGTGGGTTACCGAGCAGGCAAAGCTGCTTTGCTGCGAATGGAAAATGGATCGTTTCTTTCAAATATTGGAGCATGATGTGAAACTATGCCTGAATGTCTTCACTACCTTCAAACTGCCCAAACTCACTGCCGATTTAAGTGATATACTCATGCTAGTGTGCGTGGCATTGCGCACAAAGCTCATCACTGAATCCACAAATAACATAGATTTGCTTAAGGTATGTCAATACTAATATCTCACCTAAACTTTGCTTAATCATTGTTTGCCTACTTCGAAAGAAAACTACCGACGAATGTGTTCAAATATTGTCAGCGGTTTGCCGCGTTCTCAGCTTGGCCAATTTCACACTATGCTTCCCGCCTGCTAGTCACTGGCAGCGCAGCGTCTATAACAATGACGACAAGAGCATGTACGTTGGCTATGTGCTGGATGAGATCTTCTTGCCCACCATACGCGCCACCAAAGATATTGTCATACTCAAGCTCGTGCTAAAGCTGATCTGTGAGGCCTGGCTGGATTATATTTATCAGAAGCGTATACGCTTTAGTGTCAATGGCGCTGTGCGTTTGCTTAACGACTTTGATGATGTGAGGGAATGGATTCTGGCCTGCACGCTGCTGGATGAGGAGCAGCTGGATAAGCTGAGCAATCACGAGGTGTTGCGCATGTGCAAGGGTGTAGGCAAGATATTGCTACGCAAGCCGGAAGACATCATATCCATAACACAGTCGCCCCGTTTCGACAAGAAGACACGTGAGTTGAAGTCCATACATAATATTCGCTTTTTACTCAAATCATCTTCTTTACCCAACAGAAGATGCAAGTGGCCAGGACACTCAGCTGCCATCGGAAATGTTTGTGTCCAATCAGAAGCATTGGCTCCAACTGCGCGCGAATGGCGGCAATGGATTTCCCCTATTAAAGTTATGCTGCGGCGATGCCTTAATGTAAAGAATAAAAATGTTTATTGTGTCAAGCAAAATGCTAGTCAAAAAAGTTGCAAGATCTAAGTACATTCTTGTGTATAAAGTAAGGCGTGCCTAAAGCTATCATCTTATTAATTATTCATTTCAGTGATTGCTCCTAGGCGGGCACTTTGCGACTGATTATCTTTATCAGCTCGTCGCAGCGTTCGCTTTTGCCGGCAAATTGTTTTGGATGCGGTCCAATCATTTGAATAATCATCGGTACGTCTTGCGAGACCTGCGACAAATAATGAAAAATAGACATAAGTTTGACAGGTGTCACAGTTTGAAATGGCATGCCGTGAATATAGGTCAATACCTCAAGAAACCGTGCCAGCGCCTTTAGTGTGCGATAGATCTGATCTTCGTTGGGACTGCTCTGGAAAAACTGTAGTATGGCCATTGCCAGTTCCACAGCAATGTCATCGAAAACCTATTAACAATTTAGAGTAAATATAAGCTAAGTGTTTAAGTTGGGAAGTCTTTGAGGTTATTCTTACCACAGTTTTTACTTCTTTGATTGCAATATTGTACAAGATCATGGAACCAATGTTCTTTAGCTGTGGACAGTTGGAGAGTATGCAATGAACTGCTACTTTGGTGGTAACACGTATATTCGAAATGGTCTGTCCATTGTAATCCCATTCCGAAATATACAGAAGCCACTCTGATGGACCCAAGTTCTCAAACAGATTACATGTCTAGCGGTGAGAAATTTGAATCAATTTTTCATGCTTAAAATAAGATATCTGAAGTACATACAAACATGGCCCAAGCCTGTTGCTCCTCTGGTGTATGCTTATCAATGTCCTGTGCAAAGTTCATTAGCGTATGATCCCGACGATCCTGATGCAAAATAATAATCACATCGTCCTTAAGTGCCGCATATGCCAATGTTCGCAGCATATGTATCCGTGTGTCTGGCGAAAAGGATTGCGAATCTCGCAGCACACGCTGCACAAATACCAGAAAATTATCACCCAGCGCCCAGGAGCCATCGTCCTCAATCAAATACTGATGCAGCTCCTCCATTGCCACTTCCTCCTCTTTGGAAATTTTACCATCCAGCAATTTTACTAGACACTCTAGTTCAGTCTTAATCTGTAAACATTTACACACAAATAATAAATTTTCCCAGCAGAAGAAAAACAAAAAGTCGTTTCTTACATTGATGTCTTTGCAAACCAGCGCCGGTTCGCGTGGTATCTCTTTCTCTTCAGTTGACTTGGAACGTTCCTTGCCATTCTGCGGCTGCTGCTGTTGCTCGGCTGTGGGCTCTGACATATCTGTCTAAAAATAGTAGAGTGAGAAAATTAAATTAAATCAATTTTCATATTTAAAAATATATATATAAAACAGACGACGCCACAACAAAAAGTTCAAAATGCAGCAGCAAATGTCATTTGACATATTTTTGTCTTGTTTTCCTGGCCAGAATGTTTATTTCTTTCTTTAAAAACCCAAATTACTTTTTACGAACACCTTAATATTTCTATATATGCTGTAATATTCAATAAATTTGAGCGTTAATGGCTACTCGTGCCGAAATGTTTATAATTCCCACATCAGCATTATTTTCGCAATATTCATTTTATTATAAACAAAGAAATCAGATCAGACGGCAATTGAAAGGGAAAACAGCAAACACAACCAGACTGGATAGTTGTCAAACCAATGGGCGGCAGTAAAACTGACGAAAAACTGAAAATAGCTGTGGTATTTTTAGTGTTTCACTTTGTGTAGACCAACAAAAAAAGTGTGTAAAAAAGTAAAATTATAGAGATAGAAAATGCAATGTGTATTACACAGGTATTTTAAAAGTTGCCCCATTTTTTTAATTAAGTTTTTTCCGGTTGATGTTTTGTCTTTTTTTTTATATTAAATTGTATAATTTATGTATGTTTTACTCACATGCTATTTTAGTATTAATGACACAGAAATTCCAACGCTTTTCGCACACGATTTTTACAGAACAAAATAAAAGCGTGCCACAAATATTTCAGTTGCTTTTATCTGCGTTTTGTTTATACAAATTGCACAAATTGTTTATTTATTGCTCGTTGTCGATGCCTGATGTCTGTTTTCTAGTGTTGCAACTTTCTGTATATGTAATTCTTTTATTTTTTTTCTGTTCTTTAATAAATTCCGATGGGAGCCGTCTATGTTGTGCTTCCACTGAGAAACGTTTCGAAATTGCCCGCTGTTTTTGCCGAAAAGGCCTGAAGATGCGCGATGAGGAAAACTTTTCCGAAAAATGCACACATCGAAACGAAAAACCGGTGATTATATCGTGCTCTTACTATATATACTTATATCTGTGAGTGGGTTTTCGTGTCGGGTCTTTATAAATAGAAAGAAATCTTGCCGCTCTCACGAGAGCTTGATTTCTATGCAATTACACTGATCAAAAATAATTATCTCATATGCGTTAACTAATTTACTTTATTGAATTTGATTTCTTAAAGTTTAAGCATTTTGTAATTCCTCACACACTCATATTATATAGTATATACATACGTATTAAATACTTGGTAAAGGACAAGTGTCAAACGTCAATGCAATGTTTAAGTGGGCGGGGTCAAGGAAAGGTCGGGAAAAACACAAAATGCCATTAAGTGGCAACCAAATTACATTCGCAACGCAGCGGGCAGTCCTGTCATCTCCTGAAAGGAACAAGTCTCACATTGCGTAGCCAACATGTTGACCAAGAACCGCGAACACGATTTACCATCAATTGCTTTCGAAGCGTTAAGCAGTGCAGCAGTGCTAAACGGTTTATCCTAGTTACAAAACGAAATAAAGTCAAACAAATCAAAAATGAGAACCACTTTGGAGATTTTTTTATTTCTAACAGCGATTTTTATATGCGCTTTTTCTGCTTCGAATGCTTCGCTAGAGACAGAAAACAATGAAGTGAATGTAAGTAAAATAAGTGCAATAAACATAAAAACGAAGGATCTGCAATAGTATAATGAGGCGATAAAAGTTGAGAGTGGTTGTTAAAAATATTGTGAATAGAAACAAGAATGATTTCAGTCATAAAAAAATATATTGTTTATGTGTTTACCTGAATATAATTGGTTTTAGTGTGTTCTTAATATATTTTAATTTTTTTTTTCATTTTAAAGCACAAACTGAGCGGTGTTATACAATGGAAATATGAAAAACGACCCTTTTGCAATGCATTTACAGGTGATTACATTTCAGTTTTTATTTAAGATTAGGGCCAAACCAATCATTAAAATATTTACAGGCTGTGGACGTAAGCGCACCTCGTATCCCTCCTATCCACCCTTTTCATTGTTCAAACGCAACGAGCTCGAAGAGAAGCCCTATAACAATGAGTATCTTTCGGAGGGTTTAAGCGATCTGATCGATATCAATGCGGAACCAGCTGTTGAGAATGTACAAAAACAGATAATGTCGCAGGCAAAGATCTTTGAAGCTATAAAAGAAGCCAGCAAGGAGATCTTTAGACAAAAGAACAAACAGAAGCTATATGAAAGTCAACAGCAGCAAAAACAATTGCAACAACAGCAGCAGCAACAATTGGAGCAAGGCGAGAACAATTAAATCGACATAAATTAATGGTGCTAAATACCCCGAACTAAATAAATACAAGCGTTCCTGTAAATATGTATCTATAATCTATCTATCTCTATATGCATACATACATAAATACTATACGCATTCATGCATGTACTTACTTATCGGAGAGATACCACAAGTACAATCATTACGAGCATTTAATAAAAAAGTGTTGACTCTATTCATACAATAATCATGGCAAAAAATATTTTTGGACGCCTCGATAAGGCGACTTAACAGACTTATCAACTATGTACTAGGCACTATCTTAATGGAAATTTGATGGTCGTGTCAGAGGCCACAAATGGTTGGTTTCACCACATTGTGCAAGCCAATTAGTTGGGCACCCGTTTGGAGAGGCGCACCTTGACGCCATCCTTGGGCAGTGAAGCAATGCCAGAAGTTTCAAATTCCAGCTCCCGCTTGCTCATCACTTCGATATTGAAGTTCTGTAGTATCTTAACGATGGCCAGTTTGGCATTAACGCGTCCCATGCGCTGGGCAATGCAAATCCTGGGTCCCTCACCAAATGGCATATAGGCAATGGGATTGTAGTTCTTGGTTTCCTCTGCAAAGCGATACGGGTCGTATCTATCGGGTTCGGGGAAATATTCTGGGTCACGGTGTATGCCATGAAGTGAGATGACAACGGGTGTGCCCTTCTTAATCACATGATTGGTGTCCGGAATGGTATAGTCCTGTGTGCATTCACGATTAAGCATCGGTAGTCCGGGATATTTGCGCATGGTTTCATTGAGACACAGCTCAAGGAATTCCATATTGTTCAGCACTTCGTATGTGATTTTACCATCGTTTTGCTTGAGTGTCTCGTCAACCTCGTCTTGCAAGCGTTTCAGAAGTTCCGGGTACTGTGCGAGCTCAAAAATTGTGAATGCAGCTGTTGATCCTGTTGTTTCCTGTCCGGCAATGTAAAAGATAAAGGCCTGGGCTGTGATTAGCTCCAGCGAAATACTTTTTAGATGACCTGGGAAAAGGAAAAGAAGTTAGCGATTGGCTTTAAGCCAATTTATTAGTACTTACCATCTTCGGTTGTCTGAATATTCCAACTTTTGCTATCGTCCTCCTCGATGCTACCCTTGTTCCTTAGCTGCATAAGCAACTGTAGCATGTCCTTGCGAATAATGCCGTGCTTCTCGCGATATTCAATAGTATCTTTAACGATGGCCAGCATGGCTAGTCCCACAGGATTCTGTATTCCAATGCCAAACATGAACTTGGCAACGCTTTAAAATAAATATTTTTTGTATATTTTTAAAATCTTATCTAGCGACAGGTAATTACTTACGAAGGAATCAAAAAGATCATCATGCCAAATAGTGCAGAAAAACGATTATTTCGTCGGACTAGAGTAACCAATTTCTTAAACTTGTTGTCGGGCTGCTCATAACTGTCCACGTCCAGGCCAAAGATAACAGAAGCGATAATATCAATGGCATACGTTTGCAGCACAGCCTTCAAATCGACCTCCTTGAAACCCTGCTCTGGCAGCACTTTGTGCAAATGGGCAACCATTTTGTTGCCAATATCCTCAGAGGTGCCATACATGCCCTTCAGCTTGCCGGATGTGAAACAAGGCGAAAGCATGTGTCGCATGGAGCGCCAACTCTGTCCACGCAATGCAAAGATTGAGCCGGAAAGCGGATTTTTCTCCTCTTCCACATAGATACCACGATCGTGGAAACTTGCAAAATCCTGAGCCAAAACACGACGTGCCAGCTCAGCATCACGGACTAGAACTGCTGGCCGATACAGCAAATAGGTGCCCAGAAAACGTTCCTTACTATTTTTGTATACATCGTAGACGGCCATGCCCATGGCCTTTTCCATTCGCCATACGCTGGCCAGACAACCAAATGGAATACCGGCATCTTTATCATACGGAAAGCCACGACGCTCCCAGTATGAGTAATGGTGCTTTAGATAGAACCATCCCAATGTCAACAGCGTTAGAGCTAACAAAACAAATAGAATCATTGCACTGATCGGTACGTAAACGTTCTGAACTCGACAAAATATAAAACCCGTCTGACTGCTATCGACAAATTGAGCGTATATTTTATAGCTGTTTGCTGATTTCATAATTTTCACACACTCTTTCGTCGTTGTTTGCGAACATTGTTTGTATATACACAAAGTACCCAAAATTATCAGTAATCTACTGAAAATTTTAATTCAAACATATTGTAGTCAAGCTTGCATAATATACCATTTGCGATTGGTGCTAGTAATCAGGTAAAGTTGAGGTAGGTTCGATTGAATGAAACCTTTTTGCTATGTATTTTTTGTCGATGTTATTATCTAAACAGATTCGATTCTGGTCTAGATAGAAGTTATTTTAATGACCAAAGTTCAAATAGATTATTGCAAAAGTTTTAAACAATGGTTTTGTTTAGTACTCATATAAATAATTGGAAAATGCAACTAGGCTTATCGTTTTAGCCGTGTCAATGATAACGTATCACATGTTTGTTTGAGTTCATAACTACTAAAAGCTATTTGTATAAAAATATTTAAATCCCCGCAAAAAAGTTATGCATCATATAAATTTCACCATTTAGTTCGGGTAGTACAAATTTTTCATTTTATGTGTTTAATACGTTTTTCAACATTAATACTTAATACATATAACTCTACAGCAATATAAAAATGTTTGACATGTATATGTTTGCTGGCAGATCACATAATAAGTATGTTAGCTAATTTACAATTTTATATATGTTTGCATGCAATTCTATAGAACTAACAGCGCAGCTAATATAACTACATAGATATTACTTAACAAGCCTCCAACTGGAAGAATGATTACAATCTTGGTATTGGGATGTGTGTATAAATTTGACATTTGTACGTCTTAAGCCTTTGCATCAATGATTTCAAAATGCAGATCATATTGCTGATCGAAGCCAATAAGGCAATCCGACATAAGATATAGTGTGAGCAGCAAGCGTCCGCGCCGGGGCGTTGCCTGGAAGGCAATGCGGTTGGAGGAGCGCGTTCCACGCAGTGTCAGGCGCTTCATGGCCAGCAGTTCGTCATTGGATTGCGATCCGAGGGTCAAGAACCAAGCCTCATTCTTGGGCTTTGGATACTTGGGACAATGTATGGCGTTGCTTGGTCCACCAGGTCTTCGTTGTCCAGCGGTATTCAATCGTTGCAAATCGACGCTCAGAATATAATCCTCGTTAGCATGCAGCGGTGTCCACACCGTTGAACCATGGCCAATCGTCAGTGGTCGCTTGGCATACTCCTCGCCCAAATACCGACCCTCTACAGTGATTTGCAGTGAGATTTCAGGCAGATCTTGTATTACCTATTAAGAAGATTTAATTATTAAACGCTGTAGTCAGGTATATTTAATTTGTTTACTTTACCCTGTATATCTGTTCGATTTCACGCTCCTCGAAAGCATCGCGTAGTGGCGCTGCCAGCACTTCATAGTCCTTTCTGCACAACTCCTTGAGCACCGGCAGCGTGAGGTAGTCGTGATTATCGTGTGATATGTTGAGAAAGACATCCACATTGTTCTCATCGACAGCGGGCAGTGTAAGGAACTCGCAAGCGTCAAACCAGCGTGCCTGGATGACGCACTGCATTAGCTGTTGTATAACCAAACTGGTTGAAAGCCAGCCCCGCTCCCCCGTGTAGTCCACCATTGCTTGCATGACACGCGTGGCATTATCCAGAGCCGACTTAGTGTCTGTGAGATAGTCCGAGTTAGGCAGTGGCAGGCGTCCGAAATGCGCCTGAAGCAGTAGGAATGTCTTTGTGTACGGCGAATCCCAGCTGGCCGATGGCGGTCGGAAGCGTGTGGTGTCGGCCAGCTCTTCGTTGTGTTTGTCCTCGTTGTGTCGCACAGGTTGCTGATCGAACTCATAAGAATCACATATGGCCAGAAGCACCTCCTTGGTGTCCATGCCTGGTTGAAGGTCCTCCAGGAAATGCTTCATTGTGCGGTATGATAGATAGTAGTAAGAGCTAATGCGACCCAAAAATGTAGGCACTAACTGCCCCTCGCGCTCAACGACACAGGCAGCGCCCTGCAACTCGTAGATGACACGTTCCACCAGACTGGACATGAAGGCGTTTACATTTTCTGGCTCTATGCCCTCAAGTTGATAGTAGGATGGATTCCGAAGAAGACGTCGGAAGAAGTATGTCCATGTGAGGTAATCCAGTGCCGCCTGCTTGGTTTGCACGGTGCCTGCAACAATCTCAGCATTGATGTGCTCTGGCAGCACGCCCAACAGACTGGACTCAACTGGGAACGGATCGTAGAGGAACTTTTTGTAAAAGTTTTTCTTCTCGTCATGCACCAAAACGACGGCAACGCCCTCGTTATCAAACTGCGGCCGTCCAGCGCGTCCCATCATCTGAAGCACATCTGTGATGGGCATGTCCACATATTTCTTCACCTTGCCATCAAAGTATTCGGTGCCTTTGATGACCACCAAATGAGCGGGCAGATTAACACCCCAGGCGAGTGTGGCAGTAGCCACTAGGATCTGGATCTTACGATTCAGGAACAGCTCCTCCACACACTTGCGATCAGGCTCCTGCAGGCCGGCATGATGCAGTCCAATGCCAAAGGCCAGACAGAACTTTAAGTTCTGATCACGTATGTTTTGCAGGATCAGCTCCATTTCGTGGTCGGCAATGTGCAGAAACTGTTTGGGATTCTCATCGCCGGCCACAAAGGTGATCAAATCCAACGCCGTAAGTCGCGTCTGTCGGCGTGAGGAGACAAACACAATGGTCGGCTCACATGGAGAATACGTGCGAATGGCCTGGAAAGTTGGACGATTCATTGTGGCCATGCGAGGGCAGTAATGCTTGCCGGGGAAGCCATTGATGTGCACTTGCAATGGAACTGGACGCACCGAGGGCTTGAAATTGTAGAGACCCATGCGCTTAATGCTCAGCCAGTTGGCCAAATCCTGTGCATTGGCCAGTGCCGTGGACAAGCCTACAATACGTATGGAGCGGCCAGTGTGTGAGCTTATGAAATTGGTTCGAGAGACGATGACCTCAATGACGGGACCACGATCTTCACCCAGCAGATGTATCTCATCGATCACAATCAAGGCCACATGTTGCACATAGTCACGCGTCTGCCAGGAGCGACTGATGCCGTCCCATTTCTCCGGCGTTGTTACAATCAATTGCGACTCCCTGATAGCTTGAATGTCCGGAGTGACATCACCAGTAAGCTCCACAACTTTGATGCCCAAATCCGAGCGTTGAAAGCGCTGCTGCCAATCTCCAATGCGTTCCTTGACGAGCGCCTTCAGTGGTGCTATATACACCACCTTGCATTTGGGATTCTGATTCAGTGCACGGAAAATGGCGATCTCTGCAACAATTGTCTTACCACTGCCAGTGGGTGCACCGAGCAGCACATTGTTGTCCGTGTGGTAGAGACAGTGAAAGATTTGCGTCTGTATGGGATTGAAGTGGCTGAACTTGTACAGTGATTCGTAGATTTCGTTTTCCAAAGCGCTAACTGGCATTGGTCGCAGTGGTAGGAGCTCCGTCAGTGGCGGATGATGTTCAGGCAGCACGAGATGTTGGAATGATAGCGGCACACATGTGGTGCTGCCCAGCCATGTGTCGCTGGTGACGCGTATATAGTATTGTGGTGGCAGTGGTTCCTTCAATGGAATTGTCATCACCAGCTGCTGTGATTTGCCACTGAAAAACAGCCTTTCGAGTCAGCTGGAAGAGCTCCGAGTGATAAATGTAATTGGACTCGGGATCCTCAATCCACAGCCAGAAACTTTGACTGGTCTTGCCATGCACTCGATCGTTCCATGTGAAATCCGGCCAGATGGTTATCGAAATACGCAACACAGTGCGTGTAATCGGTTGCAGACTTGCCTCTACCTCCAGCAGTGGCAGCTCCTGTGCCGAGCGTATGACCAGCTCCGCATAGCGATCGCTACGCAACCACTCCTTCAGCTCCCGCTGCTCCATGTCCCGCAGACGATATATGCTCAGACCACGGCGTTCCAGTTTGTCAATGGTCTCCGCATTAATAGCCGGAAACTGGCGCAGATGACTGTCGAATTCCCATTGCCTGCGCTCAAACATTTTGCACAGCTGCAGCATGCGTCCCGTCAAAATGGCATTGTTTTGTCTCAATACAATCGAGAAGAGGGCACGCGCAATGCGACCAATATTTTGTGTTATGTACGACATGTCGGAGCTCAATGAAAAGGACTTGACGTAGCCATTGGACAGATACGTTTGTATTAAAATGTTTACCTGCAAGGAGTATAAGGTAAGCAATCATATTGATATATGCAACATTCATTAACATACCTTGCCGCAAACATTTTCACTACCTCCAAATGCCTTCAGCTTGCAGTAGTATTCACGTAGTTCATCCAGTTCCTCGAGCTCGTCATCACGTACTTTAATCTGCTGAAACTCTTGCGCCTGCGACATCATGGCCAGCAGATCAGCTTCGTTCATGAATGGCTTCATTAGTTCGTTAAACGTTTCCACCGTGTCGTATTTTATATAGAAATGTGACGCAGTGCGACCCAAGTCGGTGATATTCATGTCCATGGTGCGCTGATTAAAGCGCATCATCTTGGCCTTGTCCAAACTCATCGATGCGGACATGATTAAAGCACGACGTCGAGCCTCTAACGTTGGATCCTGTTGCAGCTCCGTGTATTCGATGCCATAGACATGCGGATTAATGCGCATGCGGACAAACAGGTAGCTAGGGATATTAACAACATAAGAATAAAATTTACATGAAAAGTGTGTTCTACTTACGTATAACTTAGCCATTCAATGGCCTCCTCCACATTGCTAATGGTGCCCAGGCCAATTTCAGCATTCAAATTATCAGCGAGACATTGCACAAAGTTCGATTCGATAGGGAATTGATTAGTCAGCAACGAGAGATAGTGATTAAGTTTGTCGTAGCTGGTTATGATGGTGCCAACACCACTTTTATCAAACTGCGGACGACCTGCTCGTCCAAAGATCTGCAGCACATCCAGTATGCCCAAATCCACAAAACTGCCATGTTTTGCATCATAAATATCTGTGCCTCTTATGATGACCGCATGAGCTGGCAAATTAACGCCCCACGCAAGCGTCGCTGTACAGACCAGCACCGTAATGTGTCCCTCTACGAAATACTTCTCAACCATTTGACGATCGGCACGCAGCATGCCAGCATGATGCATTGCCAGGCCACAGTTAAACAACTCAACCAGTTGTTTGTTTCTGCTCTTCTGCATGGAACGCATGGCCAGCCCATGTGCATTGTTATCCGTTGGCAAGAACAGCGCACTGGTATTATTCTGCTGCGCTAGCTCTCTGAGAACATTGGCCGTCCGCACGGTAGCATTTCGAGCGTGCACAAAGACCATTACCTGGTGGCCCTGTTGGACCATCTCGACGCACTTCTGATAACAGCATTGGTCCATGTCAGCGATTTGTTGCAACGGCTTCACCGATTTAATGCCAATAAAGTTGGTATCCAAAGGCACGGGTCGGAAGCGTGAATCGAAGTAAAACAGACCCTTCATGGGATTGACGCGTAGAAAATGTGCGACATCGATGTAGTTAGGCAGTGTGGCTGATAAGCCCACGATACGTATCATTGATTGGGAGGACTCCACCAGACGCAGTGTTCGAGCTACAAGTGCCTCAACAACTGGACCACGTTCGCCATGCAGCAGATGCACTTCATCAATGATGAGTAGCTGGACAAGACTGACTAACGCCACATCGCCACTGCCTGAAAAACAAATTTAAATGTTAAAATTAAACGATCAATGTTCAAGTATAGTGTAAAATTACTTTTTCTGGTCACCACATCCCATTTCTCTGGTGTGGTTACTAGTATCTGGGTGGCAGCCATCTCAGCCTTGGTTAGCTGCATATCGCCAGTAAGCTCCCGCACGGTGATCTGCAGAGATTTAAGGCGCTTGGAAAAGTTGTCAACCATTTCAGAGGCCAGCGCCTTCATGGGCGCTATATAGACAATCTTAAAATTATCCCGATTGATGACGCCCTGCTCCAAATGACAACGAATGGTATGGACAATGGCCAACATGGCCACATTGGTCTTGCCTGCACCCGTTGGCGCACAAACTAACATATTTTCGTTGCTGTGATAAGCCACGGGATAGACAACAGATTGTATCCGATTGAGCTCCTTGCAGTTAGCAAATGCCATCTGGCCAATGTCGTCCAGTTCTTCAATTTTGATGCGCTGATTGCCCACTGTCAGTGGCGGTGGTTCACAGGCCGGAATCTTGACCTCCTCCCACTGCTTACTGTCGATGCGTTGTGCGTTATCGGGCAAAGTAATGCGGCTGCCACCAATAAAGCCGGCATGCTGCTTTGCCTCCGCTTGGCTATCAAAGACATAGGGATAGCGTATAGGCGCTCTGTACGTTGACTGTTCGACTTTGGCTGCCTTGGTTTGGAGCAGCAGAGGTTCGCGCTGTGCCGCCTCCAGCAGTTTGCGCTGATGTTGCATACGTAGTTGTTGCGCTGATATGGCCACAGCGCCACCAGCATCATCATCCTCATCCTTGATGTTGCGCATTATGCGTTGCAGTTTCTTCTCCTCGCGCCGCTGCTGCTTACCCAATTCCCTCTCTTCTGCTGATTGCACTACAACGGCGCTGGCCACTGTGGGACGCTTTTCAGTGCCAGTCGTGGCTTGTTGTCGTTTTTGTTTCACTTGTTTAAGGCGACGCGATCGCGTTGCGTATTGCTCCAACTGCTGGGCTATTTTGGAACGATCCTGCAGCAGCTGACCTACGAGCTCAAATTGCTCAAAGCCTAGCAGCTCCATTAGCTCGTTCTGAAGGATCTCACTGCTCCGCTTTGAGCTTAACATATCGCCAACGCGAGTCAACAGATCGTCATCGTCCGTTTGCTCCGATAGACACAGCAATGATTCCAGCTGTGAGCTGAGCTTAAAGCCGTCCATGGCTGGATCTCTTGGTGCTGCTGCCACTTGTACGCCGTTGGTCTTGTATTCCATAGAAAATTTGTTAACTGTGCGATTCTTAAGCAGCGCATCGGGTGCAAGATCCGTCAAGAAGCTGACGTCTAACCACTCCGCTGGTGTACAGCTCACTTTTATATGTTCGCCCCAGAGTGGGCGGTCAGACGACCGTCCCTGCGAATGCATCCAGCGCTTTAGGGCCAGCAGTTCGCTTTCTTCTAGAGCATCGGCAATGGCCAGAACACATTTATGGATTTGGGAGCGATTTCGGTCAAATGTGTTGCCAAACATTGTGTGCAGTCGATTCGTGGTGGCCACAAGCAGCACGCGCTGATCCAGCAATAGCCAGAACAGATACAACGTTGCATGCTCTACAACCTGAGGCTGCTCCTCGTAGCCCATGCTTTCCTGGACCAAATTGCGCAGCTTTTGCAGTTGCACCTTACAGACCGGCTGCTTATCGGCCGGCAACTGTGCCAGCAGTTGCCCAATAGTCTGTGCTTCTTTCCTTTGTAATAAATTGCATTTGTTTTTATTAACTGTTCAGACATATGTTAAGGTAATTTCACCATTTGTGAAAATGTCGGCTTACTCTTTAAAATTTGTCGTCGTGGACGATGCTGCTTTTCTTCTGGCATGGTTCAGTCCGTTGTGGCGGTGCCTTTTTGATTCAAGCTCCGTTTTGGCTCGTAGCGATGCACTTAATCGGGGCGGCTCCCACATGGTCATTTAGTCTTCGTTTTGTTTAGTGAAAATTTAATTTTTTGCTATACAAAATTTAATTCGTTATCGTAGCAGCTGTTGTTGCACAGCTGTTGCTTCGCTGCGACAGCGTTGCCACCTAGTGCTTTCACGTTGGGAATATCGTAGCGAATGTCGTAAGAATTTAAATCGTATTTTATAAGGGAAATTCTTTATGAATTTGCTAACGTTTTTTCTTTGTTAAAAACAATGAAAATTGAATGTTAATTCGAATAAAGAAATCAAGTAACAATAAAATTATGACACTGTGCTTAGTGGAAAATACTGCATGCTGCTAAGCTAAATAAATAGCCTGTTATGATTATTATAATGCACACAGAAATATCTAAAAATAATTTGTATCTTTGTATTTTTTAAAATATTACTTACTTTGTTATCTTATAATAATCGTCTTTCGATGCAACCATTGATTTTTTATTATATGATTTGCATGCAAAGCTTGTCACTTGACAGGTCCATTCAAAACTTTTCTAACTCGTTACAAACTGTTTTGACTGCGGTTAACCCCCACAAAAACAGCAAACCACCTTCAAAAGTATGCTACATAAACTTGTTGCGCAAGCTGCAATTGTGCGTTAATTTATTATGCAACACATGTCCATATACTTGGATGGATATCTTTCTATTGCATGCTTCATTGACCACTTTGAATTTTACTACTGTGGTATCTTTTGTGTGTGTGTGGGTGTGTGTGTTTT
This sequence comes from Scaptomyza pallida, assembly GCA_018152965.1. Lineage (NCBI taxonomy): Eukaryota > Metazoa > Arthropoda > Insecta > Diptera > Drosophilidae > Scaptomyza > Scaptomyza pallida. Next base: position 8,174,461 of record JAECXP010000004.1, on the reverse strand, counting down.
GCATCTCTGAGAATGTATAAAAGATGATTTACAGATAGCTCAGTCCTTTCAGTTGCTGCTGCTGTATAACACGAGTCAGACCAAAGCAAGATTTCCTATGAGTTTCAGGAATTGCTGAGCTCATTTCTTGACTTCCCAAGATTTAGACAAGTGCGACGAAAAATGAATATGCAAATTATATTGCTATGTGAGTAACTAAAGAAATAACTTAAGATTGAAATGATTAATTGTGAAATTTCTAGGCATGTGTATTATGTGTTTTACTTGCTGCAATGCGATACCCTGCGACTCCTGTGGCAAGGAGTGTGCCAGTGCCTGTGGAACTAAGCATTTTCGGTAATTAATGACTTTTCAGTCAAATCTTAGCAGTGGCTTATTAATTTCTTTTGAACAGAACCTGCTGCTTTAACTATCTACGCAAACGCAGCGATCCGGAGGCACTGCGTCTTAGCTCCAATAAGCGACTCATCGACTTTATATTGCTTCAAGGACGCGCGCTTTTTACGCAGGAGCTGCGGGAAAGGCGGAACAATGGCACACTCAATGAACTGGACATAAACACCTACTACAACTGAAAATCTCAACTCAACTCGGATACCGGCAACGATAAGGACTGTTTGAAATGTTAATTTTTCAATAAAAGGCATAAAACACTTTGGGCAATGTGCTTTATAAAGCAGTTAAAATTCACATCTTAATATTTTGTTTGATTTTGTATCAATTGCAGTTTATATTTTTAACATTTTGTGTTCATTTTTTTTACATTTTTGTAATGCCTGCTTTTTTTGGTTTTGGTTTTTCTATGCAAAGGTAAGCTTAATACGTATTCATAAGTATGTATGCCGTCTAGGACTATGCCTAATAGGCAATTGATTTAAATTCTTTAAAGCTGTCAGTTGCTGTCTCTTAACATCACATGTCCTCATCTTTTGTTTTTTTGTCATCTTCTGCAGTCGTCGCTATATATATGTTTGTATTTGTTTTAAGCCTGAGATTCGCTAATCTCGGCGGTGGCTTGCGTCCTGGAATCGGCGGCCAGCTCGTCTCTGCCACAGGCAAGGCATGGCATCTTCTCCTTAAGCACCTGCTTGTACTTCGGATGGCTGTCAAAAGAAATTAAATTGTAAGGGATGTCTTATTGAATGTTTCTTGAAAATTCTTTACCTCAAGCCATAAACAATTGGATTGCAAACGGCATTTGCTTTGGCAAACACTGAACCACAAATTGTGGAAAGTGGCGACAGATGCATTGACTCAAAGATGCCCGCATAATTGATGATTGTATAGGGCGTCCATGCAAAGAACCAAAGTGCAATTGTTGTCAATGCCACCTTGGCCAGCTTGATTTCAATGGCCTTGCTCTTTTCTGCCTCGGTGTTGCGCAACGATGTGACATTCATCTTCTTGGCCTGCTCACGCATTGCCTTCTCATGGGCAGCAACAGCCTGAGAATTAACATTTAAAAGGTTTAAAGACAGCTTCTCAGAGTTAGTTTGTTTCACTTACTTTAAGTATATGATAATATGAGAATATAATTGTAGACAGGGGCGTCATGTAGACCCACATGGAGTAGACAATGATGTAAGAGCGATTGAACCAATCTTTGGCAAAGTAATCTGTGCCACATGCCGTCATATTACCCTCGGGCACATAACGATTCCAGCCGAACATCGGAGTCAGAGCCCAAACCAGACAGATTGTCCACACAGTTAGAAGTCGCAGCACTGCCGCCGTTACCGTTAGAGGCTTACGGGCCATGCCCTTAACAATCACACAGTAACGATCATAAGCAATTAGGGTCATGGACCAAATGGATACACATCCAAAGAGGGAACCAAACAGGCCGTAGAGCTCACACCAAAACGGACCCAATATCCAGGTGCCGTAGAAACCGTTAAGCACAACTGGAGGGAACATTGTGAACATCATCATGAAGTCGGAAAAGGCCAGGTTAACCACAAACATGTTTGATGGTGTACGTAGACCCTTCGACGATGTAAACACGTACATCACAATAAAATTGCCGGTCAACGAAACAACACTATGTAAAAAGGCAATAAATAACCTTCAAAAAGTTTTAAAGAAATTCTCATTACATACCCTAGAATCGTTATGACAAAGCCAATAATGCCAAACCACATGGGCTCCATTGGTGGCCATTGGTACCAGTACGGATCCACCATATGCATAATCTCTGGCGGCACACTCTCTGCCAGGCTAAGATTGCCACCATCGCGATGATGCGCAAAACTTGGTTGATTCAGACTTATCATGATGTTACTTTTTTGGCTAAGACTAAACGAATTTAAAACTTCAATTTGTTCTTAGCTGAAAACACTTGTTATTCCACACAACTTTGTAACTATTTGCTGTCCATAGCAAAGTTAATAATAATTCTCAAGATTACTCTTGGCGCCGGCCTGGACGCGACTGCCCTGGCCCAAAATCGTAGGCTGCCTTTATATGGGACGGCTCTAGTGTCTAAAAAAAACTCAAACACTTGAGTCTAGTCTGTCTTACACTAATTGCCACCTAATCCAATTTGTGCGGCCAATCCAAAGTCGCTAAATTTCAATTTCTTTCCCAATTGCTGCAAATTTGTTAGCGTCGGATTAACGCTAACAAGCAGCAAAACGCGTCATTCCCCAACAGTCGCTACAAGTCATGGTCAAGTTTAAGGCAAGCAAATCCCCCAAACTGCCGTTGGTCCAATTAGATTAAGACAAATGCTTTCTTTGCTTTGCCTAACATTCACGTTTTATTCACACACATTTTTAGCATTCACATTTCCGATATGCCAGTTTAGGCATGCCAATTATAGCCAAGCTTACGTGCTCCTCTCATTATAGTATGTAGCTGGAACTCCAAGGTGCCATACGATTCCATGGATAGACCTAAAATGATATGTAAGAGATACTCATTAGTTATGTATATTATTAATATCTGTATTTGATAAAACCTACCTTTACACTGCAGATTGTCTAAAAGCACTTTGGGATCCTTGAGCTCTGGTTGACGTCGCAACAGCCAACTGGTTACATCGGCCAACATGCTTGGGCACTTTGGCAATAGAATAGGCACTTCACTAAGGCTAGCCGGCTGTTCCTTTTGCGGACAACTACCAAAGATGGGCAGATGAACGTGCGCATAGCCCAACAAAGTTTCAGCACCACGCGCACTCTGGCCAAACACGCTGACCAGAATTTGTGGCCCTACAACAGAAATTGGTTAGAGAAAACTAATCTAATCTAAAGTATCTAACTTACAGCCAAAGGGACTGGTACTTTTGTATGTAACATCGATGGGCATGTTTATGACAATTTTGTCATTAAAGTGACCAGCTTTGTTGGTTGCCATCTGTGTGAGGCCGTGCTGCACTCCAGACTCCAAACGCCAGTCGGGTCCGGCAACCAGTTCATAGCGACAGAATATGTATTCCCTGTCCGGACCCAAAGGAAATGTAGCTGACACTATTTGACCCGAAACACATAGAGTAAAATAGCTGGCAGTGCATTTGGTTTTAACCTCTTCTTCTTCATCATTTTGCACACTTGGTGATTTTCTAGCTTTTCGTTGTTTTTGTTTGCCTGACCCTTTGTTATTGTCCTCGTTGTCAGGGTGACCCGTTTCCTCGCCATCGTCCATGGGTTGCGACCGTTCCGAGGGTGTGTTCATTTCAAACTGGTTAGAGTTTGTTGGTAATTTTTCTTTGCTGGCAGGTTGACTGTCATTGACCAGTGTTGGAAAGAGCAAACTCATTTAAAAACGATTAGCAGTGCTGTACAAAAGGAGGTGAAATTATAGAACTATATTTTTAACAAATGTTGCATACTTTTTATCGACATCAGCACTCGCAAGATTTCTTCAACTCTTCCCAGCAAGATCGAAACCGATATGTAAAGCGTATAAAACATGATTTTCTCACAAAGAATCAATCCATAAATCAAAAATATTTAAATTGGCTTACAAGATCTGCATAAAAACTTTCGTCACGAAGAAAAAAAATCCACTTTAAGTCGGCAGAGAATGGAATATATTAAATAGTGTAATGGATAGTTTACAAATAAGCGATTCTGTGCATATATTATAATCCATAAATGGCGCCAGCTTTAAGTGTCTTTTAAATGTAATTTAATTCTTACAGCTGTTACATCGACGCTTTTGTTGTTGTTGTTCTTTTGTTTTTGCCACATGAGACGTTTATCCGCGATCAATTAATAATGTTGTTCATGACAATTTACAAGACTATAATTCATTTCTCTTGGGGTGTGGGGTCTGTAGCGTCTAGGCGTTGCTATTCTGCTGCTGGTCTGTGACTGTGACAAAGGTCAATTATGGTTGATATATGTATGTTTGTCTCCATATAAAAATGGTAGATACATATGTACATGAATTCTATAGTTTACAGCGACAGCAATCGCTGGCAAGCCACTTAATAAATAATAAATATATAACCGAGACTCTTCAGCTGCAAACAAAATTAATTATACCCTCGATCAACGTTACAAACGGGGTATATAAGGTCAAATAGACAATAATAAAAGTGCTTGGGCTAAGTATATGATTAGATATCTCATAGTCAATAATGCTATATAATAAAAGCATTGTTAACAGGTTTTCTTGTTGTGTTTATAAATCATTATGACAATTTATTTAAAGCTACCGTAACGAGAAATTACACCTCTTGCCACAACCAATGTCCTCCAGCATTATGCAACACAAAGCTCACGAAAAGCTTAACCCATGTAATTAAAATGCGCGTCAAACGTGGTAAAGTCAAAAGTTCAAGGCAGCCTCAAGAAGAGGTGTAAGCAATGTAAATATATGTATCTGGTTGCCTTTCGACTCGAAGATCTACGCAAATGAGCATTGAGCACCGGCTGCTCATCATGATTGCAGCTGCAGCTCCAACAACAGCACAGCTGTGCCTATCACCATCGAGGATCAATTGAAGCCTCCAACAACGTCTTCGTCTCGGCCAAGTGGCAAGTGGCGAGCTGTTGTATGTTGCAATTGATGCCATCGTCGCGCTGATCGAGTACCATGTGCAATTCTATGGAATAAGCCCATTTTCATACCATAAACAAGAGCTTAGGCTTAAGCAATATAAGCCATAAGCCACAAAGACATAAGACATAAGCCGCTCACATCAGTTGTTGTTGCTTAGCTGGCAAATGTGAACTCGTGCTGCTGACGCAGCGTAGAATCGACATGAGCATATGAAAATTTCGACTCGAGTTGTGCATTACTTCAATACTTATGCATTTTCGGTTGGTCTTATGTTTCTAATACGCCTTGGTATTTATTCATATTCATAAATGTACACACATACAAACATACGTGTGCATTTAATTTCGTTTGTTGGAATCAATGAACCAACGATTTAATGAGAAATGCATGAAACATTTTTGCCTGTAACCCGTTCGAGGGCGCTTCTCAAATGAACTTCTTACATTAAATAATATATATAAATGTCTGGCTCGTTTGATTCATTGAAAACAGAATAAGACAATGTTTCAATTGAAAAGGTTCTTAAAAAACTTACACCTAAGCATACATACATATTCCATTTCTATTAATAAAATGTTATTTTTAATACAGTTAAAAGCTTGACATCATAAGAGCTATAAAACTTTTTTTTGGCTTATGCAGCATCATTCATCGAATTAGTTTATTTTAATGCCTAATGTCTTTCTGCAGTCGCCGGGCAGTTCAAAGCAGTAGCAACCTTGATGTTGTGCAGGAAATAGTATTTCTATTGTTTTGAAGTCAATTTTTATGATGCTGCCTTTCAGCGGCCACTCATACGGGTATGTTTTACGAACCAGCGGTACTTCTCATCGTAATTCGGGTTCTTATACGCAATATCCGTGGGATACTAAAAACGTGCACATTAGTTTGTTATATAAAAAAAACGTTTGATGGACAGACAGTCAAGACAGTTCGAATAGAGTCTTTGCAAATGCTTCATTGATCGTAATTAACTCATCAATGGAATCTGATAAGATAGACTCATTGTAATAGTAGCAGCATGCTCGTGGCCTGGCATTTAATAATGGATTATATCAAAAGCCATGTCCTCCTCCTCAAGTGCTTCATTTGAAGTCTTTGCTACAAACTCTTGCAAGTCTTTGCCTCTAATATGCATAGACTGCAAAACACACCACTTTTACTTTCTCTATAAAAATACATGTTTATGTGAATGTATATAGTATATCATACATTAGTTTATATTATTTGCGTTGCGTGGGCGTCTGTCTCAGGGTCAACGCACAAAAAGAAGCAGCAGCATCGACATCTGGTTATGGTTCTATATAGTCGGCTGTCGTACGCGTGCAATGAATCTATAAAAAAAAATAACAAATGTTCTATGTATATGGAATATGTCTGTAGTTGAATGGATCATGTATGGCATACACTTAAGCGAAATGTATCTTTGAGATACATACGCCACGCAGCTTGCGCACTAAAATGCTCTTACGCATGTCTTGGACCGATTTTCGAGTTCGATTCCTTCGCTGATTGACAGCGCACGTAATTAAGTTTGATTTTTGCAAATTTCGAGAATTTAGACATCACAGCGCTACATCTTCGATCCCATTGGCATGCCATTGACTCGCACACACTAGCATTACGGAGGGGGTGAATGTCAAAAAGGTTTGTGTGTTTAGTTAGCCCAAATATGTTTCTGATTTGATTGAGCTGCTGTCAAGCGAAACTTCAAAAACCTGAGCTCTTAATAAAAATAAAAGATTGCTTGCTTTTTATATGGCCTCTATAGCTATCGCACTGATCGCCGCTCGCATGGTCATTTAAGTTTTCGTAAGCTTTCCATCATTCAATCAGGATCAATATTTATTAATCAAGCGTGATGGGAACAAACAAGAGAAAAAAGGTCAGAAAAAAAAAAACAGAAAGCGAGTAAAAAGCAAGAGAGAGAAAGACTCGAAGATACCCTTAGAATATCATATTGTGTGAAAAATTCGTTATTTTAATCTATTTTTATCACAAAAATTTTTGTACTAACATCGACTTGGGAGCTGGACTAAGCTTTCGATATCCCAAACTTCGACAAATTGAATCCGATTTGCAAATACAATATCTCAAAATTCTTGGTTTAAGCTCTACAATAAAGCTTCATTTAAGTCAAGAAACTCGATTTTCACTTAATATTCATCTTATAAATGTGTGTGCTTCCTGTTGTCTGCGCGAAGGCATTATACCCCTTTTTACATATTTCATGAGTTCAGGGTATAGAAACGCAGCAAATTATATAAACAAAGCAACGTACGTACTACAAACACACACTCACACATGCACATCTCAATAATGACTAAGAGGGCAGCGCGTGTTGGAGACGCTCGGACGGATGAACAGACGCACTGTCTGACAGGCATACATACAAGTACATAATGCTAAATGTAGAGATATTAGAACCATATAACTGAATGTATTTATATTTGGACTTTCTTGGCAACAAGCCAAAGAGAGATGAAAAGAGAAGGAGAGAGCAGTTTGGCCCACAGTGTTAGTTAGCTGCATCTGCATGCGTCCGAGCCGCATCCGCATCTTCGCCATGGTCCAGAGCTATTTTGGCATTTAATGTTAAACAAAAGTTTATGGTTGCGCGTGCTGCTGGCACATCCCAATGATTATTAAGTTGATAGAATGGGCCAAGCAACAAATTTGTTTTTGCTGCTGCTGCTGCCGCTGTGTATAGAATTGAGACATTTTGCGGCTATTTGCTGCCTGTCTGGCTGTGCTTTGGTCAGCATCACTTGATTCCGCCTTTGATACACTGCTGTCTTCGGTGTCTCAAGTGTTTTTGATCATAACCAGCTGTGTGCGCATAGGATGTGAAGCGTGCAATGCTCATAGCAACGAAAAGAGTTGTTTCTGTTTTTAGCAAATGTGCTTAAATACTAAAAAAAACTTAATAAAAAGTGAAACTTTGGCAAATAAATTCTTGTGCTCTTTCTTTTTTTAAAATTTTTTAACAGAGTATTACGTCTTCGGAGTGCTGATATTTAAATTTGTAATAACAAGAAAAGCTGTAAAGGGTTTCATATGTTTCCATATTAATGAAAAAATACCCTGTTACAAAAATAATACCCTACTTACAATGCTAGGTACTCGAGAAATATTTGATATATAAGAAATTCTGTACAAAAAATTAATGAATCTTAAGAAGGAAGTCTTTAAACAAAATAAAATTTTTGTTTTGAAGTTAGCGATGCGATTTTGTCGATCAACGATGAAAAATTTTGAAAACAAACATTGTTAAATTTACACAATTTTTTTATACACTTTTTTTCTTGTTTTTAAACAAATTTTTATGATTACAGAGCATAAAGAAAGGAATTTTGTCGGAGTTTTGTAACATTTCTTGCCGTTGGTTTCTGTTTTATGTTGTTTTCAATTTTGTGCCTGTAGTAATTTAAAATTTGACTGTTGTTAATTACACAACATGTGTTGCACGCAGTTGTTGGGCCACTGTGCAACGCCTTGTTGCAGCAATGGTGTGCCATGCTCTGCCATTCATTAGTGTTATAAGCAAAATGTTTCTCCGCTTTTTTTCTTTTTTGAAAATAAATTTTAAGCAAATTTTTTATTGCTGTCCATGTGCCGCATGCTGCAAAAGCAACATTTGCGAAATGGATTTTTAATTTTCAACTATATTTTAATGTGGCTAACGAGCAGTCGTCTTTTAATTGATTAATTCTTCGGTTGCTGCGTTTGATTAAAGAAAATATTTCTATATGCAAAGAGGTCAATTGCTACATATGGTAATTTGCCATAAAACAAAATTGTACGAGGAACTATTCTGAGTAAGAGTATAATACTGTTAGAGCCTAGCTACCGAGCTATTTTTGACCACTGATGTGGTCTCAGCATGCTTTGAAACCCAACCAAAATAAAAGAGTTAAAGTCAATAAAATGGTTTTAATTAATGTGCTCTAATTTTTATGTATACAAAAATATAGCTATTTTGCGAACTAGACATATCATGAAAATGATTTGAACAAGCTACCAAAAGTAATCTTTTATTTGCCATAAGAGAGTTCTATAAGATTGTCTTATATGGGTCCAAATATAATAAAGTACCTTCTCAGAGTTAGATGCATTAGCCGCCTCGACGAATAAATACTCTGCAGATATATGATTTATATATATAATAAGTCACAGTTTTGATCTCTAACTAGATAAGTATCCACACGGTGATCTTTAAAATTCAAGACATTTTTAAGAATACTTTATCAAACTATGAACATATAGAACCTTACTGAAACTACTAAACACTAAAAAAAAATAAGAGAGAGCAGAGTTTGCGCATGCTTTTTAAGAGTTATTGATAATAAAAGGCAAGCAAGTCTCATATACTCGGCACGATCGGGTTAAGACTCTCTTAAACGAAGCTCTCTGAAGCTTTTCTGTTATTTTTGTGTTCATATGTGGCATATGTGTACGTTTGTTTCTTTCCGTGTGTGTATGTGGAAGCGGTTTCAAACGTTTCAATAGCACATGTGCACAACAGAGCTTAGATGGCAAACACGTCGGCTCAGTAAGGTAGAAAATCAGCTCTCTGTCTCTCGCTGGCAGGAGCTGCAGGTAGGTATGCTGTTCTGACCATTCAAGCCTGGGCCGCCTGGGCTACACAGGATGTCGTAGAGCATGCAAAACAGGCCAAAAATCCATGCTTTGCCAGCTAAAATACTACTTGATAGCAAAGAGTCGTCCAAAATTGATGTGAGCGTATGCGTGCGTCGTATGCATATGTGTGTGTATGAGCGGCCGCACATCGCTGCTGAATGTTGATCGCTTTGGCCGGAGCAGAAGCATATACAGAAGTAGTCAGAAGAGGGCGCTCAAGCGAGCGAAACGACAACGCGCGAAACGATTTTGAATTTTAGACGTTTTTTTGGTTTTTCGTTTTCAGTGTATCTTGTTTTTTTTTTTGGCGTATTTTATTTTGCGCGCGCAGCGATTTGACCATTTGACCAAGTTTGTATGCCGCTTCCAAACAACCGAAAACAAATAATATAATATTTCTGAGACGTTTGAGTTAAAATAGTTCTTAATAGAAGGTCACTGATGAGAATGCTTGGCATCATTCGAAATAGCACTATCTGGCCAGCCTAGAAAAGATTATACGAAGAAACTCTCCTTGATTACATAACTTCCAGCTTTGGCAAATGGTCATTAACAAAAAATAAATTCAAAATAAAGTGTTTACGTGTTTCCGCTTCGCGTCGTGACAGTTTCAACTTCTAACGGTATGATTATATTGGATACAACATGCGCATGCTCGTCTGCATGTCATTGTGCTTGTGTGTGTGTATGTGTGTTAGTGTGTCTGTGTCTGTGTAAATTGCTTGTGTGGTCAACTTTGACTTGGTTTTGAGAACCTTCTCTAGATGTTGCCAACGATGCGACGATAATAAAAAAAAAAAAAATAAAATGTTAAAAAAAGAAAAAAAAAGTTGAATGTGCAGCTTGAAAAATACATAATATGCATAAATAAATGTAAAAAATAATAATAATTCATATATACATATAAATATGTAGATATGTATGTTTGAGTGTGTGTATTAATATGAAATTGTATCTGTATCTGTATACCTTGTTAATAAAATGAACAAGAAATGTGAAATAACGTTGAAGCTGCTTCAGATATTATAGCGCCAAAAATCTAGTTTATATTGTAGACGTTCTTTTATTTTAATACCACGCGAGATCTTGTTACTGATAGATTACGAACATATAAACGTAATACAATGTTGCACTTAACAGCTCTATGTATCTACTACAATATCTCGTCTTAGTTATCTTATTGTTTGTTGTTTATCTTTCTCAAATCCAGCATTCGTAAGCAATCATCTGCAAGACAGCAGACAACAACAACAGCAACAGCAATATAGTATCTCAATGTTGGCTTATGCGGCAGCCGCAAATGCGTGAGTGCGCGTGCGGTGGCAGCAACTGCCGAATTTCAATTAACTAAATAAGCAATAGCCCAGCCCCAGTCCAAGCCCCAGACCCAGACCCAGCAAAATCAACATAATAGATACATAATTGAAGCACCAAAAGCCTTTAGCTGCCAGCCAAAACCAAACAAAACCAAAGCCACATTTTCGGGCACATTTCTGCACGTGCCCCATTGCCGAGTGATTGACAGCCTGCCCGCCATGTCTGATGCGGCGTCGGTATTGCCAGCAGAGGCTTCAGCCGAAGTCCATCAGCTGATCCGTAAGGTCGATGTGGAGGACGCACCCATACCATACGATTCGGATGAGGATCCATGGCTAGACGATGATCACAGATGGCGCAAAGATCGTTCAAGGCGCAGCTGGATAGAGCAGGATCAAACGGATCTGGACGACAATGTGCTGCGTTACTCCTTCAAAGGCATTCAGCCGGAGGTCTACTCAAAGAAGAAGGAATTTATCTACACGAGTCCACTGGTCGAGAAACAGGTACGTACCTCCTATTACTTACTGTGAACGAGCCTAGCCCTGCGTTTCATATTTCATGGCGTGATATAGGTTTTGGGTTTTTGCCTCGTTTTTTTATTTTTGTTCAAACAGCGTACCGAAAAACGAAATTCAAGTTAATTTATTGCTTCGATTTCGCATCGATTTGTCGAGTTCTTTCATTTCTTTTATAAATTCGGTTGATTTGTCGCTATTTCTTTACTTTTTTTCAATTTTATTTTTGCGTGCTTTGCTCTTTTTGTTTTCTTTTTATTTTCATTCGTTTGTATTGTTTTTTCTTTGGTTTTTTTTTGTATTTACTTTTAAACTAAAGCTCAAAGAGACACAAAGAAAGCGTCGTTGCTATGACCATCGCATTTGAATACACACGCTTCGCTGCACAGACTGTAAAAAAAGTATATACATACATGAATAAAAATAAAGTAAAACAAAAGCTTAATAAAATACAATTTCCATTTCATTGCAAAGCCGGCACAAGCAAATGATTAAATTGTATGAAATGAACAAATATTGGATAGAACTGATACGAAAAAGAGAAAAGTGTTCCCAAGGGAACCTTTTAAAAAGGCACACATGTATCCAGTAAAAAGTCTAATCAGTGTCTAAACATCAGAGACAAACAAGCATGCATGTGATCTAGATTCTCTTGACCCATAAAACGGTTATAAAGGGTATAATTGTTTTGAGCAAATTGTATGTAACAGCCCAAGGCTTGTTTTAAGTTATCGATAACTTTTATGGTTTTCGATACACGCATGTGGTGGATAAAATCAAAAGCGTTTGAAACTATTAAATTTCCTTTTAGAAACATCGAAGATATCGTAGATTGAAGTTCAGTTATTATGCGAAAAAACGTTAAAGCAGGTATGTCGGAGTCGGGCCTTGTTTCAGTTAGATAAGTGTATGTACCATGTATCAGAATATGCTTGAGATAAGTTGTAGTAAACTCAGGTTACGCTATTGCTGCCTTAATCATGACATATGCTTCCGTTAAATATGTTTTTTTTTTTTTTTTTTTTATCTTCTTTTGACGCCCATCTTGTATCAACAGTACGAAATTTTGCAGAATCAGCATATGAGTAATTTTTGTTTGAATATCTGTATTTAATAACTACGAATTTAAATGGTATTTTATACTCCTGGGTAAACATTATTTCATAGAATAACTAATACAAAATTTGATAATAGGTTTTGCGCTTGTCCAACTATTTATTGCAGAGACTGCATTTTATGACAAAGTATACTGCAAGATGCAGCAAATTTGCTAGAAAATATTTGTTTATAGATAAGATTGCATTTAAATTGCATTAAGGTGTGAAAATTCAACTGTTTGCTAAAGTGTTGGGACGTGATTTATTAACATTTACACATTACACATTAATGTGTATTTGTGAGTAGAACAAAACAGAACGAAAAACATGATCAACATTAGCCATTAGTCAAAAAAATATTAGCATTTTATCAATATTCACAAGAGCTTACAGCCTACAGTGTAGTATATATGCCACCTATATAGAGCCGAGGACGATGAATGTTTGTTACTTTGTAACTTGGAGGTAATGCAAGTAATTTTGAAAAACAACACGAACTCATATGTATGTACATGGGACGAGTAGTACTTGAATATGTAAATAGAATTCATAAATAATGTTGGTTGCGTATTAGGAAGTAGTTATGCCTGTTCACCCTCCTGCTGCTCCGACACATGTTCTAGCATACGTACATAATGACTGATAAGACTCTTTCTGGCCATGTGCCCTGTGGAATGGCATTTGGGGCTGACACCCATATATTTGCTGGCTGCCAGAAGTCGAGCAGAGCGTGCTTTTCGAATAGTTTGCATCCAAATCAAATAGGGACAATCTTATTTTATTTCTTATATTTCTAGCTAATTTTTTTGTATTTGTTTTGGCTGCTTTTTTGTTGTGTCTTTGTTGAAAATAAATTCTTTCATTTATTATGTGGCGCCATGAGTATTTTTCGAAATATACATACATATATGCTGTAAGTACTATTCTCGTATTGAAATTCGTATATTGTGTAGAATTTGAATATGTATTTATTTCGGTCGTACGTCGCTGTTCGGCTTTTTTTTGTGCGCGTGTTTCACAGTCGCTTTTTGTATTTTGCACATACATATGCTCATTATTTATTTTGTCTACTTTAAATAAATATAATGAAAAATTGTAGCGTTCATTGACACTAAAAAAATATAACAAAAATGAAGAACAATTGACAGAAATTGTACATTTGTCTGTCAAACTTAAATGCAAAAGCATCAAGCATGAATCGTCTCTGTATACAGATCTTTAACTAAGTGTCACTCTTAAGAATATATGTTTCAGGAAGCTAAAGAAGATCATAATTATCTTGGCAATATTCCGCTCAGCTGTTTGAATTTATGAGATACCTGTTCATTATTTGAGAGGGCGTGGCCTGAGCCTTTTCAATTTTTCACAAATTATAATGATCCCATAAAAACGAGGAAATTATCACAGTTAAAAATAACAACAACAACAAAAAAAGGCTTAAAATAATGATAAATACTCGGGAATTCAAGCGTTTTTTTTTCTGTTTTGGCGGGGCGTGACTTTAGGGTGTTGGTTTGCAGTTTCAGCTTGAGTTGATGATGGTTTTGAGTTTTGAATTTTAAATATTATTATTATGAGCAATGGACTTACATACGTGCTCTGCATGCTGATAAATGACACCAATTTGCCCACCCTGCCCGCATTAAGATGCCCACGCTCGTGTTTAAAAAATAGCAAAAGAAATAAAATAAAACTACAAATTTCTCAAACAATTTCATGTGAAGCTGCAAAAAGCTGTCAAAGTGATTAAAAAATTAAAATAAAACGAATGTCAGCAAGAAACGCAGTGCGGCACAGATGTGAGGCGACAAGTGTTCATAGCTGTTAATTAATTTATTTTTAATTTATCAGTCAAGATTAATGTTTAACATTTGCAACTAGTGAACAAGTTGGCTTTAAAACTGATTTCGGATTTCGAATCATGTTTCGTTTCGTTTCGTATTGTGTGAGTGTGTGTGTGTCTAGCTAATATTCATTATATTAATATGGATTTTAGTTAGCCATTTTCAGCAAGGCATTAGCATAATTGCTTACCAATGTCCATCCACAGCGGCAGTCGTCCATTCAAGGCGAAAACACCTTTAATAATTGTGTGTCTAATATTTCTTAATGTTTGATTTATACCAAAGATATGCAGATTTGTGTGGGTATAATACATATGCCAAAGTATGGGAGAGACACGAAATCATCACAGCAGTTATAGGGCATCAACAAGTCGACAACTCTCTATCTCTAACCCTAAACATGTTTTTATTGTTATTATTTGTTGTTGTTGTTGTTGACCTGTCACAAGTTGTGAATGAATTTCGCGGCAAATCGATTTTAGTGTTATTAGTTAGATAGATATTTAAAAATTTGGTAAATAATAATTTGTTTAACTGATTTGCTGGCTTACATCAAAGCCAGAACCGCCTATAAGGCTGAACACAAATTAGCCAAATTTGGTTTTTGGCTTAAAGTGATGCTCTATTAGTTTCTGGCCTGCTGTTTCGATGCTTTATTTGGTGTTTTAGTCTTTGTCTGTCTGCGACTGCCATCATCCATAATAGGTGATCTGAAACTCGGAAGAGACGCTCTCTTAATGATTTTATATTTATTTGCTGTCATTTGTTTTGTCTTCTTGATTTGTATTGGCCCTATCGCATTTATGGCCATTTGCAGCTGGAGCGTGTAACATAACTTTACATAAATTCATTTTCTATTTATATATCTATTATATATTTTTATGACATTCATTTAATTATTGTATGAAAGAGTGAGTTGTGTTGGCATCATCAACAACATATAAATCGATATCTGAATTTAAAGTGGCCTGAGTCTGTCTGCCGGAGACAGTCTACAGCAAGAGTCGCATCTCGCATTTCGACTTTATTCATATGCTAAACTCCGCTGCCTGAATTCAGAAGTCAAAGTGGCTTAGCCTGCCTTCATCTCTTTATCTATTTAAAAGCAATATTTCGATGCTTCAGGCATCAACGCTTTATCTGTGTATGCGAATGGGTGCAGCAGTTCCATAAACCGCACACGAGCCGCACTCAAACACGAGTCTTTAATAGCATGGTACGCCAGAGTTATTTGATTTCCTTTTATTAATATTTCAAGGAGTCATCCGTGGCGTTGCCTTTTGTTTTTCGATTCCACAGAATCAAGACGAGGTATTGCGGTTTTATGCTGCAATCTATGTATGTATGTGCGGTCGCTTGGGCGTTATTTATACATTTAGTAGCCATGATTTATGAATCAAGTTGAATGAGAGGAATGCCGCGCATTAATCGACATGCAATTTGAATAGAGACTTCTGGGAAGCTGGAGATCGTAAGAAAAATTATGACTAATATGTGTTTGTGGTTCTGTCTATCATCGCATTATAACTCCCTTTGAGGTGAAAATCGTCAAAGCCATCAATTTGATGTTTCCGCTGAGGGCTTGTGGCCAGAGAAACCAGAGACAGAGACTATAATTTGCATACAAATTCAATTTATTGTCATAATTAAATCGACCAGTTTTATTTATTATTATTTATTTGCATTTCGTTGGCTTAACTGTTCAGCCATGGCATCGACAAACATTTCCGTATTTGTTTTGCGCTGCCGGCTATCGCAGTGCCACTGCCTCAACATGCCACATAATGGCAGAGGACCACACACAGAGAGCTCCCTAACAACCATTCCATAACAATACTTAACTTAGTACTAAACCATACTATACTATTTGTGTGTATGTATATTCCTATCGGCAGCTGATAGATGTTAATTTGTGTAGCAAATACGATGCACGTCACTTGATGGTAATATTTACACAAATGTTTAGCTATATGCTAGTACACATTTTACACTAATGCGCGAGCCACCCGGGCGTATGAGTGTGAGTTTGAATACGCATACGCCATGCTGTACATGTTGTGATGATGCTATCGACAGCCGTTTGATCAAGATCAGGCCGTTCAAAACATATGCCACTTGCTCTATGTCTAGCGAACATTGACAACACTTGATGCTCCCATGGCGATAGCAGCGGTACCATCCTCGATCGGTGTCGACCCACAGCATCACAATTGAACTATGTTCACTCTTATCAGCGTGCAACGTTTGGGGTGTATCTGTGCCCGGGCACGTATGCCTCCGCTTGATAGTACATGCCTCTTTTGAAATTTAATGTGTAATCTGTCGTTAAGTTGGTTTTGCAATTGATTGTTGGCCAAGAGGTGATGACCTTGACAGGCTGAAACATGTAACTCTTCCTAATAAATATACCCCGTTTTGTATGTGGATACATATGTTTCATCTTTTCAAGACTTGTGCATATTTGTATGCGCTGTGCTCGTTCTATTTATTATTATTTGGACAAGTGCATGTGCGATCAAGTTTTATATACTTTAGTTGTATATGTATACATGAACGATATAGAAATATATAAAATTTTAAAAATATATTTTTCAATTTCTTGGCATCTATTACATGAAATATTTGCACATTTAAAATTCATAAAAATGCATTTATTAACTGAACATGAAATTCTATTTACGCAAATAGAAAATCGTATGGCAAAACATTCGATTTCAAAATCAATTTATTTCCCTCAGCTAAACAAATTGCTTGCAATAAATGTATATTTTTGTACTGAAACAGATGTGCCGCAAATGAAATACTCTTGCAGAAAGTAATTTAATCCAAAGCCAAAAATACTTAGCATTTCGTTTATTATTTGGAAAAATTATGAATTAAATATTTGTGGTACTGAAAAGTCTAGTTTGGACAAAAGTAAATTCTTTAAATTCAATTATAGATTAAACTACATACAATTACTATTATTATACATTTTTGTGCTTCAACAATTGTTGCTGATTGCAAAGAGCTTGTGGGCACGGACTCTTCAACTTCATTCAATTTGTGGACCATATGTTGTACAACAAAGTCATTGCCTTCAAGTACAGCTAACAGCAACAACAACAACGAGAGTAACAACAGATACTAGAGAGCATGAAGAGCGCGACGAAATGTGTCAAATAGCCTAAAGAAAAGACTTTGAAAAAACCTAAACACACTTATTAATTTTAGCACTCCAAACAATTGTGGCAATTTTGCTTAGGTAAAGCAGGCGTGCCAATTGCTCAACAATATAAACAAATTACTGTGCTCCAAAGCAGCAGCAGCAGCAGCCACAACAACAAGCAGCATCGGCAACTGTTGCCGTCAGCAATAGCAACAGCAGCCAGTTGCTGTTAAAAAAAAATGCGTAGAGCTCTATTAATAATAAATTTGTTAACTTCAGTCGAGACAAGCGCAAATTTGTCAAATGTCTGACGACGGGTTGATGGTTCACAGAGTCAACAACAATAAAGTAAATGTTATCTTCGATCTATCATTATGATGTTTGCATACCCTTGCCCATTCAACGATCCAAGTGATTCATACAATGATAATAATCATTCAGGATTTTTTATATTGTAAACAATTGTGAAAGGCATGAAAATTACATTCCAAAAGAGGGATAATATATAAAAAGGTTTATTAAGTTTTCTTTATGTTTCAAATAAAAATAGTAAATATTATTTGAGAACTTCAACGTTTTAATTACTAAAGCATTTTCTGTACTTTACAGTTACAGTCAATATTAAAGTCGTTGCAAGCATGGCATTATAGTGAACAGACCCGGATTATTGATGATAGGCCTGCCTCTGACGACAACAGCTGTTAGTGCGTGTGATTCAAGTTCTGCCGTTCATCGCTAGATGGCGCTCGGTCTTATCGCCCCAACAGAGTTTGCGTTGCAAAAGCTTTGGCACATTGTAGACATATCTAACACATAATTATGAACGATTTTGTTGTTTTTTAAAAATTCATTTGTTTTCGCCTTTTTATTTTGATTGTACTGATCGATATAAGCACAATACATATTCAATACATAAACGAGGAGAATGCCTTGTTATTATACAATTAGTTTTATTTATGTTTTTAGCGGCTGCTGCTGTCGCTGTCTGTCGTATAATTAAACGACCATTAGGCGTATTTAGCGCACAACTATGAAATTTGGGTCATTACCAACTAACCAAACCAAACCGAACCAACCTACCAACAAAAACCAAACCAACAGCAACATCGGCCCAAAAAAAACCTCACACACGTGCTACTTAGCCTGCGACAGGGGCTGGGGCTGGAATCACATGAATAAGAGAGATATAGAAACTGGGGCTGAGGCTGAGGTTGTTGTGTGGACGTGTTTATTATGATTACGATTATGTTAATGCCATTCATGCCAGTGGGCTGCTGCTCTCTATCTGCGTGTGAGAAGTCAACGCATCTGTTCTACATAAATATTACGAAATTTCATATAAATTAGAGCCGGCTGGCCGCCAATTTGTATATTTGCAATAATAGAAGGCGAAAGTCTAAGGTTGCTTCAAATATGGTTGCATGCGGCATGCCTCAAATAGGTAAATGCGTGAAGAATTTCAAGCGTGGGAACCTGTCCGTTCTGGTTCTCAATGAACGCCACGGGCTGTTCTTTTACGTTTCGTCTTTTTTTTTTTGCATCTAACACTTTGGCTTCGGCTGTGGCTGGGTTTTTTAAAGGTGCCCCGGGGCGCAGTTCGTGTTTATGGGTTCACTGACAAAGCAGACAGGCAAAGTCAATTATTGACTAATGAAATCTGCAAGCAAGCAAAAAAAAGCAAAACCAAAATAATAGAAATAGAAACTGCTAGGTAATGAGTACCCCCCACCCTCCCGGAACAGAGAGTAGAATTGATTGTTAACCGTAACAGTTTTGGAGTTTGTAAACCTGCCAGGCATGTGTCAAGGAAATTGGGTCATATCGTATGGCCAAAGAGAATCAGACACACTACGCAAAGAGTTGCGAATTGCGAAAACGAAAAAAAATGGCAAAACTTGTTTGACAATACTCATTGATATCCACCCACAGGTGAACTCTCATTGGATTTGTCATGCCACCTGGGCACAATATAACTATGTACAAATATCAAAAGCCCAATCGAATCGAACGGGTAATGCTAAGTACTCAGATTGATGGCATGATTGTGCATATACAAATACATATATGTGTCATATATAATAAATTAGAATAAGAACGTGGTAAACACTGGGCGTTTGGGGGTCATAAATACCAGCGGTTAATGAACGCCGTTAAGGAAAATAAAAAAAACAGCAAACAATGCAAATTGAACGAAAAGTCAGCGTCTGCAAGATCGGTAGTAAAAAAAGAAATATTTATGCATATTTGTTGGCAGTAAAACCGATTGATTTCCCAACTTGTTTGTGTATTTCGTACCGTTCATTATTTTTATTTTTTTTTTGCATATCAAGTTCAATAAAATGATCGATTTATAAGCCAAAGCTCAATTCAGCAAATAAACAAACTGGACAGACTACACAGATCCAAAAACACGTAGCTATGCTAATGAGTGAAAAATATTTAGTTCCTTGCATCGATTCCGTTTTTAAACAGCTTTAAACAATTATTTGCCATATTGATTTATGCATTCATTTGTTTGAGTTTGCCTAAATTGTATTTATTTTTTTTCTTAATAGCACCAATTATTTAAGAACAAATATTTTCGTGTTTACTATAAAAACAAATATAATTAATGATAGAAACAAATATTTTCAATAAATTCTTCAGTTTAAATAAACCTGTTGAAGCAAAAGTACTTGTGCATAGATAAGTTTTACAGTTCCTATAAAACATCTCCAATTAGTTCTGGCCAGCCTCACCCTTAATGCAATTAAGATGCATTGATGAATCGCTGTTGGATTTGATTTAAGTTTCAGCCAGTTGTTTTATACTATCAACTTTAAGCTTCCCACTAAGGAAATGTTTAGACATTAAAAAAAAAGAACAAGCAGCTGTTGTCAAGTGGTTCGATGAGTATACGACATCTAGCCACAAATGGTGCTGAATAATTATCTTAAAAAATATTAAAATGAATACATAAATGCCTTATTTGTTGCGTTAATATCAAGCAGTTAGAAACAATGGCTTTTAATGCAGCGTGGTTAACCCACTTGCCAATTGAGATTCAAGCGATGACATAAATGGCAATTCCGGCTAAAGATGAATTTGTTGATTCAATGCTATGGTTAGCTGATTTTGCATGAAGAGGAGCAACATTCGCATCAATTTGGTGCTTAATTTGAGCAATTAAAATTGGCCTTGTTTATTAATTTTGGTGTGTTTTCTTTATCAATAACAAAATATATATCAGCTGCATTATCTTCATTGTGTCTTGGGCCCCGGAAGCTGTAAAGCACTTTTGGACCATTCTTTTCTTGTACATACATAATATTTACAAACATGTTTCGGGTTCGCTTTTTTTTTTGATAATTTACGCAATCAATGACATAAAGCAGCTGGATTGAAAGTTGGCCTTTAAACGTATATGTATGTGTTGTACCCAATTTATTATTTGGTGCTCTTGGTCTTTTATATTTTTGTGTAAACATGTCATAGTGAACAGAAATTAACGCTTGAGAACATCCGACAGCTGCAGGAATCTGTGGTACTAAAACGCAAAAATAAAGAAAAGCAAAACAATACTAACCAAAAAAAAATACATGTAAATACTTAAATCATGCAGATCATCCATATACACACAAACATATATAATTACAAGGTTAAGAGCTAACAATGACCATCTCCCCAATCATATTTAAATGTAATGTCAAGTGCGTAAAAAATGTTCACGACTTTGACACATGTTGGAAAATGCTTAAGAAGAGATCTAGGGGTGTAGACAAATGAATGTTGATGGCGTCAAATTCTTGACGATATGAAACGGTTTTTTAATAGAGTTCACAGATCTTAAACATTTATGGAATTGTGATACGTCATGCTGCCACAACTCAATGCGATGCGATCTGCTAGATGATTCTTGTAAATATTTTTTTTCGCACAATAACAATGGGAGCAACAATAAGCAATAACAGCAACAATATAGTATATAATAATAGTAATTTCAACACATTTTGATGAGAACTGTCAAAAATATTAAGAAATTCCAGCAGTACCAGTGGCCATCAACGCGTCCCGCAGTTTCAATCCCAATCCCAGAACGGGTCCGATTCTGTTTCTGATTCGTATTCTTGTTTGTTGACTGCCTTCCTAGTTTATGAATATAATCTCTTTTGATGGATTGAACAGGCCCAGGCGACACGAGCAGATAGACCGACCCAAGACTCAAACTCGGCTTTGTATGAGCCACTGGCATTTGCCATGAACTTTGTTTGTGTGCGTGGTATTGGTATTGGTATTTTTGTTTCAGGCTTTACGAAAAATGTATTAATTTTTATGGTTTATAATGTTGTTGATTTGTTTTGGACCTCAATCATGAGAAACGCTGCTGCTGCCTTTGCTGCTGCTGCCCAGATATTCATCAGCACTTTTGTTTTTGTTTTTTTTTGCGTTTTCTTACAAAGATGCTTTAATGTAAGCCCCTCAGATACCCTACACAAGCGAACTGTTTGTTAAATCGTTTCGCCTTTTAAGATAAGACGGATCTCATATTTTGTTTACCGCATTGTGGGCGCTGTTGTCTTAAACTGAGCATTCAAATGATCAGCGTAATTAGTAAATTATGCTTATCCGATCCTTTCGCCACTTTAAAAACTTAATGTACCAATTGTTGGCCCAATTATCTATACCAATTAAATCACGATCTTAAGTAGTTCCGGCTCATAATAATTGCGTGTAGGGCACTTGACCGGCTCAATTAACTTAGATCTTATCGTGTGCCGGTCAAGCTTGTGTTGTGCCCAAAGAACAAGTCTTATCGTTCTCGGCTCGCAACCAAAAAAGAAAGAAAACCAGTTTTACATACGATACGCAAAATATTTGCTTCTTCTGCTTGGCTGTCACTTTAAATATTTGTTGGTGGGCGCTACGGAAATTAAATGAAGCGTTAATAAGTAACCATATGTGCCCTTTTTTTCATAAGAAGGGTTTAATATGGCACTAAATAGCTCGTTTGATATGCATCAGAAAATTCTTGTTGCCGGATTTATTGTAATAACAGTCGGCCTGCCTTTTTATAGGGTATTTATTTTATTGATGTATGCGTACAGTTGTTGTAATTAAGATCGTCCATTTCGTGCTTTTCGAGGTTTGTTTACCAGTGTGTGTATGTGTGTGTGTTGCCCAATCTGTTGAAAGACATAATCATATCATGGACAGCTACAGTTGCTACAGATCATTTTTCATTAAATTGTAATAATCATTCATTAGGAAATGTTCAGTTTCTTACAAGCATGTATAAGAAATCGCTGGCAATTGCTGATGAGTGCCAAAACAAGCGCGACAGCCGTCAGATGTTTAACTAAAGCAACAACAACAGCAGCAGCAGCAACATCCCCAGCAGCAGCAACAGCAGAGACAGCGGCTGTTGCGCGATAATTTATTTGCCTTAAGCAGTACGCCAACGCCAACGCCAAAGCAGACGCAGACGCAGATCAAGAGCAGAAGTTATGGCAGCGACTGCGCCCGTCCTTTGTTTTGTTTGGTGTTGCTGTTGTGTTAATGTTGCTGTTGCAGCCATAGCAGCACCAGCACCAACGGCACCAACAGCAACATTTGCAACTTGTTTGTTCTGTATTGTGTCGCTTAGCATAAATGTTTTCTTCTTACTCTTGGGCTGGGCTGCGTCGCTGCCAACGTCAACGTCGCTGTCGACTTCGGCGCCAGCGTCAACGCAACAGCAACATCTACCATGGGCATGCCAAGATTCAAGTGATCTTTTCAGTTGCTCGCGGGATGCAGAGCCAAACATATTTGCCTCTTTTCTGCATGCGGGCGACGGCACGACAAACATGTACACACGTACACACACCCACGCAAATACAGCATAGTGTGTAAATAAGAAAAGGATACCTCTCCGCATATAATTCAATTGGCATTGCAACGAGGCTTGGCCCGCAAATTGCAAAAGCGCACAACTTAAACGGCTTACAAATTGTGCGTGTGTTTGTGTGCCTGTGTGTGCCCCGCGCACTTTGGTATCAGTGAATCAGTTTAGTGAACTTGGCTCGGGTTCATGCGCACAGCACAGCAACGACACATCTTGTGTCTTGAATGTGGCTTCGTGTTGCTGTTGCTATGACTGTTGCTGTTGCTGCCGTGTGTATGTGCCGAGTGTTGCTGTGTTATGTGTCTTAAGGCCCTGTTTGCATGGGCCAAATTGCATGTTGGCGTTGCGTCTGCGCACTTATCGAGTGTTTAATCATAATCATTGGCACAGATTGCAGTTAAACATGCTTTGCGAATAGCCAAAAAAACACACACAAATACAACAAAATAAAAGAAATCGTAGTGAACAGTGATTGGTTGTGGGCCAGAAGATGTCAGCAACTAGTTCTACACAGCAAAAGGCTAAAAAGCCAAACTTAAACATCGCCATGCTTGTTCAGGTAATTAAGGTGAAAAGCCATATAAAGTATTTTAATTGATGAGTGGATCTAACATAAAGTTAATGGAAAATTGGCATTTCTTAGCAAGCTTGTTGAATTCTCCTGCTTTTTTTTTCAATTTTTATGTTGACCCCAATTGGTGTGCCATAAAATTTGCTGGCCAGTAAATTTTAATGTCTTGTAAAAAGTGTTGTTAAATTTATGCTCAGCATTAAATTATTGCTTTGTTTTTTCAAATTGTGTGTAAGTGGTTTTAAGCATCAGAGCAACTTGTTTTTTATTGTTTAATTATGGTTTTATGATGGTTGTAATTAGGAAATTATGAAAGAACAATAACAACAACATTAAAATGTATGCTCTTTATGTTGTTTATTGAAATCTCAATTGGAGCGTTGATTAGTTTTGAGTGGCGACCGGTTTCGTTTAATTTTCTAAATGCCAAGTGAATTCTGTTATAAGTTCCTGAAAATCTGATTAGCAATAGAGTCATAAACATTTTTATAAAGAAAAAAAGTCCCAAAAACGCGTTTTGCAAGTGGAATAAACGATAAATTTTAAATGCCACATTAAACGACACACATTCAATGGAAAATCACATAAATTCGCATTAATTAAAGTTGAAATAAAGTTTGCATAATATTCGCACTTGGACTTCCTAGAACATCCAGATGAACTCACTGACTCCCAAATAAATGCTGAGATCAACGCACCCACATCGCACACACACACTCAGCTCACATTTGGACTTTAGCAGTTATTTCTTTGTCGCTTTCATGTCAATGGCGGCAGGAGTGTGAGCGGGGGTGTGGTGGCGAGGTGTGGGCGCGGCACGAGACTTGTCACCGATGTTTTTTGGCAATTAGCGCCAAATAACAACAACAACAACCTCAAATTAGTTGTAGACAGCATTTCGGGAAATGCGCCAAAAAGATGAACGCCCATTCGCCCAGGCGTTCCGATTTTATGGCATCATAAATTCATAGGAAGCATTCGCTGATGCGCAGCATCCAATGAGCCAAGACGCCGCATCGTCACACCCTTCTCCTATCCCAGACAATCGCTCAATTGCCACGCGCCGTTTCCAGGCTCAGGGACACATATGCACTTGAATTATGTCACGGCACGCAGCATTAAAAAGCTTTTGCCCAGTGGGAAAACACTGCGGATGTCCAACATAAACATAAACAATAAACGATAATAGTATGGCTCTATGTCTCGTCTATGGTCAAGATCTTTGTGCCCTTGACGCCATTTTATGTGTGTATTTATTTTCAGATTTATCGCATTTTATTTTGTAATTTGCAGATGTCTGTAATATATTATAATATTAATGTATACAAAAATATCTAAATAAATATTTGTATATGTTTGTGTGTTTTAAGAGAATGCAATAAGCATGAGAATAGAATACACGATCAGATAATACCCTGTAAATGGTATGATAAAACCGAGAAACTTCAATAAACTTTGATATAGGGAGAGCTTAGTTTTAAGATGAAACAGAATCCCAGTGTTCTAGAAACAAGTTCGTTATAAGTATAGAAGTTCATTGTATGGAAGTATGAAGTATACTTTACAATTTAATTTTCAATTCTTCATCCGTCAACACTTTTACTAGCTAAGAATACCCTTTATTCATAAATATGTATATTAAGTGCTGAGTATAATTAGCATGCTTGCCCAAATTAACACACATGTGCACCCAAACACACACTTACAAGCATGGCAAAATATTCTAAATTTATTTTCGGCGCCAACGGTCGAAAGAACAAGAGTTTTCTTTTAGAGATGAGGGAATCTTAGAAAATGCTCTTAAGTTTCCAACACCCTGTTTTTGCATACACTGTTATGCAAGATTAGGCAAACTTAAATGAAATATGAATACTTTTACTAGATTTAACTGAGGCTTAAAATATGCGAGTCAATCCAGACAATATCCCAAAAAATACCAAAAATGAGAGAAAATTGAAGAAATAGTCCAAGCAAGCATTTAGAAAGTAAAAGTCTTGTGTGAAAACAACAATTTCACTCGTATATCGATTAGAAAAACTTATCGTTGCTCTTTGTTTATATGAACCGTGAGCAGAGAGGATATAGTGCGTTTCTCGCTGAAAGTCGAGGAAATTATATAGGAAAACTTTATGTTTTCACTGGCAGATGCCTCAGTCTGTTTTCGAATTTCGCACATGCTTAAACGGCGCGGTAAATGTTTCAAAACGTTTTCTTGATGCCCACACGATTTTCGAGAGATTTGCGAAAAATAATATAAGAAAATATCTTGCAATTCGGTCCAACAGGAAGTGCTCTAATTCTGAAAACAGTGCATCGGAAATGTGAAACGTATACAGAATTCTAATAATTGCATAAATTCGTTACGGTGTCAAAAATGTCATTGCATTTCAAGTAGCGACAAGTTCAATTTTTTATTTCTACGCAAAACGACTCAACAACGAAAAGTGTCTATAAAAAAGTTTACTTTTGAAAGTGTTTTTTCGAGCTATTCTCTAAAAGGTATAATATTAACTTCGTATGTCAAATTGACGTTTAAGGAAAACTTTGATCAATTCTGTAAATTTTTAAAGTATTTATTTGCTTACATTTTTAAACGCACAGCTCTTAAGAGCTAAATTTAAAAATATGTAGAGCCAAAAAAAGTTGGGAAAAATCTATTTTTAATTGTATTGTATGCAATGTTTATTCACAACTTTTTCACAAATTTAAACGCCAAAATCAAAGCCTATAAAACTTAAAAAAAATAAACTATACACGCCCTTTACTAAAAATAGTATCACCCCACAATCGCTCTACCTTTTTGTGGGTGTGAACGTGCTGCTAAAAAAATTAGCATACACATACAGATAAGAAAAAAAATTAGTTAATATATTTGCAGGCCGCAAAGCCAAACAAATCGCAGGAGAAACGTCGGCAAAATAAACAAAGTACAAAAAAAAGTTTAGACAAATGATGAGTGAGAAAGCTTTGAGGTTAGATTTATAGCAAAAATAAAATTTCCAAAGCAAAAAAAAAAAAAAAAAATTAAAATAAAAAGAATATTTTGCATGGCATAGAAACGAGAGCAATTGAAGAGGCGGAGGTACAAAAATAGCACATGTCCGTCTTTTTTTACTTTTGGCAAAATCTTTTTTTTTTTTTTTTTTACTTTACCTTGCCCATTGTTTGTGCTTATGTTTTGGAATATATAGAAGCGTGTCAGAATTTTGATATATTTGTTTGAAACTATCATGATAAAAATCGGGTGTGCAGAGAGTTGAACGTTTGCCGGTCTCACTAAGACCATAAAATCTAGCATTATATAATCCAAAAAGTAACAACAGGGAAACAATAAAAATGCTTTAATTAATCCACCAAACAAAAATAGCAAAAAAAAAAGAAAACCAAGCAAAAGCATCATCAGCAAAAAAATTGCAAATAAAAAACTGTGATATATGCTAGACATAAACAAAAAAATTATAAATTGGCAATAATTAAATTAAAAGCAACAACGACAACACAAACATTTATTGTACGTCGAGTAAATTTTAATATATGTAAAAATAACACAAATAAATATAAATAAATATATACGAGATATGCAGACGATATTATAACAATATATAGAACTGTGGCACATGTGGCCGACTCTGAGTGCTGAGTGCTTAAGTCTGCTCGAAATGTGAGTCTGGAAGATTTATTAGCTGCTACTAGACACGCTAAATTCGACTCTAGATACATGTGCGCATGGACTAGTATGCGAGGATCTAGATACATTTGACGCGTTTCTCTTGTGACATAATTTTGTGTGCTTTTTGGAATGTAGAAAACAGCCGGCGACACATAAAGAACTCTTGCAGAAAGATACTCTTCTTACCCTTTTAAGTGACAAAATTCAAATACTCTTTGCAAGCGTATATACAATATAAACAACTTAAACATTAAATGTTAATGCTGACAAATCTTTAAGCCGTAAATAAAAACACACAAAATGTGCTTCCCGGCTAAGAAGAGGGCATTAAAATTGCACAAATAAACACAAATTTATACAAAGCTATTTATGCGATTAACATGATGTTTTGTTTACTTATTGTTTAAGAAATAAAACTTATCCTTGCTACATTTTTGCATACAACATATTAACAACAACTAAAGCCGTTAATAGACTTGTCTCAATTACATGTTATACTCTTGTTTTTTTACTGTTGTTAATTTTGTTATTGTTTTTAATTTTATATGCAAAAACAAACGTGCCGGAAATTGCGTGACAGCTAAACATGCTGAAAATTCCCATAACTCTTGTTGCAAACATTTATATAACATATATGTATTACCCGTTTTAGCTGAACGGCTCTTGTTCTTATCGTGTATTATCCATTTGTGGCAGTGTATTTAAGCTGTGACATGCAGCTGGTAACATGCAAAATAGTTAACGTTTTTTCGTGACTCATTAAAGTTTATTTCCCAAGTTAACTTTAATATTTTCCTATTAAAAGATTATAAGAAATATCGTCCAATTGTATGATGTTTTTTAATCTAGAACTGCACGCGCTGCAGTCTTACAAATAATACTAAGATTAAACTGCAGTAAAAGTTTCATGAACAGCAAGATTACAGATAATTTGAAAGCAAAAGTAGATAAAACCCCTGAAAGCTTAGAGTTTGATGTAGTATCAAATAAAATTTCGGTGTTAACAAAACGATTATGTAAGGGTATACAGTTCGCGAGGTATTCTGATAACTTTTACTTTTGTTTCGAGCGTTCTGTTGTTTTTGTTGTTGTTGGCATTGTGGCGCACTCATTTAGATTGAGCTCAAGCTTCCTTTCCTGACCATTTGTTGCTTCCGTTTATTTGTTGTTGTTTTTTATTCTTGTTTTTTGGGTTATTGAAGATCATTTGTTAAGCGAGAGACTGTGAATATTGACGCCAGTTGCGCCCGCACTGTTTTCTCTCCAGCTAGCCGGGGGCCCAATCAATTTTAATTATCGAACAAATTAATCAGTCGCAACTTTCGTATCATTAAGATTAATGATGCTGGACCATGCTGGGTGGCAACGGTACTCACAACACAACACTTCAATTCAGCTCAAGATCTCGCCTATGCAAATAGCACAGTTCGGATCCCAAACCGATCACGAATTCGATCTTCAAGACCTGACCGTATCGCGTATACGTATGCACATGGCGACCTAAATGAGCCGTGGTTAATGTGATTAGAGCGCGCTTTAATTGCTCGCTTTTGTCTAATTATACGCCTGATATTGAGCAACACAAACACACACACATACATACGATTCCAGTCCAATCCCAATTTTAAGCAATAAATAATTGTCGCGTTGAGCAAAGTGCACTGACCTGCCAAAATTTTTGATATACATTTACAAACAGACATACATACATACATACGTGTATTGAAAAGTGCTTGTGCACGAGAATTTTTATATGTTTGGCTGATTCATGTGTCCCGTTGGAAGTAAAAGTAGAAGTCGGGGCAGTTGTGAAACGCAAAACGAGACGACGACAAAGACAAAAATCAAATTCTCCAAATTTATATCGCCAACTGCAGTTGTTGTCTTAGAGTTCACTGACGTGCATCAACAGTCAATTCTGCTTGACGTATCTGACAGATACAAAATGTATGCAAGAGCTTGTAGCGCCTAATGAATTATTTATATATGGCAAGCACCCAGCACCAAGTCTCAGTCTCAGTCTCCGTTGTTTTCTGAATGAAATTTTGCACAAAGAGGCATCGACTTCTGTATCGCTAAACAGACTGGCACTTTAATATTAAACTTCAACTTCAACTTGCACTTCAAGTCACGGCCAACAATATTGTGACGCTGCCCCTTGCCGTCTCCTCCCACATTGAACAGAGGCCTGGCTAATGACGGCAACTCACAGACAGACTGAAATACGAGCACAAGTTCCAGTGCAATGTTCACGCACACTGGGCATAATTTATGTATGCTCATGCAAATTTTTAGCGATTAAAAAGACATAACTTATATTATCAACGCAAAGCTTTAAGGTTAATTGACAGACTGCCAGTCTCACCCAGACCAAAGAGGCAATGTTGTGTTGTATTGTTTTGTTGTGCCCAGTCGGGTGTGCTCGCAAATAAATGTTGCACATAAACTTAGAGAAAAAAAAATAAAAGACAATTATTAGAATAAATGAAACCATGCGAAGGTCTTGCAAAAAGCTTTTCCGCATGCTTGTTCCATTCATTCTATATGCACTTGGCCAGATTAGAAACGGTTTGAATGAGAGATACACCAGTTGCAGTGAATGAATACAATGTCGCGTTCAAATTTCAAACACATTTTCATTCTTCGTTTTGTCTTTACAATCCAATTGAGACTCTCAATTCGCAGGAAACGAATTTAATGCAAATTTGAAGAATCTGAATGATATATTCATAACTTTTCATAAGAAGTCACAGCTGGGAATTTTTGTAAACAAAATTATTTCCCACAGTGATGCATATGTCTCCTTCTCTCTCTCTCTCTGGTTTTGGAAATTGATACAGCATAAAATTAAAGTCACTCAAGTCCCGACTTCATTCTTATAACAATCAACAGAGCAGGCTCAATATGAGAAATTTAGACTACGAGATACCCTGAACCTTTTTTCGACATTGGAGGTGGACAAAAAATTCGGTAGCAATAACTTTCCAAGATTTCCATTATGACTATACTTTAATCTTCGAAATCTGTTAAATCCATAATACCCTCTTTACGGGGGACGGGCTTAGGGTATACGAAAAAATAACTCTTAATTCTGACTTGCGGCTTAAGTGCGATGATTGATGTGGCGCCCTCTAAAAGCCGCAACTAAAAATTCCTTTGGCGTTAAGAACAACATCATAAAGAAACACTGACAGAGCGAATTGGAATGGTAATGGGGCATCTCTTAATGCCAAATGACAGCGACAGCCGCTACAAAGATCCCCAGAACACATCTTGCCTTTGATACGCCCAAAAGTGTGGCACGGACAGCTGTTGGGGCAAAGCATGAATCTTGCTGATTATCATCTGATGATCTGAAATAATCTATAGCCTGCTTGGAGGCATTGATGGTATCGATACTTAATTAATTGGCTTGTTCATGGGGTCATTTGCATAGGAAAATTTTCAGAACAACCGACACAAAACATGCGCCCCATCAAATTCAAATAAAATACTAGCATACCCAGTCCCGATTTGATTTTGTTTATTTTCGAACAAAAAAATACAAAAAAGAAAAAAAGAAATGCCGGACGGCAGTTGTTTCTAAGCAAAACTCCTATAGAATGAGCATTCCACTTTAGTTTGGCGTTTTGAATGTTTATTTTGTTTCATTGTACTCGAACTTTGGCCGCCTTTTTCTCACATAGTAAGCACATTAAATTAATAATCCTCACCTATGTATATGAACTTGCAATTTGCTTATACAGCTGAATATCTTAATTAGCCAAGCGAAATTTCAGTTTTTTTCAACTTTGAATTTCGTGTGCTGCGGCTCGAATTCCAATATATAGATACAAATATGTACATATGTGCAAATACCACTTTGCATGAGGTCGAAAATCAGAGATATGTCCGACTATTTTTATTCAAAAATGCCACAATGAAAAATATCACTCATCAGTTTATTTTTAATATGAATATACCTTAGAAGATATACATTAGTTCTTCAATATTTTGACTTGGGCAGACGACTAAAAAACCAAATTCATTAAGTTTCATCAAGAACGCCCACTGGGCTTGTAATCGCGTATCAAACACCACGTCGTACATGCTGGGGAATGCAATCAATCAAATCGCGCTTTCAATTGGATAAATTTATTGAGACGCCTGTCAGCTGTTAGCAATTTGATGACTTTTGAGGGATGCCATTCATAAATTGCCGACTCCGACTGCATTGTCAACATGGCCAAAGACATTGACTGCATCAACAATAACAATAACAATAATAATAAACACAAACAGAACGTTTACATGCCGTTGGGGGTTGGCGTTGACAGGCAGGCAGGCAAACAGATACACAATAGCTTAATTGAAATGTCAGAGGCGTTACAGCCATAATTCAAGCGTTTTATCAAAAGCAATTAAAAATCGCACTGACAATGGCACAACAACAACGACAACAACAGCACAGGGGCAAGGCGAGAAGCAGACGAAGCAATGGCAACAACCGCAACATAAACAAAAACAAACACAAAAACAGCAAAACAAGAAGAAGAAGCAGAATCATGTTGTGTTTTTTTTGTGTTTCATATCGCTGGCATCTTAATTTTTTCTTCCTTACAAAAATGCAAAGCGTTTAACGGTTAACTGCAAACATGATGCCCAATATGTGTGTATGTATGTATATTTATTTTGTTTTGTTCTGCTCTGCCAAGGCTCGCGATACGTTTTGTTGTTTTGCTCTTTGCTTGCTTGTTTGTTTGCTTATCTTGTTTGCTCTGGCAACGCTGCAGCACATGGTTGCCAGACGACCAGACGGCCAGACGACCGGCCGGCAAAACGATCAATCGAGTGTCAAGCAAGGCAGCCCATGGAATTGCAGTCGTCATTTCTATTGCCCATTATTATGCAACTGGCAAGTGCTTTCCTGTTCAATTAAATGTAGCTTCACGTTTTTAAAAATGGCTTGCAATCTGCCATTTTCAATTCCGGGATTGCGTTGCCACATCCGCTTCGTGGGGCTTCTTCTTTGTGTCACATACCACAATACGTGGTCTTATACATTGCGATTTTGCGTCTTTGTGAATAACAACATATTATTCAGGTGCCTTTATTTAAATATACTCGCTGCTGCTACCGTGTCATTGGCATTGTGACAAGGATTGCGGTTCCAACGCGTTTTTAGTCGCGCATCGCGTTCAGTTTGCTTCGCTCCTCCTGCTCAATCGTTCAATATACAAACGCAACGTTCAAAAATACACAACTTATACTAAGGTACGGGCTTAATATTGTTTGGTGTTTCGGAAAATTTTTGGCATACCAAAAAGCATATTTTCGCTTTTATGTGTTTACACTTAGCCCAGTGATTAGTTTAGCTAATAGTCCTGTTATTATATATGTATATATTTTTTTTTAATGTGCAACCTGAGTGAACCACATCAAAAATAAACAATAAACGTTTCGTGCATTCCGTTTTAGCCAACGTGTTGCTGGGGCCAGCCCCCGTATTCACACCACGAAGGGCAATTAAGGCTCGTGTGCTTATTAACACATTTATGCATCTGAATTTGTATAAACACGCTTTTGAACCAAATTGCTTCTGGGCATGTGAACCATCAATAACTTGCAGTTTCTAACGGGCCATCTGTTCATTATATACCACCCACCGTTTTTCGAAAGAAATGCCTTTCAAGTGGCAACACTTTTTTCAATAGCACGACGAGAGACATTAATGTTTCAGCCTTAAAAAGTAAAGAGTTTTTGCATATCAAAGGAAATTTTTATATGCTTAATGAAATATGTTTTATATAGTATATTAATCAATCGGTAGACTGCAAAACATATAACTGTATTTTCTACAGAGCCAAAATTCAAATTTTTAAATATGCTGGCAATTAAATTGGCCAGGTGGTGGTCGGTCCACCATATAAGGCCAACGCCTCTGGCATCGACTTGCACTGTCCAAATAAACACGCACACTTTGTAAGCGTCCAAAAGCAAATAAATATTTGTAATTTATATGTTTTTGCACGACGTGGGCAATCCAACTGCAGATACACATGTATGTAAATAAACCGAACGTGCGAATGTGCGGCAATGGGGAATTTTAAATGCACTACACAGAGACCCAAAACAGAAATGTTGATAAATCATATTTGGATGTCTCAATGTAAAGACCAATCATTATTATTGATTACATAGTGGCGTGACTGAAAATGTTTAAGCCTAAAAGATCGTATAATTATATGGGATGGAACATAAAACCCTTTCAATATTTGTATGCAGCTGTAGATAATTGCACATAACGCATACGCCGCGTGTGACCATAAATTGATAAATTCGCCAGTCTTTGCGTGTGTTATTTCATGCCATTTGTGTGCCGAAAAGTGTGCCAAATAAATCAAAAAAGGCGGCCCATTAAACAAAGTATTAAATAAAACCTGAATAAATATACACACACACATACATTAACTGCACTACTTTTACGGGCATAAAATTACGAGATTGAGAAAAGTGCAGTTAAAAATGTTTACGACATCTTACAGACGAGTGGAAAAATCGTTTGAATTCGTAGGATCTAAGATCTAAGATTCTTGGCATTAGTCATGCATACACACACACTCAAACATAAACACCACACGCCATTGGTAATAATATTTTGATTTGTTTTATTATTATGCAAATTGAAATATCAAAGCTAAACATTTGTTGGCCGCCTGGCGTGTCTAATAGTCGAGTTTTTTGCTTGGTTTCTTTGTTTTTTATTTTTGCCATCTTCTATTTAGTTTATATTTTGCAAATTTTATGAAACGAAAGCTAAACAATGTTGATTATTTTATAGTTTTAAAACGATCGACATATACTCGTTAATTTCAAGGTTAAACACGCAATAATTAACTCGACGAAATTACTTTTGGGGGTCTACCTCCGGCTGCGCCATATGCGTCGACAGAATCCAAAGCAGCATTGATGATGCTACTTATGCTATAAACAACTGACATGTCTATGATGATGACGAGAGCCTGATGATATTATATGGCAAGCATATGGCAGACATGGCCATTGTCCATTCAGCCCATTCAGTTCAATCAGGCAGCTAGATAGCTAGCCAGCTAGTCGACGAGCGTTAAGCCAAATGGCATTAAAGTCAATTTTGTTGAATGCATTTTGTGTTTTTGTTGCCCATTTTCAATTAAGTTTTTGCCAAACGCATTTTTTTTCAAGGTTAATTGAATTGTGCTGCTGCCGCTGCTGATGGCTTTCAATTGTGTATTATAAATTGTGAAGTTATCAATGCACTTCAGTTCAATGCTGATTTCAATTTAGATACACAATGCCAAAGTTGCATGCAAATGCACAATTGGTTTTTCAAACCATTAGAAACATATTTATTCAGTTTAAATACAAAAACATACGAAATAGATCGATGCAGTCATTCTTAATTGGGAATTCTGTTTGTGGGGGGACTCACCCAAATGCTAATAATGACAGCATTTTCTGCATTTGGCTCGTGGCTCACTGTTTTTCCAGTGAACACATAAAATTTGTGCCTTCTGGACATGTTTTTATTATTTTGTTTTGGTTGATTAGCCGTATTTTTGTTTTGGTTTTGGCTTTCGCCACTGCTTCCCACGGTCTCCCAACTTTTTGCATTTGTTTGTCTGTTTTTGTGCTGTAAATCGGCAAAACATTTCGCAGGAAACGCTCAAATGCATATCCAAAAATATTTACACATACTTTTCGAACATTCGCGTGTGCGAGCTGATTCTCCTTTAAACGGTAATCCGGAATTTTGTTGTGTTTGAATATGTTTGTTTGTGCAAGCGTCTGTGCGTTTCACATACTATTTAATACCATTGCCTTGATTTGGGCGCCCTCAATCGAGTTTGCGAAATTGTTGCCAACGGTCACGCGTCGCAGGCATTAAGGCATACAGCACATGCCACTAAATTCAACAAGTTTATTTATTTATCACTCACATGCAATCGCTATAAATACAAAACGCGCCGGATTCTGTGTGAATAGTGTCTGCATTAGGAATATTTTTGGAAAAAGAACTACTGCAACTGTTGCACATAAGGTCTTAGCCCCATGGCTATAATTAAACGTGAGCTAATGGCCAGCAGAATGTGCTGAAATCTTAAACCGTCCGACAGACCAACCAAACCAACAATATTTTGATTTATCTGGCAATTTAATAATGTGTGAATATCCAAAAATGTAGCTGTTAATTTGCTAATTTGTTAATGTTGTTGTTGTTGTGGTTTGTTGGTTTGTTTGGCGCATGCGGAGCTGCAAATTATATACTATTGTCACATTGCGTATACGGCACGTTTTCGTAGCAACAAAATGTGTTGCAGGTCGACAGCTTTGCAAT
Source organism: Scaptomyza pallida (assembly GCA_018152965.1). Classification (NCBI taxonomy): domain Eukaryota; kingdom Metazoa; phylum Arthropoda; class Insecta; order Diptera; family Drosophilidae; genus Scaptomyza; species Scaptomyza pallida. The sequence continues at coordinate 8,138,426 of JAECXP010000004.1, read as the reverse complement.
TAAGTCATTAAATACAAATTAAGCGCAACAATTGCTGTGCCGCACACATACACACATCCAAAACACCACACACAAGCCGTATAATTAAGCGAACATATTGCGCATACGCCGCGTGGTGCGAGAGAAGTTTCAATTGCTTGTCGCTGGGCGTTTCACTTAGCACCCAAACAGCACCTCAACCAATTAGCCAGCGTCAAAGTATGCGGCTTACAGCACACCAGCAACAAATGCGTATCGGCTCAAGCTTCAGCTATCGACTGTCAGTTAATGGCTAATGGTGAAGCTGCGACCTTCATGCTGCTTGAGGGAACAGACTGTTCGGCGGCTGCGTCGTCGTCGTCGTTGTTGTCGTCGTCTGCGCAGACAGAGTGTCGGCCAAAAATGTAGCCATTGGCATAAATTATAGCATTCGGGCAAATACATATCGACTGACACACAAATCGCTTGTTTCTTGTGGTCAAGTGTAAACTGGTTTTCGCATGTTACTTCAAATGTTTTGTTGTTTTTGTTTTGTTAGTTTCTTATGCTGCCGCCTCATTGATTTGGTCAATTAGTCAGAGGCTAGGAACCACTTTGACTTAACAATAAAACAAATGAATTATGCTCATATTAAGTGGAAATGAAACAGACCAACATATGTACATATATAAAATCGCACACACACGGCAATCACTCGTCGCTGATAAAAGCAGAATGCGGCACGCATTGCATTTACATATTTATGAGGTTGAAACAAGTTAATAAGCAGCTTCCCCTAACGCATGCATAACTAACGGCGCTGAGGTAAACACACATCACATCAGAATGGCTCTTTAATTAAATACATAAAGAGCCAAAAAAATGATTTGCATTGCAAATCGCAAACTGCCATTTAAGCATTGCTACAAATTTATGATAAGCCTCACACCACACAAGATATAAATACAGATACGGAGCAGGTCGTGTGTTAACTAAGTGTGTTTAAAGTCGATATTTGGGTTTCAGCAGAAGTTGTTCAAGAACTGAATTCTGAGAAAGCTGTTCGACCCGACATTGACACTGATAACCCTGACTGTCTTTGCCCACTGTTTATACATATATACAAACAGATAGAGGCGTTGATTAATGTTCTGACCTCATGGCAAACATTTGTTCAAGGAATATTGATCTAAGAAATACTATATACACATATATGAACGTGTATAGTATTAAGAACAAACATATAATATGAAATTAAGCACGTTACAACGCTGCAAAATCTTTTATATACAATTTCAGTATTCTATATTTATAATGAAAGCACTTTTAGTTGCAATCGGTAGCTTCACGTAGCAAAATGTATATTTCGTGTTCAGTTTGAGATTTGGTAATAATTCTACAAAATATTTGATTGGATTAAATCATTTTCAGAAAATTTCTTTAAGTTGTATTCTTTCTTTAAAGATTTAATTAATGTTTTTGTTAATATTTTAAACAAACATATATTCGGTTATGATTACGTTACGGATAGCCCCAAAAAGTATGCAAGTAATAATTGGATATAAATGAGATAAATAAAATAAAAATGTACTTCTATCGCTGAGTAAAACAAAATGTGGTTTATGATGTGACTGATCGATTAAAAATCATTTTAATGGTTCATCAAATTGATCCATTTTCAATAATAATTAAAACAAACATAAAAGGCCAATAGCGTTACGAAAATTGAGTGCCATCAAATCGAAGGTTTTCACAACCATTAAAAGCTACTTAAAGTCTCGAATTTGTGTGTGTGCTTTTTTTTTTTTGTGGGGATCACAGCGGAAATGCGAGCACACGCTACGCCTTGGCATCCAGTTTGAATGTCATGGATTTATCAATGTCAGAAAACACGTTCGATGTGACAATTTGGTGGCATAACCAATGCGCCGTCGGTCACCAGAGTTCACAGAAGAGAGCTGGCATCAAATTATGTAAAATTTGGCAACTAATTTAGCTTTGGATGAATTTCAATTAATTTTTTTTTGGCACCGCAATGAATACCACATTGATAATGATACGCTCGATGCACAAGAAATGCTACTCATAGACAAATTAACAAACTAAAAGGCATATAAATTGTTCGCTCGCGGGGGCACTCAACTATTTCATCTTTTCTGTATCTCTTTTGGGGCTATTATGTTTCTTCTTCTCTCTTTTTTTTTTTTTTTGTTGGCAAGCAAACACAAATTGCCGTTGGCACACTTTACACCTCTGCGCTTAAGACAATAAAAGAAATACAAATGTGCGAAATGTTTTTGCTCGCAATGCGAGGAAGTGTTTTCAACAGCTCGAGAGATCCACAAATAGAGGGTCGGTGTGGTGTGGTTTGCGTGCAGCCAAAGGCCAACGGGTCTATGGGGTCTGTGAGTGGTCACTCACAGGTGGCCAAAGTAGCCGTAGTCAACCCGACGCGTCACTTGATCAATTGCAACAATTCTTTCAAAGAGTTAATAACTCAAATCAGTTAGCTGCCATGTTTACATTTGATGGGTCAATGGAACGCACGTGCATTGAGGGTGTGAGAGATTGTAACGCTTTCAAGTTTATTTACATGTAATTTTGTTTCTTTTGCTTTGCAGCTCGTACTGAAGAAGACCTGCGAATGGTGGTTCTACAAGAATAAGTCCATACAAAACATGTCTGCTCACCTGCGCCAACACGTTTGCCTATTGATTAGTGTGGTCATACTGCTACTGATCGGCTTGGGCATATTCCTGATTAGCAGTAGGCCCAGCAATAGCATAAGTAATAATAAACAGCATCGATTTTATGATGTAACGGTGCCCAAACAGTTCTTTAACGATACGATTGTGGTCGATTGGAGCGATGAAAGCGATATTAAAAGCGATTCCGATTTCGGTGACATCAAGGACATAGGAGATGATAATCTCAGTGCCTTTGTAACACCCACCAAAATACACAACTTTACTCTCAATGCCGAAGATTTGCTATACGAATCAAAGCGGCACAGCGATAGCAATAGCAGTCAGAGGGGTAAGTGCGAATTCACAAAAAACCCTTTACTCTAACCATAAACAACGATTTGACTTGTTGCAGATGCGACCTCTGCGTTTAGCATGACGGGCACATTCCGCACCAAATCTAGTCAGATTTGGGATCCACATCCGGAGTACATGCTGCCAATATTTGGCCAACAGCTGCATCTCATACTACATCAGGATACATCATTCATACCATCAAACACATTTCGAGTCATACGCATACTCAACAATCGCACCGAAGAGTCCGATGATGAGGAACACCATTTGGGCTGCTACTATAAAGGTTACGTCGAAGGTGACAATCAATCGGCTGTGGCCGTCTCCCTCTGCAGCGGCATGGTAAGGCTAATAGCAAATCAAACAGGTGGAGAGATCAGTTAATCTGGCTGAGACCTGACCTTCACAAAAAATGCCATTAGCAATGAATTTACATTTTGCAAATTATGCTTATCAATTTATCGCCGAATATGACTACTAATCAGCTTGTGTGTGTGCAACTGTTGCCCTGCCCCTCCGACTATTCCACAGACTGGTTATATCAAAACTGGTTTCGGCACCATGCTCATACAGCCGGTCAACCAGACGGACAGCGACGAGATCTTGCATCGTGTCTGGCGGCACTCGCAACGCAATCCCAGACAGGCTGTCTCCGATTTGGAACTGGTGATGGAGGCGCTCGAGCTGACGGAAAGTGCGCCACAGCATTTAACGCGACGAAAGCGACACTTTCTGAATCTGGGCAACCAGGTGTACACGCTGGAGGTGCTCATTGCTGTCGATGCCACCATGATGGAGTTCCACAAGAACGATCTCACTTCCTACATTCTTATACTTTTTTCGATTGTGTCGAACATCTTTGCGGATGCCAGCATTGGCAACTCCATACACATATCGCTGGTCAATGTGCTGAAGTTACGGGATGGCAGCCCCAATGATCGCTCCAACAATCGACGTGGTGGCAACACATCCGAGAAACTGAAACAATTCTGTTCGTTCCTTACCAAGGGTGGCTATCACTATGATACGGCAATGTTAATAACACGGTTAGTTTTTGAATATCAGCATGAGTTGGATTGTTTTATTAAAGATTTCATTCCACAGCGATCAGATTTGTGGCAATGAGCGCGAAGAACGTTGCAGCACCTTGGGTTTGGCTGAGTTGGGCACCGTTTGCAAGGCTCGCTCCTGCTCCATTGTGCAGGATAATGGTTTACCAGCCGCCTTTACGATAGCGCACGAACTGGGACACATGTAAGATGCATGAATTTCACTTTAAAGCATTGTTCTCATCCAGTTTTGGTTTAGTTTGAACATGCCGCATGATGACGACGATCGATGCAAGCATCATAACACGAAGCCGGGCAACAATCGGACGCTGCACATAATGTCTAGTGTTATGGGAGATCATATGCATCCCTGGTCATGGTCCAAGTGCTCCCAGCACTATGTCTCTGAGTTTCTCGAGTGAGTTAGCTGGCAATTAAAACTTTAGATAAATCCTAAGCCTGCCCAATATTCTTTCTAGAAAAACAGACAAGTCCTGCCTGGAGAACACGCCCTCTTCGTACATACCCAACTTGAATACAAAACTGCCTGGCGAGATTTACTCACTGGACCATCAGTGTCAGTTGATTCATGGTAATCAGAGCACGCACTGTTCCGTTGAGACCGATTGCCGAAGGCTCTTTTGTAATGCCAATACGCATCGCAATGAGCTGTGCCGCTCCAGCAATCTGCCCTGGGCGGATGGTACGCCGTGCAACAACAATAGGTCCTGGTGTCAAAAGGGCATATGCGTGCCACGGTCGGGCAAACTCGCCCCAGATGGTGCAAGGTGGTTGGAGTCCTTGGACTGCATTTACGCCCTGCAGCCTCACTTGCGGCGGCGGTGTGCAGGAATCGCGCCGAGAGTGCAACTCACCGTTGCCCGAAAACGGTGGCAAGTACTGTAAGGGCAGTCGCAAGAAGTATCGATCGTGCAACACACACGCCTGCCCCGCAGGCACCGTGGATCCACGGGAGCAGCAATGCTATGATATGAATGGCAGAAACTTCAAGATACCGGGCATCAGTACAGCCGCCAAATGGATACCCAAATATGGATGTGAGTATATATATGGTGAGGTGTATAGTGTTACTGATTAACTAATGGCATTGGTAATACAGTGAACACACACGTGACGGACAAGTGCAAGTTGTATTGCCGCTTGGAGGACGATAGCGCTTACTTTCTGCTGCAGGATATGGTCAAAGATGGCACTAGCTGCACCGTCGACAGCTTTGACAAGTGCGTCAATGGCATCTGTCGCCCAGCTGGCTGCGACAACGAACTCAACTCTATTGCCAAATTAGGTATTTACCCATACAAAAATATCCAAAAAATTGCAAGTTCATTCAATTGTGCTTTTATAGATAAATGCGGCGTGTGCGAGGGGCGCAACGATACGTGCGAGGAATACACCGGAAACGTGTACGTCTCTGATTTGCTTAAGCAAAAGAAACCCTCACTGAGCCTCTACTACGTCACGACAATACCAAAAGGTGTGTATGCCCAAAATTTGTTAGTTGCCAACTGCCAAAAAACAAACGAAAAATCAACTACAAAAATACATTTCTATAATTACATTTTGGCTAATGATTTGATGAATGAATGCTAATGGTAAATGTTTATACGTTGCGGGACTTAATGTGCTATTAAATAGTTTTAACGACTTCGATGCCCAATTGAGTCATCTTAGTAAATATATATTTATATATGATACATGATGTGTGCTGTGCTGCTCACCTTGTTTGTTGAAACACGTGTCTCATGGCGTGTCGAGTGATCAGCTGTCAAGACATCAGCTTAATGCATTTCCAATACAAATGCATCTAGGCGCCTCACGTATTTATTGATTGTGCCGGACGATTCGCTAATCAACCGGCTGGCCATTGGCGCCGAAACACAGCCGTCAAAGGTCGTCACCGACTTAAAATGCATACTCTTGCAAATATTCATATCACCAGTGCACTGGCGCCTATTGGCAATATTTTTATACACAAACAACAGCACACTTTTGAATAAATTTGATTGCTATAATTAGTAACTAAGGCACTTGCACATTGGAATACCAAACATGAATGAAACAATTTAAAAATGCAAGAAAATTGATTAGTCATTAGATCTGTGGCGACCAGCGTGCAGCTGTTGTGGGCGTGATCGATAAGAAGAGTGTATCTCAAAACTATTGTTTGCTTACACTCGATATTAGAGCTTTTACATCTTGAAGTTTCAGTAAGAAGAAGAGACTTGATACATAAAATTTAGCACATCGACAGAGAACAAGCTTAATCAATATATTTGTTATTTATAATTATGGACTTAATAAATCTAGATATAGATAAAAACCTTAAAGTTTGTCCATAGATCTTAACTTAATCTTCAGGGCTGCATAAATGATTTTTATCTGTTACCACAAGTTTGCCAGATTCGTGATTTTAAAAGTCAATGACGATATCGATAGTAAACTCGCTGAAGTTTAAACGCTACATAAGATTTTCTTCCTTTTTGTATTTATGCAGGTGCCTCCAACATACTTATCACACAGCCGGGCTATCCTGATCAAAACTATATTGTCCTAAGCGATGATAGACATGTTGCTCTTATCAACAGCGACAAGGTAGTAACACCGTATCCCAAGAAGTATTCTTATGCGGGCGTAACTGTCGATTACAATGGCTCGAATAGCACAATTGAGCGTGTAAACACCACAGCCTCATGGAAGCTGACACGTGATCTAATCGTTGAGGTAAAAACACAAGAAACTATAATTATTTGAGATGCTTGTTTAACTTTATTTATTCGATTCAAAAGATCATATCGATTGACCTGAGTGCTGCCAAGAATCAGGATACTGTTTTAATCACGTATACGTACACCATGGACAAGCCGAGCATTCCGGAAACACAGGTGGAGATCTATCGCTGGCAAATGCAAACGTGGAGCAGCTGTGACTCACTTTGCCAGGGCACAATGCATCGCCAGGCGACCTGCATCAGCACAACCCAAGGACTCAAGGTGGCGGCACAGTTTTGCGATGAATCGGCAATGCCAAAGCCGGAGTATCGCAGCTGCAATACGGATTGCATGCTAACGTAAGTTGACAAAGAGGAAAGTTTTATGATAGAGATTAAATATGCATTTTTGAATCCTCTTCAGCTTGAACACGACTAGCATTTCGGAATGCTCAGCCGCTTGTGGAGAGCTGGGCACGCGGGAGAAAACCTTCAATTGCATACAGACATTCACCGATATTCAGCGTTCGAATATCGTTGATATGTCCTACTGCCAGCTTAAGTTTGAGATTGTACGCCACGAGCAATGCCGAGAGGGTTGCTGGGATTATACGGACTGGTCCACGGTATGTAATTCGTAAGGCATCCCTTAATCAAAAAACCCTGACACCATCTTTTTCTATAGTGCACCAAGACTTGTGGCACGGGAACCCAAGTACGAGAGGTGCGCTGCTATCTAAATCACACACCCGTCTCCAATGAGCTTTGTAATCCACGAACCAAGGACGAGCTTAAAGATCTGCTACGCACTTGTAACATGGAGCCATGCCGATATTATCCAGAAATAACGGTAATAACATACAACATATCGAATAAGTATCGTTTACTTATCCAGTTGATCTTTAGATAAATCAACGCTCTGTTAATCACTGGCATACGGGAGATTGGGGTGAATGCAGTGACTGGTGCAAACTTAATCGAACTGTAACCTGTGAAGATCCATACGGCAATAACTGTCCACTTGATAAGCAACCCAAGGCAGTGCGCAACTGCTGTCACATCAAGTACATAAGCGAGTGGGAGCAGGTAAGACAAATGACCTAATACTAAAGAGGCTATCGATGCAAACAACTAACAACTATTTTATATTGCTTTTAGTGCTCTGTGGAATGTGGTACGGGCATAAGACGCAGGGTACAGCGATGCGCTCGCGTCTCCACGCCTAAGGTACCGGGAACACCCAAACACAAGGAATACGTTAGCGATTCATACTGCAAGGCCTTAAGGGTGCGCAAACCAGTGCTGCGAAAGACCACCAAAGTGTGCAATATCAAATGCCAGTGGGAAGCCTCAGAATGGACACGCTGCTCCAGGGACTGTACCGAGGACTACCAGACCAGGTACGTTCACTGCGAGGCAAAGCGAGGCGTCAGCTCGGCTAGCGTCAACGATCGTTATTGCGATGCACAGAAGAGGCCACGGCGACGACAAATCTGCAGCAACTGTCTTAAACAGCAGTACAAAGTGATATCTCCCGTAAGTAAAGCCCTTATAGCTCTTGAGTCTATGATCTACAGTTAAAAACTTATGTTAACAGTGTAACTGTGCCGGCTATGAGAAGCGTCGCATCCTGTACTTTGACTCACATGGGCGGAAGGTTCCGTACAAGCCAAAGCTAGATTACAACAAGTGTACGCCACCACCAGGCTGCAGGCGTAGAAGTGTGAGCAGTAACCACAGCATCAGCAGGATCAGTGAGAGTCGAGGGGCACAGACCTGTGCCGATCTGCAGCGCATGTATCGAGTGTACAAGGATGGGGAGTACACGCTGCCGGTGCGGGGACGTCCAATGCGTATCTATTGCCATCAGATGAATAGTCGGACGCCGCGAGAGTACATCAGTGTGGAGCCACAGGAGAACTACTCCATTTACTATGAGTACAAGACTCGGCTCATTGACCACTGTCCGCCAACATCACGGGCACATGAGTATGCCAACGATCAGAACTCAGGACGTACGCATTTTAGTAAACTGCGTCTGAACATAAGCGATCTGCGGATCATTGAGAATGATTTCGAGTTTGCCGAGTCGAGGGGACGACGGCAGGCGCTGGGTTCAGCGGGTGATTGCTATAACCGCAACATGAACTGTCCGCAGGGTGACTTCTCAATCAATCTGGATCGAACGGGGTTTGCCATGCGCCCGACAACCGAATGGAATACTTCCGGCAGTCGGGCGGTCATGCAGCGTGTAACTGGGGTATGTAATCAAATCAATTTTTATCGTTTGTAAGCTTATACCAAAATGTATCTTGCAGTTCGACACACTGTCAACGTCGCGGCGAGCGTTTTGCGGTGGCTTTTGCGGAAGCTGTGCGATATCGCCGACATCAGGACTCTATGTGGACGTGGTGTGATAAGTTCAGTCTGGTGCCCATTCCGAATGGCCTTGATGAATCCTTGGTGCTATTATTTTGCGCAGCGATTTCCCTATCGCTTGACTCTTGTGCATTTAAACAGTTTTGCTTACCAACACTGCCAATTTCAGAAGATTGATGCCATATCCAGGAGATCGTTCAATTTGAGCGTCGGAAGGTGCACACGGGTCAAATGCACAAAATATACAAATTTAATAGTATTACAACGATTTACACTTATACATACACACGCTAGAGGAATTCTCAAATTATGGAGGTTTTTAGTGGGTGCAAGTCCCACACTTCGGCTGTTAGAGCTTTTCCTCGTTAAAAAAAAAAAAAAAATCCTTATATCCACCCCATAATATAAACAATCAATAGCAAGTACAGGCAATGTATAGTTAGCTAGAAAAATGTCTGACGATCATTAGGGTTAACCACAAGCAAAGTATTTTTTCGAAACACTTTGGCAGATAGTTTCGAGCCCAGGGAAATAAACTGCCAACAACAAACTGCACAAATAAGGATTTTTTTTTTTGTTCAAAAAAAGTTTAAAGCATATTTCATCGCCATTCATAGTTTGTAAGATGTGTAAATATCGATTTACATGTAACATAAGTTGTTAGGCTACAAACATAACTTTGTCGAGTACAGATCTGTCAGTATATTGGCTGGCCTAGAAAACAAGTCAGTTAGTTTAGGGAGCTTGTTAATCGTACTAACTAACAAGCACACATTTTAACTTAATTTAATGATAAACATTCAAGATCTGTCTATGAAACAGTAAATGTTTTTGAATATTCTATGTGTATGTATATGTATATGTCGACACTCATACTATTTACTAAACTAAGTGCAATGCCGGTTTATACAATATTTGTATACCTAATTTTATTTAAATTAAGCCAATTTTATATATAAAGTACAAGTATGTATGATCGTTAACTAAAACAAGAATACTCATATTTAAGTGAATCTCCACCAATCCCAAAAAAAGCCAAAACAAATCCCAACTAATAATGCTGAAACAGAGAATATATATACCTTCATATAAACTATTATTTACATTAACAACAACAAAGAAAACCACTGCCAATCTATTCATTTCATGCCCACATACAATTCAATCAAAGCCCTCGACACCAAAGTCGTGTTCTCTATAATATACTAGATAATACAACATTCATAATTATTTACAAAAATCATACATACTACAAGTAAGTTAACTGTTCTATTCTCGCTGACACTTATTAAATGTTAACGTATTTTTTGGTATTATACATTAATAAATTATTATAAGCATTTCCACAAAATCATATACAAACTAAAAAGAAAACTATTGTTAAACCGTAAATGATATTCTAAAGTTGTTAACAGTAAAGAAAATACGTAATAGAAAAAAAAAAGTGTCTTTATTGAAAATGTTTTGATATATATATTTTTAATGGAAGATATATTTGGCTTTTATTTCACTGACTACGATTAAAAGCGTTCATATAGTACAGTTTAGATAAGTTTATAAAATATTTACACTCAAACGAATTTCACACAGAGTTCTTGACCGTGAAAGTCGGCAGTGTCTGATTTGGTATTGGTAACATTTGAAAGAGTGAGGCTTAAAGAGTGATTAATCTCTTATGGATAGTATGTGATTTAAATGATAGATTGTGCATTAGATTGTTGATGTTATCCGCTTCTTCTGTTTTGCTGATTTGGCTTAATGTGAAGCGCGCTGGCGTTGGTGAAAAGCTCGCCGATGTTGTTGTTGTATTGATTTCTGGTTGGTGTCTTTGCTAAGGCTGTGGTTGTTGTCTTTGTGGATCTTTCGCGACTTGGGAAAGATTTAAAAGCACTTGCGGTGCACAATGCCGGGACCGGATTCATCGTACTCCTGCTTGGAGATCCACATCTGCTGGAAGGTGGACAGAGATGCCAAGATGGAACCACCGATCCAGACGGAGTACTTTCTCTCAGGTGGCGCAATGATCTTGATCTTAATGGTCGATGGGGCCAGGGCAGTGATTTCCTTTTGCATACGATCAGCAATACCTATAATACAAACGATATTGTTAAAATGTGATCTAAACTTAAGATATGGAGTTGTTTACCTGGGTACATGGTGGTACCACCGGACAGCACAGAGTTAGCATACAGATCCTTACGGATATCAACATCGCACTTCATGATCGAGTTGTAGACAGTCTCGTGAATGCCAGACGACTCCATGCCCAAGAACGAGGGCTGGAACAGAGCCTCGGGGCAACGGAAACGCTCATTGCCAATGGTAATGACCTGACCATCAGGCAACTCGTACGACTTCTCCAGAGAGGTGGAGGCGGCAGCAGTTGCCATTTCCTGCTCAAAGTCCAGAGCAACATAGCACAGCTTCTCCTTAATGTCACGCACGATCTCACGCTCAGCGGTGGTGGTGAAAGAGTAGCCACGCTCAGTGAGGATCTTCATCAGATAATCGGTCAAGTCGCGACCAGCCAAGTCCAGACGCAGGATGGCATGGGGCAGAGCGAAACCCTCATAGATGGGCACAGTGTGGGAGACACCATCACCAGAGTCCAACACAATACCAGTGGTACGACCCGAAGCGTATAGAGAGAGCACAGCCTGAATGGCAACGTACATCGCTGGCGAGTTGAACGTCTCAAACATGATTTGGGTCATCTTCTCGCGATTGGCCTTTGGGTTAAGGGGGGGCCTCTGTCAATAATACTGGATGCTCCTCGGGGGCCACACGCAACTCATTGTAGAAGGTATGATGCCAGATCTTCTCCATATCATCCCAGTTGGTGATAATACCATGCTCGATGGGATATTTGAGCGTTAGGATACCACGTTTGCTCTGAGCCTCATCACCGACATACGAATCCTTTTGACCCATACCCACCATCACACCCTGGTGGCGTGGACGACCCACAATTGAGGGGAACACAGCACGTGGAGCATCATCACCAGCAAAGCCGGCCTTGCACATGCCCGAACCATTGTCGATAACTAATGCACCCGCATCATCGTCACACATTTTGACAGTTGTTTATCTGGAATGATGAAAGGGAATTTTGTGTTGAAAGTGTTTTTTTTTTGGGGCTAAAGCTAATGCCATTATCTGATTGAATTGATTGAGAACGTTTAAGTATAAAACTTGAGTAAAATCAATTGAAAATAATATTCTGATTTTGATACTATTTTTAAAATTTAATTTGAGGTTATGTTTGAAAAGGTTAAATTTTTCAATATTTAAAAAAAAAATTCACTTTAAACACAAGTTCTCGTATTGTAAGTTCAACCAAAATTTAAAACCAATCACATAATCCATTTATGAGATAGAAGAATTTCGTTTTCATATATAATCCCTTGTTCCTTTGTGAATTGTATGATCAAGATATATACACACGCGTACACACACACCTTTTAGGCCAACGAAAAGGAAGAAAATGAAAATCGCACGTTTGATTCTTGTCGGCTCCTAGACTCAACAACAAATGGCACGCGGATCGCCAAGTGCCGTCTTTATATCGATGGCTCTCCGCAGCAGGGGAATGTTCAAATTGAGTTAAGAACTCAATTAGTTTGGCAGAGACTGAGAAACTGAGTAGAGGCGAATGTAGTGCCACGCATTCAATTCGAATCGATCCATATAAGCCGTTTTCCTAATTGTCGAGCAAACAATCTCAAAAATGTTCAGGTATAGACGACAACTGAGAGCGCTTCACATGCAATAAAAAAGAAGAATTTGTTGATAAGAAAGGGGAATTCTTAGAGTTGAAAACAAATCAATTAAATTTTGAGTAACAGGTAGAACGACTCCACAACTGTTGACTTTCTCTTTCATGTGGAGATCACTTTCATGTAGGGTATACACAATGAGAGAGCGAGAAAATACTTGAGAGCTGTGTTGCACGGTGCAGTACCGGGCAATTAGTATGCAGACTATCTTAATGACTGATAAGCAAATATGTGTGACGGGGAGAGCATAATAGACGATTGGCCGATGTCACACGTAATCGTGCCCACTGCCCGTCGCCTCGGCTAACACCCCACAACTATACTCCACCTCGTTGCCAATTCAGAAAATAGAAACGAACCTTAGAAGGACTGACAGATGCCCCAAGACAATTGGCAGCCCATGGACCCTGAGCATACAGTTAGACAAAGCAAGCAACAAAATGTGTGTGTGTGTAAGAGGAGTACAGCATTATAGCCAGGGACGCAGGCACGCAGCATCGAGCAGGCGGCAACGGCACTAAAGGCAAACCTAAAATAGATGTCGCCGTAGTACAGCGACACCTATAAATCAACATCAAGGTTGTTATCCGCGAGCATCTCGAGGAAGCATCGACCATCCCCACCTCTACGGTCGCCGCTGCACTCGTGAAGTTGCGAAAATTGCCGTGCCGCACACATTTTTCACGCTAATTCATTGCAATTTACAGCTTACCAAAATCAGACACGGCGTTGAGAGATGCAATTGAGCGAAAAGTGTTTGTTTTTTTTTTATTGGGTTCTGCAATTCTCTTGGTATTTTGAATATTCATTGTTTTATTTTTGTTATCTATTGGTTCATGCATTTTGAATTTATCCTTTTAAGTCGATTTTGTGCTTTGTTTTTTCTTTTTTGTTTTGTTTGGCAAGTTATATTTAAATTTTTCACGCTGTAAGTATTAATAGCTGACAATTAACTAAAAATAATCAATTACTCGGAAGTGATTAAATAAAAATTCAACTTATCGATCGGTCAATTGTTTTTTATGCGTCCAAAGTGTTTTTGTATTTAAATGTGATCAGTTAATGCTCTTTCTTAAAACCAAACTCTTACTTAATTTCAACACTCTATATTTGTTCCATATAATATGATTTCAATCAATAAACATTCACTTAAACTTAAAATAGCTTCCATAATATTATCTCGAGAAAAAATGCGCATACTCAATTTTGATTAATAAATTTATAAAAAATTTATTTTTTATTTATAGTTGTATAAGTGTTCGTGTTAATTTCAAATAATGTTATAATAAATAATTTAACATTTGTATTTGCCTGTTGAGTATCCTGAATAACTTCTTTTTTTCTATTTATTTATTAAGGAATACGGGGAGATCAGTGACCCCTTTGTGTCCTTAGTCTCTTTTAATTCAGCCTCGTCGGGCGCACCGGCTAACTATCGTTAGCTTTATCAGGCTTTAACATATAACATAGACAATAACGATACAATAAATAACAATCACAATAATAACAGTCACAGATAAGAAGATCTGTATAGAATTCAGTTCCTTCGGACCCTCCTCAATGTGGAACGGAAAACGAGGTCTTTCGGATGCCTTCTGTTGAGCCTTCTTGGTGGGCGAGATGTATTAAGGGCACTTGCCAGCTGATTTCTTTGACGCTCTAATCTTTCATGATACCGGTTTGAGTGGTGGTTAATCTCATTAAAAACTGTAGGAAGCTTAGGTCCCTGTGCAGGGTCGTGTTCCGCACAAACCATTCGCAGCCGGTTATAGTCCTCATTGTCCTATTTTGCTCGACTTGAATTTTCTTAATAGGCTATCACACGCAAGGCCCCAAATTTTGCATCCGTACCTCCAAATGGGTGCTATAATCTATTTGTAGATGTCACCATGTAGTTCAGACGGACATACATACATACAAACAACACAAAAAATAGGTAAAATTACAACCAACAATTACGAAAAAGCGACTTAAAGTTGGACAAAATCGGACGGAATTTAGACGGACATACTTTCTTTTTTTTTTTTTTTTATTTTAATTTAGAAGGAATCGTTCAGTAACTTCTGAACTTAACCTAATGGGTGTGTAACATTACTATGAAAACAAAGGTTTCTTAATTACAAAGGTTTCTTAATTAAAGACGGACATACAACCACCACATGGGAAGGAGAAAGAAGAATAACCCTTAAATTACAACAACCACAAGGAAGGAGAAAGAAGAAGAAATTACAAATTAAACAACCACCACATAACTATTTTCTTATATTAATTTCAAGTCATGCCCAAAAGTATGCATTACATTTTGTTTAGTAACAGTATGCAAAACAAAAAACTTTTAGATCACATTAAAAGTTTAGATCAGTTCGTCGTTTAATGGACACAACCGTTTTACAGAAAAACCCTGTGCTAGCAGTTTTAAACTGGGCTGATAAAAATCGATTAAACTTTTATTGAAATTTCATTAAATACGTGTGAATAATCAATAATACAAAACACAATATACAATTTAATACTTATGGATGGTATTTGACCAAAAATAAGACTGCTTTCTGTAAAGCAGAATTATATGAGATGCAAGAAATCCTAAATGATCTGTTTCAATCTCAAAATGCATCTGGCATTTATGCAGCATGAACTCCAATTCAAAGATCTTAAGTGCAATCGTAAACAGCTTATAGTATATTTTATTCTCATAAGAAATGTTTAATTTCGAAAGAATATAAATACATAATAATATTTCCTTACACAATTTGAAATTTTGGTGAAATTGGGGCCTCAAACAAATGAGGCATAATGCAAGATTCGTAAGGCACAAGAGAATATTTGGACAGCAGCAGGGCACCAACAAAACAATAAAGCAGTCAGCCAACAAACAAAGCGAAAGCTAAAGCGAAACAAACGTGCGCCAGACCCAAACGAAAGACTTAAGCCACGAACCTGCACTGCGATACTGGAACTGGGAGCTGAGCAGAAGTAGAATGAGCCAGCGTCACGACAAAAACAACAACCAAAAACAACAACAGCCAAAACTAAAAACCAAATCAAGTTTGTGACAAGCAGCAGCGTCGACGCCAGCAGCGAGGCGGCAGCGCTTGAAAAAGAAAGTGCAAGTGGACGCGGATGCTTAAGTATTCCAACAGCGTGCGTGTGTCTACGGTGTGTGTGTGTGTGTTTTTTGATTCTTCTTATTTGAGCTGCTTGTTGGGTTTTTGGTTTTTGGTGTCTGACGCTGCTGCTGCTGTTGCGGCAGTCGAGACCAAAGCCAAGTTCGAGAGCGCGTTGGCGATGACGACGACGACGACGATGATGAAGACGAAAACGAAGGCAAAGACAACAACGCGCTGAGGTGAGGAGCAAGCGGTGGTGGTGGCAAGCGAAGTTGACCTACTTCCACGCTCTTACAATCAGAATGTTTTATGTTTCGATTTTATTATTTTATTTTGTGTAGTGTTCGTTTCGTGTATCTTTTTTCGATTTGAGCTGGCCAGCTACAGACGTTGATCAAGCTGCCCATCTATGTGTGTGTATGTTCGTGTGTGAGTGTGTGTGTGTATTGGTGTGAAGTTACTTTTTCTTTTCTTGCGTTTTGGCTGCTCTCAATTGTTCACGCTGTTTGGTAGGCCTATGAAAGATACGCGCATCTACACAAGAATAATTTCATGACATGACTTTCCAAAAGAAATGGTTTTTTGTTTGTATGAGTACTTACTTCATATATGTATGTAGAATTTCACTCGCACAAACACACATATATTTGGTATATTTACTTTTTTTTTATGTATCGTGTGTCAATTACTTTCGAATATTGGTATATTCTTGACGCCTTTGCAAGAAGCTTTAACTGTCAAACAGTGCATGATGAATTGTTAAGCCTGCTCATTTATGCATAACGAATCGGCGGCTTAGCTTAGAACTGTTACAAAAGCTGCAACACTGTGGCATAGATGAAAAACTCCACTCATATCTTTAACTTAACCCAAAACCACATTGAATTTGGTCCCACTGTGCGTCAGCTGCTGTTGCATGACATAAACTTTCGATTGTCTGACGACTCCGTTCGTCACATAACTGTTACTCCGTCATATTCACATCTTCTCGTTCTGTTTCGTTCTGTTTCGGAGTAAGCATCACATCAATTTTAGCTTTTGGGGCTACAAGCCAAAATGGGTAATTGGGTCAAGACGCGAGCGCTCTGGGAAAAGCTTTCAAATTCATTTCACTTAAATTCTTTATGGCTTAATGTTTCCTTAGTTGAAGTCATTCTTTTTTTTTAGTCATTCGCATCTGCTGGTGCTGGTGGGCTGTGGTTTTCAGTTCTTTACGTGAGTTTATGAAATCTGAAATCTGATTTCATTGAATTTACAACTTTCATGGCTTATTTCTTACATTCGTCTGGGCCTTTTGGGGTACCTGGCTTAATGCGCTTTAACATTGTTTGGTTTGTGGTTTTGTGTGTGTGTTGGTTCTTACCCATTTCTCTTTGTTCGTTTCTTTCCTTGCGCTGCTGGTTAATAATTTTATGTTAATTATTAAAAAGTGAAAATACGTTTTATACTTACGATTGTGTGGCTCTCGAATTTCATTCCAAGTCTTGTGGTTCTGACACTCGTTTATATAACGAAAGAAACTGCTGTGCGAAATGAAAACTTTTTATTTTTGGGCCAATTGAGACCGAATTGTTTATTACTGAACGTAAATAAGTTTTATACACAATTCTTAAGTTAAAACTCGTGTATTCATGAATATGTATATGTACAGATATATTAAATACTCTGTGTTTTTGTTGTTTTAACAACAACTTTCACCCAAATAGCAGTAAGCGCGGAATAACGGCATCAGTATTACCATCAATCGGTCCAACGGATGCCGCTGACCGCCATCATAATGTCCATGTGTATGTGTGTAAGTGTGTGTGCATCATATAAAAGCGATTATCAAGTACTTATGTGAACTCACCTGCATGTGCATTACATATACAATCATGTATGTATGTGTGTGTGTGTGTAGAATGTATAAGGTTTTGTTGTCTTTCACAATAGTTGTAGTTGATTTGAAATTCTCCAGCGATTTCACATGCTTGGGAAAAATCTCAAAAGAAAGAAAAAGCAGAAAAGAGGCCTATCAACTACTGTGTGAGCAGCGGGCCAATTCAATTGAAGCAACACACAGACAGAGAGAGAGGAAGCGAGAGAAACAGAGATTGAGAGTTGGAAAATGTGAGTAGCAGCAATGAAACAGCAGACGGCTTCTACATTAGAAAGTTTTCTTCAACAACAACAACAACAACAAGAAAGATAGATAGTTACATTCAACGACAAAAGAAGCAACTGTAAGTGCAGAGCCCAAACATTGAGATACTTTTAAGTTGAGATGCCTCAAACTTGAAACGCTTGCTGCGCAGACCAAAAGCAAATGCAACTCAAAAGCGATTTATACCAAATGCACAACTGCATTAGATATTACTTTGTACACAGAAAAGAAAGAAAGAAAGATACATTTGGCTTCCCATGCTTATAAGTTTGCTGCTACTTTGTGTTTTTGTGAGGCTATTAAATTATAATTAAGAATCCATTCGAAGTTTCACTCTTCTTCTTGTTGTGCGTAATTAGCCGTGAGCTTGGGCTCTATGCAAATAAAAGTAAAACCAAAGCAACAATGGCAAGCAAATTACTGGCGACAGAAGTTACAGCGAAAACAAAGCCCACAAACGAACACAAGACGAACAAAAAAAATGTTTAAATTATATAATTAAAAAAAAATCTTGACGAAAATAGACGAAAGTTGTAATTTGCAGCTAAACAGCAACTGCGGCAATACGCAGCAGAAGCAGCAACAAAATAAAATAAAAAAAGTCAAGCCGAAGCATGCTTAGAAGGCAGTTGGCAGCAAACGGCATTCGTTTCGGCTAGCGAAGAAAGTTAAAGTTATAAAAGTCCATTTGAAGCGAGCGGCGCTGAAACGTGATGGAAATGAAACGGCCATAAACTGTAAATAATTAAGTGCTGCATGTGTGTGTGTCAGTGTGTGTGTATGCTCCCAAGGCGAAACTCTTACTGAAAGCACCACACAAAGCGAAAAGCTCGCGCACATGGCAAAAGCCAAACTGCAGACCAAAACAAAAGACTTCAACGAAGAACCAAACTTGAACTGAGCGAGCTCTACAGCAGCAGCAACAACAACAACCAGTTGCTTTCTGTGAGTGAGTGAGTGTGTGTGTGTGTGTGTGAGAGAAAGAAATGGAAATGCTAACAGCACACAGAACCAAAGCTGAGCTTGAGTAAGAGTGTGTATGTGTGTTTGTTTGTATGTGTGTGTGCGTGTTGTTAAGCGAAAGCGTCGCTGCGCCGAACGAAACAAAATGGAATGGCATGAAATTTCTTAGCGATCTTTGAGGATAAGCGCTGGTTTCACTGCGCGCTGCCGCACAGACGTCTACAGTGGTTCGAGGCAGACGTTACGTTCAAACGGTCGACGCGCAAGAATCGCCACCAATAACTACAAAAACACAAAACACAAAAACTGAGATCAACAACAACAACAACAAGAAAGTGGCTGCGTGAAGAACCCTAACTTTTTTAAAGGAATAATATAATAAAAAAAACTCCAGCTACGACTTTGGCTTATAGGATTATAAATATTTGTTATTAAGTGCATCTGAGCAGCTAAGAAAAAAACATATGCTATCAAAATGTTGACTTTTCTTGACTTTAGTGCTCCTGGAATATAATTTCAACAAAGTACACCACAACCACACCACCAACAAAAAAGGAATAAACAACAACAACACAAATATTTACAAGTTATAAAAGTCGCATTTAACTGTTTTTGTGTTCTCTGCATATCAAGCGAAAAGTGAAAGTGTATTTTATATCGCAGTGCTTGCGGCTTGAGCTTTGGTTTTTTCACTGTGTGTGTGTGTGTGTGTGTGCTTACGCGCGCGTGTGTGTGTGTGCTAGTGCGGTGTGTGTGTGCTAGTGCGTGTGAGTGAGCCTCTTGAATTCCAAATATCTAACAATGGAAACCAGGCAAACTACCAAATAAGCACTACACATAAAACAAAGAGAAACTATACAAAACCCCAAAACCAAAACAATATTTTTTGCACCATTTCGGTGTGCGTGCGTGTGTGTACAACATTCATTAAAACATTGGATTATCAAAAACAACAACTACTCAAAATAAACACAAACTAAAGGATATACAACAACAACAACTTTTTTTACAATTGGATATGGCTGTCAACGAGATTATGGCACCAACAGTCAATGCTAACTGTCAATACTCGACCAGATATTGCTGTAAGTTCAACTAACAACATAGATAACCCACCCACACATTATCATCATCCAGCATCATAACACACCCATCAAACACACACTCACACACCCACATAAAGCAAGAAAAAACTTATCTCAAATAGTTGGTAAGAAACTTTTGTAGAAAGTTTCAGAGAAGAGATCAAGCATCGTTTTCAGCTGCATGCATTCAACATTCACCCAACTGAAAGCACGGCCGTCAACGTTGTTGCCCCTGTTAAGCATCGGCAGCAACTGCGCCACGATCGTTTCTTCTGCTTCTACATTGCTGACAGAGCTTGCGCTCGCTCGGGTCTCTGCTGGCTTTGGCAGCTAGCTGGCTTCTGCCGTTTGTACGACTCGAATATTAATAGGTGAAAGTTGTTGCTTGGATTTTTTTTCTTCTTTCGTCTTTCTTCTTGCTTTTTCTTTTTTTTTCTTGTCTTCTGTTTTACTTATGCTTATTGCTGCAGTAAAATCCAAGACCCTTGCTAGTTGTACAATTTATGTTTCCTTTTTGTTGTGGTTGTTGTTGTTTCCTTTTTCTTTTCAATCAATTGCGCTGGCATTAAACTCGTTTTGTCTGTCAGGTGATTGTTTAGTCCTGACCCATTTTCTACAACTTGTGGGCAGCAAAATTTCCTGTTCGATAAATGTATTCTCGTAATGTGTTGTAGCCTTCAAAAACGACATTATAATGTGTTGTTGTTTACAATATAGCTAAGGCTAACCAATCACAGAGCTCTAGAGACTCGGTCGCTTTTTGTGTTGTGTTGTGTGTTGGCTTTGTCGCTTTGGCATTTCCATTTCCATTATAATTAAGCGCTTACATAATCGAGTTTTGTTTACAAAATTTCTGTTGCTGCTGCTGCTGCTGGCTTTTCGAGTTCAATGTCCCAACTTGTTGCTGTTTGGGGTCCACACACACACACACACATGCATGTTGATTGCAACAGCTCCTGGGCGAAGCGTGTGGATCTCTCTGGAATCCATGGCGTATGCGCAATAATGCTGTGTCTTGTTTGTATACTGTTTACTGGTTTGATGCTTTCGATTTTCTGGTCGCTTTCAATGCGTTTCTGATTTTTCTATGCATTGGATCAATAATACTTTTTTATTTTTGCACGCGCAATTATTTAGAATGACTCATCGGGTTTTCTGTTGGCCAAGTCGAAATAATGTTGCCAAAAATTTTGTTTTTAGTTTGTTTTTTGTATCACGCGTTTTGCTTTTGAAGTGCATAACAAGAAAATAGTTTAAATGTTGGCGCTGCTGGCGAGTGTTGGAGTCAATTCGAGCCGATTCGAGTGGACGGTTGCTCAATAATACCGTTGCTTGATAAACCGCTACAAATTATATTGCTCACAAGGCAAACCTATACATACATATATTCATCAATAAGTATTTGGTGTTGTCGCTGGCGTTTTCTATTTTCGTTTTGAATGTTGGTTATGCAATCATGCGCTGGTTTCTTGTCATTTGGCCAAGTAATGCGCATTTACCGCTTCGTTGTCGCATCTAATGAAAGTCATGTCATTAAGCACCCTCTCTCTTCTTCCTCTCTCTTTCTAATTAAGGAGAAATTTAAGTTTGAGAAGTATTAAAAGAATTGCATACTTTGTAGCATTGATCGTTTGTTAAGCTTGTTGCCAATTAACGTGGCTTTAATCTAAGTTTGTTAACGGTCTTGCTTTCTAACTACGTTAATCCATAATACAGCACAAAAGCAGCTAGCGTGAGTTTCACACATTTGCAATTTGGAACTCTTTCGCTTCCTAGTTATTGCCCCAAAACATAGCCTGTGTTAGAGCATGATGTAATGTTTAATAATTCTACTATAAGCTAGTCCTATATACTATATATTGTATTAACTGCTTTCTGTTGCTTTCTTAACACATTTAATTGGCCATCAAACGTGAGCAGAGTAGTAGCAGCGAAACTCTTTTATATAATAGCTCTATCGAGCACAAATGTCAAAACGTAGCCAAAAAAAAAGGCTTTTATGCATAACAAAATCTTCACGAAAACCATAACATAACGAAAACTCATAAAAATCTTCCAAAGCTTCCACGCCTCATTGTAATTGCTTTAAACGAAAAGAGGTAATACGTTTTTTGCGAACGCTTCAAGGATTTACAACTAATGCCCATCATTATGTTGTTTAACTGCAGACTAATAAATACAAATGAGTCTCTTGTACTATTTTTTTTTGAAAGATACAAAAGAAATGTTTAATTTTATACCATTCAACCATCTATTCATGGCACCCAGCCATATATCATATTAGTTGTTTGCCTTTCTTTCTTCTTTCCCATACGTATTGTATTTCTGCTTGTTGCTTTTTTTTTTTGGCTGATGGACTACCACAACAGTATGGTAGTAAAGTCTCTATTCGACCGCCGGCTGTGCCAGCATTTGAGCCACAATTTGGCGTCTGCCCGCATGGCTGCTTGTAAGTACTTTTTTCCATTTCTTTTCGTTTCTTTGTCGTTACTCCACTACAGTTGCTAGCTGGCTTTTGCTGGCTTGCCAACTTATTAGAACTTTCACTTTAGGTTTGCCACAATTTTTAAGGCCTCGCGTGCGACTCTTCGCACGCCACACACAAAAGCATTTTGCATTTTCTTTTTGCCAATGTTTTCTAACACCCTTTTGACATGTGCCTTTGCATTGTATAATAGGGAACAGAAATACATAGTTTAGAATTCATATCAATTGGCCATGATTGATTGCAATAAGATAATATATGACTTAAGTATGTCAACTACTGCAAAATATTTACCCAAATAGATACTCAAAATTTTAACACAGTTTTACATTCATTATTTTGACAGCCAAGTGGGTAATTGCGTATGCCAAAAAGCGAAAATAAAACATAGAAAAATAATCGAAATTTTTGCGAAGGTTAAGTTTTTTGTTTTTTAATATTTTTATGTAAGATGCCACAATTTGATTTGATTTTATTTTATTGTCTAACGTTTCTTTATGTTTTTTTTCGTTGTTTTCTTGAAAGCACAAAACAGCCAAAAAAAATATTTACAATATTTTTTTTAATGAATGATTTGATTTTTAATTTTGTTGTTGTTGTTTGTTTTGCAATTTTGCAAGACGCTCCAAAGTCATTTGAACCTTTGTCTATCTATATCTATACAATCGCATCTATGGCACGTAACTATGTGCGTGTGTGTGTGTGTGTGTGTGTACCCTGACTCTTACCGCTATTTACATTAACATTAGAGCTTTACTTTTGCGTTGTTGTTGCTTTTGCTGCCGCTGCTGCTGCTTCTGACAGCGCAAAGTGAAAGTTGTATGTTGAATGTTTTGTGTGTGTGTGTTTGTTCCGAGCTGCGCTAAGCTGAGCTAAGCTAAGCTGAAGCATTGTGCGAGCTCATCAAAAACTATTAAAAAAACTATAGATATATATCAGCTTATACAAGCAAAAGCATAATTATATATGATAAACGTTTGACCGTTAGCAATTGATAAGAATATTAATTGAGTAGAAATCAAAAGTGATTTTCGCTCCATGCTTCATGAAGATAATCATAACAGCAATTAGAAAATGCAAACACTTGAGAGTAGTAAGCTTATCCGGTGCAGAAGTTGCACATACGCCGCGTTGCACTTTCGAAAAGCCAAGTGCATGTTAAGCAGCAAACAGAAATGAAAGAAAATCTTTGTTAAAGTTCATAAACCTTCTTGCAAACAAAGCGACGACTAACGAGATGGCAGCAATAACAACAAATGCAACAAGCGATTTGCAGCAGCAACTATAAACAACAACAGCAACAGGTTTCAACTTCTACAGCAACATGAAAAGCAATAAGTTTCCCAAAAGCAACAGAGAAATTTTTCAAGCATTGCAAAGCGAGCACATAAAATATATATACAAAAAATATATATAAATATAAAAAGTATACAATTTTATTTCCTAAATTACTTCTGACAACGGCAATGATTACAATAAATATATAATCATGATGGATGGTTGATAATAATGCTGATGTTGCTGTTGTTATTGTTGTTGTTGAACGTTTGTTGCACGTTGTTCGTCTGGTCATGTTTATAAGTGGTGCGGAATTTCCACAGTCGGTTAGCGTACATTCAACTGCAAAATGGAAATTGTAAAGAGAAAAGAGTCTGTGTGGAAAAACGCAAAGCCTGCCAGCAACTTGCTCGGTTTGGTCTGAAATGTCAGTTAATTAGCAACTTTTGACTTTTATCTATGCCTCTATGTGTCTTGGTTGGCATTACCTTTCTTCTAAATTTTTCGTTCGTTTGGAAAATGTATAACAAATAAATTAGTTGCGATGCGAAGCGATGCGATGCGCTGCGAATCACATTCGCTGACGCTTTAGATTATGGACAAACAGACAAAGCAGACAAAAACACTCACAACTCATTTCTGCATCATTTGGGAGAAAGTAAAAGCCGAGAATTAAATACCAGCCGCTGGCTTTTGCAGTTGCTTTTAGCTGGCTGCTTGGCTGCTTGGCTGCTTGCCTGGTCGATGACTTACACGGAAAGTGCTTGTGATGGCGGCGCACGGGGCGTATGCGCATTGTCTGTTCGTGGCGTGCAGAGAAAACTCTCAAGAAATGCAGCACAAGTAGAAAACTGACTGCAACTCAGATAGTGGTAGTAGTAGCTACTACCACTCGTTTGCCGTTGGAAAGCCGCATCTGCGTCTCGTATTTCATTCGGAATCTGGTTATCGATGTTGTTGTTGTTGTTGAGTGCAGCACCAACGCAGTCGAATTCTTGCATTGCATTCGCCTTGGCATTGCATTGCATTCGTATAAAAAGTTTCACATTGTATTCACGAACCAGAGGCCTGAGTGGAAAGGAGATTGTTCAACTTCATGCTTTCTGCCAGCATGGGCATGACTGCGAGCTGTTAGCTGAAATACATTTAGAAAGGGCATAGTTCAACTGGCAAGAATTTTTGGCACAAGATTTCTTTTAACCTCGCAAACAAGCTAAAACAAAATGAAATGCTAAAAGCATGCAGAGATATCTTAGGAATGGCTAAACGGACTATGAGTTAGGGGTAGATTTTTTCTTATGAAAATCTTAAATATGAGGTAAAACTGAAGATGGAAAAACTTAAAAAATTTTTAAAGATTTATTTAAACAAAAAAGTCAGATATGTCAAAAAAATGATCAAAATAATATATTTAGCTGTTTTTATTTTTATTATTTTTATATAAGTTTTTTTTTTACTATAAAATAGTATTGAAGGTTTATTTAACTTTGTTCCAATCCACGGAAATTAACTCATTAATGCCTAACGTATACAATCTTCCTGTCTTAGTCACGCCCCTTGCATATCACTTTCGCATGCGTTTGTTTATTTAGAGTAGAGCATCTGCAATGCTTCATTGAATTCAGCTGGTATTCGTATGCAAGGCAACAACAGTCTACAGTTCCCCCAGTGACCCAATTAGAAATTCTCACGCAAAGAACAGACGGAAAAAGAAAGGAACACACAGAAAGCAAAAGAAAGAACTGTGAAAAAGCGAAACGTCACGGTTAACAATTTCGCATTTCATCAAAAATAAACAAACAATCGAAGAAGCAGCCAAAACAAAACAAGAAGCAAGAAAAGTGCCAGAGTGCTAGAGACGCAGAGAGGGAGAGAGGGTGAAGGGGCACAGTAAGCGTGGCAAAACTAAAAGAAAGGGGCCGTAACGAAAGGAAGCACAACAAATTGCTAGTCATGAAGTTCTAAAAGCCAATTATGCGTAAAAAAAAGACAAAAAATCAGCAGCTGTGGATAAAAAGAAGAACCAAATGAAAAGTTTAAAGATTCTCTTCAAAGCGAGAAATGCAAATGTTGATTCATGGGTGATAAGTGTGTGTGAGTGTGGTTCCTAAGGCGAGACTAGAACCGGTTCTGAAAGTGCTTCAAACGGAAGTGAACATTGAGCACAAAGCAGAGCTGAGCAAACACATGGAGAGAAAGAACTGAAGAAGATGATGTTGAGAAGCAGTTAACAAGAACCAATAGCGAGCAACAACGACGACGGCGCGTCTTTGGTCAAATATAGGTCAAAAGAGAAACTAACGGTAAACGGTGCTGCGACCGCGACTGCTATTGTTGTTTTTGTTGTGGTTTCGGCTGTTGTTGCTGTTGCTGCTAAGACAGACCTTTCGGATTGTCTGCAGAGTAGCAGCATCACAGCAAGCAACAAAGCAAGCTGTTGGTGCTGCTGCTGCTGATGATTTGGGTTACATAAAAGGGCGCAAACGGAAAGTAGAAACCAGAAGACAACTCTTGATGAGAATGTGGTAGTGTGTGCGTGTGTGTGTATATTCACACACTCATACGCACTGTTGAGCGGGCGCGCAGACGCACAAAACTTGTTGCAAAGAAAGTGAAACTTTTCTGTAGTAAGCCGCTCCCCCGGGCTACAATTTGAGCCACTTCTGCTTGTGCCAGCCCCCCCTCTCATACTCACCACCTTTTCAGCTATCTGTGTTTGGTTGGGTCTTCGTTTTGGTATCTTGGCGAATGGGGAACGTGGAACCTCAACATGTCACGAACAGAAGGTTGAGGTTGTTTTACAAGCCTTGGTTTTGCTGTTTGCCATTTGTGATTGTTGTTATTGTGGCTTGCAAATCTTTGGTTATCTTACACACACACTATCCGTACATGTATGTGCGTATTTATTTTTGCGAATATTATTTCGCATGGTTTTTTTTGGGGTTGGGCTAGGTTTAGACAATTAAATGATTCAGACAAAAAAGAGGCTTGCGATGTGCAATAACTGTCCACAGATTTAAATCAAACGGACGTCCTTGCCTTGAACTAGAAAAATAAATATTTAATTGGTGATAGGGTTTTTTCTTCTTTTAATTATTGTTTGCCATTCAAATGTCAAATATTATAAGCATTAAAATAACCCAAATCAAGTCAAGTTTTAGAAAGTAATTGTTCGCCCAGCTAGAATGCAGTCCGCCCAGTCTGCCAAAATGCCTTCAACCGTCTCCTGCAGTGTGCATTGTGAGTTGTTGTTGTTGTAGTTGTTGTTGAATTTAGATCCGGCTTCGACTGTGCCGAGTCATTTTCTCTTGGGTATGGAAAGAAAAAACAGAAAATATAATCAACCAAAAACTACAGAGCGATGTAGCAGGCGCACAGCTTGTGGCTGCCTGGCTGGCTGGCTTCTTGGCCTGGCTCAAACAAGTAATCAACCGCAGCAAACCAAGAGTCAAGAAACGGGCAAAGAAGCGAGTGAGCGAAAGAAAGAAAGAAACAAAAAAACCATCACATCGAAAGAGAGAGAGAAAAAAAGTGAACGAGTAGAAATTACGGTAAATAAATAAAGAAAGACGGCAAAAAGAAATGAGCGAACGTCGTCATAAGCGAAAGTGAAATCTGCTAATGAATTCTTCAACGTTGAATAGTTTTCAGTCATTATGGACGCCATTGGAGTGCTGTTGCTCATGGCGTATACTTGATGAGCATACACATACCATATACACACATTGTATATACCATCTACATAAGTATGTATGTATGTATGTGTGTATACAGTTTTATAGATGCGACTTGAAGCCTCGACTTTGGTTTAGCTGATCTTGCATTTGGCTCTTGATTTTGGTTTTGGTTTCGGTTTCGATTTTGGCTTTTGCTTTTGGTTTCGCTTATGGACTTTGCTGGTAAAAGTTGCTAGATTCGTTATAGCAATTAACCAGCAGCAACAGCAACAGCAGCAGTCGAATTCGAATACCAAATACCAAATACAAAAATACCAATCTCGTAAGCCTGCTGAACAGGCATCGATTTCAAGTCAATCTTTAGATTTGCCAGCGATGCGAATTGGCTTTGGCGGGTTCATTGAAACCTTGCCGTTATTGCTAGAGGTCTTTATCGGCTGCAAATGGCTTAAACTTGAATTGCAGTGGCAAGTTGTGGAAAGTTGCTGCCAGTTACTCTTTAGCTAGTCAGATCAATGCCCCGCGCAGATCACACTTAAAACATTAAACTATAAACTTAAATCATAACGTTTTTATACTCTATCTACAACCCACTCGTATTGTACTCTATTCAACTTTCATAACTAGGTTAACTCTTATGCCCATTTAGCAGTAATTTCATTTAGATTTACTCTTTTTTTCATTTTTGGCACTTGGTGCTTTGAGTATCTACAACAATCGCTTGGCTTTTGGCCATTACCCAATCGATTGCATAATGTACGCAATTGTTTAATTTGAAACTCATTTATATGTTTTTTTGCAGGGGAAGCTGAAAAAGTCAAATCATTGATCAGATTACGTGCTGAACTCTCACCACTCTTCACGGGCAAAAGAAACGCCTCCAAATATGCCTGGGCGTAAGTAGCAAAGACTTCAACAAAAAAAAACAGAAACATTTATAACACCAACACCTAATGCCAATCTGCGATTTAATCGCATCCTTTCTCTTTCCCCCCCATTTCCTATTTTCTTAGGGTCGTGGAACGTGAGCTTAATGTGCCGCTGCCACTGTCGAAAATCATTAAGAAATGGAACAATCTGCTGCAGGAGTACAAGGCCATCAAAATGTCCGAGGAGCCCAAGCGACGCGAATGGCCATTCTTCACATTGATGGATGTCTATTTCAGCGATCAGGTAAACGATCCCTCGCTGCGTCTGTTCTCGTCCACCAAGACGCTCAAGGAGACTCTGGATGACAGCGTTTTTGAGGATGATCCAATCATTGCTTCAGCCATTGCGGCAGCCACAAGTGGCGCCTACATGGAAATTGATGAGCTCATCAGGCGGCAAAAGGAGCGTGCTGCCTTGGCTGCAGAGCGTAAACTGGCAGCTGCTGCTAGTGGCGGCACTGGCGACTACAAGTATGATCTGAAGCCCATGCTGGGCAACAACAACAACAGCAGCAACAAATTCAACAGCAATGATATGGTCAAGTTGTCGAAGAGCGTTGACGATTTGTCCATGCAACAGTACAAGATCAAGCAGGAGCTGATGCGTCAGCGTGAGCAGGAGCAGCAGGAGAACATGGTCAAGATCAAGCAGCATGCACGCCAACAGCAGCAGCAGCAACAACAGCAACAACAGCAGCAGCAACAACAGCAACAGCAGCAACACCTGCAGGCCCAACAGCAGCAACAGCAAAGATTTATGAGCCACCAACCATCGCTATCGCCGCATCCGCATCGCATGACCTCGTCATCGACACCGCCAGGCTTGCAGCATGCGTTGCAACAGCAACAGCACATGCTACAGCAGCAACAGCAGCATCTACAGCAACAGCTGCAACAGCAGCAGCAGGCACAACAGCAACTGCAACAGGCACAGCAGCAGCAACAGCAACAACAGCAGCAGCAACAACAACAACAACAGCAGCAGCAACATCATCATCAGCTTGCACATCCACATCAGACGCCCACGCCGCGACCCAGTTCGCCGCCCACCACCGCTCAGCAGATTCACATTACAGCCACCCAACATCAGGCAGCCCAGCAACAGTTGCAACAACACAAGCAACAACAGGCACAGCAGCAACAGCCCTACACCGATCCCAATACCATAGATCAGTACCTGTTGTCGTGGAACAATTTCCATGGCAATATGTGCCGTGGCTTTCACTCGCTGCAGAAGGATGAGAAGATGGTGGATGTGACCATCGCAGCTGGCGGCAAGATATTTAAGGCACACAAACTGGTAAACTGATGGCTCACTCCAAGGAACACTTGCTCTAACAAATCTTTCCCTCTTTTTTCTTCCTCTTCTTCTCCTTCTTTTATTCTGTGTTTCTTTTGCAGGTTCTGTCCGTTTGCAGTCCTTACTTTCAGCAGATCTTCCTGGAGAATCCATCCAGTCATCCCATATTGCTGATGGCAGACGTTGAGGCCAGCCACATGGCTGGCTTACTGGACTTCATGTACAGCGGTCAGGTCAATGTCAAGTATGAGGATTTGCCGGTCTTCCTCAAGGTTGCCGAGGCCATGAAAATCAAGGGACTTCACACAGAGGTATACACAAGAGTAGAGCACATCTATTAAGTAGAATCGCTATAAGCGTGTTTTGTATTTATATCCTTAGAAAAACTTGGACAGCGATGCTAGCGATATCAGTTCACCATTGGAGAGCGATGGCACCGAGTGCCGTTATGAGCGTGGAACGCATAGCGTCAATATAACCAGTGGACATGCCGCCGGCTTTGGTGCCACAGCATTGGAATCATCCTCACTCAATGGACCCAACCGCTGTGCCACGCCCTTGTCGTTGGCCAGTCCCGGGACAGGCTGGACCGCAGAGTCCGGGATATGCTGGGTTCCGGGAACACATCAAATCCAAGGCCACACTGGCCGAGAGCTTTATCAAGAATCTCAATCGCAACAATAACAACAACAGCAACAGCACCAACAACAACAACTACAACAATAATAACAATGTGGCCGAAGCGGACAGCAACTCCTATGCGATCCTGCAGGCAAACAGCAAGAAGATGCTCGACTCGGCACGCAAACAGCACAAATATCTGGCCAAGCGCAAGATCCTGATGCACTACAACAGCGAGCTGGGCGGTGAGAAGCGTCTGAAGGAGATGGATCGATATCCCAGCTCCGAGCAGCATGATGATGCTTTGAACAACAATCATGCCTATGCTCACAGCCAGGACATATTGGAGCCGATAACAACGATTGTGCCAAGGACACCGGAACCACAGCCGCCACCATCGACGCACAACAACAATTTCAAGATACGTCTCGTCGAGAATCATCATCTGACCAACAGCAACAACAACAACAACAACAACAACAACAGCAAAAACTCCAACAGCAACAACAACAACAATGACGATGATGACGAGGAAGCCTTGAATCTGGTACAAATCCCCAATGTGAATGGCAATCGTGCACGCCCAGAAACACCAACGCCTCCGCCGGATATACAGCTGGTGAAGCGTGAAGTTGAGCTAGAGGCATCGCCAGGTGACACTCCCACTCCCAACAATAACAACAACAACAATAACAGCAAAAACAACAACAATGGACATGATGAGGATCTCGCTGCCTATGACCGTAAATACGATGACAACAACAATAATCGTGGCCTGGATATGGAAATCGATTCGAACAACAACAACAACAGCAGCAGCAACAAAACCAATACCGAAACCAACAACAACAACAATGGTTTGGCCCTGGCGCTGGGCAAGCACAAACTCTTGAATGCAATCAATCGTAATCTGAATTTGGAACAACAACATAATGCAGAGCGGGAACGCGAGCGTGCAGATGCAACAGAACATGGTGGCAGCAACAACAACAAAAACAACAGCAATAGCAGCAATGGCGAACATGAAAACGATGACAACAATAACAATAACAACAACAACAATCACAGCCAACATCTGGATTTGAGTACGATTAAGAATATAGCGACAGCAGAGATCTTATGTGGCCTCAAGAGCAAGGTGCTCAAACTGGAAGAGGAGCAGCGCGAACGGGAACGGGAGCGGGAGCGTGAAAGGGAGCGCGAAAGAGAAGCCTGTCGTAGTCTAAGCGAGATTAAGAACGCTGATTGATGATGCGGCAACAGGGGTGGCTGACATTTTTGGGGCGGGGTACATAAAAAAAAAATATATATATATATATAAATATATATGAACATATGCATTTGATTAAAACTTAGAGAGTATATACATACATACATATAAATATAGTACATATATAGCGAATCATCTATGTATGCTATTTATAGTTATTTATTATACCTTTTAATATTCGTTAATATAATTGTAATGATCCACAATCACACACACACACACATACAAACAAACAGACACCTCACACACACAGGCACAGACATACACATCACACAACACACACATTCACACACTTAAACATTTATATATTCATTTGGTTAGTAGGTAGGCCTTTAGCATTTCTTCACTCAACTCAAGATCCAGATATCCTTAGTGCATAAGATTCTCATATATAACATTTTTTTCGTGCGAATATCGTATCGTAAAAGGAAAAAAAAACATACTTATACTACATTTAAACATGTACTAACAATTGAATTTCAAATTTAAATATTAGCATTTGGAAATTGGCCCTGTTGCAATACATTTTAAGCTCTTATTAAACATTATAACTATACATATACATCAGATAAAATGTTTGTATTGTACATCATATACAAACCAATAATGTAATGATTGCAGAGAAAGAATGAAAACAGAAACAACTTTTGCAATATGTATTTTAAATGATTACAAAATGTATCTCAACATCAATCATACACACTTACATACATTCGCAATCATACATACATTACCTACATCTATATACATACATATAACTATGACATTCGGCATTGTTCATCATCATGCCATGAACAAGAACAAAAAAATAAGTAGATATACATATATAAATATGAATATATGCATCTCGTTTTTAGTTTGTAACTTGCCAGACCTTTTAAATTCAGCTGCTTCAACGCTTCTCGTAACCCTGGAATGGTTCCGGAAATTGTTAATTGTTTTACATGCTGATGCGGCTGGAGCCTAACCTCAAATACAAGACAAAAACCACCCAAACAAAAAAAAAAAAACAAACACTTTCAACAATCCGCACAATTTGTTATTATTACAATCAACCCATGCACAGTGTAATTCGTACAATATTTATTATAACATTGTTTACATTTACAATATTTGTGTAGTATTTCATGCTGTTGAAACATTTCTTTTGTGTACACGGATGATTGAAATAAAGAAATTGACACAATTTAATGCATTGCCATTTTGTATTTATTCTTTGTTTTAACCTTTACAAGAGTTTGGGTGAAAGTTTTTTTTTTTTTTTTTGATATATATTTATTAAGTGAAGAGCCTGTGCTATCATGATAAGTACCTTAACAATACATAGGTGGCAATGTAACCTAAAAACCAAACCTCATAACTTAGTATGAGGATTTTAAGTATGTACATTTCATCTTATTGACGCCCAAGCGTCTTGGCAAAACCTTGCCGTTTAAGTTGCCTTAAAGGTCGGGCAGGGAGTAGTCTTCTTGCAAGCAGGCTGCGATGTCTTAGCAACCTTTCGCTGTATCTGCTTGTGTGCCTTCCAATCTGCTCTTCAACTGTATGAAGAATTGAGGTCCTTGTGGAGTGTGGAACCACGTACGTACCAGGGACAGTTGGTTATTTGTCTAAGTACGCGATTCTGCAATACACAAGTATTATATAATTTGACTTGGCTTGTATTCCCCAAATCTGCACTCCATAGAACCATACCGCTCCTTTGCATCGCAGCATAATTTCCAAAGACAAAATCGGACGGAAACAACAACAACGGACAGACAAACAACAACAACATAGGTAAAATTACCAACAATTACGAAAAAACGACATAAAGTTTCAGCCTAAAAGATGCTCTTACTTTGAACAAACCGGCATTTTTTGCCACAAAAAATCGGACAAAATCGGACGGAATTTAGACGAAAACAACCACATAGGAAGGAGAAATAATAAGAAGAAATTACAAATTTACAACAACCACATACAACCACCAACGACCTCAACTCGTAAAAAATTACATGAAAATAAAAGCAATTGGCGAACAAATTTTCGTCGCATACTTTTAAGCGGAAGTTTAAATTCTGACAAGCTGCATTTTTATGTTGTTTATTAGTTTTTGGCCAATAACTCCGTCAAAAGTGATTTTCGATTTTCGATTTATATGAAAAAAAAAAAAAGTCTTGTAATTTTATTTAGAATTTTTCTGCATACTCAACTTTTTTTTTTTTTTTGACATTTTTGGAGTTTTTTTACCATCGACATCTGTCGGCCATTGGCGGCGAATTCTGCTTACCAGCAAGCAGTTTTTGCAAAAAAAACGCTAGTTAGGGCACTGGAGTTGCACTCAAATGTAGTGTAGACAGCAACCAGCAGCCAAACGCGGCAGAATAAAGAAAAAAGAAAAAAACCAACCAACAACCAATCAAAAACGACGCGCGACTTTCATTTTCGTTGTTCGGTTTAAATGTGTTTTTTTGGTTGATAAGAACAAAGCATCACGATACCTGTTGTTTTTGTATGTCCGTCTAAATTCCGTCCGATTGTCTTTGGAAATGTATGGCAAATATGCCGCTGCGATGCAAAAGAGCGATAATATGTACACTGTGTGTGTATTGCCGATATGGCTCTATGGAGTGCAGATTTGGGGAATAGCTATACAGCCAAGTCCAATTATAAACGTTCCTCCATTTCCCTTGGGAAATAAAAAAAAAATTAAAAGCCTTTCTTTAGCCCCTTGGCCGTGACGGATGCAATAAAACTAGATATTTAGTTGATCTGAGCACTTTATTACTTATATATTTAAGTACGATATACATATATCTACTAGTAAGTTACCCGCTTGCTTCGCTGCGCCGAAAGTTTTTACAAAATTTTAGCAATAGATAAAATAAATACAGTCGTGTCTGGATATAGTGAACTAATTTTTGCAAGGCCTGTTCCCTATACGCACTCTTTCGAGACACACATTTTCCTTTCTTAGTGCTCACTTTCAACCTGAATGGAATATTTTTCGTGAAAAATTTCAGCCTTTTAGCTCTTTTTTCGTTTAGGCTGTGGGTCTCTTAACAATCAGGACAAACTCTTTTATATATATAGATTAAAAACTAAATAATATTCCACTTATTTGTCTAAAAATAAATTTAGAGATTTTACTAATTCAACGCTCATTTTTCCAAAACAGGGTGATACAAATACAAAGTGGATGGTTAAAAATGTTACTTTACAGCGGAGTGTTAGTATTAGAATTAGAAGTAAACGAGCATATGCCACATTACAAATTTGAAACAATTACATTTGAACGTTTCTTTGGTGGTTTATGTCAAACAGGGTGATCCAAAATTGTAAAAATGTTGCTTAACATAAGTGCTTACAGGGCTATGGGAGAGAGCCTCTGTCGCTCTTTTCCTGTAACCAAGGACTTACAAAGAGTGTGCATGTGTGTGTTTGTGTGAGAGAGTGTTTCGCCTCGGCGAGCGTAACCAAACACGGAATACATTTTGTATAT
This sequence comes from Scaptomyza pallida, assembly GCA_018152965.1. Lineage (NCBI taxonomy): Eukaryota > Metazoa > Arthropoda > Insecta > Diptera > Drosophilidae > Scaptomyza > Scaptomyza pallida. The sequence continues at coordinate 8,103,153 of JAECXP010000004.1, read as the reverse complement.
TTTTGGTGGTTGACGGATGGGGGCGCGCCTTTTTTCCCTTTTTTTTTCGCGCGCGCATCCATCGCATGTAACTGAAAACTATACTGAAAGAGCCGAACAGCCGTACGGCGAAACGAACCAAATACAAGAATACACGAAGTCCTTGCCCAGCCGGCACACACAAACACATACTCACACACAATCGTACACAAATGTACACACTGTACAGCGAAACGAAAGGCAGGCAGTCAGCCCACCGACTATAACAGTGGCAGCTAACAGACAGCAGTTGGTCGTCCGTTCTGTTCTCTGTGTGTGGTTGTAAAAAAGGCGAAAACGTCACGAGAAAAACCGGTTAATAAATTATTGCCAATTCATTGGGAAATACACAATAAATAAATGTTTAAATATTTTACAAAATTAAATGCAAGTCACAGCCATACGAATAGTGCATAAAATATAACATTTGACAAAGTTAAACAAGTGAAAAACTAAAGTGAAATTTAATGATGAAAATTTTTGCAGAACATGGCGTTTGTTGCGTTTTTTTTTTTTTTTCCTTTCATTCTTCAGTCTTTGCGGCCATTTCGAAACTGCGCAAAAAAACATTTTTCTGGTATAGACATACATATATATATGAATATATATGTACAAACGTTCTAACTTAAACTTGATGTGTATATATGTAAAATATTAAGCCAGCTTGGATCAGAAAAAAAACTTTAAAGCGGATGTTAATTGCTTGTATAAACAGCCATTGACTCGAGGACCAAAGGATAGAGAAAATGCAGTGCATGGGATGCAGTATCTGGTTACCGAGATGTGAACACACACATATGTATATCGGATCATCTATAATCGGCTTAATAAAGAAATTAGTATCTTGGATTTTCAAGGATTCCCACAATTGAAGGCACACAAGTACGCGGAGTACGCGACATAAAATACGCAGCGGCATTGGGTGGACACACACACACACACGCACACAAACAAAATGTGGGCAAACTTAGAGGCTGAGGCTAAGGCAAAGACAACGACCAAGACGAGGACGCCGCGGCCGTCGCCCCGAAACAGGAACAAAGCACCAGCAGCAGCAGCGGCAGCAGCGACGGCGACGGCGGCAGCAACAACAACAACATAAAGGATACGAGCCATAAATGAATTTTACGTATTTCGGTATACACACGACAAATGCCGACTAGAACGGCAACGATGACGATGACGACGACGACGTCGACGACGTTGATGATGATGATGAAGTTGTTGGTGTTGCTGTGAAATAGGGTGGGTGGCAAGCCCGTCTGCGACAGTAGTAATACACATACATACAAACGCACACACACACAGTTACATACCCACGTTACGTTTGGCAGCTGGTGGGTACAGAAAGAGTGCAAACACAGCAACAAAGAGACAACGTAACGCAAGAGAGAGAGAGAGAGAGAGAGCGAGAGCGTGAGAGTTTTCGCCGGGTACGTGCCAAATAAGGGATGGTCCGTTATTTCGTTGACTTTTTTTTTCTTCTTTTCACTCTACTCATGTGTGTGCTTTAGTATCTACTCACACAAACATGCATACACATATTAATGTGTATTGTACAATTTGGTTGCATGGAGTGCAATAGCGGCAACAACAGTTAACATACAAATCAATAAGCCGACTTGGCCAACACCCTACAAAAACGATAAATTCGCTAACAATTTGGTGAAACCAATTTTGAACTTTGAAAATTTCGTATAAATCTTTTGTAGCGCTCCCTAAACATTAATTAAATGCGAATGGTGGTTGTTGTTGTTGTTGCTGCTAATACAATAAAGGGCGCGCACTAAGGGTGTATGAACACACACACATTCAAACATACTTACGTTAATGGTGCAGACAGCCCGCTCACAGTTAGACTGAGTGGCAGACATTTAAGGCTGTGGCAGAGGGCGGTGTTCTCTAACGCCAGTCGTTGACGTTGCCATTTTACAGCCAACCAAAAACATACATACATACTTACGCACAAGGACTTACGTTTGTATGTATGTGAATGCAACATGCAGCAGATTTCGGCTACTTAACCTACAAAACATCAAAGTAATGCATTAAGAATGTATGCAGAGAGGAGCTAACGGAACTACAAATGCTTAAAACATGTATACATAAACACACACGCACAAACACTCGCACATACACATCCCATCAAACACATTGAATTAAAATCCATTAAAATTTTACGTTACTTCACGCAACGCCCATAACGTTTTACGTCGTGCTCACTGCCGGTTACCAACGTCTTGGTTACGTGAGTGCATGTGTATGTGTTTGTGTTTGTGTGTACATGTCTTACTTTCAATGTCATCAAAAAGGGCTGAGAATGATATATCTGTAATTGAATCGTATCACAGCCAGCTTTGATGGGCATTGCAAAGGGCAACGTAGCATTAAGTGTACTCGAACTTCGGCAACAACATTGTTGCAACAATGCCAACAAGTGTTTGTATCTCATTATTGAATGCATATGTATGTGTGTGCTATCCGCCCACCCACCCAATTCTTGCGTAACTCTTCAAGGGGTTGTGAAATGTGGGTATTATCAAGTCATATCACAGCCATTTTGATGAGTTTCGTGCGAATTGCTTTCATCGATGTCATTGTCCTGTTGCCGGTGCCGATTCGGTTTGGGCTCGTGTGTTTCGTGTTTATAAATTGCAACTTTCTTATACCATGTCGTTAAAATGCTTGTGACCTTATGTATTCTATATCATATCACAGCCATTTTGACGAGTTTGGGTAAAGAAATGTCAACAAGGTGCAACATATATCATTAATAATTATTATTAGTAGATCCTGAAAAAAAAATTTTTAATGAACGATAATAAATACACAAACTTTTTTTAGATGTTTTGTTTTTGTTTTTTTTTTTTTTGAGTTTTTTGTTTTTTTTATATATTTTTTTATTTTTATTAATAATTATTATTTTCTTTCTTTTTTCATTTTTCATTTAAGGAAACTTTACAAAACAAAACAGGTCCACAACAGATGCATATATTGATCATACTGAATAGAATCGAACTGATTGATGACTGGCAAAGGATTAAGACGTTTTCTCTGATGGACAACGGAGGCACTAGAACCCAAAAACCCGACTCAAACTCGCGCTCTTACAATTATTCTTCAATAATGCAAAAAAAAAAAAAATAGAAATAAATAAAACGAAAGGATGAAATTGAAAAAAAAAGAAATAATAAAAAAAAAAAACAGATTGATAAATAATTCAAATAACGTTTTTTTTTTTTCGAGAATTTGGGATGTAGAATGTAGAAGTGAAAACAAAATTAAATTTTAACAAAATCAATCAGTTTTTACAATGTTTTTTTCTTTAAATATATAATCGTCTCTTCAATTCACATTTGTCGCCGTATTAATCCCCAAAACAAGCAAAGTTTATGCGATTTCAAAAACACTCGAAAATCAGAGTGAATTCAAAAGATTTAAGAATAATTGCTATTGAAAACTTTGCTTGCATTGAGGAAACCTTGGAATGATGACTCTGTTTATAAGGATGTATCTGCGTGTCACTCATTATCATTCTGATTGCTTTGCGAGAGCCTTCATTTGATGCTCAGTGTATTTGTTTTGTTTGTTTTCATATGAAGTACGGCAAAGCTCATTAAATAATATAATTGTTATAATATATAGATAGATAGGCCAAAAGTATCGAAGTGAATTCAAGAGTTACGCTTTAAGCAGTTTTTACAAAAATTCATATTAATTTGTTTTTTCTTTCTTTCTATTTTCATTTTAATTTTTGGGCTTTTTTCACTTATTTTGCCTTCAGTTCAATTTTAAGAATTTTTTTTTTTTTTTGATTTTTGTTTAACAGCACAATTTCAATCAATCGGATTTTTGTTTGATTCACTTGATGGGGTGCAGTGCACAGGAAACTTGGTTCACAAAACAGTCATATATGTAGATTGGATATACATAATAAGGTAATACCATCGATATCGACTTAAGCTTTTCTTTTTGGGGTTTGCTTGTTGTTTGGATTTCCAGCAGCGCTGTTGACGTCTTGCAAATTGGACAAAAAATTCTCTAGTTTCCCTTTTCTTTTTCCATTTCTTTTTGTTTAGTATTATTTTATAATTTCCTAGTTGTGTGTGTGTGTGTGTGGGTTGGTGTTTCGCTTGCGATGCATATATAAGTATGATGTTTGCTGCAGGATAAACCGCGCACTATATCGCACCTGATAATGACATTAAGAATGGCTTCATTCAGCTGTCCAATCTGTCCTGGCAAATTTCCATTATATTATCAGTGTGGGTAATGTATGCCGGCTATGCAGAGAATATGTATGTATGTGTAGTTGTGTTTGCTTGTATTTGTGTGTGTGTAACTGAATGTGGCGTATTGCTGTGCATGATGAATTGTGAAGTTGTGGTTGTGGAGGTGTTTTGGTGTTGGTGTTTTTTGGGGGAAAGTGGGGATTTGTTATGAGATTTTGACATTGATGTTGTTGATTCCATTATGACGGCAGCCGCGAATGTTTCCGGTTCGTATGCGCGCAGCTTGACTACTGCGTGGTATGCGGCTGCATGACAAGGTACGGTTGATTCTGTGGCGGATGCTGTGGCGCCGTTGGCGCCTGGAAGTATGGGGGCATGATCGGTGGATGAACACACATCAGCTGATATTGTGGCTGTGCTTGGGTTGTGAATGCTGCGGGCTGTAGTCCCCCGCCGGCAGGGGAGGGCTGTGGTGGCGGATGGAAACTTTGATGCGGCTGTCCGGGTGATGGCGTCGTCGATGGCGTTGACTGTGTTAAGAACTGGATTTGTGGCGGCTGATCCTGATACATGCGCATCGGCACCGGCCCGTACTGTGGCTGGAAATGTTGTGGATGCGGTGTGGGCTGGTATTGTATGAATTGTTGAATGGGTGTGGGCGCCATCAATGGTTGTCCAGTAGCTGCTGCTGCAGCAGACATATGTATTTGTGAGCCACCCATTTGACCTGCAAAAGAGCGAGAGTGATGTGATGCACTGCTATATATAAGAGATCATTTGGCTACTTACCATAGTTATTGCGACGCATGCGCGGCGCTTGGCCGCCTGGATGTGTGGGTGCCAGGAATGCATGCGGATTCGGCACAACGTAGATCTGTTGTTGATTGGCTGCCGGCATATGAGCGCCAGTTGTTGTGTGAATCGCCTGCATGGGCACGGGCGTTTGTGGCGTATGTGGACGCGATGGATTCGGTGTGCTCGGACCGCGTGGTGTGAATGGTTTGGCCGATGGATTCAGCACATGCGGTTTCTTTACGACCGGTGTGGTGGCGCTTGTTGCGGTACTGCTGCTGCTGCCGCCTGTGCCCGCAGCGCCAGTGGCTGTGACGCCGCTTGAAACGACACTACTGGTCACCGGTGTGGTCTTATCGGATCCGTTGCCACTGCTGTTGCCTGTTGCCGTACTCAATGGTGTGCTAGCAATGCCCGTGGGCGTGGTGTTGCTTATGCCCGTACCAACACCAACACCAACAATATTTGTTGCTGGCGAGGCGTCCGGCTTGGGTGTACCCTGCAACGGAGGCTGCGATTGCTGTTCAAGTATTACGGGTGAACTGATCACCACGGGCGAAGTTTGCGGCTGTTGTACGCTAACGGGTGGCGCTGCCAGCACATGATAAATGGGCTGCGGAGGCTGGCTGGACACATCCTGGACCAGCTGCACCGTTTGCTGCTGCTGTTGCTGTTGCACCTGCACTTGTACCGGCAACTGTTGCTGCTGTGGGGGCAGTGCTTGAGACTGGCCTGGATGCTGTTGCTGTTGTTGCTGTTTGGGCACATGCTGATGCTGACTCTCCACAACCAGTTGTTGTTGTTGCTGCTGCTGTTGCTGTGGCGGTGGCACCTTTTGTTGCATATGCGGCATATGTTGCTGCTGTTGCTGCGGCGGCAACGGCTGCTGTTGCTGCTGAGGCACATAGTGTTGCTGTGGTGGCAACTGCTGGTGATGATGTGGCGGCGGCACATGATGCTGCATGGCCACCATTTGTGGCTGTTGTTGCTGCTGCTGCTGCTGTTGCGGCGGCGATGCCGACTGCTGCAAGCCGCCACGCTGCATTGAATGCTGTTGTTGCTGCTGCTGCTGTTGTTGTTGTTGCTGCTGCTGTTGTTGTTGTGGCGGCGAAGTGTTGCTGGGCGCCAGCTCAAAGTTCTGATTAAACTGGCGCAAATCCTGCATTACCTGATTGTCACGTGACCGCACTTGACGTTGCGGCTGCGGTTGACTTTGATGTTGCTGTTGTTGTTGTTGCTGCTGTTGTTGTTGTTGTTGCTGTTGTTGCGGTGGCGGACCACCAGTCTGTAGGGGCGGAGAGTTACTATTGTGGCCACCACCATGAATGTGACCACTGTGCATGGGCTTGCCCATTGGTTGCGTATCTCCGCCATAATTGAGCGTAGCATTACTTTGAGAGCCCGGATATTGGCGTATTTGTCGCTGTGGCAACGGTTTGCCCGGATTTGAGCCCGAATCGCCGCCATTCAGTTTCGAAGCGCCACCCATATGACCCTGATTACGGTACTGAGCAGAGCTGTTGTAAAATAACAAATGATTTAGATTCAACTTAAAGCTGCTTAAAAATAGAGGGGAAAGGATTTTCTTACCCGTGAATAATCTGTGAATTGCCCTGATAGGTGTACTGATTCTGTATGGCCATCGAGGATTGGTAGCCACCACTTTTGCCGCCAACATTATTGGCATTATTGCCTTGCGGCACATTGGATGTGTTGCCGACGCCGACATTGCTAGGCGGATTACCGCGCATCATTTTGCCGCCGCCGCCGCCTCCGCCACCACCGACATTGCTGGGCAGATTGCCACGCATTATTTTGCCGCCTTGTGGCACAGTTTTGGGTTTCATCATTGGACCACCGCCGCCACCATTGCCACCATACTTGCCGGCAGACGTTTCTGTGGCCGCATTCACTGATGTGGCAGGTGGACCTGTGTTTTTAATAGTGCCAGCAAGTAGAAGCACTGCCTGCGATTGTGTGCCGCCACCGCCGCCGCCTGGACCCATACCATGTTGTCCCATCATCACTGGTTCGCGATTATCACGATCCCGTGAACCGGTCACCGATGATGATGATTGCGAGGACATGCCGCCATGTGATGCTGGCGGCCCATTATTATTGCTGCGCGTCTGTTTGGTTATATAACGATCGCTGCTCATCGTCTCACGCAGCTGATAGTCACCAGAGCCGCCGCCGCCGCCGCCGCTGCCACGTGGCTTATTGCCACGATCACGTTCACGCTCCCGTTCACGTTCACGATCCTCACGCTCTCGCTCGCGTTCCCTTTCGCGCTCATTGCGCTCACGTTCCCGCTCCAGTTCATGGTCTGGCGGTGGCCGTTCTACGGCAGCGAATAGTGCCTCCTCATCACCGTTCTCTAGATCCAAACGTTCCCGACATGTGGGATTGTTTTCGATCTCAGCTGCCAGTTTTTCAGCCTTGGCCTCGGCCTCCTTAAACTCCAACGAATCGCCCTTATCGAGGGCTACTGTGTACGATGACAGTGAGTCATCAAATGTGGATGTGACACCAAATTGGTTCTCATTCTTGCGGAACATCTCGTTGGCGTCCCAGCCATTGGCGGCGCCATCCAATTCAATTTCAATATCACCAAGGGCTCCCGAATCCCATGGTTCCAGCTCCTTTTCATCGAAGCGTGTGCCTAGACGGAGAATACAAACAGTTTATAATACAATTTAGAAAGATTAGGAGTCTAATGTGATTACCATTGCACTTGTCGGATATGGCGCCATCGGTTTGAAAAGCGCCTGTGGTTGCGTATTGTGAATCAAAATTCTTTGCTGTCACATTAACCACGGTGTCCGCCGGGAATATGATGTGTTTGGGCACCTCTTCGGGCTGATTTTTGGCCTTAATGCACGCCGGCAGCTCCAGTGCAATGTCAAAATTGCCCGAAAATGTGCGGAACACGCCCTCATAAATGTTACCCGAACGCAGGCGAACCTCCACAACACTGCCGACTAGCGCCGTTGCCGAATGCATGAAAAACGTGTTATTATAGACGCCCTGCGCCAGTGAACGTCCACCTACTCCTCCTCCAATGCCGCCACCGCCGCCGCCTCCTCCACCTCCACCACCACCACCACCGGCACCGACACCCGACGTCTTATTGTTCGCTGGCCGTAGACTGTTGTTGTCGTTATTGGCGTTATATCTAAAAGAGAGTGAGAGAGAAAGAGAGAGACCCAATCGTTGGAGCAATTAGTATAACTAACCATTTGCCAGTTTTGCCAATTTGCAGCTCAGAGCGTAATGCAATGAATAAGCGCAGACAAAAGCGCACAAAAGCGAGCGAAACACAAGCGAAGCAATCGAACCCGAACGCCGCTGCTCAGGGTCGACGTCGACTGCACTGCTGCGCTGCGCTGCGCTCTGTTATCGATTTGATGTTCTTGCTGCTGCTGCTGCGCTGCGGCTGCTGCTTCTTCTTTTTGTTGTTGTTGATTTTGTGGGCCCGTTTTTGGCCCCCTTTTTAAACCACGCCCTGCCACTGCGCTTCAAAGTAAATATGCGCTGGTCATATCATATGCAAATGTATATACAAATGTGTGGGTGTGTGTGTGTGGGTGTCTGTATGCTTTGGTTCAGTCCAGTGAACTTAAAATTGAAAACTCTTCCCTGTTTATGAACAACAATAACGTTTTGTTTAAACACATGCATATATACAACTGTTGTTTTCAGTTATCATTTATGCGTATTTTTATAATTGTTGATAAGAACTTTCGAAATGATTGTAATAGAAGTTAAGATAAATAAATAAATTTTAAAATAATTTTCTTTCTTAAACTAGTTACTTAAACCAGAAACTTTTCTGGGCGAACGGCTTTTGGGGTTGTTTTAATCGCGTGTGCAGGATCGATGACCGTGAAATGGCCAACTCGCAACTCACAACGCGCAACTTACAACTTGCAACGCACAATGAACTCAAAACACGCACATAACAACGCATATATAAAACAACAACAATAACATTTATATAAAAATCAACAACAACGTCGCTGGCTGGACACAAGGAGTGGTGTTTGGTGGATAAGGGGGAGGAGCACATTTTAAATGATTCATGGCATAAATGCACTGCGCACATTTCGTCAATGAATATCAAATAATTGATTGCGTTTTCAAAGTGAATCATCATGCGTAAGAGAGAGCGAGAGGCGCTCATTGATAAGGCGGCAATGCAGTGATGGCGGCCCGGGGAATCAGGCAACAAGAATCGCATGATAGCGCATCTGCGCATACCTCTATAGCAAGTGTGCTAAATAGGTTTGAGACTACTGCAAATATGTACATGCATACATATATGCAAGCATATGTGTGTATGTGTGCGCATAGGCAGAATGCCGAACAAATAAATAATGAAGAAGGAGGGAGGGGGGGCCGTCAAGGAACAACAAGAGCTATGCGATACACCAAATGTTTCGGTCAGCAAATTGTAAAGTGACCCAAATTTTGTGCGCCCAGCGGGAGGCGAAGTGTGCCAAGGCGTGACATGTCGAAGCAGCGACGCCGGCAGCGACAGCAGCAGCAAACTGCTGACAATGCAAGAAAAATTGCATACGAAAAGTAAAATAAAAAAAAAGCCCAAGCAAAATGAAAAAGGCGATACGTGCGCGTCAGCCGTGGGCCGCAACTAGATAAAAACGGTTTGAAAGTCGTTGCATGGTACCACTGTGCTCTCTCTGTACAAATATGTACACTGCAGTCATATTTCAATTGATAATTTAAAAAAAGGGCTGGAGTGGTACACAGCATGTGTGTGTGTGTGTGTGTGGGGGGGTGCTGCTTTGCTGGGCAATTGGTTTTGCCTTTAAACAAATTATTTACTGTGCTCTTTATTCTACATATATTTTATGTCGTTTTGTTTCTGTTTGCTTGTTTTTTGTTGCGTTTTTTTTTCTGCGTTGGGGTTGGCCTGTGAAAGGGAAATGTAAACAAAGTTCAAAATATGACAAAACGACACCATGAAACACGCTTACACACACACACACAGAGAACATATACACTTGCATTGTCACACACACATACACTGAACACTTGCACGAAAAACGACTGGCGTATTATATAAGTAATTGCAATTTGCCCTGATTGCTTGTGCCCCTTCTTCTGATTTAGTTTCCATTACAATTTAACGAATTCCACTGGATACGCCGTTGTATTAACAACAAAAACAAAAGCAAAAAAAGAAGAATATTGACGAATGAAAAGTAACGAAAACAAATAATAATAATAATAAAAACGATAAAAACGATCTGCGCGCTTTCACCTTTCACAGCAGCGGAACCTGGAGCGTTTTATTTTGTATTTGTATTTGTCTTTTTTTTTTTTTTTTGCTTTTAATACTGGCTGTCTGCAGCGAACAACAACAACAACCACAACATGGCCCGTGCTTTTCTTAGTGCGTTTGCTTTTGCATTCGCTTTGTGCTTTTTTTTAAAGTGCAGCAGCAAAGTTTCTGCTACTGCAAATGCTGCTTCTTCTTACCTTGAGATGCCGCCGCTGGCACCGCCGCCGCCTCCGCCGCCACTAGGTCGACTTTTCCGCTTGCTATTGTTGTTCATAATAGAAGAAGATGGGCAAGCCAATTGCCAATTGCCAGCACCAAAAGTCGACGAACGCACGGAACTTTGCTTTCAGTTGAACTTATTTCTGATTTCAATTTTATTTTTATGCGTATCTTCGGTATCGTCTAGATTTTGTGTGTGCTGCTGGCGCTGTATTTTCTTTTTTGTATTTTTGTTTGAATACTTCTGCTTTCTGTTGCTGTTGTTTCTGTCTATTGGCTCATTTGCTTTTTATCTCGTCTTCTTGCACTGGCTTTGGCTGGGTGGCTGAATTTGAATCTGAATTTCGCTTGGCGACGTCACGATGCACAACGGAAACGATAGATACGGTGACAGGGGGGGAGACGGAACGATGTCGACAATATGCTCGCTTAATGGAGTAGTTGTCGCCCGATCTTCTTCTTCACCTTTTCCGGGGCCAGCATTCAACACCTTTTGTGAGCAACAACAAACAAGACGTTGACAACGACGACGATAACAAAAACACTAATGGCGGTCTGGCGTTAATTTTTCTAAATATTCACGCACTTCTTTTTGTTTGGGGGTTAGCCTTTCGTGCTTTGTGGCTGGTCGTTTTCTGCTTTGCCTCTGCTTTACCTCCTCCTTCTTCTTCTTCTTCTGCCTTTGCTCTTTTTCACTCGCACTCGCTACTCGATTTTTGCGAATTTTTGCTTTCATTCAATGGATGCCTCGTCGTCCAATTTTGCGCTTTTCACTGGCTAGCTTTTTTGGGCAAAAAAACGGGCAATAGCGACGGCGCTTAAGTCGTTTAACGTCGGATAAATATAATTCTGTTCCTAATTATATTTTTATTCGCTGCGATAAACGAACAAGGTTGCACAAAGTTAGGTGAACTGCATATTTAATTCAACTAATATGACCAAATATCGATACACGTTGTACAACCCTTCAAATTGCGGGAGGATTGTGGTAAAATATCGATGGTAAAAGTTTGACTAAAAAATAAACAAAAGCTTTAATTTTGTATGTGTAATATTAATAGTGGTGCAGTATTCAATAATGTTTAATAATATTGACATGTTTTATAAGCTAGTCGATACCTGACATCTTAGCGATATATTGAATAAACAATTTTATCGAATACATGTCTTACGTTGTCCAACACTGCTTACGGCGCTTGAAGTAAGGCGCGACATTTAAACAAGCAGACTATTATAGTGTAAGACACATTTTCGTTAATCTTCGAATTTTGGTATGTTTTATTCAGAACATATTAAGCTTCAACATTTATTTGCATACACTACAGACTATTTCTTATCTGCACTATTGGGACGAAAATAGATTTGTTTTTGCGATATAATGCGGCGTTAGATATTTACTCTTTGCTGATAACTCACAAAAGGAGACCAATTGTCTATCAGCCGCAGCAGCCCAGACACCAGACGACCTTGACGTATTAACTTTAGCACAATCCACAACAAAGAAGTCTATTTATAGAGATATAAATTCATTGAAGATTTCCATGCGAACGGAAAAATGTTAGAAATTATATGCATAAATATACTTATAAAGTACATTGTCTTTATAGATAAGATAAATGGTTACAGCACATTAAACGATTATCTGCTTGTGTAGCCTCGTGATAAGGTTAACAAAATGTTGTATAAGTACAACGTTTTATCTTTATTTATACTTTGCATTAAATGCATTAAGATGCGCTTCCTAATGATGCATATTAGTTGGATATAGTTCTTTATGATGATGCCAATATATCAACTGACCCTAAAACTTGCCGCACATTAAGGCTGTCCCAGACATCTTGTGACATTCCCATTGATTATCACCTAATTGTGCATAAATTAATATGTATGCTTATTTAGTTAGCTAGATCAGTTATGTGTCTATTAATCTAAATTCTAGTTTAAATATTGATCTGTTTATTTTTTTTTGGGTATTTGATTGATTGATCATTTGATTGCGGCAGACGGAAAATTACTTGACATCCACAGGGGGATCGGCTAGACGCTGCCTCGCACACGATCTCTTATCAATTTCGCAGATTCGCAGAAATACTTTGCGTATATGTATATAGTTATAGTATTGTCGCACTCGCTCTGGCCCATTGCACGTTATCAAATGCCTAGTTTTGTCTCTTGGTGACTTATTCAGTTATAACATATATGCCAGTCGGGCAACCCATTCATATACATATGTACATCCATACATATGTACTCCGATTAATATGTTCCATAGCTGAAAGGTTGTTTACCCATCTGCCTGCCGAATGGGCGTTAAGTGTCTCATTGTTGTTGCCATCGAGGGGCATAATGTCGCCGTTTTCTTGACTCTTTTCATTTTTCATGTTTATCAGACAAATCTGCCCGGTCCACACTTATTTATCGTTCCAAAATTCACTCATTCGGCAGTTTTCTTTAGATTGCGAAGCGATGCACTTGGCATAACGCGACCCACAATTATAAAGTGTACCTGAAATCCTTGCAAAAAAATATTTTTATCTAATACAAGAGTGATTAATATAAACGGATATTATGGGTCCTGCTTCAAATTCCGATACCTATGCCAAAAAATTATCCTTCGATGGTACGTGTCCAATATTCAATGTGAATTTAGTGTCCTGTTGAAATATTTTTTAAACGAGTGCAAGAGTTTTTAAGGATTAAACGAAGTGTTAGAACTTTTAAGGTGTTTTTAGGTCAACTATCTTCTTCGTATTAAAATAATAATAATAAATAATGCAATAACAATCTTAAACTCAAACTATAATAAGAATTTCGCTTGAGCTATTATAATGACAGCTGATCTCTTTGATCAAATTGCGACAATATCAACAATAAACGCTACAAGTCGGGCAGTTATTTTAATTGAAACTTATGTACATAATGCTGAGTGAAATGGCATGAAATATAGCGTGTGGCTTATCTGTGGTCAGCTTCGTCATAAATTTTAAATACATAGAATATACTAAGGTAATCTGTACTACAATTAATGCATATGGATTAAAAGTATGACTTTGAACATGTTTCTGCTATCCTTAAAAAAGAGGCATTCACTATTTAAATTGTTCCATTTGCCTTTTATAATTTGATTTGTTGTTGAAAAATCGTTTGGAAAAAACCGGAGAGTTTAAATATTGCATTTCTGCAATCAGTTCAGTTTGTAGTGCACGCAGCCACACGGTGCAAATCAAGTTTTTTTTTTTTTTCGTCGCAAAATGTTGGGATGAAAATCGAGCAAAAATCTGGTTGTTAGATTTTAATGCAGTATTTTGTAGACCTTAAATCAACTAAATTGATATTTTAAATTTAATAGCCGTGTGATATTTGAAAAAGAATTGGCAAACGAAAGTTTTGTCTAACTCCCAAGTCGGTTTCTTGACACAGATTTAAGGGATGAAATTGATGTTACAATCGCGTCTCTAGATTTAAATGCAGTGTTAATCCATAGCTACACACAAGACTTTAAATGTATTCCAAATGAAAATCGGTTTAGTTTTGACAAAGTTATGGCTATCAAAAGTTTTGACGAACCCCCAATTCGATTTTTGGTCACAAATTTTTTGCATAAAAATCGAAAAATTTTCGTCTATAGATTTAAAGCTGATTTGTTTGTGAGCTTAAACCAAGACTAATTTTAATTTCATATGAAAATCGGGCAGTTTTGGAGAAGTTATGACAACGAAAGTTACGTTCAACTCCCAAATAGATTTTTTGGTTTTTAAATTTTTATCGATATTATTTGTGTATTATAGGTTCTCTTCACTTATTTAAAATCTTTAGATCTAGTTCTCTCAGATTAATCCCAGCTTTCAAGTTCGTAATTCACTTTTAATAATAAATGTAAAAATCAGGTTGAAAAAAATATTGTATTGTTTTTGACTGTCATGTAAAGAACAATTTAGACATTCTGAATAACTTTTAGCTTTACATTTATTTCTGTATGAGGAATGTAATCGTATTTTAATAAAGCTAAAACTTTTTATCTGATTTTATTTAATAGGAAAATTTACATTTCCCACCAAATTGTCATGAGAAAATAGACGAACAGATAAATTTTTAAAAGCAGAATGAAATTTTATTACAAATAAGAAGAAAAGAAAAAACAAACACAAATCTAAGCCTAAACATGTTTTGATCTTAACAAATTAGCAAAAATAATGACGGAAATAATAAATTAGATAAAATTGACATAATTTAAGGTCAGCAGTTATTAAAAAAATAAAAAAAATACATAGAGAATAATAAAGTAAATAGAGCAGGTAAATTTGGCATTCATGCGCAATAACTTTTTCAAATTGATAAACTCGGGATGTGGAACTTTTCGCTAAACAATAATTCACGTTTAATTTATGATGAGTCAACTCAATATTTGTATTAGAGCCCTATTTATAGGCGCACCTGTTAGAAGAAGAATGTGTTAATCTATAATTTCAATATTGCGTACACATTCAAATTAGAAGTTTTTTTTTACATTTTTGCATTGACATTGGGATTCACAGCGATGAGACATTGCTTTAAGCACTCGATATTAATTGTGTATACTTTAACTAATGGGATGCTTATTGATTGAATAGTTATTAATCAAGTTTGTAACTTTCAAATGCAAAAACAAATTAAAATACGCCGGCTTTCTACTACTCGGAAGTCGAGGCAAATGAACGTTTTAATTTTGCATCAAATTTAATGTTTGAGCATGAGAAACAGGTTTTGTTTTTATCAAAGTGGTGCTAAGATTGTTTCCAATACAAACAAACATGTTGTATGTACATTCATGTGTACTTCACGGTAAAGAAGCTCAGTTATTATTATTTGTATTTTGTAGTATTACTTGTATCTTTCCGTGCATACGTCACATGTGCCATGCATGAGTGTTGTGTTGACTTAATTACCAATCAACACACCGACGCGATCTGAGCTTCGGTTTGTTTTACTTTTTTTTAAAGCTGCCGAACAACAAGCCGTGTTGTAGCTTGTTCGCTAAAAATACCCCCTGAACAAAAGCTTACAGCGGTTTTTGAGAGTTTTGCCCATTGGCAAAATCATTGAAATCAGTACGAAATGCGTTGGCCGTGGAAGCGCACGTTTGGCATTGCCAAAAATCGAAAAGCCCT
Organism: Scaptomyza pallida; assembly: GCA_018152965.1. NCBI lineage: Eukaryota > Metazoa > Arthropoda > Insecta > Diptera > Drosophilidae > Scaptomyza > Scaptomyza pallida. The sequence continues at coordinate 8,087,440 of JAECXP010000004.1, read as the reverse complement.
GGCTGGCAGTCGAGCTCAAGCCACAGTGCCCACCATATACGATCGTAGGGAATTTTAGGGGAATCACCTCACAATCAAACAATGAGCTTTAACGATTTCCTTTTCTCTCTATTTGCTGACAGCCAGCTGTGATGGCAATGTTAAGTATACGGCAAAGAATGGCGACGACTGTTATGAGAACTCACACACTCTGGACATGGATATGCAGGGCAAGTACAGTGCACCCAAGGAGGCACATTGGTTGCTGCGTCGCATCTATATACTCACCTGGATACGCAACTATGATCGACCGCAAGCGTTATCCGATCTCATAGCGGGCATCACACTGGGCATGACCATTATACCACAGAGCATAGCGTATGCGGCTCTGGCTGGTCTCTCCTCCGAGTATGGCCTGTACTCGGCATTTATTGGCTCCATTATCTATGTGTTCTTCGGCACAATACCGCAGGTGTCAATTGGTCCGACGAGCTTAATGGCCATCATGACACTGCAGTTCTGTGCGGACAAGCCAGTGCAAGTGGTTATTGTGTTAGCCTTTCTCGCTGGTTTTGTGGAGCTTCTGATGGGCATCTTTCAATTGGGTTTCATAGTCAGCTTTATACCTGCGCCAGTGACCAAAGCTTTTACATCCGGCACAGCGGTGATTGTGGTGATTGCTCAGATGAAAAGTTTGCTTGGCATTCGCTTGAAGAAGATCCCATCGATTGGTGATTTCTTTAGCAATATTCGCAGCACGGATGCCACATTGGGCATTGCTTGCATTTGCCTATTGCTCTCGCTGAGGGTAAGTCTTATAAAATTCTTTCCTGTATAGATTTATGAGTTATAATCTTCTTCTAGCTCCTCTCCCAAGTGAAATTCAAGCAGGATACACCGTTTACGCAACGTCTAAAGAAGGTTCTCTGGTACATTAGCATTTCGCGCAATGCTTTGGTTGTCTTCTTCAGTGGCCTCATGATCTACTTGTGGGTGCAAAAGAGCTCAATGGAAGCTGTGCCATTTGCACTCTCCTCCAAGGTGTCGTCGGCCATGCCCACCATCAAGTTGCCGCCCTTTGCTTTCGAGTACCAGAATCGCACATATGTCTTCACGGATATTCTACACGAACTGGGCAGTGGTGTGATTTTAGTGCCCATTGTTGCTGTGCTGGCCAATGTTGCAATTGCCAAAGCTTTTGGTGCGTATGAGTAATATTGTGTATACTGAACATTGTGACTAATCTTTTGTGTTGTGCTTGCAGTCAAGGATGGCAAATTGGATGCCTCGCAAGAGATGTTGACCCTTGGTCTCTGCAACTTGGCTGGATCCTTTTTCAGTGCGATGCCAACATGTGGCGCCTTCACCCGTTCTGCTGTTAGTCAGGCTTCAGGTGTGCGAACACCTATGGCTGGCATTTATACGGGTCTGATTGTACTGTCCGCCCTGTCTATCCTGACACCCTACTTTCAATATATACCCAGAGCCTCGCTGGCCGCTGTGCTCATTGCTGCGGTTGTCTTTATGGTTCGTATTGATTTTTGTGTGAATCTTTTTGCTAGCTAAGCTAATACCTTTTTTTATGCACAGATTGATTTGACACCGATTAAGGAGCTGTGGCAGACAAACAAAAAGGACTTTTTCAGCTGGACAGGCAGTCTCATTATGTGTCTGGTGGCAGGTGTTGAGATGGGTCTACTTTTTGGCATTGTGGTCAGCATGATTTGCATATTGCTGCGTCTGGGCAATCCCAAAATTGAGGTCTATTTGAAACAGGTGCGTTGCTTTTGCTTAACCCAATCAAGCGACTCCTTCGTTTACCTAAGTTTTCTCCTTTTTGCAGCACGAATCCAACTATTATGTGCACGTTGTGCCACAATCGGATATCTATTATACGGGCGTTGATAATCTGCGTGCAGAAATACGCTCCGCTTGCATATTGTATCGCAATGATTTCCCCATTGTCTTGAACTGCGAACGTTTCATGCAGTTCGATGCCACATTTGTGGAGATGCTGATGGCCGTGGCCAAGGAGCTGGCTGCCGACAATGTCATGCTGATGCTGCAAAACATGAACCTAAAGCATCAACAAATTCTGCCCGTTGCCAGCAATGTGCGCTTCTGTGGCGACGAGCCGGAGCTGATGTCGCTAGATGCCAAACAGTAGTCAATAAAACTGCACAACATTGTCAATATCCATTTCTAGTAGGGGGTGGGAGCGGTAGGATAGGATGGGCATGGATAGGGGCACAAACATACAACAGAATCTTGTCACGAGAATTGCTTTTAATTGCTGTGACGTCAGTGACCCATACCCGATACCCATACTATCCCATCCCATCCCTACCTTCCGTTACATTTGTCTGCGCTTGATCGCGTGCGCGCGTGTTGATCACAACTTTTAGCGCTTATATGACCGTTATATAAAGCAATTTAGATATTTAAGTCAAACTCTTAGTGTTTATCGCACATACTAACAGCAGAAGCAGCCGTCACATTGTAAATATCTACTTAATTGCATTTGACTACAATCATTTGTTTTGAATTTGTAGTATTCTACACCGAATTAAGTACGTAGTTCCTCTTCTCTGTACGTCAGCTGTGAAGAGTAAACCAATAATAATAAAGATAGTCTCGTTTAAGATAGTTAAACAAATGGTTCCTAACTTTAATTGCTGGCGCACAAAAATAGGCCAAAGGCAAACTTTAAGAAACCATTTATAAATTTTTGGAAAAATCGATTACCAATAAATTTTGTTGCCCAATCTTTAAAAAATATATATATGAAAAAAACATTGTTGTGTCTTTTTTTAAATTGTTATTTAATTATTATTTTTTTCACTTTCATTTTTTTTAGTTTTTGTTTTTCTTCTTTTTTTGTATTCAATAAGGAAATTATAAGTTATAGAAAAAGTATAATAATACCGTATAACAATTTAGTTGGTTTGTTTTTTGTTATCATTCCGTATTGCGTAGTTTTGTTTTGGATTTTTTTCGTTTTGCTATTATCATCATATGTATATATATTTGTGTGTAACAGGTTTCATATTTGTTCTGTTCTGTATTCTGAGTGTGTGTCTTTCGTCTTAAATAAATCGTGTACTTTTCAGTAAATCTCTCTAGGCAGAGTGTATTGTTTTGTGTTTAGGTAGACCTGTGTATGCCCTTGCCTAAATAGATATCAACCCTGATGAAGCTGGAACACGTTTTTGTATATACAAATATGTTGTCGGCAAGGGTATACGTGCTTCGGATATGCCGAAGTTTCATATGTCATTTCCTGTTCTGTGTATATTGTGAATTATGTTGTTATTTTGTAAATTAAGTTGTTGTTGCTAATCCGCTGTGTGTCTAAATTATACAATGATTTGATTGTAAGGTAAAAAATTATTTACGTGGGAAAAGTTAACGATTGTTTCATTAATTATATTGATTTGAGTATGTTTCGTATGTATGTATGTATGTAATATTAACAACATTTTGTCGTCAATCGACTGGAATCATATTTCATTAACTATTTTTGCTGTTGTATACATACAATATCTAGAAGTATCTGCAACTATTTGCCAGTTTACAATTTACAGTTTGAGTTTTTTTTTGTTGGAATCTACGATTATTTCAGTTTCGCATAACATTCATATCTGTACTTTATAATGGTCATTCTGTATATATGTGTGTGTGTTTGTTTGTTTGTGTCTGTCTCAGTGTATCTATGGAGGATTCCAGTGCTGAGAAAATGTCGTCACGATTAAAGTAAATATTTTGTTGCTCACAATTCATTCCGTCATATCCTATGCATAGTAGTATTATATGCCGTACTATGCGCTCTTTTTCTTTATAACTTTATAGGTTCTTGATTTTTGGTTTTTATTTTTATATATTTTTTTGTTATATTTTATACTTTCTGTTTTTGTGTAAAGCAAGAGGTACGCATTGTATTTTGTTTGTATGCACGCAATTAATTATTTCAAAGTTTTTGTTTTTTTTTGGTTTTTGATTTAAGGTTTTTTTTAATGTGTTGTTTGCTAAAGCAATTATTAAACATTAGGAAACATCTTACAATCGTTTGTAAACAGGAAAAAGCAATTACGGAAAAGAAAGTAAATAGTACGCATATGGCATTTAAATATTTTGTTTTGTTTTTTTATTTTTTAGGTAAAGCAACCATTAAAATTGGCATTTGTTTGTTTTTCTCGTTAGTATGTTAGTACGTTTGTATGTTTGTAAGTGTATATGTATGTTAATGGATAGTCAATAGTAAATAGTTGGAAGGTTTGATTTGTAAAGAAAAGAAAAAAACAGTTGAAACGTTTCATATAAGAACTTTTTCAAAGGAAACATGTTTCAAACCTTAACATAAACTAATTTATCACGATCTCATGTGATTAATCATATTTGAAATTTTGTATGCGATTGCGACATGCACGACGTTTAGTGAATATTTAAGTTTGTTTTTTTGGGGATTTCTTTTTTGTTTGTCTACATATGTATATAATAACAAAGCATTTTGAAGCTTTTAATGAGAATGGAATCTATTGATAAAGTTGTTTTGGTATAAGGTATCTCTGGTAGTTGTTCGTTTTGGCTGCTGTGAAAGACGAATTGGAGTTAAAAGTACTTGACAAAAGCTTTTAGGCATGTATGTTTGTTTGTATAGTATGTATGTAGTATATGCGTATATATATATTGTTTGGATCCAACATTTGAACCTCTCTCCTTGTTAATAAGTTTTGTTTTGTCCGTCGCGTCTCTTCTTTATATATTGCTCAACTTTCCGTTCGTGTACTTAGGTTTTGATTTTTTATAAATGTAATTTAAATGTGTTTTTCAATTTTTTTGTTTTTGTTTATTTGGTTTTAATATATTTTAAATATATATAATATATGTATGTTTTTATTTGGAATTTACTTTTAGTTTCTTTTTTTTTGGTTTTTGTATTTTATTACTCATATTTTTTATTATTATTATTTATTTATTTATAAACTGGTCAGCAACAGTAGCAAATTTAACAATGTGCGTTTAACAAATAATTGTAAATATAATGTATGTATGTATATAATATATGTATTTTTTACTTCCCCCACCATTTTATCATTTTCTTTGCCTTATGTATATATATATAATATGTGTGTATTGGTGTAAATGTGTATGTGTGTGTGTCTGAAGTTGCAATCCTGCAAATATCCTTTTCTTTACAGACTCTCCATTTGTCTATATCTTGTATCATTTAGTTAGTTTGTTGTTTAATATAATTTAATTCATTTATTTTAATTTTTGCTTTGCTATGAATTTACTTAAACTGGAAATGTAATTTATTAAATCAATTATACAACAATTTTTGTGTTTTTATAAATTTTTTGAATTTGCTTTTTGTTTATCATGATGTTGTCAATGTGTGTGTTTATGTGTGTTTGTATGTGTGTTCTCAATATTTCTATCAATTTGATTAATAAAAAATATTATCATTATTTCTATTAGTTGCATTTCATCATCATAATCATCATCATCATTTCAACATTACACAACAACATCATTCAAAAAAGCCCATAGTTAACTAGGGTTTCATTGGATTTAAATTTGTTTTGGTTTTAAACATTTCTTCTTGTATAATTGTGTATACGTATATGTATATGTATATTTATATATATATATAAGTATGTATATTAGCTTAGTAATCATAGTTAATAGCAATAATCATAATCATAATCATAATAATAGTTCTAATCTACGAATAATATAACAGGACCCTATGGAATGACCAGGGTTATTTGCCAAAGCCGAACCCAAATTTCCCAAATAGATCTTTGCCTTTCGAGAGTACATCGCCGCCGGGCGCCGCCGCCGCAATGCCCTTGAGGCCCCCTAACAGTCCGGCGCCCGGCCCCTGCGGCGGTGGCTGAGCTTGGGGTGGCACTTGTTGTTGTTGCATACCCGGCTGCTGTTGCATGCCGGGCTGCTGTTGCATACCTTGCTGTTGCATACCCTGCTGTTGCATACCCGGCTGTTGCATGCCCTGCTGTTGCATACCCTGCTGTTGCATGCCGGGCTGCTGCATTTGCTGGACACCGAAGGCGTTTGCTTGTTGCTGCGTTGGCTGCACACCGCCAGGTGGTTGCATTGGATCCGTTTTGGGCGGTTGCTTTGAACCAAATAGACCACCGGTGGCAGCCGAAGTAGCACCAGAGAGCAGGCTAGTTGCGCCGGAGAAGAGTCCGCCCGTTGGCGCCTGTGTCGTGACAGGCACCTGCTGTTGCTGCTGACCCATTTGTCCCATGCCGCCCATTTGTCCCATGCCGCCCATTTGTTGACCCATCTGCTGACCCATCTGTTGACCCATTTGTTGACCCATCTGCTGCTGTTGCTGCGGCTGTTGGCCCATGCCCATCATTCCACTTTGTCCCATGCCCATTTGCTGTTGCTGTTGTTGTTGTTGTTGCTGCTGCTGCTGTTGTTGTCCCATTTGCGTCTGTTGCTGACCATAAGGTTGTTGTTGCTGTTGCTGGAGTTGTTGTTGCTGCTGCTGCTGCTGCATGCCAACATTACCAACGCCTCTGATCATCTGCAAAGTTGTCGTTTATCGAATATATGTATATACCAAAATATTGCGAATTAGTTGTAATCGTTCCAAACGTTCGAAAAAACTTTTTAAATAAACGGCAACTAATCATTTAAATAATTGTATTTTATGGGTAGTATTTTTTTCGCATTATATATATATCGTAAAAGTTGTAGTTTCGGTGGATTTATTATTTTTGGAACATTCGTTCAAGATTGGCATGAATTTAGCTTTAATTTTGTTATCAAACTAGTTATATTAAGTAGTAGTAGTAGTATTGGTGGTATTAAGTAGTAGTCGCTGCTGCGCCTACGAATTTTTGATTGATGTTAGTTAAATGACGGGATTGATTTTGGTTAGTATTATTAAATTTAAGTAATTGCAGCTACGTTCAACTACAAGGCAACGTATCGTATAATGTACTAGTATTTGGTTATAGTTATCATCAAAAAAAAAAAACTATATATATTTGCAAAAACCTGATTTAAGTGTTTAGGTAGAGAGAGAAAGAGGAAATTGTTAATCTCGAATACCGGAACTTTGCTTTAGAAATGTAATTTAAGCGTATTCCATTTGAGAGATTTTTCGTATTTGTGGTGTTTTCCCTCATTCAATCAAAACGAATGACAGTACAAGTTGGTCAACATTTGTGATAGATAAATCATTTGATTGAAACGTGAAAATTATGTAGAACTAGCAACGTTTCTTCAACTAAAATGATGTTAAATACTACGCTCAAAAACATAAGAAACTCGCATACACTTGCATTAAATCAAAAATCAAAATCAAATTAAATCAAACAAGAAACTTAATGGTGAAAACGCGTTCCAACAACAGATCACGTTCGAAGTACTTCAGGGGAAACAAAAACATAAAAACTCTATTCAAAAATGTTTTGTACACTACTACCTTATGTTTATATTTGTGTGAATCTGGACGTGTGTTCCCAACTCTTCCAAGAAGATACTATGCGTATTTGTTATCTTGCACACGTTGGTGTGCAATCAGCGTTTAGTTTCGTACTTGAGGTGTTTGGTAAAACAAAAGTTAGCCTAACGCAAACCAAGGCAATTAGATTGTGAAATTTAGTGATTCAGATAAATTAAATACAAATATAAATGGCTAATGGAGGGTAAAGCAAAATATCAAACCAAAGGCATACAGAAGAATCAACAAAAAATATAAAGAAGAAAATAAGAATCGAATTGTTTACACATACAGTGAATCACATTGAAATTTGTACACATTACATCCAATATTCCATATAGTAATAGTAGCAATTAATATATATATATATATATTTAGTAGTATATGTATGTTTTAATTAGTAGCGTATACGCAATAAGGAAACAAAAATAATGTATTGATATATATTTTTTTTTGGTAGATATAGTACGAGTATGTAATAATACGGGGTTTATCACATCTTATCAGCATTGTGTATTATCGTAACTGTTGTTGTTGTTATATAGTATATCGTTTGTTGTTTAAGTGTTACTTGTAATTCCATCAAATGTAACTCTTTATGTATTTACATACATCTTATCTAACCTAAGACCTGCAGTTGTTCAAGAAAACAAATAAAAGCGCAAACAAAAAAGTAGAAACAAAGCAAATTACTGTCTTATTGAAGAGAGTTCAAGGTTTGTGAAAACTGTATTTATATATTCGAAAGACAAAAGCAAAAAATAAAATATAAAAAATCGAAAAAAAATAAAAATTATATTGAAAATGTTGCGATTAATAAATAAATGAAGGAAATAAAAGTCAATGTGAGTTGTGATTGGTGCTGTAGGGACTGTATATATATTTGTATGATATCAAGTTTTGGATTATATATATCTGAAGCTAAGTATTTGCTGCAATTTACAGACTATACACACATGAACTATCTATGGTATATACACTAACAACATGTGCGGTTAGAAATTAACTAAGTATTGAGTAGGTAAATATACACGGACGAATTGCTTAATCGATTTGTTTACAGAAATGTACAATAAGTATGTAAATATTTATAATGTTGCTGCTGTAAATCTGTTGATCTAGGCAAGGTTCTATAAACATGTTGCTAGCTATACATAAAATATGTATAAGCAAATTATTGTTTCATGTACTGTAAGCGTTTTAAATGCATTTGGTTAACCAAGATACGCACAGACATTAATGGGAGAGAGACTTTAACATATATGTATGTATGAGTAGTTATATATAGACAGAGTTAGTTATAGTACGAAACAAGCAAGACAAAACAATGGACGATCAGTTAATGAAAGTGAATACGACAATGAACCGTGTAGGCATATTGAATATGAAGTGTAAGATAACTGTGAGTATTTATCAACACTGCAAAATGTACGATCTTCGATCAAAACTGTATCTATATCGTATGCATATATTAAAGGTGAGGAGTTTGTGGCTGTGAAATTGAATGAATGATTTTGTATATCACAACTGTTTTGTTATTTGTTATATTTGGAGAAAGAGAACCGAAACCAAATGAGCGACAGAGATAGCAAGTTAGTTGTAGCTGTAGTTGTAGTAGTATTAAGTAGTATAATTAATAGTAGTATTTGTAGTTTTGGCAGCGTATGAGGTGTGATTTTATATATCTTTTTTTGCGCTTTCTTTACTTATACTTTGAGTAATCTTTTTTTTTTTGTTTGTTTAGCATTTATTTTTTTAAGACAAAAGAAAGTTTCGTTTGTTTTTTTTGATTTTTTCTTTAAGTATTTATATTAAACAAAAGAAACCAAAAGAGAAAGAGTATTTACCTGCGTTTGGTGATCGGGGGCAGGGTGGCCCGTGTTGTCTAACAGTGTAGGGGAAGCAGGGCGAGCATCTATAGCAACGAATATAACATAAAGACTTCACATTTACCACAGCAGACCATTACAAAAAATTATTTGAAAGAAGTTGTAGTAGTAAAATTGAAAAGAACTTAAGTATAAAAATAATAAACCAAAATAAAGATAACTTGAATTGAATGTAGTCTCAAAGATTATTTTTCAAAAGAGTTTTGAGTTACAGTTGCTGCCTGGTAAGGATGTTATTTTCCCTGTTACTTATCAATTTTATATATTGTAAGCGCGTGGGTCCGAGAACAAATCGAGTTTTCGTGGTGTTTGTTATTATATATATATTTATAATTCACCGCAGTTGAAAAGTAAAACACAATTGGAAAACAAAATATTTAAAACGAAACATTTAACAGTTACAAATTAATTGAAATCACATTTCAAATCATTTACGGGAGGCCATTGAAATTGAAAATTTGGTTGCTTGCAAAACGATTTCTCGCAAAACACAATACAAAACGCAGTAAAAGGCGCCAAAAAGTAATGGATCGCTAGGAATATTGGCAAAGAGTCAAAATCGCTTAATTTCAATAAAGTTATTTTACATTATGTATATATAGTATATATATTTTTATTTGTTCTTAATCAAAAGTTTATGTATGTATGTAAGTAGCATAAATATTACCTTGTGCGCTTGGCGTCTGGTCTTAAGGAAAAAAATCCCTATAAATCTGCTGAGATTTTACGAGTGAATTGTTTATACAAATAGGATATAGACAATGGATATTTGCATGGCCATATGTTATGGCACTTATGAGTTTTTTTAATATTTATATGCATTGTAATAATAAGTTAAGTCTTTTAAACGTTAGTAAATATTTTACATAAGGAAAATTTACATAAATTACAAAGAGATTGCGCTCATAATTTTTTTGGAAAATTCATTTTGATATTTAATGTGCTTTAAGCCTCTGCGGTGTTGTTGTTTTTGTTGTTATATCTCTAAAGAACAAAAAAGAAAATACTTCAAAAATATATTCAAAAAGGCTAAATAGCAAACAAACAAGAGCAACATTCAATTAATCAATTCAAAACAAAAAAAGAACGAAACAAATTATTTATTTTTGAAGAAGCAGCGCAAGAACAGGTCGAACACATGGGTAACTGAAACCAGAAACAGGGTAAATAACAATATTCGATTCAATCAGAATCAGCCAGAGTTTTTTTTTCTTGTGTGTGACTGAGATATTATAATTGTCTTTACGCCAGGTTAATAACATACATACATACTCATATCTACAAAGAGAGACAGAGAGTGAGAGTTGGATTCATATCTCGGATACACATTGTATATTCATCCTAAATCGAAATTCCACGTATATACAGTTTTTGTTTTTTTGTTCGTTATTCGATTTGTTTAGATTGTTATTGATTGACTCTATAAATTGATCGGTGAGCAACTAAGAAATTACAGTTCATTCGACAATCAGGTGCAAGAAACTAGTCTCGGTTTTATGCAAATAAATCGATAAACAAAAATAAATAACTAACAAACTAAAAATGTAAGAAATCAAAATACATTTAAGTATACTTGGTTTAAGTTAACATGCAAGAGACCATCTAGAATTTTGCAAGGCTATAAAAAATCACGCAAGACAAAATACAAAAGTAAATACAATTGTTTTTATATAAGAAAAAAATAGTGTATGGACAACAAACAAAGTCGGTTTGTATATATGTTCATGTAAACAAAAGTCTTATGAAATTTTTTTGGATTTCTTCATCAATTTTTAAATAATTTACATGTAAATATTTTTTATTTGTTAGCCAATTAGTTAGGAAATATAATGAATGGAAATATTCAACACAGAAAGTAGAGAGAGAGAAAACAGAGAGAAAGGCAAGAAATATATAGACTGTGTATACAACAACAAGAACAACAACTATGTATCTATATAGTATTGTATTGTATTTGATAAGGATTACATAATTCGATTTGAACCCAAATGAAAAACAAAAACAAGTATTAAAAGGATTAAAAGGAACTGACTGGTGCTGGAATAATTAAATATTTTACAACGAAAAATGCATAAATATATTTATATATATATATCTTTAAAGAAATGGTATAAGATTTTACAAAAGTTCTGCGGAATCATAACAAAAAATGAAAGAAAAATAAATATTTGAAGTTAGCGGCGTTCAGAAATCATCTGTAATCATCTGTAACTGTTTGTTATATATATAAAATTTTGATTGGAAATTTTGCGATAGAGTTAGACAGATAGAGAGAAGAGTGAAAGATTTTTCAGTGTCGTCACGAAATTTGTTGTTTCATATAATATTTTTTTCAGGAGGAGTGATCGTGATGTTCATAAGTGTTTGAATTTCGCTGATTTCAAATTGATATATGTATGAAAAAAAATATGTATAAATATTTCGGTATAACGAGTAAAATATAATCTTGTACTTAGTACACAAGGATAGTTGCTATAGTATATGTTTGTATATATATATCATCCTGCTTGTTTGTGTAGTCTGAAAAACCTGCATATTTAGTTATCTTTATAAAGTGTTTTAATGTTTTGTAGATAATTGCTTTGAGATTTTTTTGTTTGTTTAATTTTTTTGCATTTTTCTTTTGGCAAAACTAAAATAAAAATTGAAACTAATAAGTATAGTAAGCCTGTAATTACTTTCGAATAAGTTTTTTAGTATCATATTTGGTTTAAAATTGTATTGAAATCAAAACAAAAACTTAATCAAAAACACAAACTGAAAATGCAAAAACAAATGAATTGATCAAAATGTGATCTGCACAAAGCTCACTTACTTTTGCCTGGTGGACCACGTTGCCCAGCCACGCCGGGCATCATGTTGTCTCGAGGCGGCGGCGGTGGTCCCCTTGCGCCCGGTCCTTGGCCCCTGCCCCGCTGACTTAATGCGCCACGCCCAGCGGCGCCGCCAGGTCCCATTTGATTGTTGTACTGGTCGGGCGCATCGGCCAGAAAGTTTGATGGCACCAAGCCCCTAACACCATCCAGTTCGCCCATGTAGAAACCATCTTCATCCATATCACCATAAACGAGTATGATTTCACCCGTCTTAAAACATAATTCCACTTGCTACAAGCACAAACAAACCAGATTAGAAAGATTGGAAGAGTCGCTAGAGTTAGCTACTCACCTCGGCATCCACATTCGGACTCAACTCTTGGGGATCATAGTCATAGAGTGCAATCATTCGCTTCACAGGCATATTCGCATAGATGTCACCCCAACGATCTCGGCTCACATTGCGCATGCTCTGCTGCGGCACTGTCTGGCCAGGCATAACTTGTGCGGTGCCAGGCGTTGTTGTTTGCATGGTGCCACCCATTTGCATTTGTCCGCCCGTGATTTGGGCTGCGGTGTCCTCCACCTCGCTGACCATGTTGTGCGGCACATAGCCACGACGACCACGCAGTTCACCCCAATAGAAGCCATCCGCATCCTTATCACCAAAGATCTGTGCATGCAACGTACGAAAGTGAGTATTAACAATTGTTCTTAATGAGTTAAGACATAAATATTGCTAGTTTTTGGTAGTGTATATGTAGAGTGCATATTGCTAACTTAACGGTTATTTATGGAACTATTAGAGAAGAGAACAACGTCTACTTAGTGTGGGTAATATGTATAGTAGTTGTAGAGTATGTTAGATACATAGTTAAGAGTATTGATAGGGATTATTATGTAACTTATGTTTTGTTTAAGTAACAATCTCAACTGAATGGGGGCGTGGTTTGGGGCTGGGGCGGGCGAAGGAAAAACATGCACTGATTCAAGTTCATTCAATTAGCGGCAAGCGCAGCCAAATACATTTCTGGCATCGTTCCAATTCTGCATCCAATTCAGAGCAAGCGCTGATTTCCAGATTAACTGATGCTGATATTGTTTTTTAACTGATGATCGTATTACCCGTATTTAAACCTTGTATCAACGACGATTGAGACGTCCCGGCGCCTAAATAGTTAGCAACAGCGGCTGTGGCTGCAAAGTGTTTTGGTGGTTCTGTGTTAAACAGCAAAATAACAATGAGCTTACCTTGATCGTATCACCCTCTTGGAATGGCAATTCTTCGTCGCATCCATCTGGATTGGGACTCATGGTGGATGGATCGTAGTCGAACATGGCCACAAAGTAACGTGGCTTCTTTTGTGCCTGCTGTTGTTGTTGCTGCTGATTGGGCTGTTGTTGGCCGGGCATCATTTGACCTTGTTGCTGTTGTTGTTGTTGCTGTTGCTGCTGTTGCTGCTGTTGTTGTTGTTGGTTGAGTGGTCCACGTGGACCCATAGGACCTGGCACCTGACCCATCATTTGACCCTGTATTTGGCCAGGCATTTGTCCGGGCATCTGTCCGGGCATCTGTCCAGGCATTTGACCCGGCATCTGCCCGGCCATTTGCCCAGGCATCTGTCCCTGCATTTGACCAGGCATCTGTCCCTGCATCTGCCCTTGCATCTGACCTTGCATCTGACCCGGCATCTGTCCCTGCATTTGACCAGTCATCTGGTTTTGCATGGGCACGGGTCCCCGAAAACGAGGTCCACCCATTGGATTCTGTGCACCGTATGGCTGCTGCTGTTGCTGTTGTTGTGGTCCCTGGGGTCGTCCTGGCACCATGCCGCGCTGCGTGGCGCCCGGCTGGTAGCCCTGGTTATCGATAAATTCGTCGATCGATCGATGATGGCACGCGCATGATTTTGAATTAATTTAAATGAATTTGAAATTTTGTTAGCGTTTCATCTTCTTTTAGATTGTCGCAAAGATTGTTCTTAATTAGTACTCTGTTTTTCATTCACATTGTCTATAGAGAGAGGTACTTTCTTTAGCAATGTGCGGGCGTCTGCGTATAGCGTTTAAGCTCGACACAACTAAAGAGGTTATATAAGTATTTAGATATGCTATGTGTGTATACTCTGTGTGTGTGTATGTGTGTGTGTGTGTGTTAAAAGGCGTTTTAAGTAGGAGCTAAATACAAACAACTGGAAAATCATAAGGTCCATGGCTGATAGTAGGTCAGAGGCAAAATACGAAGCTAGGTTTTGTTATATAGATTTTTTTTTCGGAAATAAGAAAGCACGAATCTGAGTATAAATATCTACAAATGTTTGTAGATGGTGGATAAGGTAACTGTTTGTTGTATTTGTTAATGTATGTATATGTATATGTGTTGCTGTTGTACTTATACAAATGTCACTAATATGAACTGCAGTTAGGCAAAACCTACTGAATACTAGTTCCAACAAATACTTACAATATACATATTAAGGTTATATAATACAAGAGATTTTCAATGGTATTGCTAGATATTAATCATCGAGCGATTATTTAGAATTTTATATGCATTTTATCATTCATTTAATTTTTCCTAAATTTCATACTTTTACAACACTTATAGTTGTATTTTGCCTGTCTAAAAAATAAAATAAAAAAGCAAAACTTTTCTTTTAAAGATTTTTAAGCGCACTGATCCCATTTCTATCCATGCAATATATGTAAGTTTTTGAAACTTCCTAAAGGCAAACGATGTTTGAAAACTTTTTTGAAATGATATTCGTTAAATAAATAATTAAGCTCAATTATCAATCGCACTTAGCATTTGTTTCGTACTATAAAGCTTAAGAAAAAAGCATATTTCTACATTTTATATAATTAATTATTTTTTTTAAGCTATAGAAATACGATATAATAAGTAGTATTACTGTTAAAAATGCAGCGAACGCTTGAACTGAGTATTTATAAACTAGCCAAAAGTTGTACAATTACAGAACTTAATATTAGATATGTATATTTTGAGTGTGTTAGTGTTTGAATAATACGAATGAGTATGGTGAGAGATGTTGTGGGTATAACTTACATTCTGGTTCACTTGAGTCTGTGTGGGTTTCGAGAAGAGGCCACCGAGCAGGCCACCTAACAAGCCGGAGCTTCCGTCGGGCTGTTTAACGATTCGATTCGATTCGAGACGGTACGGTACGGTAACGGGTTTAACGGTATCGTTTCAGTATTGGTTTCATATAATGAAAATGAATATGTAACTTGTTTTGTTTAAAATTGTTCGTTGCATTGCGTTTTCCTTAATACAATTTGGTTTTTTGGCATTTCCACTCAATACTTAGTTGTTAAAGTATTTAATAATACTATTTGTTAAACTCTCAGTAACTCAATGAAGTTAATAAATTATTGCATTTTAGAGCAGCAATTTGGAACATGCTATTGTGAACTGGTACTTAAAAATAATCATCATTAACCCAAAATCAAAATACAAACAAACACTAGCAAAAAACTTGGCATACGCTCTCCAAAGAACTTAAAACAATTGTTTAACTAAGTAAATTATAACTTTACATACATACAAATTCTTTGGTTTTATTTGATTTTGGTGGGGGGAGATTTAATTATAGGTCTCAATTCAATTGCATTTTGGTTATTTATTTCTTATCATTATAATCGTAGGTATTACTTTCTCACAGTTCTCTGCAAACAGTTCATTTCATATTTTAACTTTTTCTTTTAACAAATTTCGTGTGTGAATTTTTGTGCGAATGTCTAATATATATATAGAGTGTATGTATATAATGTGGTTATAGTACTTTGCAAAAGAATTCATAGAAAATAGGGCATAGGGTTTTTAGAAGAAGTAAGTAAGTACATAGTAGAAAAGGCAATTCATAAAAGAGATTGAATAGAGCGACAAAGTAGTAGTAGTAGTTATAGAAAGTAGTTGAATGAATACTTTTCCCTTTAAAAATATCCATTATGAACTCGGAATTAAATTGTTAATGACTCAAACCAAAACTTAAAAACCAACTGAACACAAATTGGTTAATATTATATATGTATGTATGTGTTTTGTTTTCTTAATTTCCATTCCATTTTTTTTTGTCAATGGTGCAAATCGTATAAATGTTTGTATGTATATACAAATAAAAAAGTATTTTTTGTTGTAGGTTTTAAGCATTCAGATTGGAGTTGTTTATGGTTGGTATAAAATGAAGAACCTTCTGTACAAGGTCGTGAAGGATGGTTTGAATTTAGAAAACTGATAACCAATTTGCATTGAAATCATAAGAAAACGAGTTTACAGAACAGAAATATTGTATATGATAAGTAAGTATATACAGTAAAAATGCCAGCTTCAACTGATCGTTGAACATATATAGAGATCTGGAACAGGAGCTGGCATTGAACTGCTCTACACAGACTACACTAACCTGATGACCCGGTTGGGTCTGCCCCGGCTGTTGGCCTTGTTGCATGCCCTGCTGCTGTTGCTGTTGTTGCATTTGATTTGGATCGTATTGCGTGTGATCCTGCTGGCCACCCATCATGTTGGATTGCATTTGACCCGGCTGTCCTGGCATGCCCATCTGCTGTTGCTGCTGCGTGGTCATGCCATGCTGCGGCAATTGCGGACCCATGCCCATTTGATTTGGTCCTCGGCGCGCGACTGCGTTGCGCACAGTGTCTACAAAGAGAGAGAGAGATTAGGACACTATGAAACAGGGATTCTAGTAAGTCATCACATACTTGGTATCAAAATGGGCGCACTGTCCGCCGACTGTGAATCGCGAGATTTGGTGCGTATGGTAACGGCACGAGGATTAAAAACTCCGAGTTTGCCAATGTCGATGAGTGCATGATCGCCCGTGGGTGAATTGATATCCGTCACCTTCTTACCATCGGCATACACAGCATAGCCGGTTACAGGCCCCGTGGACGTGGGTCTGTTAACCGGCTGCCATGTCACCAGTATGGTACCATCCTGAGGACCAGCCTCAAGTTGGATATCTTGTGGCGGATCGGGCAAACCTTTGGTCAGTGTGCGAAAATCGGCATAGGCGCCCGGTGCCTCCTCCTGTCCGGGTCGGCCGGGTGTTTGTTGCGTGTGCTGGCCAACGGCACGCAAATGCTTGGCACGCACGGTCACCCTATATTGGGTGCTGGGCGCTAAGCCCGTTATTGTGTGCCTATACATGCCCGGCTTGACGGTGCGCACCTCCACATTGTTCACACACACCACATGCTGGTGGTTGGAATTGGCCGGCAGCCACGAGATAACCGCCGAGGAACACGTTATGTGCGAGGCGCGCACCGCCGAGGGGCCCAAGTGCGAAGTGTCTCGCCCAATGATCATTGTGCAGGCGGCGTCCCTAGACGTCTGACGGTTTTGCGTAACGCTCCGCACGCTAATGCGATGCGGCTAAAAGTGAACAGAAATTAATTAAATGTGCTTTGCGGATAATCTATATTATTGTTAGCTTACCCGCGTGGAGTCGACGCCCTCGATTAGAGCGCGTGTGCGTTCGTTGGCCTTCACCGTAACCTTGAGAACACCATCAACATAGACATGGTAGCTGTCGATCAGATTATAGCCCACCGGCTCCGGTGGTGACCAGCCAATGAGCACGCTCTTATTCAGCTGCCGTTCCAGCGTCAAATGCTTCGGAGCTGGAACTGTTGTGGGAAAAGTTTATCAATTAGTTTTAAGCCTTTGAGTTTAACAAAAATCTAGCCTAATTCAATGCTTCTCTACTTTTAAAAAGTATATTCAAAAAAAGTTGCATGCTCACTTTGGCCATTGGAGGCGACGGCACAAAAACCAAATCAAAAAACAAACATTAACAATTAATAATAATCATAGTGAACAGCGGCAATTAGTTACCATTATCGCTAATGTCATCCTGGTCGTGCTCCAGATCGGTGTGCGTCTCACTCAAACGTGCCAGATCCTCGTGCGTGTGTGTGAGCAATGGGTTGTGCGGCGGCAAGGAAGGCAGCGACGTTGTGTCGCACTGCATGGAACCATCTTCGGCATCGCGTAACGTTGAAAGTACAGCCTGATGAAACTCCAGCAAATCGTCGCCTAAAAGATATTTTTATATAATGAAACATGCTTCGTAATGATAGTTTACGGTTCCAACTTACCCACAAGTCGCTGTACAAACGAGGCAGGCACTAGGCCGCGACGTCCATCTAGTAGTTCGGCATCCAGATAACCACCCTGAGGCTCGCCGCTGGTCCATACCAGCAAATAGTCGCCGGCGCAAAGAGAAAGCTCGCCCTCAGCCTCTCTGGAAGAAGTCTTTAAGCACCATGTTCACATCAGGTTTGAGGTTACTTACTCTGGCGGATCGTAGGGAAATCGGGCGATGAATACACAACAGCGTCCTTTGCCCGGTATATCCAACATATCCACCTGCGGCTCACTGGCGCCGTTCATAGCG
The DNA here is from genome assembly GCA_018152965.1 of Scaptomyza pallida. Classification (NCBI taxonomy): domain Eukaryota; kingdom Metazoa; phylum Arthropoda; class Insecta; order Diptera; family Drosophilidae; genus Scaptomyza; species Scaptomyza pallida. The sequence goes on along the minus strand of JAECXP010000004.1, from coordinate 8,068,836 downwards.
TGGTTGCGAGCTAAGAAGAAAAGTTTTAGAAGTCAGGCTAGGCTATGAGGCGGCTCTATACTCACTGTCTAGATCGAGGGCGCCCAGCGCCAGCCCGCTGCGATTGTGCATCATGGAGGCGCTGAGGCCATCGGTGAACTCGTCCAGGCCCCAGCTGCTGTGCGGCATGGGTATGGGTGAGCAGGGTGAACTGCGATTACCATAACGCGTCAACGGTATATCAATCTCATCCAGCATCTTCATCTTGGAGGCCTGACGCAACGCAGCCGATGTGAACGGATAGGAGGCGCTTGAGGCAGCATCCATGAACGGTGGCCCATAGGAGCTGCCCAAGCCACCGCCAGCACCAGCGCTGAGGCCGTACAGCGAAGTGGCGCCCGTTATGCCACCGCCAACTGGTCCCAGGCCAAGGAGGGTGCTCGTGTCGAGCATGTTGAGGTTGCTCAAGGTGGGATGGGTCAGCGAGGTGCCGACAACGCCGCTGCCGCCACTGAGGCCCAGGGCCGAGTAGCTTGTTGAGCCGCCGGGCGGCAGATTATGCGAGTTGAGTGACAGGAGGGGCATGGTTGTGCTCTGTAAATTGTACAGTTGTATTGTTCCGCGCTTCTCGTTTTTCAATTTCAAATTCAATTTCAATTTTCAATTTTATGTGCGTTTTGGCAACGATTTTTGTTTTGAGTTGTTTTTTTGGATTTTTGTTTTTCAATTTACATTGTGTTTTGGTGGTTGTTGTTGTTGTTGTTGTTTCGGTTAGTGTAGTATTAGTATACATAGGTGGGCGGTTTAAGGATACACACACATATAGAAAGTTATTGTATAGACACACACACAGACATAAAAACACATGGATTTGCAGAGGTTTCGGTTAGTTTGCGATGCAAACGCCAAAGTTTCAGCAGATTTTAGGAAGAGAAACAAATCGAAGTTCGAGTTAATGTACAAAAAGAGAGAAATAGAGAGAAAGAGATAAAGGGAGAGAGAGACAAGAGAGAGAAAGAGCACATAAAACGGGAAAAGAGATCACAGAGTACACGTTTATTGGTCAATATATAACATGAAAGCCAGCTAGAAACAGCATAATATATGTACATATATATCAGCTAAGAGAACATACTATGATTTATATTCTTTTTGATTATGTTGTGAATAACGACGAAGACGAAAATATATATATGTATGTAGTTAATTAGTTGCTATGTGAACTGAAGCCGTTTCCAAGCAATTGATATGAACACAATATTATTGTAGTATTAACAATGGATTAGTTAGATAAAACATCGAAACTGAAAGCGTCGAAATTGTACACTCTTTGATATAGATTTATATGGTTGGATTTTATGTACGCATGTGTATGTAAACTATATGGAATTAAGTATATGAGGAATGTTGTTATATTATGTATACGTAAAAATAGTGGTAGATTTGAAGAAATGGATTAATAAAACATCTGGGCATTTAAAGGCCTATGATTCGAGGATTTTTTTTAAATAAATATCATCGAGTTAACTTTAAATGTAACCACAATAGTTAAGAAATGGCGTTTACAGAAACCATGCAGACAGTTGAAGTAAAGTCAAAGAATAAGAAAGTAATCGGGTGCCCTTAAAAGTATGCTACATGAAATAAACTTCTACAAAGAAAACAAAATAAATAATAGTGGATTAAATGGAAAGCTAAGAGATATTATTTTTGGTTAATTTACATGTATGTACATGTATGTGTTTGTCTGTGTGGCTGTATGTATGTATAAGTATGTATGTGTATGAGCAATGTGTTGATGTAAATATTTTCAATAATGAAACTACAACAAAGCACAACATGTGATTGATTTATTACACGATGAACGGCAAATCGCAGAGGCCATCGTAACGTTAAGCACAGATGATCAACAAATGAACAAACACGAAGGCTACTTGAAGCAGATAGTAGTAGATGATCACCAACAAAAGGGGAGCCAAAAGCCATGTCGAATGCCAGGCTTCAAAGCAATTGATTGATTTGTAAATAACTAGCTGAATTGCATTTAAAGTAGTTTGTTGTTGGTTTTTTTTTTTTTTTGTTGCTTGTAGTTCATTGCAATTGAAAATAGTTGGTTTACCTGACTTAATGCCGTTGGCATAGCCTTCATCGTGTGAATATTTACCGGCAATGGTGGAATGCCAGATATTCCACTAGTTCCACACAGCAGCTTATCAACGGAGCTCTGGCCACCCCCGTAGGCAGACGCATTTAGTGATTGTATGGCATGGCTGCTCAGACTCGACGATATGCCGCTGATTGAATTGGGCACCATATGGGCCGATATGGATGTATGACCGCCGCCGGCAGCAGCGGCACTCTGCGAGCCAACGCTGGTGCCGCTCATGCTATTGCTGGCCCCGTTGGCTAACGTGGAGGCCAGTGATTGCGGCAGGCTCGAGTAGCCGGACGACATAGCTGATAGACCGCCGCCCGAGGCGCCACCCAGCACAGCTCTTTTATATCGATTCAGTTCCTCTTCGAGTTCTGCGAAATGCAAACCAAATATCAGATATATTGCGCTTTTATGTGCGTTTTTGTTTATTTTTAAAACTTACCACTCTTTGATATGGTTCTAAATTCGCTATTTCCTGCGTTCATCATGCAACTTGGTGGTAAGGTTGACATGCTGGCACTGGCAGAAGTTCGCGGTTGTTCCAGCTCCGCCAAAACACGATTATCCTGCAAAAACAATCAGTTAATTAATGATTTTCGAAATGCTTACACAACACTGAGTTCGTAAAGTTTTCCAACACTGTTTTATTCTACTGACAGTTCAAGTAGGCTTAATAAAATATTTTTAGGAGTAGATTTCTAAACGATTTACTGGAAACGTCTCAGCATTTGTTTGACAAAAGCAAGAAAATATCCAAATTAAACGTAAAAGAATCTAAGAACAATATGGCAAATGCTCCGATTACCGTAACAAGCTTGATTATTCAGGCACAGAAGCTATCTGGTGATTTAAATGAGCTTTTGCTAAAGTCATCGACTCTGCTGACCGAAAGTCAAGATGTGGAACAAAAGGTAATTGAATGTTGTGCCGTTCATGATGATCAATTGCTGAAGAATATGGTTAAGCATTGCGAGAACGATGAGCGCGTTCATCAGCTACTGGAAAATGCCGAACTGCAACAAACCGTGGAGGAGTACAAGTCAGGCGTTGAGCATATTATGGAGAAGTACAACTATCACTGCAATAGCAAAGTACTATATGACCGACATAATCTGCGAGAGACGTATGTGGCTAAGCTTCAGGAAGTTGCCAATACCCTGGAGAAACGTATTGAGGAAATGACTTTAGTCATGCTATTCACAATGAGTCTGGATGAGGAGGACAGCCAGAAGAACCAGCGTACAATACAACAACTGGTTCAGGAGAATGAAGAGATGCGTCGCCAATTGCAGATAAGCAATAAATGTGGCGGCGAGGACTGCTTTCAGCAGGCCTTACCCGTTGGCACTGAGTGTGGCACACAGATTGAACTTGATGACACTGTTACCGACGACTGTGATGCGATCAGTGATGATAGTGTTGACAGTATCAGAGAGACTTCATCATCGAAAGCCAACTTGACTATGACTGAAACAGATGCTGAGCAGCTGATCGACATCAAACTTTAAACACATAACAAACTACCAAACAAAAAATATTTCATTTGTTGATTTTAACACTTTTGCTGTTGCCATTGCCATTGACACAAACAAAACAAAATCACACGCAATTGTTTTAAACAAATTCATTACTCATTAGTGTGGGATGTGTGCATAATAAAAATAAATTACATCATCTTTCTATACCTGCTCAATCTTTGGCCATTATTATATCAATCTCAGTGCCTTGGTCCTGGTGACTGATTGTCGGTGCCCAAGTGACGGTGGAGCTGCTGGCCGATGTTGGAATATTTGAGCCTGTGCCATATGCCGACGATGTTGAGGCAGACACCGAAGTCGATTGATGTTGATGCTGCGGATGATGGGAGGAGCGTGCTGCCTTTGCCTTTAACGCAGCCGTAAACTCTATTTGCAGCTCCTCACAATGCACATTCTCCAGCGCCACCTTCAAATAGAATGTTTTAGTCATTAGGCATCCAATACAAACAGATTACGCACCTTCTTTTCCAGTTCACGAGCTCGAGACTGCAGATTCTCCACTGCTTCGGTGTCGGGACGAGCGCTGCCGCTTAGATTGCGTATTTGTGCCAGAGTTTCCTGTCACAAAAAAGAATTGTTTGTATGCATGCGAGCTGTGCTGCATTGCTGGTGACTCACCTGATGCGCCCGCTCGATCTCAGTGCGTCGCATTTCCGCATCGCGCAACTGCAAACTGAGCCCGTCCAGCATGCTATTGGGCGATACGCCGGCGGCCACGGCAGCGGCCGCCGACTGATGATGGTGCATCGACTCGTACGGCATGCTGTGGCTGCCCCACTGACGACTGCAATAACCAACAACAAAATAATACTTCATTCAATCTTTTGTGCTTAAATCTTGGCCACCATAAATCACACCGAGGGTGGCGCACCAAATGCTTAAACGGCCCAAAAGGGTTATACATGGCTTACATTTTGAGTTTTTTTTTATTTATTTATGTACTATAGAAATGGGTCAACTGCTTTACTTGGCTGTATAATTGTAATGAGGCACTCGAAACTTGGCAAACGTGTGGTTGTGTGTGTGTGTGTTCCTTTTGAACTTTGAACTATAGGTTAATTACAGTTGTGACCGCATTTGAAGGCCGGTTCGCAGCCTTTAAGTCACGTTCGTTCAAAACTGTTGCCAAGTTGTGGTATTTACTAACATTTAAAGGCTCTTACTATTTGTTTCTATATAACGCATACGCCATGGTGTCTATTGGTACGTAATGTTTTTAAATCGTTAACACTTTCACTGCACTCTAAGCCTCTGATTTCACTGTCTGGCATTGCAAATACACACACTGATATATGTACGCTCACGCAGACTCGCACGCACACAGTTTGTACAGGCAATTGTATTACTCATACGACATGTTGGCGCGTGGCAATGTTAATAAACATCTATGGTAGGAGAAGCAAGTTCAAAACCATGTGTGTATAAGTATTGAAATACCCTGTAATAGGACTTTTATATAACAATTATATTTGCTTTAGATTTATGGTTAAGTTTGAATATTTTCACAAACGTTGTTTTTGCCATTTAAACTACTTTATGGAACCCTCTTGCTTACGACTTATTTTTGTAAAAAAAGTTATGCTCCTGTAATATTTCAGTTAACTGGGTATTAAAACAAGCGCCAGTTTGTCTAGACAGCCACAAGACGTTTGCAAAGTGGTAAGAAAAGCAACGAATAAATGTAAAAATGGCAGAGTCATCGCTATGGCTGACAGGAGATACCACAAATTGCATTGGTGTAATAGATTTGCCGTCATTTATTGGCTTTTAGCGTTGCTTGCCGTTTGCTAGCTAGTAAATCCAATAATAAAATGCAGCGTAAATTCAATTTGATTCACTTTACGCAGCTTGTAGTCGTATGTTTGGATGGATGTTGGCTGGCCATGGGAAATTCCGAATATGGATCTCGACTTTTAATACACTTTGTGCACACACAAGCTCACACACACACGCACACACTAAGAGACACCAACTGCATTCATCTGTCGATGGCGTTGGCTGGTGGGTTGTATATGAAATCACTTTGTCGTTTACCCGCCGCCCTCCTCCCTCTCGTGTCCCCTTGACATTTAAAAGCAATGACAAGGTTTATCCCGATGATGTTGCTGTTGCTGTTATGGATAGATGCCACGCCCATGTGGGCGTATATGACAGCATCCAGCAGGTGGGCTGTGACATTTACTTTACGCCCTTCCGTTGGTGGTGGTGGTGCCAGCCATTTGATGGCTCTCAGCTACGTTTATTGCATGTCCTCCTCATTGCTTATATATCAAAAAGTACAGCCTACCTCATATTGCAGTCCAGTTTGTTAATCCAAATGAAATTACTATTCGTTGATCACTTGAAATCATTGTAACAAATCACAACCAAATGGGGCAGAAAACTGTATTATATTTAGTCAATATTTTCACTGCTTCTGATAAATATGTATGTGTGTGTGTGTGTGCTCTTTACTGATAGCGTTTTAATTAGACGTGTGTGTTCAGCACAGCAAAGCGCAGTCAAATGCGAGGCGCAACAGCAGCAAAGTCTCATTACGGCCACTAGTTGCTGTTATGCATAACGCTCTTGCTCTGCCACTGCTCCTTCCCATGTGTGTGTGTGTGTGTGTGTGACAACTGCAAAAGCCAAGAACAACAGCAACAATGTGCGTTCAGTGCTTTCGCTATGGACTGCAAAAGTATGCACAGCACAAAATTGAAGTGTGCGACCAAGATGACAGCATAATGCCATGTAATATGTGTGAGAGAGAGTGAGAGTTGCGGCGAGTGAGAATATATACGCGGGAGTAAAATATCCCAAGAAGAGATAACGATTTACCAACACTGGCGCATGCGCAATGGCGCTATGTTAACAGAGACACCATCTGTAAATGGGTTAACAGAGCGCTGTTTGTCCTTTAATAAATGTGCGTGTGCGAGTGTGTGTGTGTGTACGGGGGCGCAGAATTTTTTAATTATGATTATGAAGTGGGCGTTAAATAGCTCTAGTGGATGTGTGGGCATGTGTGTGTGTGTGGGGAGTATGCATGTTTGTGTGGGTTTTCTTTGCTTTGCACTTGTTTCGTTTTACAAATTTTTGTTGTACTATGACCAACAGTGGGTGTCTCAGCCTACTTATTGTCCTATACTATATCTTATCCTTAGCCACACGCACATGGTAATAATTCTCATGAATTTTTCATACACTTGAAAGGTCATTCAACGTTGTTTTAAGGCAAAACTTGAGAGTTCAGTCAAACAATTATAAACATTTAGTCAACGAATTAACAAGAGACAAAATAATGCCACAACATCAGCTGCTCTAGCTGCTTTAAATTTTAATGACTTCTCCGAGTGGGGATTAGCCACATGGCCTGTACACAACGCAAACTGCTTGTTCTCTCCCTCTCTCTCTCTCTCTCTCTCTGTGTTTGCTTCTCTGCTTTTGCCTATTTCTTCGCTCTGTGCCCGCATCCCGCTAACCAAATCCCAATTGAATGTAGGTTGCGGCCTGACGCTGTTTTACACTCTATTAACCCAATTTCTTTTGGCAATTGCCATCAGAGTAAATTAAATGGAAAATTAACATGCATTTTGTTTTTATATTCATGTGAGCTCCTCTCATTCATCGTCACTCATCGTTAACATAATCTTAACGATAGATAGTGAAAAATTAATGACGAATTAAACTGTGAATCGTCAAAAAAGTTTGGAGGGTCATTTAACTTTAAACTATTGCCCAACTAGCAAAGTAATTTAAAAACTTTTCTCGCGTCAAATTAAGAGCAGAAGAAACAACATGTTGAGGTTATAAAAGTCCACACACACACACCCCTTTTCAAAAACTCGTGTCGAAGAAGTTTTGTCGAGAAGTACAATTAATTTGCATATGGCCCAAGTTTCTTTCACAAACTCAAACAAATTGACAGGCAGGAAACGGCTTCTTCTCTTAGATGACTGCAGTGTAGATAGCAATAAGTACATACATAGTTATATTACATTCCATGATGAATGCTGCGAAGTTTATATGTGCTAAGAAACCTTAGAAACTTTAAGTGAAAACGTGAAAATACACAACTGGCAAAAGGACAACAAGTTTATTTAACTATTTACTGAATTGGATGCTATAAAAGATAAAGCCTATTCAATATGATTAAGATATAGACAAGTTATTAAATGTTTCATTTTTCTAATACTTTTATCCAAACATTAAACAATCCTTAAACACCCGCTCCTTTTCTAGCATTTCTGTGAACAAAAGTTTCCTTTAAAGTCAACGAATTTTAGAAACGAAATTTCATAAAGTTCACTATCCTGCTGACAGTTTGACCTCAATAGTGCTAAAAAAAAAAATAGTAAAGAAGAGATAGAGGAAAAAGAGAGTAGAGGCAAACAAGAAAACGAGCACAAAAACTATCTTGCCTATTTATAACTAGACAAACACTCTCACAAACACACACACACACGCACATAGCACGTTTGCTGGTGGGAAGAAAAAAAATTCATGCGGGTCACACAAGCACACAAACACACACACAACAACAACACGTTCACAAAACGTAGCATAGTTTTTTGGTTGAAAAACTGCCTTTTTTCATTTTCCCTTCTCTTTTTGGCAAAATTAACGCGATGCACACACACACACATGGTTCTTTGAAAGATTGCCACATGTCAGAACTGAACACATACCACGATTAATTCTGTCACAAGCAGACAAAGAAAAAAATCCTTTCTGTTGTTTTTTGCTCTATTGACTTTTCATGTTTGTCAATGCGTGACATTAGATCGTTGCATTTGCCAAAGAGAGAAAACGAAAGATGGCATTTCATAAATATAAATGAGTACATAATGGCAACAAAGCAAACTAAATAAATAACAAATAAGGGCAATTTGCGAATAAATCCAAAAATAGTTGTTACAGTTAGAAAGCAGCTCTGTTATTATCATTGCTGCTGTTACATGTTTACATACATACATACATACATACATACATAGTGCACAGACAGAAAGCGAATGACACAGGAGGACCGACCGCATGGCAAACACCTGCCTCCTTCCCTTACAGTCTTTTCTGTTCCCTTTCATGCCTTCTTATTGCGTACGCGTTGTACGCATCTGTGTTTGTGCTTTCTGTTACGCACGCAGCAGCAGCGGCAGCAAACAACTTTTACGCCTCCCACGCGGCCTAACAGTTATTGTTGTTGTTGTTCTTGTTGCTGCTGCTGCTGCTGCTGCGCGCCAAGTGTCAAAACCGCCCCCGAAAGCAAAAATGTGGCACTTTTCATTTATCTTTCAGCGCTGCTGCTGCCGCTGCTATCATGGCAACTGCGACTGCGGCTGTTACTGCGGCTATGAATATGAAACACACACACAGACACACGCACACATACTCATACACCAAGTTCTATGAGCCGCAAAACTGCTGCTGCTGCTGCTGCTCTGTTCTACTTCCACTTACTCTTCCACTTCCACTGAGCTATTTCACGTTCTAAGTGTGTTAATGTGTGCGTGTTTGTCTGTGTGTGTGTGTGTGTGTGCATAATGCGCGCGCGCCTTTTTGCACAAAATGCATTTTGTTTGTAAATGGCTCACTTATTTTATGCATTATGGCATAACATTTATTTAGATTTAAACGTTTCGTTTTCATTCAATATTCGTTTTTTTTTTGCCATTGCGTGCGGGAGTTTATGCATGTGTGTGCGTGCCTGACTCTGCATGTGTGTGTGTGTAATTTTACGTTGGCATTTTTTTTTTCTTTTATCGTTTCATCGATATGCCACTGCCGAAGTCTCAGTGGCAATCGCTTTTACACTTTTACTTTTCACAGCACCCTTTTTTATAACCTTTTTAAAAACTCAGTTTTTTGGAACTGTAGTTTGCATGGTTGAAAACTTGTTTTTATTCGAATTTTTAGTGCACACACACGGGTTCATGTTAATGGATTATGTTTTTCTTTTCGTTTTTGCGAAATCCTCTTATTTTCATTGAAACAATGCGAATATTCAGCCGTGGGGCGAGTTTGACGGCTGCTGAGAAAACACTTTTTTTCCCCCATTTGGTGTACAGCGAAATTTTTCGTGTGCCCGTTCGCTCGACTGGCCTGGCCACTGCCTTCGTTTTTCATTGTTCGTCCTGAATTTTTAGGACTTGTTTGACCAACTTTGACTTGTTTTCAATTATAAAACTGCACAAACTCATGTTGAGGACGTTTATTTAACTTGTTTTTGATTTGATTTTATATATTTTTTTCGGTATACTTAGTTAAACGTTAACTCGAAACAGTTTTGCGAACCTTTTTGCTGCTGCTTCTTGATTGCTGCTGGGGGAACTGCTGAATTTTCAGGTCGCCGTTTTCCACATCCACGTTAGCGCTCGACAATTTACATAAATGCATAGATTTTTACACTAGTTAACGGTATATTGTTAGCTTTTACATAATATACAACGCGTTTTGTAAACTAAATGCTAGTATAGATAAAAAAAAATAAATGTTTGCAACTTTTATTTTGTACAGCAGTTGGATATGAATGCGAAAACCGAAAAGTGGGTCATCTCGGTCGCGCTACTCGGCTGGTTTGTACTCTATTTCAATCCAACTGCCTGCCCAGAATGGCCCAGTGTGAAAACGAATCGATTTTTCTGTCAAATGACACTGAAAAATGGGAAATATTCTCCAAACTCTCCTTTCTCTCTTTTGGGGTTGCAAATGTTAAAATTTACATACCACTGTTAATGTTAACTGTTAGCGTAACAGTTGGCCGCGAATGTTATGTGGGTGTTGGTGGGAGTAAATGCAGTTGTTGTTGTTTTTTGAATATAAATACTTTTATTTGTCGTTTGTTTTCCTATTTCTACAATATGAGTTCAGTGTCTCTTTTTCTTATATTTTGTTTTTTAATTTCATATAACATTTATTAAAAATAAAATAATTTTCATTTCTCGTCTTGTTTGCTAGCGATTTCAGCTACTGTCTTTCGTGTTTTCAAATTGAACATATCATTAAGTAAGTGTATTGTTTTTTTTTTATATATGTATAGTTTTAAATTTCAAACTCTAACAATTAAAAACAGTTAAAAATCTTTATTTTTTCCTCATAGTTCATTCCTGTGTCTCGATTTTTGTTTTTTTTTTTTGTTGGCTTTTTGCTAACATTAAATTTCTTTGTGTTCGCGTTTTCTATCAAAAAAATCAAAACGAAAATCTTTAAGTTCTGAATAACAGAAAACGTATGAATTATTTACAATAAATTGCAAACAAAACTAAACAGACGCGCGCACAATTGACTAAATACGAACAAAATAAAGAACAACAATGTGATTTCTTTTTTTTTTTTTTTTTTTTTGTGTATTGGAATTTTTTGTTTAGATTACAATTATTTAAATACGCTAGGCCTATTTATCGTAGCAAACAGGCTAGTGTTTAGGGATTGCTATTGCAAATTGTGTTCCTTTTGCTTAATTGTTTGCTTTTTTGTAATATTTTTTCGTTAGTTTGTTGTGTTGTGTTGTTAGAACATAAAATTAAAATGCCACTAAGTTTTGCATTAATTAAAACATTTAATTTTCTACTCGCATTTACTCTTAACTGTCAGCATTATTTGATTCGTTTGCCTTATTAAAAAAAGTGCACTTATGAATACTGCATTCGGTCTGAAAGTAGAAAAGAAAAAAAACTTTATTAGCTACAAATCACACAAATGTCAACTATCAAACTATTGACGTCTTATCGATTATCTGTCACAAGTTAATAGACAACAAGGCCTTTTAGTAATAGGTAAATGATGCAATTTAAGTTTGATTTAAAATGCACAAGCCACAGACTTCGCATTGACTGATAAACGGATAGATAAACGAACTCGTAGCGACATTCGGGATGACATCATGCTTATGGAGCTCGGCCAGCACACGGTTAGATAAGAAAAAACCAGATACCAAGCGATTAAATACAAAAAAAACCGGCTGATAGTATACATATGTGGAATTCCGTTTTGCTTGTTGTTTACACACAGTGTCAGCGTCAGCGTCAATTAATGGTACCAAAATAGGCCAACTTACTGTCCTTCTTTAAAGTATTCCTTCAGCGTTGTACTGAACTTCTTTGAATATTTGACGAACTCCTTTTTTCGCTGCTCGACAGCCTGCTTGCCAGTGACGCCTGGTATAAACGAACCAATTTCATTGACCACATCGAGCAGTTTCTTTATGGCGCTAGCAATTTCCCTGTAATAAATTGATAATTATACAATCTGAACGTTTAAAGTGGTCAGTGGGAAATGGGAAACTATTATCTCCGACCGACAATATTATACTAAATAGACCTGAATGACGTCTTAACTTACTTGATGGTCTCAAGGAAGGTTTTGCGATCGTTGATCTCGTCGGGTATGCGACTAAGTATCACTTTCAATGCGACGGACTTGCGATTGAGCTCCTGGAACGGCTCCTCGGTGCGTGTGAGACGATATTCATTAACTACGCCGCATATTGGTGCAAAGAAAAAAAAAAGCATTAAATACATAAACACAAACAGAAACAATGGCAAACACACACACACAAACATATAGACATGCACACATTAAACGAACAGAGGTGGGAACTTACGATCAGCCTCGGTGATGTTGCCCTGCAAACGCAAGACGGCCTCATTTAGGTTGACATTTAGATCGGCTCGTCGCACGATCGACGCAACGAGGTCATAGCAGAAGCCCGGATTATTCTGTTCCGATTTAAGTATGGCCGAGCGCAGTGACTGTGCCGCGCCAACGTCGCGTCGCTCGAGCTGTAAACAATTTGACGTTTACGCAACATTGCATTTAACTGGGACAGCCAACAACGCCAACGCCCCCCTCCACAGCCATAGCTTTGTTTGTGTGAAGCAACTTACCTGTGTGAAAATAGGCCTCAGTATAACGGGCAGAACGAGAGACGAAGTTGGCTCACGCTCGCCCATGGTCATGTTTTAACACGTTTCTATTTGGGCGCGTTTGTATGCTTGATTGGTTTTTTCGGCCGCTTATAGCAAATGGCGCATTCTGCACTTGTCTAGGAAGTGTTTTGATGCCGTTGTACGCTTATGCACGATCCGAACAAATTAAATTAAAAAATTAACAATAATTCACAACAAAATGGGCACAGTGTTGCCAACACTGCAAGACATGTAGTGTTTTTGATGCAATATCGACTGGCTATTTTATCGATAGCTAAACAGCAAATGTCAAAAAATCAGCTGAGTTCGCAGCCAACTTAGCGTGACTCCAAAATGCGCACGCAGCTCGTATCGTCGTCAGCTGCTGTCGCACAGTGTTGACTAACGACGCATTGAAAGTGAAAAGTCACACAGTTAAGTGAAATAATTATTAAGTAGATTTATTTAAAATCCAATAGCAATGTACTTTAGATAATAAACAAATAACTTATCTCCTCCAAAGGAGAGATATTTTGTGTTTTTGTGTTGTGTGACCCCAGTTTTTCCTGTATTTACGCAACTAACCGAGAAAAAAGTTGCAAAGTGAAGCTGCGTGCGTGCCATTTTTATAGCCCAAGCCCCTAATATTTACAACCAAGCAAGATTACTGCGACTGCACTCAATTCAAGTACTCCAACGTGATGACGTCCACTAGCAACTTGGCAGATGTTGTTCGACACTATCAGCGCAGCATTGAACGACACGGCGAGGATGAGACACGCGTAAGTTTTCCCCCTCCCGACCCACCAAACCGAACAGCATTGTATGTTTTCAGTGCTAACGATATTTTCGCAACTTGTGCAAATCAGCTATGCAAATAGAGTAAATATGTTGTAAATAGACTAATTTAATACAATCACACCAAAACAAGTCATAAACGTGTTACACGAAATGCATACTTACACACACACACATGCTTGCATTTATTTACAAGTTGCCAAAGCCGACCTTGCCTTGACATATTTACAACCCCACTTAAGTATGTTGTGAGACAAAAGAATTAAAACAGGAATAATCAGATGTATTAAGGGATGCAGCCAGTTCAATATCATTGTAGACACATAATGCATACAAAAATATACTATACATAATACATTTATAGACACAAACAAGCACATCGTTGTCGTGGTGAAATAGTTGGTATCCTAGAGATCAGAAAAATTGTATCATCCCTCAATGTTTTTTTTTGTCGGGGTTTCCCTACTTAAGCCTATGTATGAACTATTGTTATCTCTGTCTAACCATCTTAAATGTCTACTTCCTGCGCTCGCAGCTGCTGCATTGTATTACAAAGCTGTTTAACCTGCCCATCACATTCGAGCACCTGCAAGAAACGGGCATTGGCAAGACAGTGAATGCGCTGCGCAAGATTAACGGCGAGGTTGGTGTTGCTGCCAAAACTCTAGTCACAAAATGGAAGGCTATGGTCGCTGCCGAAGAGGAGCCCACAGTGAATGGCGACTGTAAAGAGGACGATTCCAACCGACGCTCAAGCGAAGAGGATCAGGATCAAGAGAACAAAGGCAGCAATTCGTCTAGCGGTGAAGACACACGCCACAGGCATAAATCAAAACAGGAGGATCGTTCCAGAAAGAACGGCGAACATAAAAGCAAATCACACACCATAAGTAGCAGCAGCAGCGGCAGCAAGAGTCACTCCAAAAGCCGCACAGAAAGCGACAAGCGGCACAAGAGCAGTACCCATGATAAGATCAAGGTTAAGGAGAGTGACAGCGACAGGCATCACAAGGACAGCGACAGACATCGCAAGGAGCAACATAAGAGCAGCAGCAGCAGCACCATAACAGATGATCGAAAATCAAAAGAATCATCAAAGCCCAGCAGTCATCATCATCACAAGAGTAGCAGCGACAGCAGCAAGCAAAGGCATCACAGTAGTAGCCACAAGAGCCACGAACATAGCAAATCTTCCAGGCATGAGAAAAGCAAAGAGGTAAATATTGTTGAATTAAATATAAGTACATTTATAAATAAACATTATACTTGCCAAGCAGGACAAAACTCAGCACAGCGAACAAAAAGTGGATAAAGACAAATCGGATAAACATCATAAGTCATCCTCATCATCATCCAAGTCATCGTCATCCAAACGAATACGCAGCCCAGTACGAGCTGAAGATGAATCACCCAAGGCAAAAATATCAAAAACAAAGTCAAAGGCTGAGCCCGTCGAAGAAAAGGAAGAGGAGGAGGAGGCAGCCAATGAATTTGATTCGACAATGGGCGCCAATTTTGATGATGTTCTCGGCATGCTCAACATGCCTATGAGCGGCAGAAAGATGTCACACAAGGTCAGGTCGCCAACCAAGCCGGCAACAAAAACCGCATCTACCTCAAGCTCGAGTTCAACTAAGCGAACAACAGCAACAACATCCAGCAGCAGCAGCAGCAGCAGCACAGTGCCAACAACAAGGGTAAATCTTTGAAGCAACATTCCTTTTTTATGTTTGTTGAAAAAATTGTTTGTTTAAATAATTTAAGAAACCCGAGCTGCTGGCACCTTCAGCTAAGCTGGAGCCGCTGGATCCCAGCATTGCCTTAGAATTGCCCACAATATCGAACAACTATAAGCCTATGCCGCTTAATCAAACAGTTATGGATGTTGTATTCAATCATGGTCTTGGCAACAGTGCGCCCCGAGCGCCAAGGCATTTTAATGAGTCTGAGGCATTGGCAGCCGGCATATCATCCAAGACAATGCGGTTGGTTGTTAATAGGCCAAACACAAGTTTTTCAAACTTATTTTATTCTTTTTTCTTTGCAGAACCAAAATCTACTCAGGTGTTAGAACTGGACAAATACTGCAGGTGCCTTCGCTTTTTGATCTGTGTACTCGTGTGCTACAAAAGAATATTGATGGTACTTTAATAATTTAATCTAACGCTGGAATTGGAAACAAATTAACTTCTTTATAGTTTATATCTAGCCCTGGAGTATACAGGAGGAGTACCGTTTGATGTGCTGCGTCCTGTACTAGAGCGAGCCACGCCACATCAGCTATTAGTTTTCGAAGAATACAATCCCTATTTGATGGAGGACAGCGAAGTGTTGTGGCAACAGCATGTGCAGCGACATTGTCGCAGTCAACGCAGGGAGGAAATGGAAACATGGCGTGAAATGTTTTTGGTAAACTTGTCATAAATTGTAAATGATTTGCATTGTGATCTCTGTATTTATGTATTCACAGCGGTGCGAGGAAGAAAAGGAACGTAAACTGAGCACAATTGCCGAGAGCATTAAAGCATCACAGAAAATCAGTGAGGCGCCCGTGCGCAAAACTCAATTGGCATTTGTGGACTCGATGGTGAAGCCGCCGCGCAGTGTAATGCGCAAACAGGAGCAATATGGCACTAAAGGCAAACTTATAGCTACGCCTGCAGCACGTGTTGCAGCATTGTCCAATGTGACGCCCAATGCAGCTAAGGTAGGCGATGCACGGTTACGTGTGATTGGTACGGGTCGTGACGCAGCGCAAGTTGGTAAGTTATATGCTTTTGATATGTTACAAAGTTTAATACTCATATAAAATATGCTTTTACCAAAACTACAAGCTGCTCCAATCCGAAACAAGAAGGCACCATTAATGGCAAAAGCATTGCAATTGATACGCGGTCGTCACAAACGCTAAAGGCTGTCCATCAATTAGGAACGAGGGGCAACATATACTCATTTGTTATACATAACGACACACAACTATGAACAGATCGTCACAGTCGTCAATAGATGCGACTGTGATATTACTATAATACTACATACCAATTATTTATTCATGTTCTGCAAACAATATTTATATACTATATACGTTTAGTTTAGAAACTAAAGCACGAATAGCTTAGAGATTTGTAAAAACAAAAGTTAATTCTTTAATCTATTGCTCATTCAAATAGTTTATCTTTGATTCAGTGAGTGAACGATTATTTAGTAGCATGTGTTGATTGTCCATAAAGAAAACATTAATTGATTGTATATCATAGAGTTGAGTTAAATTTAAGTTAAAACCGTGTTTTGTTCCAATGGGCTGTGCGAGTGTCCAAAATTATTGTGAGTACATTTGATTGTATATTTACACATAAACACACACACATTTATAAGTACATACATACATATTTGTAGTAAAACATAAGCAGCTATTGTAGTGAAGAAGTTTAAGTTGATAAATATATATTGCATTGATTTTTGTTTAGTTATTCAAATTCAAATACTTTTTGCAACTCTTAAAGCTGACAAATTCATTGTAATAAAAAGTCAATGATTATCATGATTATCTTTGTATGCATAGAATACATAAATGAACAATTGTTTTTTGGCGAATAGAAGCATCACGAATTATTATTATTTTCTTTTTAGTATATGACTATATGCTATTTTGGAAATGTTAAAAAGGCAAGAAAGAAAAAACGACACATACACATCTTTTTCCACTTTATAAAGTAAACAGTAATACTTATTATACAGACTTATTACAAATAAATTATTTTAAAGCATTACAAATATATATGTGTATAAGATGAATATTTTTTAAGTGCCTATGCAATAGAGCTTTCTACTGCGTCCATAAAATACATCAACGAGACGTTGGCAGGAACTATTAACAGTTAAGAGGCGATTCGTTGAAGCTGACGATGAAGATGAGGATGAATACGATGATGAGTATGTGCTGCTACTGCTGCCATTGCCACTTTCACTGCCAAGATATTAAAGTTAGTATTAATACCGTTTAATGATATATAATTCTAACTTACCTCATTGGCGTTAGCTTTTTAATGTCCCAAACTCTCATGCTGCCATCAATGCAGGCCGTAACCAGTTGCTGATTGTGTTCACCCCAAGCCAAGGAACTTACGCTGCTCGTATGATCTTTCAGTTCGCTCAGCTGGGCGCCAGCCGCCAAATCGAATATGCGCACTTTAGACTCATCACCGGCGACGGCCAGCATTTTGCCATCATCACTAAAGGCCAGACTCGTCACTGCCTGACGACAGTCAGCAAAGACGCGCATTAGCTTGCCGCTGGTGGCACACCACAGACGCACTGAATGATCCGCTGAGCCTGTGGCTAAATAATTACCATTGGGATGAAACGCAATACACTAGAAAGAAAGTTCCATTAATGATTATGAGCACTTTGAAGACATACAGCCTACCTCGACGTCTTGAGTATGGCCAGCATATATAATGAGCGCATGTTCGCGCTCCAGGGACCACAAACGTGCGCTCAAATCCTTAGATCCGGTCACTACATACTGGCCCACAGGACTCTCATCCACGCACCATATCGGGATAATTGTGACTGCTGTATATGGCTGCACATTCCAAATTATGTGCACGCCAGCAGCGTAGCGTACAATCCTTGGATACGCTATAAAACAGCGGATAGTGGGCCGAGTAACGTACACTGGTCACCCCTTTGGCATGGCCAAGCAATTTCAGTCCACCAAATTCGTTGCTGCAATCAATGAATAGTCGATATATAAAACAAATATGTAGCATTATTTGGGATTACTTACAAGGAGTTATTTGAGTTTTTGTTGCGTAGCTCTTTGCTACGTTCTCTTCGCTGCTCAGCGCTACATTTTGTTGTTTCATCGTCGCTGTCCAAGTCTGCGTCCTCCTCGTACGTACAATTGTTGAGATCCCAATCGCATTGTGAGTGTGCCGCACGTTTATAGAAACTCTTGCCCTTACAGCTATGCTGATTTAGCTGCCACAGTTGAATGGACGAGTCATCAAAGCCGGCAAGCATATGGCATTCGTTCCTATCAAGTCGGGCAGAGGTCAGACCACGAGATCGATCACATATTCTATAGAAACATGGCAGATCTGCTTGTAATTTTAAAAGCTGCTCTGATGTGGATCTTATTGAACTTAGACAGGTGTCAATGTGGCCTTTGTTTCTATCACCAATTGGCCCGTCATCCTCCATGTCATATTCGCTTTTAATATCCATTTCCAACTTTATGGCAGTCTCACCGGCAGGACGCTTTTTACTGCTTGACTTAGTGCGACTATTGAACGTTGCACTTGACGAGGAGCTTCCCTCGTCTGGCTCAAAGCCATCAAACATATCCAGTTCTTCCGTAATGCCTAGCAGATGATCCTCGGTAAACAGACGCTGATCGTTGTCCACAATGTGAATGTGCAGCCAGGTATATAGCAAATTCATGATGAGCACATGTCCGCGTCCCTGCAGAAAAGCACCAATTTTGTCTACAACATGGGCGGAAGTGTGCAGTTCATATTTGGAGGAGCGAAAATGCGCAACTGTCGGATCTGATTCGGCCGTTTCCAGTTTCGTACAGCCGGAAAGTATTTGTACTAGCTTCATGAAATAATCCAACTCCACATCGCCAGTGTTCTGTGCTTCGCTGGCAAAACGTATATGACAATCGGAAGCACCTGCCATCTGCGCCTCATTTGTCACTGAGCAGCCATTGATCTTGGTGGGCAGTGGCGCATCGTAAAGGTCGACCGGCGCCACTAGATGCGCATATTTCTTTAAGAACTCGACGGCGCCCTTCGATTCGCGCGCCTTTAATAGTTCCAGATACAAATGGCACAGCATTGGCGCGAAGAAGCGTTTCATTTCGACACGCAACGGTTCCGGCTGCCCCTCCACATACTGAGCAAAGCGCCCGAACTGCTGGTCAACCATGTGTTGATTGTTTGTCATCACTTGCACGTTGGAGTATGTAAAACTGTTGCCGCCATGTAGATCCGCATCGAGCATTTTGTTTACCGCAAATTGACTTTTGTTTTGCAGTAAGAGGAAATCGGATCTTCGAACTTTTTCATTGCCCTGGAAAGTTGTTGTATGTGTAGAAAGTTACAATTTGTTGATTTGTTTATTGAGTTTAACTTACAACATAGTTCTTTTGCTTGAGCAACATTCCTACGGCCGCCCTCATTAGATCGCTTTTGGAACTCTTTTTTATGACAGACTTGTTGCTGTAGATGGGCGATGATGCATGATTATTGTTGTTCACATTCGGCAAACTCATATTTTCGCTCGTGGTCCTTTATCGAATCCCAATCCCGTCCTGCAGTCTTTAAAGCATCTGTAGTATGTCTGTGCGTTCACACTGTGCTGTGAAGCGGCAAAGTTTTTTTTGCCAGTGTTGGAAACGATAGCCGCTACGGCTGACGATATGGGGCCATTGCATCAACAGCTGTTCGAAAAGTGATAGTAATTTTTTGTGTTGTGTTGTCGTTTGGTTGTTCGCGCGGTTGCTTTTACTGCGCATTCTTCATTTTACTTGTGCATAGTCCAAGTATTGCATTTTCAGGGGACCAATATAAAAAAAAACAAATTAAGATGGGCAGCACAACAAAATTTGTTAACGAATTCTGTGATATTATTGATTCCTATGGCGGTCGTGATAAGGTAAGTTAATTTAAAAGCAGTTAAAATAAAGCTTCTGCTTAGTTTCGAATGTTATTTAAAAGATGCAGCGTGGCAGTAGTTTTTTAAGGGGCTTGGTCTACCGTACCAACTGGTTTTTGTTACAGTTGTTGCCGCGTCCGGTTTGTTGTTATTGGCAGTCACCTTGAGCATACTCGGAAGCGGCATTATTGAACCTTGCCTTACTTCTTGTTGCGCGTTCCATATGTATTCCGCAAGTGTTTTATAGTTTTATCAGCTAGAGTCTAATGGTATGTGAGAGACGCCAGTCAATATAATGCTTCAGATTACGGCCTATAGTCGAACGTTAACCCGGCAAGAAATTAAAAAGATTAGAAGCTATGAGAGAAAGGTTAGTTAATGTCCCATTGGAAAAATAACTCTAAATGTAAGTAAACACTTCATTATAGTTATTGATTGCTTCCAATGTAAACAAGCAAAGACAAATACCAGTCAATATTAATAATAGACAAAGTAAACATAAAACGCTTACACTCAAGGGACGACCTATTCCCAATTGTGATATCAAAAAACCACTTTAGTTTCAAAACAACTTTTAAGATGTTGGTAGCATTGGTTGTGTTCTTTTTATCGCTGATTATATTTTATCTCCTAGTAACTGCAAAGTAATTGCACTAAAGTGCAAAACGAGAGAACAAACAAAGGTCAAGCATATCTCACCTCGAAGCTGCAATACAATATTAAACGTATTTTGTTCATTTTCAGGTAATGAAAGCGCTGTGCTATAGCGCCAAACTTGTGGCTGGTTACCATGTCAAGCGGAATCCTGAGTTGGCCAAACGCTATGCGATTGCCAGCTCTAAGATATCTGGAGCAAGGGCAACGCTACGTCTTATCGATGATATACCCATGATACAATATGCCTTGGAGTATGGACTTGGCGAAAGTGAACCAGATCGCATTATGGCCATGCTGGGCGTGACTGCCAACATTGTGGACTTACTATATTACCCCATTGAGAAGATTTGTTGGCTATCCGAGCATAAGATTGTTGATGTCAAACATGCTGACAACTGGGACAATGCCAATTCAGTATTCTGGGTGCTTTCCGTTTACTTAAATTTAATGCGGTCAGTAAGATATGTTACTAAACGAAATAGTCGATATATATACTTTTATTCCTTTCAGAACTCTACGCAACTTTTATATAAATCAGGAGAAACTAAATCGCAGTCATCAGCTCAGCAGGTAAGTTTTAATCGCTTTTCGCAAGCGTTGCTTACTCACAGGTTTATTTTCTTATAGTCCTACTAATATTGATGCCAAGTCATTGGCAAAACATCGACTGGAATTGATGTCCGTTGTTCGCATATCATTGGATTTTGTGCATGCTGTCAGCACCCTACCTAAGGGCTATCTCTGGGGTGGTAAACTATCCACTTTCCAGGTTGGCGCCATTGGCACTTTATCTGCTTGTTTGGGCATTTATCAAATCTTTGCCAAAAGAAGACTGAACAAATAACAAGAACCAATAATTGTTAATCAACATTTTTGAGCTAGTCCTTATATGTGTGTGAGTGGTGATATATGTAGGGCAGGTAACTTACATTTAGTTATTAAATATGTAAGCACAAAGTAAAACTATAAATTATGAATTATTGCAATAATAAAAAGATGTTTGAATTTTGGTCTGTGTGTCCTTTATTATCTATTCCATCGTCATTTGTTCATGTTGATATACAATACACCTTTAAGTTTTGCATACTCAATTACAATTTACAGGCTTTTTATATATTGTCGACTCTTTGAGGGTATATCATGTTTTGTTTTTTAGTTTAGTTTAGCAGTCATGATTATTGTTTACAAGTTTTAGACTTAAGAATTGCAGTTTTTAAGCTTTTCGCTAGACTTGTTTTGACTTTTGTAATGTATATTTTGTTATAAAATAAAACGTAAATACCTTTTGCTATTGTTTGTTGTGTTATTTGGACAAAATAAATATTATTGTTTGCCATGAAAGCATATTAAATACATATATTAACAATTATAATGATAATTGTTTCTTTGCTGCCTCCTTTTAAGCTCTTTTATTAAGTATGTATGTAAGTATGAATTTACATATACAATGTTTAAGTTTTGTAGATAAAATTTAGTATATAGTATAGCGTTGTATTTTTTATTTAGCTCATTTGTTGTTGTTATTTATGACTTAATTAAGCGCGTATATATTTGTTTTATTCATTAAAAAACTTGTTGTTTTAGTTTGTGATATTTATAGATATTTGGGATTTCGTTAATTAGTTAATATGCCTAACTATTTTTGATTACAGGATATAACTGTACATATACATATATGTATGCACGCATTTGTATTATTGATGGGTTACATACATATATTTGTGCATTTTGAAAATGCTGTACAAAAAAATGTAGCATCAAAAAGTTCAAAAATGTTGTGTTCGCATTCAAAATATGTTCAACTTTGTTCCATTTGCTTTATTTTGTTTACATAATAATCGTAATGCAATTTGAACTTTAGCTCATAACAATAAATACATAAATAGGTATGTATGTATGCATATATACTTGGTATGTACGTATATTTTCATGTATTGGTATATAGATATAATATATATTTTATTTATTTTAATATATGTGTGTATATATTAATATATTACTTATTGGAAGCTATTTAAAATGGCACTGCAGTAATTTTGTTTATATAATCTCCTATATATAAGGTGGGAAAATCAATTCGAATTATGTATGGGGGCTTCAGAGCGATTCCCTTGACATATTCCTTTCTCAATACTTACTTAAAATAAGTTGAAGCCAATGTCAGTTGAAGCTAAAAATACCCCAAGTATTATGTTCTGCTTCTTCTTCTTCTTTGTCGTCGTCATTAACAATTATGAATTATGTTTCTTTGCTTAAGTTAATCATTATTAAAATATATATATGTATGTGTATATATTGGTATATGGTACTTGATTATTGCATTAAAAGCTTAGTAATGTTCATCATTATTATACTTTCTCTTCTGTTTATATGTATGTACGTGTGTGTTTGTAGTCTTTTTAAAAACCGTTAATATGTTCTCTTAACCTTTGTATGTTTAACATTTTGCCGTGCAAGTGTATTGTTAGTTAGTATTTTTGTTAAAATTCAATTTTGCAAATGTTTTGTTCTTTGCTAATGTTCCCCCAAAAAATGTGTCTCACATGTTGCTCAATGTTGTATTTGAATATTGTTATGCTTATTTAAAAATATATAGCTAGAAATATATGTATGTATGTTAGTGGTTGTATGTATGTATGTATATGTAAGTTAGCATAGTTTAGTTGTTTAATGCATTGTTTAAGATATCGCCGAATGTATATGGATAGATATTGTTTAAAGGAGAATAGTAGGTAAATTGTTGTGTATAACTGCGTTTCACCTTAGCTGAGTTTTTTGTTTTAAAAATATGCCAAGAGTATATAGAGTGAGAATGCTTAAAAGTAGAATGTAGATTAATTAGTTTTGTAAAATACATACTAGTATATGGTTTATAAGTGTCTAGTGTGCTGTTTTGTAGAACATTGCATACTATTTAAATGTTTATTTGATTTGTTTACTTAGCTAAAATTTAATATTATCGGTTTTTGCGTGGGAAGCGTTCGATTTTGGTTCCATTACATTTCGTTTTTATTCAATTCATTGATACATTATTAAACTTTTCTTAAATTTGTAATCAACATTTGTTGTATTATTGTTAAAAAATTATTGTTTAAATAATAAAAATATGAAAAAGCCTTGAGGAAAATGTTTTAAAATTTCGGTTGATATTTAAAATTTGCTTTGTAAAAGCGTTAAAAACATTAAAGTAAAAATATATGTGTGTGATTTATTTTTGTTTTGTTTGAGGTTAAGAGTACCAATTTTTTTGGGGTCTTGATTGGGTTTTCGTTTTGTCCCATTGTGAATAGCCTTAAAAATTTCATTTAAAAGTATTTGATTCTCATTTGAATGTAGTTACAGTAAAAGTATATAAATTTTAGTTATTTAAAAGTTAAGCACTTTGTCCGTAAGTGTAGATATTTCAATTACTTTTGTGTTTTACATAATCCAAAATTTTCTTAGCATTGCTTGAGTATTTTTTCGATTTTGGCTTGGTTAAAAACACTTTGTTATGTATATAGTATAATAAAATCGAGCTGCCTGCCTTTTTAAACGTTTTTGGTAAGAAATCATTTAAGACAAACAAGTTAACTTGTTCTAATTTGTTTTGTTGGGTATATATATAGATAAGTCTTAGAATTACATATAATTATATTATAATTCAGCTAAAGCACCATTTTATGTATGTATGTATATATGTATATAAATATCTTTTGGTATATACAATTTATTATCTAGTTAAAGGTATATGTTCTTTATATGTATACGTGTGTCTGTGTGTATATATGTATATGTTGATTCGCTTCCAATTTTTAGTTGATTATTATGAAATATCATCCATGGGATTGGTAAATATATATGTATGTGTGTATGCTCATTATCCATTCATCCTTGGGTTCTCAGTAAAATTAATCGATATTTATTGGTATATGCACGTATGTATGTATATGATTTAATAAATATGTACTATATGCATGTATATAAGCATTTTGATTTGTTAAAGCGATTTCTTTCATTTTGAGTGGGTGACTTGCATTTAATTAATAACTATTTATTGGGTTTACTGAAGGCAATAACTATGTGGTGTTTAGAGGCTTTTATAGGTTATAATAAGTACTAGCATATGTGTATGTATATGTATATTATAGGTATGTTTGTATATAATAACTATGCATGGTAATTGTCTAGCATTTTGGTTTAAATATATATATATTTTATAGCTACTTACATCAACTAAATGTAGTTATCGCCATTTAAATTAAGATTAAGTTTCTAGGCAAAAGAAACTAAGCTAGGCGCTACAACAGAAACCGTTATACTAAGAGGCATCCAAGTTATATATGTCTATATATATATATTCTAAGACCCGCGTTTCATCCAGATTTGTATCAATTAAAAATTGCTTATTGTTGTGTAGGTCTATTAGTAGTAACTAAACAAATTCAACTAGTTGCATTCTGGCAGCTATATTAACATTTGCATTTTGCGCTATTCGAAGACTACCATAAAATCCCTGTAGGTTCTTAATGTATTCCATCTCTTACATTCTTACGTCATCATTACGTTTACACTATTACTTGGCTAACAAACACAATAAAAAGTATGGATAAAAACAATGTATAGCATTAATGAACATTCGTTTGACAACTATCTTAATAGTTAACTTAGAACACACAATTTGTGTGTTTGCACTTCATTATTATAGTATATAATTGGAGTATGAATATTGCCTGGTAAAGTATTTTTAAGTTTTGATTGTATTTATGCTTAAATTCGTTTGAATTTAATGTTTGATATACGATAATAAGTGGCAAGTATTAGTATGGGAAGCGCAGGGTTAGTGTTTGCTTAAGCATTGGTTAAGTATTGCAAAGAAAGAAAGAAAAAGAATTTTGAAAACTAGTTTGTGTGTATATATATTTGTTTGAAATAGTAGTAGCGCCTTAAGCGTGTTTGTTTATGTGCGTGTTAACAAAAAAATAATATATATGTATTTGTATTAAATTAAAGCGTTGTTTAAGTACAATATGTAATGGTTCGTTATTACATATAGAAAGCATCGAGATCCGTTCTCAAAAATACATGAAAAATAATGTAAGACATAAATAATATATAGATAATATATATGTACAAAGTTGAATGCTTTAAAACTAGTTTAGCCAAGAGGGCCAAGAGCAAGGAAAAAAAAAACAATATTCAACAATTATGTTTTAAATCTAAGAGAAAACATTCACTAAACGCAACTTAACTCAAGAAAAAACTAAATAACAATTTCAGTGTGACAAAACTTAAGAGCATAATAGAAATTCACAATTTTTAAATTGTATTTAAAAATTGCAATTTGTTGTTAAACGCTTAAGGGACAAGTCCAAATAATATTTGTGCCATGGCTTATTAAAAAGAAGTTATAAAATTTCTGATTAATAGCACAATAACAAAATATATAAACCTTTAACAAAAAATATAACCGAACAAAAAATATTTGTGCTGTTTCCAGAATGTCTTTGTCTTAACTTAAATATATACTATATGTATATGAGATATGGGAGCGCAATATATAGACAGCTTTCTTAGCCAAAATAGAGGGATAGTAATATAATTGAAATGGCCCATTTCAAGTTGTTGGGGTTTTTTCGCTTAGCATTCAAATGCCTGCTTCAAATGCTGATATGTAAGCATGATTATCAAAAAACATTATGAATACGAGTGTGCTCGGTTTTTGCCTAAAAGAAAAAATATGTATATGTACGTATACTTAATATCGCATGGTTTAAGCAATTACATCAAATACATGAGTGTAAATTTACAACTTTCATTGTGATTGGATGGTGCAACACAAATAATTTTCGTCCAAATCTGGCCATTCCTCTGTTGCTTCCTAAAAGTGCAAAAAATTTGGCATCACTTAAAATTCAAAAAAACATCCCACGTCGAACATAAATATGGAATATTATGTTAAAAAGGGAACGCTAAAAGTGCGCACAAAATATGGAGTTGACACGCGCTTAAATCGTCGGCTGTTGCTGTTGATACTTGTACAATGAATTGGCCGCTGCGTTTGTGGCACCAGCATTTGACAGAAGGTTCAAGTTGTTTGTCTGCTGATTGGCGTGTTGCTGAAGTTGCATACGTTTCTGATGATGCTGCTGCTGCTGTTGTTGGTGCAGTTGCTGCTGCTGGTGCTGCTGTTGATGATTATGATGACTGTGCTGCTGCAATTTTTGATCCATGTTCAGACGATTGCTCGATGACGCCAACGACAAGGTTGAGGAAGACGCTGATGGCCCTATGCCCACCAATGTCTGCGACTTTGAGTTACGCGTCAAGGGCTTGTGATTTTTAATAATTTCACAACTGTGCTGCCATTGCCAACAGCTGCGGCAAAAGTAACTGTAACAAAAAAAAAGAAAGTTAGTTTTTTTCTATTTACTGTAGCTTTGCCAACCTATACATACCGGAAGCAAGACAATTCGCGACAGTAGTAAGGCCCATGCTGGACACCGCAAATTGAACACAGAGCATCTTCCAAGTACGGATCCACCTGAACCTTCTTGGTGAACTTCGTGGTGCGTATCTCAATGAAGGCGGCTGAAACAGCCTTCATATAAGAGCGAAAGTTGCTGAAAGTAACGCGCCCAGAGCCAATTGGATATTTGTACTTGTCCGTATCAATGCCAGCATACAGTACGCCATCGAATAGATCCTCCATTATTGTGGCCAGGCCCTCGGCAGTCAGTTTGCCATGCAGGGCGCCAACGAACACGGTTTTGGTGGGATCCAGTTTTTGTGAACTGGAGCGCACATAATTCGAATCAGCTATGATCCATGGTATAACCTCAACCTTAATAAAGAAAAGGTATAAGGAATTGGGTACAATAAAAGCATTGACATCTTTTAACTTACATCCTTCGATTTAATGCGACGCGATGAGATTTTGAAGAAATAATTGCTGCCGCTATGCGAATCATCTACTTGCAACACACAAGCAGAGAGCAAAGCCTTCACTTGCTTATCCGATTCAAATATAATGTAGACATAGCCCTTTGGCTGTGCTGCCTGCTGCTCCTTACCGGGCCACTCCACTCTGCAAGGTAAATTGAATAAGTCAAACAAGTCTTATGGTTATTTCAAAACTTGATTCTTACTTAATGGATCCAAATGGCTTAAAGATCTGTATTAACGATTGTTCACTTATATCCCAAGGAATGCCACCAAGAAAAACTTTGGGCGAATAGTTTAACATACGATGCGAGCGTGGCGGCAATTGTCCACTCCAAGTACATGTTGCTTCACATATTGCCGCCGAATTCTTATAGAACTTGGCGACACGATCCAAATGCCAATCGTTGCCAGCATTATTTGAACTTCCTGCCACGCCCACGTTGTTGCCCGTGCCGCTACCTAAATTGCCCAGGTTAGCCGTTTGAGTATTGTTCATATTGTTTGAGCTGCCGGCCGTGGGCAAGTTGGTTGCAAAGGTTTGCAACAGTTGGTTAAGCAATGGCATTTGCTGCGTTTGTGACTGCAATAACTTTAGCGTATTGAGGCGCTGCAAATTCTGCAGTTTGGCCAGTTCCATGTCCACAAGTGAAAAGTTCTCTAAACTACATTGGTTAAGACAATCGTTATTGCCCAAATCAAAGTTCTGCTGCGATCCATTTAAAAGCTGCGGCTCAAAGTTTCTATTGATGTTGGTAAACTGTTGCTGCTGCTGTTGTTGTTGTTGTGCCTGCTGCTGTTGTTGCAGCTGCTGTTGCTGTTGTTGTAGCTGCTTCTCCTGCAGCTGCTTCTGCTGTTGTTGCTGTTGATGCTGCAACTGTTGCTGCTGCTGCTGAAACTGTTGCTGCTGCAATGTTGCCAACTTGTTGCTGTTCACCGAAAGTAAATTCTGCAAAAAGAAAATGCTTAAATCGAGTTCTTCCATGACTGAACACTACTTACAATCATGTCCAATAGATTAGGCTCATTGAACGACTGATTGCTGTTCTGGCTCTCCGGTGAGTTAGAGCGCGTGGATGCATTTTGCAGATTGAGACCGAGATTTCCGCTATTGGTGCTGCTCAAATTGTTGTAGCTCTGCTGTTGATAAAGCATGTTAATCGAATCTAGCGACAAGCCATTGGCGCTGGAGGAATTGCTGCTGTCACTGTAAATAGTTTGGGGAGAGACGTGAGCAAATGGCTGGCAAATGTTGAATAGGGTGCCGCAATATCGTTACCTGACTAAAGGTGAACTGTGAAAGGAGCGATTGTAAATAGATGTAGGCGTACTTGGCGATAAAGGTGCAGAGCAATCGAAGCTGATGTTTGATCTTTGGAAAGCCTTAAGTGGGTTACTTTGTGCAACATTTTCAAACTAAGTTCGCCAATTCACCCAAAAAAGAAAGAAAAGAAATCAAATAAATTAAAACAAATTGCACAAACACACACACAAAAGAGAGAGAGAAAGAGACATATATATATATATATAGAGATAGATAGATAGATAGAGAGCAATCAATCATAAATTATAAGATATTTAGTAAACAGTCCACGAGCGTTGGTTTCACAGTACACAAGCATTTAAAAAGTTAAGTTAGATAGTTTACAGAGTAGAAGAAGAAGTTGGTGCAAATTCGGTGCAATTACAA
This sequence comes from Scaptomyza pallida, assembly GCA_018152965.1. NCBI lineage: Eukaryota > Metazoa > Arthropoda > Insecta > Diptera > Drosophilidae > Scaptomyza > Scaptomyza pallida. Next base: position 8,039,550 of record JAECXP010000004.1, on the reverse strand, counting down.
TATTTATATATATAGTAAACATATGTTTGTTTTGTATGTCGTCTCTCGAGGCACAAGTTGTGCGCTTGAAGAAACTTACCTGAAAGTAATCAAAACTTGACTTGGTGCCTGGCGAGGCCGAGGACTGTGTTGAGCTCGGTGTCAATGGTGCATAGGACACTGCAGTCGCCGACAATTGACCGCAATCGCCAGTGGCAGCGACAGCGGCAGCTGCAGCAGTCGCCGAATTGCCAAGTAGCAAGTTGTTAACGCCGCTGCTGCTGCTGCTGCTGCCGTTACCTCCGGCGCCGCTTGCAATGCCGCCTGCTGCTGTCGTTGCAGTTGCTACTTTTGTTGGGGCTGGTGCTGCTGTTGTTGTTGCCTGGACTGCGGTTGCCGGTCCGCTGCCGCCACAGAAGCCAAGCAGATCGTTCAGTGTGATTGGATCTGCAAATATACATAGTATATATACAGTATATATGAATATGAATAATGTCAACAGTTATCGTTGACTTGGCACAGCCATCAATAAATCAAATGTGAAAGCAACTACTTCTACAACTACAACAGCAAATACAAATACAACTCTTGACCATTTGGGCCACATATATTGGGGGGGTCGTTCAAGCGCTTTGCAAATATTTAAAATGCTGCTAATAAATTAGGCGTAAATATGTTGTTCGCTGCGCATCCCGAAACGAAACGAATCGAAATCGGTTCTTGGCATTGCCAATCTAACTTACTGCAATTGCATTGGCTTGTGCTATTGTTGTTGTTGTTGTTGTTGTTGTTGCTCGCATTATTGTCGTATGCCAAGTTCTGTATGCCATCGCCATCGCCATCACCAGCTGCCATCGTGCCAAGGTTCTCATCAATGGTAATGCTGGATGACTTGCTCGTCGTACTACTGCTTATCATGTTTGTGTTTGTATTTGAGTTCGTATTGGTGCTCGTACTGTCCATGGTTTTGCTGTCAAAGTTCATGCCAAATTCAAATGTCTCCTGCGTGGGCGACCCACTTGGCAGGGCTGTTTGTGTCTTAAGCATATACAGTTCCTCAATACCCAACATATTATCTGGTTTGATACGCGGTTTTCTGGTTTACTAGTACTCGGGTTCTCTGGTTAACTGGTTTACTGGAATCTGTGTTTAGCCCAAAAAAGTATGCTCCAATGCAATTCTATAAGATGCGCGCGCGTCGCGTTTACTCCACAAACACACACACACACGGAATTTGGATATTTAGGTATATATAATATATTTTAAAATTTGATAATAGTTAATTTGAAAATTTACTGCGCTTTCTTTTGCAAATGGCAATTTGGCGTATACACTTTGAATGGAATTTATACAAGGAACTCGGACACTCTCCCGGTTTAAATTACTTGAAAAAACAAAATAAAGAATTATAAATATAATAATTTTAACGTGTATTCGAAGGATATTTGTGTGCCGATTTCAAAAGGTAAAAAATGATTGAAATTTGTACGTCCGTATTGTGTAGTCTTGATGTTGACAATTAAAATGTATATGCTCTAAAAAACGACTTTTCCACATGACATTTAACTCGCAGGCAACCTTAACTTTTTTGTCGACGCAACACTGAAAAAAATTTTTTTTTATTGTAGAGCATTGGAATCGTACCATTTATAAATGACATAAGTCCATCGTTGGCATCGTTGCGTCTATTGATCAGCAGTTCCTGCTGCTGTTGCTGATGCTGTTCCAGTATTGAGCTAATCGAATGCTTTTGCAGTAAATCGTTTGCGGTGGCGCCACTCAAGGCACGCATGTTGCCGCCAACGGCAGCGTTGCAATCAGGCGTCTCGTACTGCAAGTAAAAGAACAAAAAGACAATATGTAAAAGTAATAAAATAAAAGTGTTTGGCAATAAAACTAGCACCCGACGCATATGCAAAATTGAAAGCAAACATACGTTGCGTACAGCTATTAAACTGTGTAGCAACTAATGAATCGTTTATCTTTTGCATTTCTTTTGCCACATGACGGCAACTATGTAGCCAAGTTGGCAAGACAACCGCACAAGGACACCAACAAGTCAACCCAAATAGGAAGTAAAATTCTCTCTCTCTCTTTTGCCAAAGTCAACCACAGTCATCCAAACAAACCGCCTCACTACTTGCACCAACACCATCAGCATCGGAGCACAGAGACATGCTCTCTGGCTCGACAAAAGTACACTCGAGCATTCGGCGCAATTAAAAGCGCATCAAGTGTCAGTGGAGCACACTTAAAAATGCCAAATTAGTGCAAATATTGTTATCAGGCACTCACCAAACAATTTAGCGCAAAATGGCGTACAACTCATTACGTGGGGATTAATGCAGGACAGGACAAACTCTGAGCACCGATAGAGTAAAAGCTAACAGCATAAGGTGTAAGCCATAAAAGTGGATGATGTGGTTCCAACCATGCGGATTATGTAAGTGTGTGTTAGTGGTGTTCGAGATTGACAGAAATACTCAGGGTATGAAACAAGAATAACAACAATTACAGATTTGTAAGTGACAATTTACAATGGAAAACTAAAAGAGTTTGCAGTTAGATTGATGAAGAATGTTTTTAGTCTATGATAACATTTTCTTTTCATAGAGTTGCTGGAAAGACAGTTTCTTATGTACATCATGGCTGTTTGGAAGCATTCCATGTGGCATGTGTTTAAAATGGAAGTCAGCCGAACGCATACTTACGTTTTTGTCAACTTGTCACAACTATGTTAAGTACAAAACTTGCTATGGATTTAAAAATTGAATGACAACTTGATGAAGGTACGTGAAAAGTCGGAAATGGCATGAGCACACACGCAGGAAACTTTCTGCACACATACACACACGACAAGCCAATGTATGTCGTCGATATGTGTATGTGTGCGGAGAGAGAGATGTCTACTGGACAGCCAAGTGAAAGGCGGCATTGTCGCTGCCTGCCTGCCTGCCTGTTGACACATTTAGCAAAGCATCATTCGTATGGAGATTTGTGTATTTGTTTCCATAGCCTGCGATAAAAACGGCGTCAATGAATGCAAATTACAAATAGTCTTCAAGCTATATTCTAATGTCGAGGCCACGTTTGCCGCCTTCAAACATCCGCAATAAGCAAAAACATCTTTGAGCGACCCGGAAAAAGCAAAGCCTACGAAAAGGAACTAGTTAGGGTGACTTATGTGCTTTGATATGGCCCATAACGAATAATGAATGCTCTTTTTAAGGGAGATTATAAAGTATTTATAACAAAAAACTATAAATGAAATGTTGATTTAGTTGTTTTCTTGTTCAAAAACTCTGAAAAACATTTACCAGACTTTAAACTTCTCCTTTTTTTTTTGGCATTACAAACGTCATGACCCAGTGAACGTAACCTCACGTTTCCAATTGAAAGCTATAAACTAGGAAATTGAATACGACAAAAAATCTTAACCACTTGCCACATACATATTCCGAATCTCAACACACACACATACACACTGTGTCCGTGCCTAAAAATTTACACTCAACCCACAGGACACACATCGTGTCCAACCACATTGCCGTTGCCCTTTGTTTGTCTTTGACGTCAAGGATTTTCTAAATTTGATTCCACATTGTTGTTGTTGTAGACTCCACATTGATGCTTGCCTGCTGATTCTGATTCTGAGTCTGATTGCCCCACGAAGATATTTCTTTGAAATCTTTGGGCTTCTTCGGCAGTGCATATAGACGCCAAGTGGCAGCCATCGAGTCAGCACTATAACTCAGTAGTTATTTATCCAGTGTCCATTCGATTTGGCTGCTGTACATTTGCTTGCCGGTTTCATCTGTTTCTTTTTTTATTTTGGCAAACGCTTGACTGCGATTGGAATGTTCTGGGGCTGCATTTTAGTGCATATGTGCACACACACACATATTCACATATACACTGAGTAGCCGCGGGACAGGGAACTGGGCCAGGATGGACCCGAGCTTGGTCTCTGTTGGCTGTTTGAAAAAATTACAAGTTTCCGCTTTCAGAAGTCTTACAAATTATTATGTTTGCATCGTTTACAACACTTATTAGATGTTGCTGCTCCATGTTGCTCCCTGCTGATGCTGCTGCTGCTGCTACTGTCCTGGCCAAAAGGGTTTGACATTAAAATTTGATGGCATGTAGTGATAAGCGTTCGTCGTCGCTGGCGATGGCAATGGCGTCCCTTGTTGTAGTCGCTACTGCTGCTGTTCAATGCAATTCGATTCGATTCGAAGGGAAGAGAAGGAGCACGAGAGTGCCCCTTTGGTGGCCAGCAAAGCGCAAAAGGTTAATGCACAGCTGTAATTTTTTATGGCCGATTACATGTTGCAAAAACTTGGGGGCAAACAAAAAAAAAAGCACAAGGCAGAGAATACATAAAGAATAAAAGTTATTGGCAAATACATTTGAATGTACTTTGCTTATAAAGCGATGTCATGTTAACGTGTTGTGTTTGAAATGTTTAAAACTCTTAAGTAAGTGATAATGGTGGACAAGTAAACGGAGGGTCAGGAGTTTCTAGACGAAGAGTTGTAACATTGCGTTCAGAATAAGTTTGATTGAACTGTGATGAATACAGTTTATTGTTTGTATAAACGAGTTAAAAGAAAAAATCGAAACAAACAACTAGACAAAAAATTCATTACTTAAAACAAAACTAGCCAACTGGGTGTTACATATAAATTCTTCTTTAAATTTAAAGCATCAAAGCTTAGAAGACTTAACAAACATCTTCTTCTCAACTAACATTGTAAGTTCATTTTGCATGTTTCGTTCGAATACTTTTTCCACTTTTTTTTTTCTTCGTGCGCATCTTTTTGTTATGCCCTTTAATTATCGTAAGTGGTGAGTGCTTGCAATTGTTGTTGCTGCTTCTGTTGCTGTGTGCACCTTTTATAATATTTGATATTTGATGACATCAAGTTGTCTTGTAATTACATGTGCTTGACAAACTCAACACAAAGTCCTCTGTGTTTCCAGTCTCAAGAAGAGATTTTTGTGTCGCTTATCTCTGATTTCCTTTTCGGGCAACAATTGAGCGTTTAATATTGCAAATTAAAAAGCACAGCAGCACACACACACACACACACACACATAATTCTACTCCATTCTGAGAAAGGCAAGCTACAGGGCAACTTCTGTGCTAGGCGTAGGCGCAAGGCATAAGGCACAAGGCATAAGGCAAAGCAATCGATTGAATGGGATGCAAATGCCTGCAGGTCATACGACGACGACGACGACGACGACGACGATGGCAAGGACAACAATGCCAGGCGGCTTCAACGCAGTGGCAGTGGCACGTAATTGCAGTGTGCCTACAAGTATGCAACACGCTTCCACACCAGCAGACAGTTGCATGCTGCATGCTGCATGCAACGGCAACGGCAACGGCTGTTGTTTTGTGTTGTTAGAGAAATGGCATTTGCCGGGGCAAATTAAATTGAGTTGCATGTTAAATGTCATTTCATCAGCAGCACTTGATTTGTGCCTTGACACGATGTCGCTTAATATATATATATGTAGATGCCACACACACACACACATGCACATATGTACATAGATATGCATTCATTTTGAATGCAAAGCATTAAATGATGCTCTGAATGAACTATCAAACAGATGCAGCAAACGCTGCTCGCCGCAAGCTCCTGCCTCCTTCTTCATACATCCATTTAATAATAACAATATCGTAATTCAAGCAACTTCTCTGACAGCAGAGCAGCGTCCCGTTTACATGGGCGTAGGATACCAGCGACGACGACGACGACAAGGACGAGAAGTGCGAGCGAGCGAGCGTAGCGACATTTCAGTTTCAACGGCAACATTTCCGATGCCTCTACGCTTTTGTTGCCGCTGTCGTTGTTATTGTTTCACTGTGGCCAGCAGTGTGAGAGACAGAGACAACAACGCCCGAGTGGCAAGAGAAAAGAAGACAATTTTTTAAACAGCCGTCAACAGGCATTCAATATTGTACTCTCTGTGTGTGTGTGTGTGGCGTGTGTGTTGAGGCATATAAATGTTTGTGTGTGGGGGTGGGTGCAGTGTGTGTGCGAGTGTGTGAGTGCTAAGTGGAAATAAAACACGCGCTTTTTTGCGCACTGTATTATCTCTCTGGAAGTTGAGCTGCATTGGATAGCGCACAACGGGGCGTATGATGAATATTTGTATGCATCATAATAAAATAATGTACAGAATGGTATATTAGTTTCAAAAAACAAAGCTTGTTGTTATCGTAAAAAGAAAAAAACAGCTACAAAAATCATTCAATAAATTCTAACGAAATTTTTCGTTGCTTGCATTTTTATGTCAAATTTTGTTTATCTATGATTTTTTCACGTCGTTTTCCCCATAAAAAAGTTTAAGCAGGTTAAGTAAAGTGATTTCATTTTGAGAATTGTGCATCGAAAACTATTTTTTATGATTTTGTGTTTTTGATTTCGCAATAACCTTGCTGCGCTTCAAGGATTATCTTGTAAAATAAGAAACTTGTTAAAAATAAACTATTCAATGATTATTGCTGTATCTTGGAATCAAGCTATTGATACAAAAAGTTATTTTACAAACAATTTTTATTTATCTGTTTATCATCAAGTTTGAATGCCAACTTATAGGTGATTTAATGGTCGAGCATTTGCGGTCTGAACTGCCATTTTAACTTTGCTTTATTTTGAGTAGCACAAAAAAAAATCAACAACTTTTTTTCATGCCTATTTAAAAAGCAACAAACTTCGCTTTGGCTGCTGGTGGCCTTTTGTGGTTGCGTTTATTGTTTTTGTACATTTGCTGATGTTCGCCTTTTATTTTCTTTAGCAGCACTTTTGTTCGCTTTTTAATGATAACACACACACACACACGCAGAGAGAGAGAGAACAGAGCATTGTTGTTGCTGTTGTTGTTGTTGCCACACCCACGCATGGACTGCCTGATGCATTAAATGCTAGTTGGTGTGTGCGACGATGTCTGGCTAAAGTAAATTCAATTGGATTCTTGCAATTTTTAATGCCAGGCAGCGGTTCATATTGCACAGTCTACAGCCCAGTCGAATCCATGAACTTGCAACACCACCCACAACCGCAAAACGCGTCGCATTTCTTTTTTTTTATACATCTGCGCCCCTCGCCACCTTACTCTCGCTGAATGGCGGCGGCGGGCGTGTGATTTGCTTGGTATCGACATTTTAATGATGTGCCTCGGGGCGCTTTGGCCCGCCATTGTGCACGACGCGACGAGACCGCCGTCTTGTACCAGCATCATGGCAATGGCGATGGCGATGGCAATGGTGGCAGCAACTGGTACAACTGGCATTCCAAGACATTCCGCTGGCCATCGACGTGGCAGCGTCGTCGCTAAGCTGTCAGGCTGCCTTTTGTTGAACAAAAAAAACCCCACGCTGTAATCGCATAGACATACATACAAATCTACATAAATGTATATATACTATAGAGTACTGTATGTATATTTTATAGCTGCAAGTGCTTAACACAATGATTTGCTATTGCAGCATTTTGAAATGATTCCTTATTCATTTCATTTCGGATTTTTGCCATCATAATGTCAATGATTTGGCCATTGAGAAATCACAGTCAAAAAAGCTAATAACTGGCAATTGCAGGCAACCAAATTTTTGGCTGATAAACATGAAGAATATTATGGCTAATTTTTGAGTACTCACAAAAGAAGTCTCAGCTACGGTAAATCTTCAAGTTTAGTTTACAGCTAGACAAGATTTTTGGGTTATACATGGTCATTTCGAATGCTGGGCAAATAAACTGTGTCACAGCAGGAAACTGATGAACAGAGAAAAAGAGAGCGAACGAGCAAAAAGGAACATTTGCAAATAAAATGTTGTAGAAACGACAAATGTACTTTATTTATAGGCATTTTTAACAGCAGGCCGGGTCAGCTGAACATAAATAAAATATATTACATATAAATAAAGCGACGGGGTAAAGGAAATGTAATAATACATATATATTGTATATAAAGTATACGCCACACAGCCGCAGGAAGCATTACTGCATGAAGGAGTCGTTTTTTTTTTTAGACATTACCAGCAAATAAATATGACTAAAAAAGGCGAATGTATAAATATGCATTTTTTTTTTTGCTGCATAAGAAGACAACAACAATGACTTGTTAGGTACAGCCCCCGCCCCCGCCTCCGCACACACACACACACACACGGCCATCAATGGGAATGCCGCTTACACGACAAAATTGACATTTTGCATTTACTTATTTTTACTATCCACATTTCGTTTTTTTCTGTTCTGTTCAGTTGTGTTCAGCTACAATAAAATGAGAAGAAAAATTGCATAATAACCCCTTTGAAATCGTCGGATTATCCTTAAATATTTGTGTAAACATTGTAACAAATGCAGCACAGCATCATCCATTGTCAGGCCGTGCTGCATACAGCAGCCCCATTGACGTAGTTCTTCCACACCATTCCGTTCGTCTCCCTAAATGGCTGAATGATGATGAGCAATAGACGGGGGCCCCGTTCCAGTTGACAATGAGTAACTTTGTAGCGTGGCTTTCCACAGAATGACAGACATGGATGCACCACAGTATAGGTATACACAGGACGAGGGAGGGAGAGGGAGGCAACGATGAGACGCTTACGCATGCAACAAAAGCACTGCCAGGAAGGGGCGGTCGAAAGACGTCTTAGAGTACTAAACACACACACACACAAACATATATATATTGACAGGACTTTGGAATCGTTTAGGCATGACAGCAATGGGAACATGTGCGTAAGCCGTGCCAAAGCAGTTACTACCATATTATAATGATTACATGTGTGTCAGTTGACTAAGCGCTGAGAAGGATTCGCTCTTAACTACTGGGCGGAAGACAAGTGACAATTTGGGCATGGTGGTTGGGCTTAGTGGAAATTAACTCAAGTGACATAACATTTACTTGTATAAAGACATTCGTCAAGTGAACAAATTTCAAGAATATAACTAAGAATTTCTCCTAAAGAGTTGTTGAAATATCTACAATTTCTCGTTTGTCTAGACATATGCCAAATAATAAGGCTTGTCAAAAACAATCAAATAGGTAATCTTCTTAAATATTGTTGTGATATATTGAAACGGGACTTGAAAACATAATAAGCAAAAATGACATTTCCTATATAAAAAAAAAAGTTCTTTTGTCATCTTTTGCGCGTGGCATAACAATATTGACAACAGTCAATTCAATTTGTAGCTTTATTGGTTTGATTTTCATATGGTCCATACATACATACATACGTACATACATAAAAGCATTAATGGTAAACACATCGAATGGACTGGGCAAAAAAAAGAAGAAGAAGAAGCCTAAGCTATCATATCTGGTGTCCTTGTTGTTGCCTAATCAAATCATCTTATTTAAACGAATTAAAAATATATAAAGGCGCAGCAAATTAAATCACGCAACTATTTTGCGCAACAAAGAGTACAATTAAACGCCTTCCATGCGCGCACACTCATCCACGCCAGCCGACATCTACACACACACACACACACACACAAATAGACAGACGGGCAGGCAGGCAGGCAACATGGAATGGTGGCGTTGCACTGTCTAGGAGAACAAACGCCGCAAGTTTAATCGAATTTAACTACTCATAATGTGCAACAGACAACAAGAGTCGCGTGAACCTCGTTGCCAGCATTGAGCGTTGAGTTAAATAGACTTCTTTTTCATCGTCTCTGCCGCACGGTGGCATAAAAATTGGACAGAGAGAGACGAGGTGGTAACTAACACACCGCATCACCGTGACGCGTATAAAGTTAAGCACTAATCTTATTAGGATCATACCAGGCACAACTACTATCGTACACACACACACACACAATCATATATGTATGCACAAGGTGCATGTTGAGTGGGGTTGTAAAGGGCGTGGAAACCAGCTGATGCGCTCGGGCTTCTCTGGCCCATCTGGGATTCGTACGTGAGCGGCTCAATTACGGCTAACGGCACACAGCGTTCGGCTGTGAGTGCGAATGGGTTTTATTATTATTTACATACCTGTTGCAGCAGGGGCATTGTTTTGAATAAAAATTCCAATTTCCACACTTGTATTTCACGTTGCCGTTACTAGTCGTCCTGTCGTGTTGCGCCGTCGTCGTCGTTGTGGTTGCCTGTCGTCGGCTATGGCATCGGCTGCCGGATAAGCTGACAAAGCGGCAAAACAGATGTCGCCACTTCCGTATGCTTGCGCCTCCTGGCCTCTGGTTGCGTTAGGCTGTCCAATACACCAAGCTCCACACAGCAACTTATCGTTCTCTCAGCTGCAGCTCCACTCTCTCTGTGGCACTGTCTCTCTCTGGGCATATACGCTCAATGGTTCGTGCTGCGCAGCAAGTCCTTTTCTATAGTGTGTTCTTGTTGTTCGATCTGTATGATGCGGCTGCCCAAAAATATGTTGGCCCAACTGCCTTAGACAAACATGTTTGCTGGCCAAAATACTTTGCTTAGCGCTTTTGTTGTTGTTGTTGCTGTTGTTGTTGAGTATTTGGCACTACTCGACACTTCACTACGCAGACAGCAGGCAGTTGCGGCAGCCGTATCAGCTGATGCAAATAGTCATCGATTCATTATTCCTTGTCAATGCTGAATGTCTTGGTTGCTTCTTCACCCTGTTAAAGTCAACAAATGAAATGAATAAATTAAGATAGTTTTATTACTTTAAAAAAAATTAAAGAGGTTTTCTATATTTTGTTATTACATATGTATTAGGATGTTTATAGCTAAACATATTAAAACAGTTGGGAATTGTTACAATACGTAGTGTTAATAAATATTATTCCTTTTTAAACTAAAATGAAATAAAGTTGAGTCTTTTTATTCAAGAGATATTTGTTAAAAGATATTTAATAGGGAACTATGCTTTGCTATATGCTCATTTAAGTTAGAATGTTACAACTATAAAAACAAAATAACCCTTTTTGTTCTATTTATATAATAAGACCCTTTAAAAGTTCTAAGCATTGTTGGAAACTGTTTAAATGAGCTCACTTAAGCGTTAAACACTGTAAATCGATCAAGGCGTATACCCGCAAACATAACTGTAATTAACCAATTTCCGCAATGCCTCCCATTTCATAGGCAACGACGACAAGTCGTCTGGAAGTGCTTTCGTGCGAGCGACTGCTTCATAATTTTGTCGTTCTCAGTAATTATTTTAATTTTCGTTTTTTTGTATGTGGTTGTATGTAGCTAAAAGTGGTGATGGGCTCAAAATGGACACGGCACTGAAAGGATGTTCCTGAGGACGTGTTGATATCAGTGTAGTATATGTTTGTATGTATGCGTTTAGGCAGTGTGCGTGTGCCAGCGGCTGTAATCCTTTTGAGAAACAGGAAGCCAAGCTATTATTAGAACCATAAATCAGCATGAAATGAGCAGAACGCCGCAAAACCCAGAAAACCAACAACAACAGCAACAATGAGTGAGCGCCAACAGAGCTTGGGTAGTTTTTGTTCTTGTTTTTACTGTAACTGCTTTTGCTTATGCTGCTGTTGTTGTGGTTGTTGTTGCTATTGCCCGTGGTCCTCTCTGTGCGTATTCGTAGTTGTAAAAAGTGGTCGACTAGTATGAGAGTAGTATTTGTTGTTGCTTTTCTTACTGGAGCTGCTGGGCAAATGACGTGAGTCTGGCAAGGCGTGCGCGACGTAAAATACTCATAGAACAACGGAAAGTAGTAAAAAAAAAAAATGAAAAAGAAAAGACACTGACGAAGAAGACCGAGATACCGACGACACAACAACAACAACAACAGCAACAAAATCACGAAATCAACACGCACTATAAAAGGGCATTGGAGATGCACTCGATGAGAGCATAACTGCATCTGAGACCTGGATAGAATCCTCTGACTTGCACTTGCCACGCAGCACGCCTCCAACACGTATTTTAATATGCCAACGATTTGCAATGCCGGTCCCAGTTACCATTTATAATATGTACATATGTACATACAACACTAAGAATTTCACCAGTATGTTTGTATGTATCGTACAAATGAAAGGTACACACATACATATTTATTTACATACCCGAAATTGCAGTAGTTGCTGCAAAATTTCTTTCTGCTTTTGGTTTTTACACGCGTCACTCACATAAATTTTGTTTAAGTTTAATTTCAATTTTGCACTTGCATTCAGATTTTGCTGTCCTACTGCATGCATGCAAAGCACATTTTTTTTCTCACACTCCTATTCGACATAGAACCGTTACTTATTGTGTGTTGTATGCTTTGCACGCCTTTTCGTTAATATTACTATGCTATTGTGTTGTTGCTTCTGTTATAGTTAGCAGTCTCTTGCTTTACACTTGTAAAAATAATTTACAAGACGAAGGCGTTGTATATATACATATATATTATTTAGTTTTAAAACAGCAACGAAAAAAGAAGTGTTTTTATTTGCACTGCCGCTGGGCCCAACTTTTTTTGTTGCCGTTCAAGTTGGGAATGCAATAACCTCACCTAACGAGCAATTGAAATACACTGAAGTCTGGCGACGACAGATGCTGAGAGAGTGCAAACAAAATCTCTATGTATGTTGGCTGCTGGTTCCAATCCCCAAACTCAACCCCCAAATGCGGAGCAGGACAACAGACAAGTTGCAAGAAGCCGCAGGCATTTATACTTTCCGTGTTCGGAAAGACATTGTTGGCATTTATAAATTAAATAAAATCAATATAATGATATAATGAGAGAAGCTGCACCATTTGAAAATTAAATTTTATTATTTATTTACTTTAACTAATATTTTAAACGTGTGATTTTTGCCAATACTTTTCCGCGAAAGCTGATGTTTCTTGCAGTGTTCACAATTGGCTTTTTGTGTGAATGGCAAAAACAGCTGTGTTGAACAGCGTTGCCAGACCACTTAGTGCTTGCCGGCATCTGTAAATTAACAAATTGCTTTTAATTTGTTTATTTCTTAAAAAATGGCTGCGAATACGGAAAACAGTAATGCCGAGACTACAAATGATAACATTGATCTCTCGCTCTATCGCAAGCTGGTTAGGCAGTTAATAGACATGGTAAGTATAACAAAAACAATCGAATTTACGTTATGTTAATTTATGTGTGTGTTGCATGTTTTTTGCAGCGACGATATTCGTCTGCTTTGTTTTGGGCCGAAAAGATTGCCGTCCTCAGCGGCCAGGAGGCGCGGGATGTGTACTACCAGGCGCAGTGCATGTTCCTTTTGGGCGAGTTCCATCGTGCGGCTCACACAATTCAGTACTATAAGCTAGAGAAGACATCACTTCCATGCTTGAATCTATTATTGGAGAGCCTCTATGCAGCCAAGGAGTACAACAATGCGGCAAACATAATACAGGCCGTAGAGGTAGAGACAATGACAGCATCCTTACTCAATCAGCAGCCAGACATGAACAGTGGCTGCTGCTTGGAAACAAACAGCGTCTTTGGAGGCGAAGAGAACAATCGCAACGAGTTGCTCGCTTCCATCTATTTGATGAAAGGCAAAGTCTACGAAGCATTGGACAATCGCGGCCTGGCCATGGACTTTTATGTGCAGGCTCTGCACAAATCCGTATACTGCTTTGAGGCTCTTGATGCTCTCGTTCAACATGAAATGCTAATGGCATGGGAGGGTAAGTTATCATTATTTTAACTTTGCATGCAAATGATAAACCTTTTGTTTAATTTACAGAGTTTGAATTGATGCATCATTTGCCGCTGGCTCAACAATCCAGCGAGTCTGATGCCAAGTTCATCCTTAAGCTGTACGAGTCAAGATTGAAAAAATACTATGAGTTAATCTCAGCCCGCAACGCCGAAGATATCTCACCCATTGTCAATCCTGATGTGCTCAAATATATCAAAGAGTTTACAGTACGTGTGCAACAAACTTGTTCAGCGGACGGACAAGTGCCAAAGACCACTGCACCCACCGCAACCATTGCTCCCAAGACACCATTGACGCCAGGACAATTTATGTCACCCGCACAAAAGTAAGTAGCTGTTGGCATTGATTAAAAAGTAAACTCGTCGTAATTGTCGCATTTTAAGAGTACTAGAGGATCTGAAAGCGCCATCGTTTTCGTTACAAACGAGCCTCTCTCGTGCCTCCTCCATGATTGATGCTACAACGCGTTCCATGTTTGATGCCTCCCATCATCGATGCACGCGCGAACCGGAATCCGACGCTGTGATGTCACTGAACGATTGCCTACAGCGAGTGCAACGCAGCACAGATCTTCTATCGGCGGAAGCGGAAAAATGTTTCTATGACTGCGACTACAAGCAGTGCCTAAAGATTTTAAATAAGTGAGAACTGAATAATATTATTGTATAAAATATTTTTTTAAAATGTATTTTCTGCTTTCAGCTTGCTAAAGGTTGATCCGTTCCACAATAATGCGCTGACCATACAGATCGCATGCCTTGTGGAGAATGGTGACTTTAATCGGCTCTTCTATGTGGCTCACAAATTGGTGGATCGGTATCCCGATAAAGCCATTTCTTGGTATGCCGTTGGCTGCTACTACGACATGATTGGAAAGAGTGATCCAGCCCGACGTTACCTGTCAAAGGCCACATCATTGGATCGCTTCTATGGTCCCGCTTGGCTAGCCTATGGTCATTCCTTTGCCAATGAGAATGAACACGAACAGGCCATGGCTGCTTACTTCAAGGCCACACAGCTAATGCGTGGCTGCCACTTGCCATTGCTATACATTGGTGTGGAATGTGGACTGACCAAAAATCTGGAACTTGCTGAGAAATTCTTTTTGCAGGCCATGACCATCGCCCCAATGGATGTATATGTGTTGCACGAGCTGGGCGTCATCAAGTACGAGTATGAGTATTATGATGGAGCTGCCACAATATTTCAATGCACCGTGGATATAATTAAGCAGCGTGCCAAGACCAACAATGAGGAAGTCTCAACACGTTGGGAACCGCTCTTTATAAATCTAGGACATTCGTATCGCAAAATACAAAAATACGAAGAGGCGTTGCACAATTTTCAATTTGTAAGTTGTAATTATTTATTAATGTTGTATGTTTAATTCCGATAATCGTTTTTTTCAAGGCTTTGTTGCTGAAACCCCAAAGTGGAACAACTTATACCTCGATTGGCTTTATACACGCTCTACTTGGCAATTTGGACGAGGCCATTGAGTATTTCCATAAGAGCTTGGCGCTAAATCGTGACTGCATTGTGACCTCCACAATATTGAAGAATTGTATTGAGGATTTGATGGATGATCCCGCCACCATTGATGAGATTTGCAGTAAAGCCTTGAGAGATGTGACCAAATCTCTAACAACTAGCAGTCAGCGTGTCCTTAACGCAGGTCCACTGGGTGCCGTCAAAATGAATCTTAAATTCGATGAGGAAGAGGAACTTTCCAATTCAGATTCAAATATGGTTGTCGAAATGAGCTTTGATACATAGAGCATGGAAATACGTACACAAAACAAACAAATGAGGCTGACAACTTCAGTTTTCCCCATTTGCTGCTGACTCACAAAAAAATACTCCCACATGCAGGAAAACATCTCGAAACTGCTGCTGTCACCTGCACTTGAACCCAATTCATGCACTCGGCTTGCACAGCTGTTCTGTCTAATGAGCCAAAATAAAAAAGCTTGGGATTTTTTCCAAATGTTTTTGTTTGCCCTCATCGGCATTTGATGTTGCCGCTCTGATATGTTTTGTGTGCGTTTGTAATAAGTATTTAAGTATGCGAATTGTTCTTATTAAGATCATTGTATTATTGGCTAACTTGGAATCAACCAGAAATTATACACGTTTTTAAAGGAATTATAAAGGCTAAGTCGCAAGCGTAACCGTGTTTTAATCGGTATAATTTGTATAAATATTGTAGCCAATCAATACAATTATAACTGAAGCTAAATATTTATGTCAGTGTAACCCAAATCAAAAATTTAACCGTAACTAAGATTCGTCTCGGTTTCTTTCCTGGTTTAAAAACTCTAGATTGAATGGAATAAAGTTCAGTTTGCCATCCACTGGCAAAGACAGGATATCGCAAGCATTAAGTTAACATTACTTTGGTGATATTTCCACTCCAAATCCCAGCGGAATTATACATACATTAATCTATCTTGCAAAAAAGAAGGTCAATGTGATAATGCTTATCGGTTATTGTTAAGTGCGAAAAGGAACTACAGAACTACATTAAGAATGTGTCATTAAACTTTTGTGAGCATGCAAATAAACTACTGATACAATTTATGGAAATAATTTCACCCTAAACGAAAACAATTAGCTACGCATACGACTTGGCCGAGCATTGCCCAAATATTTGCCCAACAATAAAGCGTGCTTGAAGAAAAGAAGACGATGACGATAACCATAATGACGATGGCCCGCCTGAAGGTCTGCCGGTAAAAAACAAAATATGTTTATGCATATAAAAGCCTGTTGCCGCCACCGCCACCTGATAAAAACGGGCACGTCCGATTATACGCTACTGTGCACACTTTTGAGTATATAAATCCATTTCTTCTCAGATCCAAGCACAGTCAAACTTAAGCAAGCTAGCAACCTATTCAACAAGTAATCAAACCACAAATGTGCCGACTAACTTTGCTATTCATTTTGGGCCTGGCTTGCGCACAGGCAGTGCCACTGACATTCTACGATGACATAGACGACACTGAGGTCATTGAGTTGCCTGAGAATGGTATTGAAGAGCCGCCGGCACCGAATAAGGATCTTATTGATTTGAGCTCCTATGGCAATGCCATCTATGGTAAACCTGATGAGAAGCTTACGGCTAGCCTGGTTAGCAACTATAGTGCCGATAGCAACACTGTTAATCCTGAGGAGCTGGGCAGCTACCTTGAGGGCGATATCCTAGTGCCGGCTGGCAAGGTTCTCATGAAAAATGGCCTGACAACAGTCAGTTCGCGTTGGCCCAAAGGTGTGGTGCCCTATGAGATCCGAGGCAGTTTCAATTCCCGCGATATGGCCACCATTAAAAATGCCATCGATGAGTACCACAAGCGCACCTGCATCCGATTTGTACCATGGAGCGGTGAGCGCGATTACATTTCCATTGTGAACGGCAATTCCGGCTGTTGGTCATCGGTGGGTCGAGTGGGTGGCAAACAGGAAGTAAACCTGCAGTCTCCCGGCTGCCTTGGCAAGCCCGGCACAACCATGCACGAGCTGATGCATGCCCTGGGCTTCTTGCACGAACAGAATCGCATGGAGCGCGACGCATTTGTGGCCATTCAATACGGAAACATTCAGTCTGCGGCCAAGAATAACTTCGAGAGGGCCGCCAGGACAGAAGCTTTTGGAGTACCCTACGATTATGGCAGCGTCATGCATTATTCGGCAAATGCTTTCTCCACCAATGGACAACCCACAATTGTTGCAATGGTAAGAACAATTATTGCAATTCTTTTCTTTATGTTATAGCAAATCTTTTTTAAACACACAGCAACAAAATGGTGCTACCCAAATGGGTCAACGTAACGGATTCTCCCAGTTCGATGTTGATAAGTTGAATGGCATGTACGATTGCGGTTATATGGGTGGATCTGGACCAGCTCCCGGTGCCGGTTTTCCACAGCAGGGCCCAGCACCAGGTGTGCCAGCACCAGCACCCATGGTTCCCGGTGGAAATCCCATCGTTGATAGTTTTCTCAGTGGCCTGATAAATGGACTGGGTCTTGGCGATGACGAGGACAAAGACGCAGCTGAAACTATCAACTAGACTAGAATTGTCCAAAGAATCTACTATATCATGCGATCACAACTGCGACCAATTATTTAATGCATTACACATAACACTTATATAAAGTCTAGAATTAAGAATTTTGAATCTCTATCTGATCAAAGTATATACGAAATAAATTAACAAATATATTTTAATATTTTCATTTGGTTCGGTTCTATGTTTAGCCTCAATCCAAGCCTTAAGCTAAGTCATTGATATTCATTTAGTTTTCAAAAAAATATTTTTAAATGAAAACAAACTACTAACTTTATTTGTAAAGTATCGCAGCTTGACATATTCTTTATTCAAGATTTCAAAAAGCAATAGCTATAAAAAAATATAGCTTATAATCAAGATATCTTACAGCACTTAAAGTAAATTTATGATGAATGTAGTATAAGTTGAGATATTTCCTGTGAACGCCTTGACGAATGTGCAAGTGCATTGACCCAAAATAATATTCTTCTGTAGTGTTTTGAGAAAAGCTCTTAACTACCAATAAAAATTATATTTCTTTAGTTTCAAGTCGCAGACATGTTTGTTTTGCTCTAATTCCAGCCACCTTTAAGCCCAAAAGGTTACAGCAATTATGCTTATCGGTTAAGGGCTCTTGCCCTCTCAGACTTCCTTCAACTTAGGTAATAAAAACAAAAAAAAAAACAGGAAAGTTGAGAATGATGGAAAAGTTTCATGTGCGGAAAACCTCGACTAAGGATTAGATCTTTTATAAGTTTATGCGATGTTTATATCTAATTAAGAGTGTTTTGTATAGGGAAGATGAGCAACATTCGACAACAATAATATAACCGGTTGAAGGTCTGCCGGTAAACGATATGTATTCCGAGTACTGTGATAAGAGCTATGACGACAGAGATTGCTACTTTAGATATAAAAGCACGTTGCCGGCGCGAGTTCAACGTAGTTTTATCAAAGTTAGCAATCAAGAGGCTAAGCATGTTCGCAATTATATTATTATTATTCTTCGGCGAAGGACTCATCCAAGCAGTGCCACTAAAGGAGTTACCAGATCCTTTGATTCCTGAAAAGGATATTATAGATTTAAGTGCCTATGGCAGCGCCTTGTTTGGTAGGCCAGATCGGGAGTTCACTGGCGAACGTGTTAGCAATTTCAGTGCCGACACTGATGAAGTGAATCCTGAGGAGCTGGGCAGCTATCTTGAGGGCGATATTCTCATACCGCAGATAACGATGAAAAATGGCCTGGTAACCCAGACTTATCGCTGGCCCCACGGCATAGTACCCTATGAGATAACAGGCAGCTTTACTGAACTTGAAGTGGAAGCCATACTGGAGGCCATGGAGGACTACCATCTTTACACCTGCATCCGATTTGTACCACACAGTGATGAGAGCGACTATATAACCATTTCAAATGACTGGTCGGGCTGTTGGTCAGCAGTAGGTAGAGTGGGTGGTCAACAGAAAGTGAATCTTCAGAATCCTGGCTGTTTTCGACGACCTGCCACAGTGATTCACGAACTGATGCACGTGCTCGGCTTCCTGCATGAGCAGAGTCGCATGGAACGTGATGACTATGTTGCCATCATGTATGATAACATACGTCCAAACGCTGTTAGAAACTTTCGCAAAGTGGAGCTTACGGAGGCCTTCGGAGTGCCCTACGATTATGACAGCGTGATGCACTATTCCGCAACAGCTTTCTCTCAAAATGGTCAACCTACCATAGTAGCCAAGGTGAGTTGATTGATGGTTAAAAAGCAGATAAAATACTCTAGCTTTTCGTTTCAGCAAGCGACAGGCAATATTCGAATGGGTCAACGCTTTGGATTTTCCGAATGGGATATAGAAAAGCTGAATAGAATGTACGATTGTAATGCTCAGGAAGTATCTGAACCAACATTTGAGATTAATGATGAATCTAAGCATTTAAGTCCAACTACAAGTGATAAGCCTGATAATCCTACTTTATAAGTATACTATAGACAACAATGATCTGCACTGTATGTACAAACTAATATACAATTTTTCAGAAACTTTTTGCTTTAATTGACCATGACAGAAATATGAGTAACATTTTGTTTCCTGCTTTTCTACACATTTCGTTTGGCTGCCAGCATACGGGAGCGTGGCAAACGGCACTGACTGATGCTGTGCAAGCGATATTGCATCTCTGGCTGTGTGACCTTCTCGTAGAGCTTCTGTTTGGCCTCCTTGACGGTGAGAATGGCAACGCCATCGCCACCATCGTCCATGTTAAAGGCCTCGCCTTCGGCGCACTCAGGACATTGTTGGGTCAATACAATATCATTGAGATCCGTGGGCAGTTCACAGATCTTCTCGATCTGTTTGACCACATATTCGGTGTTGCCCTCGTCTTGGCGCTCGAATACATAAACGCTGGCTACAATGTCCTGAATGCGAGTCTCTAGCAGCCGCAAGAAACGTTCCACATTCACAAGGTTGACATGCGTATGATCGCCCAGGAGTTCAGCCAAGGGCGAAGTGTCCACCGAGCACATATCGCAAAGCATTTCGATGCCCTGCAATAAATTCTCCAAGCGTGTATCATTGCTCTCGCGCGTCTTTTGTAGATCTACGTTGGATGCCTGCTTCTTGCGTGCCTGATCCTCCAGCGAGTTGATTAGATCAATCTGATCTTGTAGAGTATTGGCATTGTCACGCTTTAGATCAATAATGTCCTCGAACAAACGATTTACCGAGTTGTTGAGCAGCGTTATGTGATAGCTCATCTCGTTGGCATAATTGAAGAACGAGTAATAGAGACTCTCCTGCTGCTGGAACTTCTCTATTACCTCTTCCACATTGCTCGAGTTGGTGTAGTCGAGTATCTTCTTTAGCACCGAGTTATACAGATTGATCTTCTTGTTGTGCTTGCGTCGGAATTCATCGCGACGCCTATACTCTTTCGGTGGCAGATCTGCCAGCACTCTTTCCCTGCCCTTGCATTCCACAAATGCCGAGTTGTCTGCATCGGCAGCCACTTTTCGCATTATGCTTTGTAGTTCAGTACGACGTAGTTCGCGCTCCTTTGTCTCACGCTTAGTGATCTTATCGATCTTCTCGTAGACATCGATGCAGCCATCAAACGTATTGAGTGCGTACTCGATGAGATCTATCAGATACTTTTTGTCACTGTTCAGTTTCTGCACCATCTTTGTGTAGGAATCGTTGAAGAAGGTACGATGATTAAGTATACGTATCAGTTGTTCACGCAGTTCCGCATTTGCCGCTGTGAAAGCGCACTCCTGACGCACGCCCACCTCCAGGGAGTTCTCCAATATGACCATCTTCTTGCGCACGCCAGCCACATGCGCCTGATGCATTTGCTCTGGCACCGTTAGCCGATTGAGATTATAGATTTGCTTGCTTACGCGACTTATCTCACGTTCCATATTGCCAATGGATATTTTTAGTTTGTTGATGTCCTCGGCCAGATTCTCCTGGCATTCCACATGGCAATGTATTTGTCCCAAATATCGTTTATCCTTTTTCATATGCGTTGATCCTGCAGCCACCCAAATTTGAGCTCTCAGATCATTCTTTTCCTCCTGGAGCCTATCAATGGTATTCTCATAGCTGGCATCGATAATGGTCTCATTGCGTGTCTTCAACTTACTGGAAAGCAATTTCTTGTACTCGCGCTGTCGCTTGCCCAGCTCGCGATGCTTCATCAGATAGCTCTCGAGGAATGCAGTTTTATTGAATGGCTCGTCCATTGTGCTTTCAAATTGTATAACTTCTCTTAATTTTCAAATTAACCAAAAATCATTCAAATCTGATCAATCGGTCGTGTGTTGTTAAAGAAATTTGTGTCAATGTTTTTGTTTTGCTAGCTCTGACGCTGTAAACTAAAATCAGTCGAACCTAAGTAAGAAAATTTATTTAATGCTATGGCATTTAAGGCAAAACTTACTTATCTATATATATAAAAGAGTTTGTCCTAATTTTTGAGAGACCCACAGCCTAAACGAAAAAAACTAGAAGGCTGAAACTTTGGACAACTCCTTCGAGCACCTGCTGAGCACAATCTAAACGAAACTTAGCCAGGACATGGGGGCGTGTTAAAAGATTATGGATGCAAATTTGGACCCGATCTGACAACTCCTTGGGGCACGTATCATACACTTACATATGTCCTAGAGCGAGCTTATCAATATATATAAAAGAGTTTGTCCTAACTGACTGACTGACTGATTGTTGACATGAAAGTCGACTAAAAATTAACTTTATTTTATTAATCTAGTGCGCTAAACACGACTATTGATGTATTGCATTTGAAAATCGAGCTTATTTTGAGGAAGTTATGGCAATAGGAAGTTCCGTTTCACACCCAAGTCGGTTATCGGTCATAAAAAATTGACATGAAAATCGACTAAAAATTAAGTTTCTTTTTTTTTGTATTTATTTAAATGCAATATTAATCTAGAGCGTAAAATAATCTTGTGTATATATCAAAGCTGTTGACATCGTCAAATTAAGCCCAAACTTTAAATGCAATGTTTCAAAAGTCTTGAATTGAGATATACAATATAACGGCATTTTAATCTAGAAACTCGAGTTTTACAAAAAAAAAACTTCGACAAAAACTTTGCATGTGTATTAATATTTTTAATTTGAAACTCTTGAGTTAAGCTCTACAAAAATACTGTGATACCCATTATGACCTACTTATTTTTTGACCGTATTTCATGGCAAGGCCCCAAATTTGCCATCCGTACCTCCAAATGGGTGCTATAAATCTGTTTGTAGTTCAGCGACAATTTACTGCACAAGAAGGACTCTAGTCTAGTACGCGATTCTGCAATACTTGTACACGTTTATAATTATATTCCCAAAATCTGCACTCCATAGAGCCCATATCGGCAACATGTACATATGTACATACATATACCGCATTTTTGCATCGCAGCGGCAAAGACAAAATCGGACGGAAACAACAACAACGGACAGAAAAACAACAACAATAGGTAAAATTACAACAATTACGAATAAGCGACATAAAGTTTCAGCCTAAAAGATGCTCTTACTTTGAACAAACCGGCATTTTTTGCCACAAAAAATCGGACAAAATCGGACGGAATTTAGACGGACATACAACAACCACATAGGAAGGAGAAAGAAGAAGAAATTACAAATTACAACAACCACATCTAAAGTTATCAAACTGATTGAAATAACATTAACCTTGATCAAAAAATACTTTGGAAAATTCGAACGCGACCTTTATCCTATTTACATTTTCGATTCGTATTTCGAATCAAACGATTTTTCATCGTATTTTTAACACTTTAAAAAAACAATTTTATAACATAACATACCTTAGTATTACAATTTGTTAACGTTAATGAAATGTATGTTAGCAGTTAACGTTAGCCAAGTTTATGTTAACAGTTAATGTTAGCAATTAATGTTAACAGTTTATTTAATGAATGCATGCCATTTTACTACCTTTTTTACCAACGAGGGTTTGAACCTGGGACTTTCGGTTTGAGCGGCGTCTTAGACAGCAGACCATCGGGCGTCATTGACTAGCATGTTACAATTGCCCATAAGATCTATTTATGATGCAAAGCATATTTAATCGGTGGATGATCATTTTGACTTCCGTACATTTCGTGCATGGAATCATTTTGAGCATGCAAGCGAGTCGCTTAGTCGCTTTTAAATCGCTTTTGAGTCGCCAAGCATATTTCAATCACTGGCATGCTCAATTTTGATTGCTTCAAATTTTGCGCGATTCATCATATTTAAGGCATACATGCGAGTCGTTTTCGAGTCGCGCTTTAATCGCATAAACGATTAATCGTTTTTAAAGCATGAAAATGACTCGAATTAGACTCGAAATGGGGTTTCTGATCAAAACAATCTTCCAATTGCTTGCTGGGATGTGTGTAATAGATATTTCCTATAAGGTTGGTAAGTGTATTGGCTAAATTTACCGAGGGGAAATTTGTGTAGCATGCTTATAGAGGCACACTGGTACAGTACTCCGCTATAAAAACTATTTCTAATTAGAAATAAATTTAAACAAAAATTAAAAATTTTGGTTACGTTTATTGTATATTTAATTGGGCAATTTACGGGTCAATTTGAACATGGCCTAAAGCAAAAGTTAAATCTATTGCTGTGAAATTCCAGAGCTCTCTAAAGCACGGAATATTTTAAATACTGAATAAATATAGGCAGCAGTACGCAAATCGTTGCACAGTTCAAACTTGTTTGCAGTGCTTTTGATTCCAATGCCAGATGATTCCATAACTGTTTGAAGAGCTGCATCCACAATATCAGCCTCCCTGGTGCAATCACGAATTTGCTGAAGCTGTTGGTTGGGCTCGATCTTGGGCTAAAAAATTCCAAATATGAATTAATATCTAGTGTGCAGAATCTGATGCAAACTTACAAATGCACCCTCATTACATCGGTTAAACGATTCATTGATTGAATTCACGACACCAAAAATCAATTGTGAGGTGAGCTTTGAATTCATTTTACCATACGACACATGATTAATATTCTTTAAATATTCAAAGTAGGAGACAGTGACGCCGCCAGCATTACAATAGATGTCGGGCACCGACAAAACACCTTTCTCCAAAAGAACTTTCTCAGCAGCCGGGGTCGTAGGTCCATTGGCACCTTCCAGTATCAATTTGGCTTTGATGTCTTTGGCATTTTCGCTTGTTATCACTTTCTGTGTAGCACATGGCATCAAAATATCACAATCCGCGGTAAGCAGATTTTCCTTGGATTGCTTAGCTTTCGAGTAACCTTTGAGGCTTTTCTTTTCCGCTTTATATGCCATAAGATCCTACAAATATAATTTTCTGGTAGATTTTACGAATTGCGAAAGGATAAGTACTTACCTTTATGTCAATTCCGTCGTTGTTGGTTAAAGAGAAGCCAACCTCCTGAATGCCAATAACCTTAGCCCCAGCCTCTTGTACATACTTGGCCGCAAAGGAGCCAACATTGCCAAAACCTTGGACAATTACCCTCTTGTCTTTCCAGCCAGTCTTGAATCCAATTATATCCATCCATTCTTTATCTTGCAGAAATATATCTCCCGCCTTCCATACACCTCGACCTGTCGCCTGGAATCTACCATTGATGCCGCCAATATGGACGGGCTTTCCTGTCACTATCGCTGCCGCATTTATATCCTTATAACCGAATGTCTTTGTATACTGATCTACAATCCAGCTCATCTCACGAGGACTCGTATTGACATCTGGAGCAGGCACATCAATACCAGGTCCAATCATATTACGTTTGAGTAGTTCCATGGTGTATCGGCGCGTTATGGTTTGTAATTCATCGACTGTGTACTTTTTAGGATTAATGCGAATGCCGCCCTTTGAGCCACCATAGGGAAGATTGACACAAGCACACTTGAAGGTCATAATAGATGCCAAGGCCTTAACCTCCGCCTCATCCACATCCATGGCGAACCGAATTCCTAAGGGTGGTAACCTGTTAAACTAGTTCGCTTTGATCACCTCTCAGCTAATACTTACCACCCTTGAGAGGCAGACGGTTTCGAACATGATGCGCTCTATAGCCAGTTATTATTTCATAGGTGCCATTCTTTCGTATAATAGGAAAATTCACTTCCAGAGATGTACACACATTGCCCATCAAATTCAAAATGGCACTGACGCGAGCCTGTTTCTCTTCTGGCTTTAAATGAGGATACTGATCCATCTCTTTAACCAACTGTTTTTCCATGATCTGAGCGGACTTGTGGTAGTAGTACATTACCATGGCCGAAAGCTCCGGATCCTTGTCCGTTGCAACTTTTTGAAGTTTCTTAGGAATCTTATGCTCATGACGCTTTTGTACTTGTGGCATCGTCTGGCGACATCCACCGAAAAGAACATGATTAATGCCCCGAATCATTATTCCCAAAAAAAAATTATTAATAGCACAAACACTGAATTAAAATTTTGTTATTGGCTTTGTGTTAGGAGTGTTTTGTGTGTTTTTAAGCCGGTGACAGTTTAAAAGTCAGAGGTAACTGTGGTTATAACTTCCTAATGCTAATATCCAATATCAAAAGACCTTGCCACAATAAAAATTTACAAGAATCAAGATTTTTCTAGATTATTAAACAATCAAGTGAACAATATGTTTTATTGTAAGATAAAAAACTATTTTTCACATATTCAAAGTTTCTAATGCTTGAAAAATAAAAAAATTTTACTGCTGCGAAATGCCAGAACTTTCTAATGCACGGAATATCTTAAATATGGACCAGATATAGGCAGCAGTACGCAAATCGTTACACAGCTGAAATTTATGAGCTATTGCTTTGATTCCAACTACAGATGCTTCCATAATTGTTTGCAAAGCAGCATCCACAACATCAGCCTCATGGGTGCAGTCACGAATTCTCATTAAGCGTTCATTTGCTTCAATTTTGGGCTGTTGGAAATGTTAGTAAACTTAATAACCCGCTAGGAATCAAGGTTTAAGCTACTTACAAATTTAGTGTCACAACCTTTACTCAACGATTCATTAATCGAGTTGATAACCTCAAAAATGAGATCTGATGATGTTTTTGAGGTCATTTTGCCATACGAAACATGATTAATGTTCTTCAAGTACTCAAAATAGGAGACGGTAACACCACCAGCATTACAAAATATATCGGGTACCATCAGGACCTTTTTCTCTAGGAGAATTTTCTCAGCAGCTGGAGTCGTTGGTCCATTGGCACCTTCCAGTATCAGTTTGGCTTTGACATCTTTGGCATTTTCAGTGGTAAAAACCTTTTGTGTGGCACATGGCATTAATATTTCACATTCTGCGGTGAGGAGATTATCTTTGGTTTCCACCGCCTTGGGATAACCCTTGATAGTTTTCTTTTCCGCCATATATGCAAAAATATCCTTAAGGGAAAGTTCCCATTAACTAACTCTAGTACTCTAGTCTTTTCGCTTACCTTTATATCAATGCCATCTTTGTTGACCAGACCAAAGTCAAACTCCTGAATGCCAACTATCTTAGCACCTGCCTCGTGTACAAACTTTGCAGCAAACGAACCAACATTGCCGAAACCTTGAACAATGACTCTCTTGTCCTTCCAGCCCGTCTTAAAGCCAATGAGGTCCATCCACTCCTTATCCTGTAGAAACAAGTCGCCCGACTTCCATACACCTCGACCTGTCGCCTGGAATCTACCATTGATACCGCCAATGTGGACGGGCTTTCCAGTGACTATCGCTGCCGCATTTATGTCCTTGAAGCCAAATGTTTTGGTATACTGATCCACTATCCAGGCCATCTCGCGAGGACTCGTATTGACATCTGGGGCAGGCACATCGATACCAGGGCCAATCATATTACGCTTCAGTAGCTCCATGGTGTATCGACGTGTAATCGTTTGAAGTTCGTTCACGGCGTACTTCTTGGGATCGATTCGGATGCCACCTTTGGAGCCACCATAGGGAAGATTGACACAGGCACACTTGAAGGTCATAATAGATGCCAAGGCCTTGACCTCCGCCTCATCCACATCCATAGCGAACCGAATGCCTGAGTGCAATAAATGAATGAAACAGAAAGAGAGCTATGGGCACCTTTTTACTTACCACCCTTGAGAGGCAGACGATTTCGTACATGATGTGCTCGATAGCCGGTGACTATTTCGTATTTACCATTATTCCTTATAATGGGAAAGCTCACCTCTATCGAGGTGCACACACTGCCTATCAAGTCTAGAATGGCACTGACACGCGATTGCCTGTGTTCGGGCGTAAAATGTGGATACTGGTCAAGCTCTTTGACCAGCTCCTTTTCCATTACCTGGGCGGCTTTGTGATAGTAGTACAACACCATTGCCGAAAACTCAGGATCCTTGTCCGTAACAACCTTCTTGAGATGCTCGGGCATTTTGTGCTCATGTCGTTTTTGTATGGGAAAGAGTAGATAGCGACTTGCATATCGATTTGCATTCGTCAAGCGACGTAACATATTGGGATAGAAATAATTTTCAAGAATTTTGAAAAGTATTCCAAAACGTTGCCGAAAGTGTAATTAAAAAAATATTAAGTCAATGAATGCTGCAATATTTCATTGTTGATTTTATAATATTTTTTGGATTTTTGTTGTTTTATTGTATAAATTGCTCTACATAATACGTGGCTACAGGCTATGAGCTAGGCTTAAATATGTTATAGCTATACACAAATGTAAATATATTTATATATATATATAATTTGAATGATCAATTCTTAACGCATGGAAAACTCTAAGCAGCCAGTAAATTAAACAAAAAAAGACATAACTAAGAGTATCATCCTATGTAGAGTTTGCATTATACCTAAATGTATTAAAGACTTTATTGGATTTATGGGGTTTAACTGTTGTTGTGCCGTTTGACGTTTTACAAGTTTTTGATTCGCACGGAAGCGCACAAAGTGAATGTGGATAGGTTTTAGTTTAGTATATATGTATATAACTTAGTTGTACCAGTAGCACAGGTTAAACATAAATATGATAGACTTAAGCATAATTATACATTTATAATAATATTGTTATAAGGTTAATGTTGTTATTATAACTTTTAATGATTATCATCTATGTACATGCACAGACACAACTAGGTGTTTGTGTTATGGTTTAGAACTAGAAGAAAAGCGACCCCGTTTGCAAAATGAAAAGTAAAGATTTAACAAAAATGTAGCTTTTAATATCACTTTGGGGACATGCACTCGATCTCTTATGGCCTCTTTTACGATGGATACAATTGTTAGCATTATTTAGAGCTTTAATTCGACAACAATCGCATTGCACAAAAATCTTCAAAATTTTCTTTCAATTTTTCTCAATTTGCTTCATTCACAATTCGGATGTTTTTTTAAGCTTCATTGTAGTTATAATTATGCATATGTACGTTGAAACTGGTTTGCTTGATTTTCATACAGACTAATGCCTTAGGGTATAAACTAATCGCTAACGTATTTTTAATTAATTTCAAATTAATTAAAAAAATCTAATATTGTTATTGTTTTGTTTTGTTTTGTTTTCTTCTTTACATAATATAATTACAAAATGATTACGACGCACAATTAATCTCGTAGCAAGATCGCAGTTGGTGCTGCTGCTTAAAACTTAACATCACGCTTGGAAACAATAATTCTCGAAAAGTATCTTTTTTTTCACCGTTGAGTACTATAATTGGTTGTGGCCTTCTATCTATCGCACTGTGCAGATCAATTTCCATCACATCAAGCAGCTGCTGTGCTTCTTGACTGCTAGTCGACATCCTTCTTCTCAATCTTTAGATCGAACTTGGCAACCAGCTCCTCGGGCGTGTGTCTATTGTAAGTAAAAGGAAAATCAGTTAGTTAAATGTATCTTTTGGGGCAATATATATAGCGTGTGATTACTTACCCTACTAGATTCTGCAGATCGCAAACAAAGCGATAAACATAGCGTTTGCCCGCCGTCTTGTGAATGATGTTCTTGTCGTAGTAATAACGTAGACCGCGACTTAGTTTCTCATAGTTCATCTTGGGCTTGTTTTTGCGTATGCCCCAGCGACGCGCCACCTAACGGAAGGTAGACGAAACATAAGTAAGAAACAAAGGGTTGAGTGATAAAGGCACTTACCTCATCGGGATCGGTTAGTTTGAACTCCCAGCCATCGCCTGTCCATGAGATAAAACTCTGACAGGTCTTGTCCAGCAGCAGCTCCAGCAGGAATTGCCACAGCTGTATGGGACCGGAGCCTGTGAAACAGGGTACGCCCCCTTGCGTTGTGTAGCCGCCCAGCAGCGTTTTGTCCAGACCCAGACCCATGTAGGCCGCCGGATGCTGATGAGCATGTGCACCCCACTGATCCATGTTCGGTTGGGCGCCCATCGTTGGGAACTGTGCATCGTACGGCGTAAACTCCGATGGAAAAGCCTCATGGAAACGTGCTCGATTGTATGAGTTGTAGAAATCCGGACTGCCAT
Source organism: Scaptomyza pallida (assembly GCA_018152965.1). Taxonomy (NCBI): domain Eukaryota; kingdom Metazoa; phylum Arthropoda; class Insecta; order Diptera; family Drosophilidae; genus Scaptomyza; species Scaptomyza pallida. Next base: position 8,009,866 of record JAECXP010000004.1, on the reverse strand, counting down.
CCATGTAGCCATTGCTGTTGGTGCTGCCGCTGCCATTGCCAGCACTGGAAGCCTGACTCTGATGCTCCTGCGCCGAGAGTGTGCTATGATAGTCGCTATCATCGCCACCACCAGCTGCACTCCCAGATCCGCCACTACCCGTATTGCCCACACCACGTCCGCTATTATAGTGTCCAGCGGCCGCTGCGGCCAAATGTTCGGGCAGACCATAGCTGCTGAGATCGGTTGGATCGTTTTGAGCATTCGATGCATAGGCGGAATTGCTGCCATTACCCGACTGGGTGCCTGGCTCTTCTTTAAGCTGATGATGTTGGTACAGGGCCATTGCTGTCATGTAGTTCATGTTGTTGTTGCTGCTGTTGTTGTTGTTATTGTTGTTGTTGTTGGTGACAGCATTGGCATTGTTGTTGCTGGCGTTGCCGCTGCTGCTGCTGCTGTTGTTGTTATCAGGCGCATTTTGTTGCTGCTGCTGTACGCCAGGCGGCAGCATATTGTTGTTGCTGTTGCTGCTGGTGCTTGTGTTGTTGTTGTTGTTATTGTTGCTGTTGCCATTGACATGTTGCTGTTGCTGCGATTGCTGCGGTGGCGGGCTGTTGTTGGTGCGATCATGGGCATTGCTATTGTTATTATTGTTGTTGTAGCCTGCAAGATAAAATAATGTTTGATGATAAGTTGGGAAGGCTTGTTGAAGTGATTAAAGTATATGCTTAAATGCGCTAACTGTACTCAGCATCATGTGGGTTAAGATATGATTGAAAATTTGCGCTTTTTGACTATAAAAGCTTCTAACTAAAGTTTAAAGTTTTATAATATAACCCTTTGAAACAAAACTATTCTTTAAGTTTTTACTTATTGGCAAATATCAACAATCTATCTCATCAATGAATTCCTTTGATATGCTTCAATAGACATTTTTTATTCAGTTAGATGTAGATGTGTGGGGCGTTCTCTGACACGAACACAGTTCGAGGGCAATCGCTTCGGAAGCCAATCAAAATTCGAAGCGCACACCAATACCAATAGATACAAAACACAGATACACACCAATACACACAAAAACACGCTACGAGCGAGTTGAGCTACCCTCTCTCAATCTAATGTTGGGATTGTGAGCGCACGCTACATTAATTGCAAATACGTCGAAATTTAACACGTTTCCAACAACATATATGCGCGCTTGTATTTGTGTGTATCTGTGGGATACGAAAACCTGTTGCACACAGATACACACACAACCATACATATACCAACCCATGCGCGCTGGCCTGCTCGCTCACTCACTCACACGCTTATAAGACGAACACAACTGGTGCAATCTCGCTCACTCGCCTCGTTGGCGTTTAGGGTGGGGGCAAAGAAAAAAGCTTAGCGCGTTTTCCCATTCGCTCGAGCGACGGTATTGCGCAGATACAAAGATGAACTGAAAACGCTGCCCGTTGGCTGACGTTGGCAACGGGCGGCACTTTACAAACAAAAAGGTGTTGTTGTTGGGTGTCTCCCACGTTTATGCCCCTAAAACACATTGTATCTGCAATATAGTGCAAGTATTCACTCCCCAACCACCACCCCCATTCATTCATTCAACTTGTTGCGTGTTTCTTGTTGTTGTTGCTGTGGTTGTTGCTTGCGGGCGTCGACACAAACAACAAACACACTTGAAACACGAATTACAATTTAATTATGCGTTGAGGGTTGTGCGCGCCCAACATCTTTTGAGCTACTTTTTCACACTTCAACACCTCGACACAATTGTAATTAAAAATTGTGTGTGCGGCATTTGATGTCCGCAAATATTTGACAAGCTTGGGAGCGAGCGTATTATACCTGAGGAGCTAAAGAAGTTGACATCCGAGTCCGTATAGTAGGCATTGCTCGCTGCTGTTGCATGATGCGATGTCGGCGAATAATCGCCCACAAAGGGCGCCATATCATTAAAGTAGCCCAGGCCCAAGGATGCTGCTGTGGTGCTGCTTAGAGCGCCAGCCAGGCTGTTGGCGCTGGCAAAGCTATGCGTTGAGGCATTCGAGGATGCACTGGATGCGCTGGAGCCGGAGGATGAGGAGGCTGTGTTGCTGCCCGTGCTGCCGCCGGACAAACGATGTTGCTGCTGTTGCGTGGGTGATATATAATGCGGATGTTGTTGCTGATGTGATTGCTGTTGTAAATGTTGCTGATGGGGCTGCGTATGTTGCTGATGTAGATGTTGTGGCTGTTGTTGTTGTTGTTGCTGCGTTTGCTGCTGCTGCTGTTGCTGTTGCGCTGGCAAGATATGTTGCTGATGCTGCAAGTGCAACGATTGCTGCGGCAAATGATAGCTCGCATAGTTATCATAACTTTGTAGCACCATATTTTTGTGATTCGTTGTATAGTTGTAGTTGGTTGCCGTTTGACAATTGTTGTTGCTTCTGTTCGTTGAATAATGTTGCAAGTTTCTAAACTGTTGAAGTTCTGAAGATGTTGCTGTTGTTGTTGCTGTCGTTCCTTTGTCGTTATGCGAAGCGTTTGCTGCACTGATTATGGTGGCATTAACTAGGAACGCAGAGGGCGGCATTTCTTCGCGTTTTCCAATTGATCAATTGTCAAAAACTGAATATGAAAAATGCACGTCATTGACTTTTTCAAATAATCCACACAAATATATAGTCTGGCACTCTCTTTCTCTATACAAAATCAAATCTGCGGGATCCACAACTGTCAACTCAATTGACAATGAGATTTAAATGCACAAAAACATAAATTGTAAGTGGATTGTTGTGGTTCCAGCAACAGCTTCAGCTTCAGTTACAGTTTATGCTGGTGGTACTTGCAGTTGTATTAAAATTGATTTCACTTCTCTTTTCTTTCTTTTTTTTGGGTAATAAATGAGTATTTTTAATTTTTGCACTGTGTGTAGAGAGGATGAATGCGGGCTCTAATCAATTGAGCCTGCTACTTGAATTGGTTCTCATACATAAATATGTATACGTCATATATCATTGGCTTAAGTATGCAGATATGCATAGATTCTATAGCATATGTGGGCGTTAGCACTTTGAGGTTTCAGTTATTTTTTTGGTTTGTCATTCAAATAGCGCCGTTTGGTTTGTTTTAGATTGTGAACTCAGTAGCGTTTAGTGTTGTTTCTTTTTGATGATTATTTTTGAGCACTTATCGCACTTTTGGCATTCCATTTAAGCTTTCGCTGAACAAGATTTTTGTTTGACATATCTTTTGTGACGAATTCCGTCGCATTTTTGAATTCCGATTAAAAAATATTATAACACTTGCTCGGCAATTCGCGCTTTTAATGCCATTTAATTGAAGGCAATTCGTATACTCTCGCCACGTACACGCTCACACACGATTACGAATAAATACATACATCAAAAGTAACTTGTTAATTTAATGCGCATATCGTACATATTTAATATTGCATTTTTTCACTTCGCGTTTTTTAGTTTTGCACCTTATATTCAATAATCCCCTTTTCAAATCTCGTACAATAGCGCGTATACGCGATTTTTCCTATTCACTATTCACTGATCTCACTCAATCGAATATTTCGATCGTTCGCCTTCGTTCGGTTTCTGTTTTTTTTTTCTTGTTATCTGAGCGACGGCAGCTCTTCTACCTTCGACATCCGTTTAAGAACTGAAGTTGCGCTGAAGTTGTGCGTCGTGTTGTTGCCTGTCTGCCGTCGTCGTCGTCGTCGATGTAGTTGTGGTTGTGTGCGCGCTCACTCGCGTGTATCTGTGTGAGCGTGCAAGCGAGTGTGTGGGAGCGCCTCGTGTTTGACTGGCAATGCCTTCGTACATACGCTTCGGCAATAGCCACACGAGCCACATACTCACACACACAACCATAGAGAGTCGAACTAATGTGCCATTGGCAATAATAATAATAATCAAGAGGAAGGCATACTTGCACAGCTTGCTGCTTACTCACAGATATAGAGATACGCTCTGGCATAACGAAACAAACGTATATTGAAATTTTATTTAGATCAATTGAGCTCCACTTGTTGCTGCAATGTTATAAAGTTTTTGTCTTTTTTTCTCAACAGTCATTAATTAGTTAACAAATTAGCCCAAAAAAGTCATTAACAACGCCAACACAACTCAAGACAACCATTTTTTCTTTTTTTTTTTTTGCTTTTTGGACCATCAAAATGGCCATCAGCAGCAACCCACAACAGATTCAACAGATACTGGACAGCAAGCATTCGGATTGGAACTGTAAGTGCTGAACGTGTGTGCGTATGTGTGTGTTTGTGTGTGGGCAGTAGCTCATCAGCCAGCGCAAAACGCCAACGATTATTTGTTGTTGATGGACCACATGTACAAAAAAAAAAAGCATCTCATAGATACACACACACGCACATAATTAGACAAAGTTGGGATTGGCTACTGCGTCGACAGCATGAGATCATAAGCAACAACAACGGGCCAGCAGCAGCAACGGGCCAACAACCCGTTGAAAAGCTGCTGTCGGGTCTTCAACAATACCAAATTAGTTGCCGTCTTTATGTATATTTTTTGTTGTTGTTTATTTTATTAAAATTGAAGGCGTACGTGTTTTTTGTGTGTGCTGCCATAATTTGCTAACCAAAAAAAAGAAAGGAAAAAACAAATCTTCAAGATTTTTGTTGTATAATTGTTGCTCAAAAAAAAAAAAAAAAAAAAAATAAAAATGGTGGCACATTTGGAACGTGTTGTGGAGCAAAATTTGTGGCAACGACCAATGACAAAATGAAGCTTCAAGTTACGTGTTGTACAATAAGACACGTTCAACTACAACTCCAAGAAAATGTTTAATGATAAACAACATTCGAAATATTTGCAAATTTGGTCAGCCATTGAATTACATTGAATACTTATCGCGGCCATGTTATCAGTTTTTATGAACTCTTATTGATTTAGCTTGAGTAATAAATGTGATACGAAGCGAAAAAAAATTTTAAAAAAAGAACTGCAATATGGCCTCAACACTGTAAAGCTCGAGTGTATTTCCTGGAAAAGTTGTTGCAAGTACATTGAATTTCAACCTTGTGCGTTAACAAATATTAATGCTGATAAAGCAATGTAAAGTTCTTAACTGAAGCTTCTTCTGGCTAAATAAAATGTATGTATGTTGCCCAAAATGCTGAGGCGCTGGAAAACAACAACGTTAACAGCTGTTGACCATTTGCGGTGGCTTTAATGAACACTAACCACAAAAGGATTGCTTAACGTATTCATAATATTTTTTTTTGGTTACTTACAAATTCTGGCAGCAAACACGCGTCTAACAGAACTCAGTCAAAACAACAACAACAACAACAAACTAATAATGTAAAAATATATTTTTGATTTGCTGCATAAAGTGGCAAGAACAATGCAAAGCATCAGCGGAAATACACAAAAAATATAATAATAATACAACAAATGTAAAAAACAAAAACAACAAAAAAACTGAGCAAGGCAATGACAGCTGTGCTATGACTATGGTACCAAAGGAGAGGGAGAGAGGAGATGTGGATGCGCCTCGCTTACGTCCATTTCCGGTTGAAGCACGTGCGCACGTTAAGCAGTGAGAAGAGACAACAACCACCGTAAACCCAAACCGTGCACCAATCACAATCCAAAAATCACAACACATTCGGGGATCCTACTTGCCCAAAACGCACACGTTCAAAACTGAATTTGAATCGAGCGTCGAACCGAACATAATAATTATATGCGTAAGCCATGCCGTATCTTAGGAATACGAAGAAATATTATCAAATGGTTGAGTGGTGTGTGCCAAAAGGATTGAAAGAAGGCGTTGCCCAGTAGGAGCAGGCGTCGGCGGCAAATGTTCTTGTTGTTGAATTTCAATTAAAAACTTGTTTCTTTCACATCTTCCTCTTGTGTCTTGCCGCACAAAAGAGTAAGTACCATGGTGCCAAAAAGGGATTACAATTTAATGCAATAACGCGTTGTGAGCCTTAAAGAGAGAGAGAGAGAGAGAGAGAGAGAGAGAGAGAGTAAGAGAGAGAAGGCTTGCAGGAAGCGCCTACCGAATAGAACAAGGATTCGCATCAACATCTGCTCAGGGGCGTAGTAAGACACAGAACAGAAGAAGTATTTAATAATGAGGGGAGAAGGGCACTCGCTGACACTTGAGCTGAATTGAAATGAAGGTTTTTCAATTGATATCAAATTAAAGCTGGATCTACTATATACTCCTATATATACATATATATATCTGGCGCACACGTGTGCAAAACTGTGCTGCAATCAAGGTTTTTGAAAGCAGGGTTTTCTTGGCTGTGGGTTTCTGTTTCTGCTATTGTATATGTGAGTAAGCACTTCCGTTGATGCCCCTGCCACACGTGTCTTCTCACTCACTCTCATTGTCGTTGACGCTGTCGCTGTCGTGTCGTCTGTTGTGTCGTGTTTATGCGGCTTGTGGCACTAATGTAAATCGGATGTCAATGCAGCGTGATGTGTATATAAATTATCAGCGAGAGAAGAGAAAGAAAGAGCGCGAGAGACTAGTGTGGAGAATCCACTTCAACAGCAGAACCTGTTAGAAGCGAAGCTAAATAAATAAATAAATAAACTGTTAGTCTGCAAAACGGAAGGAAATCATACAAAAAAAAAATTAAAACAAAATTAATTTAAATAGATTAAGATTTTGTTTCAAATTAAACAAAATTATTAAATTTAATAATTTTTATTAAATACCTAATTAACAGATTTATTAAAATCAATGTTAAAACCATTAAATATTAACTCTCAAACCTAAAATTACAAAATTTAAAGTTGAGAATGGACCAATTAAATATAAAAAAATCACATGTTTAATTCTATAATTAATTTAGGAATGAGTATGAAAGATAAACTAGGTGTATACTTTGTAAATCAAATTTTTTAAAACCCCAACAATTGATTTTTCGTTCAAATTAAGTTCAAATTATTAATTTAATAATTTCGTATTAAATACAAATTTAACACGATTGTATTAAAATTAAATTATAAAATTTAAAGTTGAGAAACTACTTAAATATAAAAAAATCACCATATTTAATCTACAATTTTAATTTAGGAATCAGTAGAAACGTATTAGAACTAAATACTTTCATAAATCAAAATTTTTTAAAAACCCAAAAAAATAAGAAATTATGAAAGTTAGTAAATAAATTTTGATTTAAAAAATTAAATATAATTAAATAGTTTAATTTAAATTAAAATCCCATGTTTATTCGATTTAAGTCACCCACATTTTATTTAACAATTTTCATGTTAAAATTTACTAGTACTCAAATTTAAAATGAAATTTTTAAATCTAAAGTGTGCCGACTTTCCAAAAATTAAAACCACCAAATTTTAATTATTATTTAATTAGGAACGAGAATGAAGCGTATTAAAATAAAGTGCATATATTTATTAAATTGTTTTCGTTTAAGTAGAGTTGCGGGTCGAATCCACCCACGGCATTTATAATTTCTTTGTTAATATTTACAAAGTATTTTATTTATTATTCGTGGTTGCTGTTTAAACAGAGATTAACAGCAATATAAAAACCATAAAATAGGACAATTAAGCTATATAAGTACGAAATACTTATATATACTAAACAAAATTAATGTATACAAAATCCACCATACACAAAATGTAACGGCATCTCTCTCAAAAGAGAGACGATCGCCTTTAAATTAGTCGCGATTTAGCTCAAGTATCCATTAGCTGCACTATATTGTTTACGGATCGGCCAACAATAAGACATCGCCCATTAACCAGAGGTCTCAGGTTCGAATCTTCGTCACGGTGGTAAGTAACACAAATTTAAAATGGCTTTCAATTTCTTCCCCACAGCCTAACATCTCTACTAAACACGAGGAATGATCGGAAGTTTAAAAAAACAACCAAATTAAAAATCTTAAAATAAGTTCCCGGTTCCCTTCAACTAAAACGTTCTTAAATTAAGAATGCCCATTAGAACGTTCATACTGATCAAGAATTTTCAGTCTCGCACGAAAATAAGTCCGAAAAGTTGTGTTGCAAGATTGAAATCTGATTTTTGATTAAATAATGTTTTTTAATATGAAAAGTATTTGAATCAAAATTTCATTGTCAAATTTAAAATGTGGCATCTTAAATTAAAAATTTTATTTTTAAAATTAAAATTTACTTTAAAATGTTTTAAAATTAAACTTTCAAAATAAAAAACACACATGGTCGAAAACCATTAACATACATTTTTGAATCTAAGTGTAAATTTTACGATTTACATTGTTTTTTTTCTCTGTGTAAACATACAGCTGTATGTACTACCAATATTGTTGTTGTTGCAACAAGTCTCAAGATGTTTGTTGTTGTTGTTTTGACACGCATACTATCATAATTACAGCTGCACTTGCAACCGACCAACCCAACGCCCCACACACACACACACACTCGCGCACACACACACCTGTTTGCTGCTTCCGTGCACTTGCGGTGGCCAAGAAAAATATCAATTTTCCACGTAAACTGATGCTGATGCCAAGATGATGCGTCCGCAATTTAACTATATAGAGCATCATCACACATACGCGATACGATACGATACGTTAAGATAGTTGAAGATTGTGTACCTGCATTTTGACAACAAAATAAACAGATGCAGCTCTAAAGATATGCTTTGATTGTTAGACTTGTAAACAACACACAAACACACACATACAAACAACTGAAGAAGCTGAATGGAGCTGCAGGAGGAGAAGGTTACTGCGTTGTGTGTGAGTTGCATTATCTTTAGCAGGCAGCTCCTTGACGCGCATCTAGAGCGGAAATGAAACCAGATACTTTGATACAGAGCGAGCGAAAGAGAGAGAGAGCGCAAGAAGGAGACGTTCTGCAGCAAAACATCATTGATCTTCAGATCACTGATGAGGCTGCAAATGTAATGATCTTGGCTATAAATGAGGCAGGCCCCTGGTCTTATAAATATTATTGATCTTTGCCAGTGTACTTGTGAGCTTGATTAAAAATTGCGCCTGCTGCAAACTGTTGATTTTGGCTTAAGTCAAATGCCAAGGCACTAAAGCAAGCATTGAACTTAAACATGAAATGCCAAAGAACGTTTGCTTAATTGTAAGAAATCAATCGAACTTCCAGAATGTCGAGATTTGTTGATCCTTACACTACTCAAATAACATAAGAAACTATAAACAGGAAGTAACCTTCAATCGATCTTCAATCAGAGTTATATTTTATTGTTTGGAGTTCCTTTTTCTTTTAGCCTTGCTGTCTGACTTCTCCAACTGTGGACAGTTGGTAAGTCCTGAAAATTTGAGTGACTCGCTAAATGGCTCATTTAATACCGTTTCCCACTGAGCACAGAAGGTGGCATGCGGTCAACAACAGCAACAACGGCAACAACGTTAACGTAAAGTATAAACGAATGAAGCTAAAAACAAAAAAAAAAAAAAACCTTGCAACAACGAGGTACGCAACTCCAACGGCTGACTGAACGTCAAATTGTGCACCTGTCCAACTATCACCATGGCTACGACAACAACAACAACAAGAACAAAATTCGGACAACATGTGTGCCCTGTGGAGTGGTACAAGAGTGCGAGAAAGACACCGACCCCTCGCCGACAACAGTTGTGCCCTGAGTTTGCGCTTTTTTTCTTCTTCTCTTCCACAGCCAGATTGTGTGGCATGCACACACATGCAGTTGCACCCACACAAACACGCACACACACACATACGTTTCCGAGTTTTTGGTTCCGAGTTGTGAACGCTGTGAGAAAAGAAAAATGATTGCCTGGACGAAGATGCAGTCAGGCGATATGGTTATGTATAGGATATTAGAATGTCTTCGGATTTTGCTACCTGCCCGAGCCACTTTGGAGCTGCCTTGCCTAATTTACTTGCGCCGACGCATTGTCCTTTGATGCAGTCGCACTCTCTCTCTCTTTCGTCCTCTATCTCTTTCTATCCACTTGTGTGTGTGGTTCATTCATAAAAGTGAATGAAATCTCTACCACTTGCAGGGCTAAAACACAAAAGGCACTGAACTGAATGTTCTTTGCCTGGACTCAACTCAAGGTACATTGATACGGAACTAAAGGAAGTAAATTACCGGATGTTGTATTCTCATTTGCTTGTTGTGTTTTGTTTTGTGTGTTTTCATTGTGATTCCAACGAGATATATCCTGCGGCTACAACAGCCTTGCTCATTTGTCATCCTTTACACTTTTTCGCATGAAATGACCAATAATACCATATACATCTTATATATTTCTCTACTTTGCTTAATTTGGCAATGCAACACACACCCATACGAACCTGCATATGTGTGTGTGTGTGTGTGTGGCAATAATTGCATTTTGTCGCTCATTAATTGCATATATGTATATATAATATGCAATGGCTTTTTAATAGCCCACCTGAGCTCAGTGCAATGGTTTTCTTTTCCCACGGTACAACTTACTATAAAACAGAATTATAATATTATTTTGTATAATTTTGATAAATTACACGACAAATGTTGAACATAGAAACGCGGGTGAAAACTCACGTTCCAGCTCATTGCACGTTAATGTTTCGTCCAGCCAAAGGATAATGTTGCAACGTGGGAGAGATGTGTATGTATGTTGCAGGGTGCAAGATACTTGAAACATTTTGCTGTTTATTGGTAAATGACTTTATTGATGAAAGCAATTTCCGTTTCCAATTAAACGATATTTAAAGTTTTTAATCATTTTTTTGGAATATTCTTAATATTTTCTTAACTTTTCGTCTCTTAGCTGCATTCAAGTAACTTTCAGGAATCTTTTAAGTGCCTTATCTATGGAAATAAGGTGAAGAACTTGGGCAATATTGTACTAAAGTACTAGAGTCTGGGCAAACAGGAGAAAACATGACAAGCAAACAACAACAACCATATAAGAGAGCTACAAAATGAAACAATATATGTATTTATGTACATACAACAACATTAACAGAGCAAAGGCAACAACAAATCAGCTGCGCAAGCGCACACATCAAACGACAAAATGCCGACAGCTCGAAAAACGAAAAAATCCCGAGAGGGGGAAGAGAACAGAGACGAGGTTTCGAGGTTGCAAAAACCAGGCCCAAGACGAGCGAACGAGCGAACGAAAAATTAAAAGCTAAAACAAGCTGAAAATTCAAATTTATTTACACTTTGACGCATTTAAAACAAAGACGAGCGAGAGAGAAAAAAACAAAACCAAGCCAAAATACACCCAAATAAAACAAAACACAAAATGTAGACAAATAAATGAGACAAAGTCAAGCCCAGCAACAACAACAACAACAACAATACGCATAACGATGTGAAAATTAAATGTAAAAGCCAAGAGAAAAGACTACAAACAAACGAAATAAAATAAAAAATAGGTAACTAGCAAAGGCGGCGCAAACTGATAAAAATCAAGCCAACAAGAAAGAGACAGGGAGAACGAGAGATAGATTCAACTTTTGCACTGAATTTACGAGACCCGCAGCCCAAATTGCATTTGTTGTAGCTTACGGAATGAGAATTTTCCCACGTTATCCAGAACTTAAAAACTCCAAACTAGCAATTCAATTGCTCAGGTGCTGCTTTCCGTATGTTTGTATCTTTTTTTTCTCTGGCTACAAATTATTGAGTATGGCATTTAAATGACAGAGTTTAACAAATTGTGCACAGGACATGCCAATGCAGGTCCTTTCTAGCTGGTTGGTGGTTGTTTTTTTTTTACCTTAGAGATAGTCATCAACGCACCCCAACAACACAAATGTTGCACATGCCTGCTGGAATTTACTAAGCTCATCTCACCCTCAACTTTAAAATGCCCTCAGCTTTGGCAATCACCCTCACTCTTACAATATATATTTCCCTATTTGTTGCATGTTTTTTTTCTATTTTTGTGTCAAGTGACAAGTGTTGGCATTTGGCATGTTGTTGTTTTGCTGCAGGTTCCCAAGGGTGTTGGATCACAATTAGCTCTGTAGAGGGTAGTTTTTAGCAGCAAGGTCATGTATGCTATCTGCTTGATGTGTTTAGACATTTCTTGATTATAGTTTCAGATATTTATAATTAGCTGCAAGCAAAAAATCTGAAGTTAGTCTTCAATCAACATCTTTAAAGTTTTGAACTTTTGTAAACATGTTCTTTGCAATCAAAGCATTTTCATCCATTAATCGACTTAGTGCAAGGCGAACAAAAAAAAAAATGGGCGAAAAATCACACAATTCAATTAGCTGGCGGCCACAGAAATTGCGTTAATGAAAATTGCAAACGAGAAAAATAAACAAACCAAAAAAATGCATTTCAAATGGAAAAAGCCAAAAAGCCCCCGATGAAAACTGTAACAGCGGAAATATGCAAGGAAATTGCAAAGACGCTGATGGAATGAATGGGCGCTAGAATATTTTAGATGGGGGGCGTGGCACAAAATCAAACGGATATTTGTGTAGACTGTTTCTAGATTTTTGGCAGTTAGCAGCGCTCAGGAAATTGCGGCTTAAACAGTAAAAGTGGGTAAAAGTGTAAAAATTTGTCTTTAAGAAAAGAGTTTAAAGCTCTGTAAAACTTAAAGAGAAATTCATTTAAACTAAGGCAACATATATATTTATTAATTGGTGTGTAGTACAGCTATGAAATTCGCATTAATAATATAATTATTGAAAAACACACACACACACACTCGTACAGGAGCAATGGCTGTAGAAAAAAAAAGCGCAGCCTCACATCCGGTCAACATTTTGTCGCCGCTTGCCGTCTCTTTCATGTGAACTCTTTTTTGAAAGCAGCAGAAGCGAAAAATTAAAAAAAAGAGGTAAAACCAAATTACACGAAGACAGAGAAAGAGATATATGGGTGACAGAGAGAGGGGGGAGTGCTGGGAGTCTAGGCAGATTGTCCGTTGTTTAGTTAAGCGCAAAAATCTAAAACAAGTTACAGTTCATTCATTTCCATTCATTCATTCATTCAAGTCAATTCAGTTGAGCCAACGAACGAACGGACGAACGAACCGGCTTTTGGTGGTGCCCCATTCATCGACGACGAACTGCCAACGGATGTTGCCGTAGTTCTTTAAAGCAGGGTGGGGGGGTAAGGTGCCTGTCTGCGTCTTAGCTTTGCTCTCAATCTCAATCGCTGGTGTGTGCCCCAAGACGATTTCCCTCACTAAACACACTCACGAACATAATTTGATTTTATTTATTTGTTCGTTTGTTCCGCGAGTTAATAATTATAAATTGGCGTAGTATGTTGTTGTTGTTGTTGTTGTGTTGGCCAAGCTCTGTCCCAAAAGCAAACTGGTCAACAACAAATCGTTACAAACATACATTAAGATAGAGCACAAGTTGTTGTTGCTGTTGTTGCTGTCATCTGTGTCTAATATTTCTCCATTTTGTCGTTTGTATTTTTTTTTTACTGTTTGCCTAATTCTTAATGATGCATAAAGTGCTTTGCCTGTTGCTGTTGTTGTTTTTCTTTTCGTTGCTTAGCAAAAACAAAGTTTTGAAAGTTGATTGCAAATTAATTGCCAACCTGTCCCCCCTCTTTGAATGATTTCAATACGTTTTTGTATTTTTGCAATGCCAAATGCGACTAGATCTATAAAATTAATCATGTCTTATTAATGTGGGCTAATATAGACATTAACTAACCAACAAACAGTTAATTCTGTTGAAATTAAATCTTGATCTTTATACAATAAAAAAAATTCAATTCATAAAACTTTTCGATAGACAAAGTCAAGCAATTTAATAGCTAAAAATATAATTTGCTCAATTAATTTATTTGATTATAATGATTAAAAGTCTGAATGACTTGAGTTAAGTTTTTGCACAGTTATTAAAGACACGATTCAATGATTATAATTGCTTAGCAAACCATAAGTTTACTTACGAGACGAAATTGAATCAAAAGCGTGTTTCTAGAGGAAGAATTTTGAGGATCATTTTGTTGTCGATTTTTTGACACAATTTTGTGGGATGAAAAAAAAAAATCCAAAAAACGAGTATTCAGATTAAAATGCAGTTTAATTTAAGAGCTCAATACAAGACCTTTAAGGTATTGCATTCGAAAATCTGATTAATTTTGACGATAGACGATAGATATATAAAATATTTACCAACTCTTAAGTCGTTTTTGGTCACAACTTTTTGGAATGAAAAACGTCTGGAAATCGCGTTTCCAGATTTAAATGCAGTTTGATTTTAGAGCTCAATACAGGAATTTTGATGTATTGCATTCGAAAATCGGGTTAGTTTTGACGAAGATGTTGAAATTTAAAGTTTTGCCTAGCTTCCAAATTGATTTAGAATGCTTTAGAGTATCTCCCAGTCGGTACTTTTCGTACTCGATCCAAGTAGTACAAAAGTACGTATTTGCTAAACTAATAACTAAGTTTTATTAAAATTGAGTATTTTGCTGTTTGCTTATTGATTTCAAACATTTTAAACATCATTTGAATATGTACGTTTGTTAGGTGAATCGTCTGTAATTAAATGTTCACAACTTTCCCATTGTAAAACTAAATCTAACAAATCTCAATCAAAGTTCAGGGCAGTTCACAGCAAATGCATATAAATATATTTAGTTGATTATTCAGTTTGTAGGTAACGTTACATAGTACGTATTCGTTAAACTATTCGTATTTGTATTCGTTTTTTAACTATCCAATGCAATTCGTCTCTGTTTTTCGTTCATTGCATTGACTTTGTTTTCGTTGTTGTTGTTGCAGTTGCAATTAGCGGCTTTCGCATTATACAATTTAATGTTTAAATTTTTTTTTGTTCCCCTGAGTCTCGAAAACAAAAACAACAACAAAAAGTCCAACTCACAGTTGCCAGTTGATGTTGTTCTTTTGAATGTTCTTTGTTTTAAATTAACTCGACCGTAACGCTTTTCTATGGCGTAAATTTACATCTACGTATGTACGTAACGATATAAAAAACGAGCACAAAAAAAGTCAGTTTCGACTCGAGGAGACGCCGTCATCGTCATCGCCATCGCCGGCGTCGACAGCAACAATGGGTATACAAAAATACAAATATGTAGGTATGCATATGTACATATAGTGTATAAACGGGTAGAGGTGACTACCATACAATACATATGTACAGACTTAAAACCCATTTGAATATTGCTATGAGACACAAAGGGGTGGGTGCAGCGTGGATCTATTAGATCCCAATGCCATCTCTCGAGCTTGGTGTTGCCGTTGGCGCGCGCGTCAGATTCCGCTGAATATGGTAATAAATTAAAACGAAATCCACACACACACAAAACGCTACCTTCATACGAGCCTACAATGTGGCATTAGCTACAACTAACAGCTAACGAAAAGGGAAACCACAAAGCTTTGCAACAGCAACAACTCCCCCGAGTTGAAAATTCTAGGTTGTGCGGCTTTTGAACCATGCTAAATAAAAAATCCGACCATTATACCGAACCGTTGACTTGACTTTTCACAGCTTGGCGCACCACTAGCACCACCATCATCCACCACCATCCACCACCAGCACCACCAATATGTTGACCAACGAAGCGCGCAAAAACTCTTTTAACTCTCGAGCAACTCAACATTTGGACTATGTTAATTAGCAGCAATGTGATTTCTGGCTTGAGGGCCCCTCCCCTCTTCTCAACTTCCCTTTTGGCCTGAAACAATTGTTGCTCTGAGTATGATTAATATGCTATTCTAAGTGTAGCTTCTGCCACCGTCCAGAAGTGGGCGCATTAAATTCCGCTAAATGCGTTAATAATATGCCTAGGCCTATATACTTACTAGTCGCTAGTCTCTCTCTCTCTCCTTCTCTCTTTGTCTGGTTGCAAGAAACAATGGCGTTAAAATTAAAAACGAAATTTAATTTTATGACCTTAACAAATTTGCAATCAACATAATTCTTGTAGATGTTATGACTTAAGGGTTTTATGGTGCGTGGTTCATAGTACATTTACTTTGGGCCCCTCATGATGAATTGGTGGGGAAGGGGTTGGAGTTGACCGGGCCCGTAGATGTTCTGCTTCGTTGCCACATAATTTGTGGGAGGTGAAAATTGTCTTGCGTTAATGGCTGAATTTAGAGTAATTAATATAGGCGGAAAGGCTCTTAAAACTTATACATTTTATTAGCCCCCAACACATTGTATGTAAATCAAATAGAGCAAATACGATATGGTAGGTGCTAAGACTTTTCTTCCTGCTGATTCTATGTAGATCTTAACTTTTAACATGATTGCCTTGACAGGTTTTTAACATAATTTAGCATAAACTCTTTCTTTTAACAATTTTTTCAGAAATATCAAAGTTTTAAGTAATTTTCCTTGGCATTGCTGAATCGTTCATTACTTTCTTAATTACTAGTTAACACCTGATCTAGTCACAAGCGTTCAAAGAAGAATTCCATTGTCGCTTTCAAAATCAACAAACTGTAACTAAACTAAAACGCTTGGCACACACTCAAGACCCCAACAAATGTCATACAAATATACTTATGAGTACTTCGTACTTATAGATACAAATGTATGTATTCGCAAAGCTCGCCGACAGTGTGATTGTTGTTGTTGTTGTAAGTGTGTGACACGCAATATGGCGATCATACAGAAAGAGAGAGGGAGAGCGGGAGAGAGTGTTAGAGAGGCGTTAGTTCTGACTCTGACCCCGTGGCATAAAGTTGAAGATGGAAGAGATGAAGGGGGAGGGAGGGCCTTCTGCTCAGTCAAATGTATCTACAAGTCAAATATGCATTAAATGTGTCATTTTGTGAGGCAACAACCTACGCGCGGCACGAGCAAAAGACGCAACTTGCATGGCCAAGCGATCTGAAAAGCGAATGGAGCACTCACCAGGCCAACGGACGGACTGGCTCAGGTCTGTCTGATCGGTTGGTTGGCTGGGCTGAGGTTATATGCCGACATCAGCATGATGTTGTTGTTGCTGTTGCTGTTGCTGACGATGATGATGATGAACATGAATCAACAGACACACAACGGCAACAATGGCAACTCTTCAAGCTTGGACAAACATTTCACGCATCAGGCATTTTATTGTGTAGAAATACATACAATATATACACATGTATTTATACACAAAAAACAAATATCAAAAAGTAGAAAAAAGAAATAAACAAAAAATCTGTAAAATAGAACAAATTTTTGTTTGCAAATCTACGTTTAACAATAGTCCATCATTTCGAATGGTGTTGAAAGGTAAATGGCCTTTCTTCCATCTACTGCTAAGGGTCTTCTAATTGAGCCCCGAGAGGAAGAGAGAGAGAGTAAGGTTGCATATGAGTTTTGACCATAATTTGAAGACATCAGTTTTGCCTTGTAGACGCCAAGAGAACAATACAACGTTAATAAAAAACCAACAAAAACAATTTTGCGTGCAAATATCTAAGATACACTAGCCTAGATGCGCTCTCAACCGAAACATTCAAAAAGACCCTGGCTGTCCACACACACACACAAAGACATAATCATATGTGAGCTATCTGTGAATTATTGTATCTTCTTTGTAGAAATGATGAGTAAGCGTTAGCTGCGAAAAAAAAATTGATTCATGAAAATCGAAAAGAAAAACGGAAAAAAAGCTTTTTACATTGAAAGTGAAGAACTCAAGCAAATCTCCACATAACACCTTAAATGTAATGCGTTCCAGAATGCAATACAGCTGTAAATCACTCGACATGCGCCAAGGAGGGGGGGAACGTTCGGCTGCCTTAACTAGGAAAGCAACGGCAGAACAGGCGGATCGGGGGCCGGGGGACCGCCAAATATTGTAATGTCGGTTTTGTAGGTATGTCAAGTATAAACAAATAGTAATATTTCACACTAATTTTAGGTAATAAATAGTATTTACTTATAGTTTGTTTTTTTCTGGACCGTTATTAAAATTTTCGAGCAATATCCGGACCCTATTAAAACTACTTGCCGACCCCTGGATTATAGTATAGTTTGTAGAAAAATCGCTGTCCGATGACGAAACTCAAAGTAGTTTTCAACTTTTTTTGCGCTTCGTTGAGTTTTGGCTTGTAGAAGAAGTTCGTAGGTGTTGGGTTGGAAGATAGAGAAACAGCTCAAATTAAAACAAACTTTACAAAAAAAAAAAAAAAAAAAAAAAAAAGAATACAGACACTCGACCATAAAAATAAATTCAAGTTAGTAGCGTTGAGCGTTCATGACACTGTTTCGGTTGTGTTTGGAGCTCTTCGAGTGTTAAATTTTGGAAAACCTTTGCCAAAGGCATAAACTCAATTTTTAATGAGCAACAATTAATCATAATTTGTTTTAGTTTTGATGGTTGTTTGATTCTTCTTCAAGCGGTTAACAAAACCAAAGTTCAAACAACTGAACACCTGGATAATATAAATATATATTTAAAGTTAATTTACATAACTACCTCAAGCTACTTAAGGACATGGCCCTAAGAAGAAGAAGTCCAGTCAAAGTGTCAACGAGTTCAGCAATTTTTTCAATTTTCACACAATCTTAAAAGCAACATAAATTCATGTATGCAAATGCACAAATCGAGCAAAAAAAGGGAGAAAGAAACCAAGTGTGTGTGTGTGTGTTTATAGAGGGGGCAAAGCAAAAAAAACATCAATAATATGTAAATGCAGCAAATTAATGACTGACAAAAAGACAATCGAAACGAATTAAGCAAACAACCTACAAAAACCAGCAGGGGAGGCTTACCAAGATCCAAACACCAAACACGATGACAAGCCGGACTCGCAAACCAACATCATTTGTATGCGGGCAATGGGCAACGGGCAACCACAAGATGACAAAAAAAATATACATAGTCTCACAAGGGCTTTTTTGAGTTCATATTGAATCAAATGGAAAGAACTGACGACAACTTACGATTAAGAATTAATGTAGATTTTTGATATGGATTTTTCTGTGGTTCCTTAGTTTAAATGCTTTTGAGATCCTAACTAGAAATGAAGTTGTAAGATTGAAATAAAAAGTTTGTTACAGTAAAAATATCAAGATAGAAAGAAATACTTTGCGAAAAGAGTATGAAATGATAAGCTTAGACAAAAGAAGCTCCATGGCTTTGTTTCTAGTTGAAGAATTCTCTAGTTTATATAGAAGTTATTGTAGTTCATTTCATTTCATATTTTGATAAAAATTATAATTTTTGTTATTCATTAATATATATAGTAAAACGATTTCTAAAGTTCAAATATAGCGTATACAATATTCTTTATGCCCATTTCAAGGAATTCCAGAATTTTACTTTTTTTCTATTCAATTTCTTGATTATTTAATTAGCGGCGCACACTTATCTCATCGAATATGAAAATGTCCATAGCATTTTATGGTCATAATGTGTCAACGATCATAAATATAATTAATTTATTATAATTGTGAACAACAGCAGCGCCGACGATCATAATATTGTTTAAAGCTGACGACAGTCTAACTGTAACAGCAGCAGCTTTAAAGTATCTTGTGGGCAGTGCAGCGATTAACAATAAAAAATATATATGTGTTATGTGTTGTGTGGCGCATGCTGCAAGAAGATACAATGCATTAATGATGCGACGCTGTCGCTCCAATTTGTATGGCACGTCGCCATTTATTATTATTGTATCTCAAGCTGTGCTGAAATGGAATGAGATGAGTTGAGGGGTCGCGCCATTTGCCTTATATGTAAACAATTTAAATAGATATTTAGATATGCTGTCTCTCTATACATACATTATTCAGTTGGCAGCCTACGCTGGCGCCATGGCTCACACACCGCAGACGCATTTGGCTAAAATTTTAATTTCCGTTTCAATTTTCAATTTCTCACATAAATAAATTAAAAGCCAATCCACACACACACACACACATTGCATTCCGCATTAGCATCAATTAATATAGATCTGGATGGGCGCTGTTGCCTTATTATGGTTAAGACAGATATCGCTGCCATACATAATCGTAATCGTAATCGTAATCGAGCGAAAACTTTATTGCTGAAACAACATATCAGCCGGATGCACTAAACATATGCCAAACTATCCATCTATCTATCCATATATTGCCCAAAAAATGTTCGATTGAGAGGATGTGGCATAAACAAGTTTGATGGTTTAACGAGCCAATCGTCTTCAACTTCAGACAATACTTGTCATTGATTTAAACACTAATTACATGTATGTATCTTATGGATTGCTTACCGCTGTGTGGCATGGCGGGTTGCGTTTGATTGTGGTAGCTCTGATTGCTCTTATCACTGCTCGCTGTTGATGTACCATAATCCATGGACAGTCGACTGCTGTTGTTGGAGACTGGTGTGGTGCCCGGGGTTGTTGCTGCTTGGTAATTGTTGTTGTTATTGTTGTTGTTGTTGCTGCTGGCCACCTGATGGTCTGATCCACAGACCGAGGCGGTTGTAGCCGATTCAAACGAACTGCCATGCACAATATCCTCATTTGGTTTTTCACAATCTAAGCGAACACACACGAACAAATCATAATAAGGAAATTCAATTAGTTAAACAATAAATATGTTACATTAGGGATCGTAAAAGAGAGACCCAAACTAAAAGCTTTTACTCTACATTTTTGTAACTTAATAAATTATTAACAAATTATTAACACTTGATGTTGAATTGAGTATACTTGGCTTTGGGTTTGGGTTTGTTGCCGACCTCAGCCAAATCAAATTGCCAGACCGGACAGGAAGCAACAGGACGGGCAACAGGTAACACACACACACACACAGTTCAAAGAACCCCGTTCACTAGTAACAATCAACCCCAACCCGCATTAACCCCTTTCCATTGGAGTCCTTGAT
The DNA here is from genome assembly GCA_018152965.1 of Scaptomyza pallida. NCBI lineage: Eukaryota > Metazoa > Arthropoda > Insecta > Diptera > Drosophilidae > Scaptomyza > Scaptomyza pallida. The sequence continues at coordinate 7,989,113 of JAECXP010000004.1, read as the reverse complement.
TTCGTTACGCGTTCGTTGGCTCGGCATGGACCGAAGACTTCCGCCCAACTCAGTTGGCCAATTTGCATTCTCCTAGCTTATAAACAGGTAAATTTTGCGCTGTCCTTTTCTCTTTTTTTCATCCTGATGGGTGTTTATTAAGTTAAAGCGTGCGGAAAATCCACGAAAAAAGGTTTTAAATGAGAACAAGGCGTCTAATTTTAGATGCATTTGACATAAAATTAGTTATTGTTCCATTTAAGTTCGGGTCAAATGGCTTATGTATGTATAATAAAAAATGTTTAAGCACGGAAATTTCTTTCTCAGAAAATCCTATTAATAAAAATATTTACATATAACTTTAGTTTTTCAATTAATTATTCTGTTTAGGAATAAAGGTTGCAAGTTTATCTAAGCCTGACTAAAAACCTAAGTTTTTTCAACTTCCGTTCAAGCCATGTCAGGTGTTAACTGTTTTTAGATACATCATACAAACTTTCCTAAACTTTTCAACTCCCATTCCCCAAACAAAACATACAAAAGACTTAAAAAAATGTTTCTTAAAATTATGTAAAACAATAGGGGAGCTATTTGAATTAGAATTTTTTGTTAATAGCCAAAGTCTGAGCATTGACAATGAATTAATGTTTAGAGTGGCGCCAGTTGTTGTTGTTGTTGTTTTATATGCTGGTCACGTGCTCTTACCTTTTTGTAGTATATCCAAATGCTCCCAGAGTATGTCGCCGGTGAATGCTGGTGTTATGGCCAAGAACTTCTCTTTACCCAGTTCAACCATTTCACGGCCAGTCATCTTGCAGAATGGCACCAGGTCCATGGACAGCAGGGAGAATTCATTTTTGGCCCAGTTAAGCCAATAGATGACATGCTCCTCCGTCCATTCGCGGGGATCTGAATAAAATGAATACAAGGCAAATACATAATTAAATTAAATTAATTAAATTTTATTTAAACTTTAACAAATGCCACATTCAATTGTGTGTGTGTGTGTGTGTGTTTTTCCCTAATTAATTGTTATTTCTATTCTTATTGTTGTTGTTGTTGTGCGTGGGAGCGCTGTAAACCAAATTTCATTTCTATTTCTAAGTCTATTGCTGTGGGAAACGATTAATATTCATTTATGATCACGTCTTTTGTTGTTTGTAAATTACTTATTTTATTGGCGTTGCAAATGCAGCAAAACCAATTGAATATCTAGTTTGAGTGTGTGTGTGTGTGTGTGTGTGTGTAGACAAGTGCATGGGAATTATTTAATTGGGAAAGTTATTTTGTTTGTTCTCTCACCTTTGGTTATATTACAGTTCTGCACCTCCTTTTCCCAGGAGGCAAATGAAGCTTTCAAAACCTCATTAACCTTACGATTTGTGCCGGGTGTTAAAGGTGGCAATGTTGTGGGTCCATCTGCAATAGAAAATAAAATCAATTAATAATGTATTTTGATTCTCGAATAGTTCTTAGAGACATAGATTAAGTATTTGTTAGGTTACCTCGCAGTTTGATATTGCTGGTGTGCAATTGTTGCAATTTGTGGGCTTTTAAATGGAATTTACTTGTTATGCATTGACAATTATTGCTTAGAAATGTTTGATTATTGTTATTATTGGTGTAGTTGTTGCTGCTGTTGCAGTTGTTGTTGTTGTTGTAGTTGGTTGAACGCAGTGGTGGCAACATGCGACAATCATTCCAATCGATCCATTCATTTGTCATAGTTTTGCTTTTACACTGCGTTCAGCTCAATCGAAATGTTTGTTTTGGTTTTACTTTAGGGGTTAAGTACTCGATTATTGTGTGCTCTTGGGTGTCAAAAGTCAAACGATTCAATTGCATTCAATTTATTGGCGTGAACAAAAATCAAAGCAACCACACATAACACAGTTAACCCGCAAATGTCAGTGAAAGTCGCGACCCTTTCGTTTGATCTTGCAGATACAAATGTATCTTTCACTTGAGTCACATATGATTGGGGTGCTAACTGTATGTTTGTCTTGGCACAATCAATTTAAATTGATAGCATAACAAGCCGATTAGTAATTATTCAACACAACACTATAATATTCACTTATACGACGTATAATTAATGCCTTGACTTTTATCAGTTGCGTTCTTTAAGTTATATTATTTATTTTTCTCTCGTTTTTTTTTTTAAATAGACGGTTAACACAAATATACACACACACACGTAAAGATTGAAATAAGCGCACATTGAAGTAAAATGCGATAAGATTTATTTAAATTTATTTCAGTTAAATTTACGTTGCACAATGCACAACAAAAAAACAACACTGAATTTTAGTTTTTTGTGTGTGGAACTGGTCGGTTTCTCTGTGTATCTATTGGATTGCTAGATTTGTAAAGCCAAACTGAAACGAAACGATCGCCTCGTCCGTTGGGTATCCTAAACAACGAGAAGAAACGAGCCAGAGAGACACTAATACAAGTGTACACTCTGCGGCCAGAGAGCGCAAGATATGAGTGTGCAACAAGTGGAATTGAAATATACGCCTCATAAATCTCAGAGCGAGCGAAACGAAATGGAATTCATTCACAAACGAAACGTTTCGAGCGTAATAAGTGCGAGAGTGTTCGTGTGTGTGCGTGTGTGTATGCGTGTGTGGAACGGAAACGGCCATCACATCGTGCCGACAACAGCAACAGCAACAACAACAGCAGCAACAGCTACACCTAGTAAAACAACAACAAGCTGTTTGCTTAGCACTGAGAAAAAAATGTGCACGAAATAAAAGCCAAAGCAAATAACAAACAAAATAACAGCCAAAGCGAGCAAAAGGCTGGCAACAGGTGACACTGCCGATATACAGGGTGTAACAGGTGCGCACACAATTTGTACTCAACAAGCGTGTACAAAGTTCAAAAGTTCTCTCACTCTCACTATCTCTCTCCCTGTCGCTCTTGCGCTAGTACATTTCCAACGAGTTGAATTATAAAGATCAAGTGACCAAGGGCCATAAAGTGGCTGATACAATTTTTTTTTTTATACTTTTCTACTACAAAAAAAGAGTATGCATGTCTGTGTATGTGTAGCTCACATATGGCAAATCTACTCAAGTTTCCTTCTTGTGCAGGCAAAACAAGAACAACAACGACGTCGACAGCGACGGCAACGTATTTATGAATGAATTTCTTATGTTGCCTTGCACGCGCATTCTATCTCTAAACGGAAAAAAACACAAGAAGAACTCCAACAACAACAGACAATGAGACAACAACAAGAAGTTGTAGAAGATAGAAGAAGAAGAAGCGACTTGTCGGCTCGTTTTCTTTACATCAAAAATGTATACAACAACAGCAACAACAACAAGGGCAGAAAACAACAATGATCGACGTCGACGTCGCCACTTCCGCTGCTTCCGTTTGCTATGCCCTCACATTCGTATCGCTATCGAACACACAACACGGCCGGCCCGTGGTGAAGTGTGTACTATGTGAATGTGATAAAGCAAAACGGAGAGACGGAGAGAAACGGAGACTCGCACAAATTATAAGTGCTGTATAAGTGTGTCTGTGTGTGTGTGTGTGTATTTAGAAAACGGCAAAAAGGCCATAAGATAGAGCTATTATGACAATGCCGCGAGACCAGGTAAAATTTATGAATGAAAAACAAAACTCGCGACGAGTCTATGAATGAATTGAAATTACGTGCGGCGGCAAGGCGGCGAGCGGCGAGGCGGGGCAAGACTGAGATCACTTTGGTCATTATCACTAAAAACCGCATATGATTGGCGACAAAGCATCGGCCACAAACCCCTAGAAAGCTATAGGAGATACAAGATATCTGCAAGATACAAAATATATGACTTCAAGGTGGGCGCATCTGTAAAGACCCTAGTACTTAATGTATCTACAAAATGCTTGACATTGCACATGTTTATGTATGTTGTCTTTGGATGTGTCATGTCTGCGCTCTGCTGTTGGCCAAAAGGGAAAAAGCTCTTTAAAAACACAGTAGTTACAACTTGAAATTACAAAACGTCTGTGCGTGTCTGAAATTCATTATGAGCTTGGCTACTAGATACACTATGATGGGGCCACACACACACAACAAAAACGACAAAGCACTTGGGTGTTAATGACTAGGCTACATTCCTGGCCAATACACAACAACTTCTTGGACCTTTATGCCATAGCATGCGATCTGATGCGGTTGTTAATCACAGAAAAAGACAGGGATAGAGAGAGAGATACATAAGCTATAACTATGCTTATGAGGTGTTCACTGTTTGCTCTTGGCGGCCTGAACTGGGTCAATCAAGTCATTACATGCAGCACGTTCAATGTGAAAATTGTGTGCAGACTTGGTTTAAGGTGAATCAAATTGAACTATAAACGTTGTGAGGCTGCTAACCTGGCTTAAGCTGGCTTATAAGCCTATTATTTATAGCATATCACTTCGACTAGTTCTGTTGCACATTACAAATGTCACGTAGTCCATAGACTTTCGAAGTCAAATCTCTTATTACAAAACTCTGAACGAAAAATCTTACTAAAAATGATTCAGTTAAGCGCATTTGACTTCTAATCTACATGTTTTTTAATATCATTAGTATTATTATTATTATTTGTTTATGAGTAATGCGCAATTTACTACGCTTATGGCCCGCCAGCCACTTATCACAATTCCAAGAAAACAGCGTCAAAGACTTCGTTTTTTTTTTAGAGTGGCCATCAAGGAAATGGGGTACTCGCAAAAATTTATTAGTGCAGGTACGGCTGGCTACGACTCTCTTATCACTGCTGCTGCTGCTGCTGATAAGGCCAACTGACTACCGAGGCCAATTACGGACACAAAAAAAAAAAAAAACAATTAAGAAGGCTCTAGTTGAGTGATCACGACCAGTACATACCCTTAACCCGTAACGTAACTTTTTGCGTAATGGCAAAACTTTAATATGAGATATCTCCGGTGATTCTTAACCGATTTTGATCATATTTTTTCAAATGTTTATTATTGTCTCCATTTTTAAAATATTAATATTTAAGCTTTTTTGTTATCGATAACATGTGTATATCGAAAACTAGAACAAACTTGTTCACGAGAGCTTTAGTTTCAAATCTGGATTCTCTAGGCCCCAAATTCCCTGGGTTCATACAGACGTGGCTATATCGTGTACGAATATATATACTTTATGGGATCGAAAACGCTTTTGCTACTTTTGTCCAAGCCATTATACCCTTTTACCCATTTCATAGGCTAAGGGTATAAAAAAAAAAACCCAAGAGCTTCGTTAACTTTTTATATAAATTCAAGAATCGGATGTATCAAGTTTATATGGATGCGAAGTTATGGGAACTGTTTTGAAGAGTCGGATGTTTATTTTGAAAAGGTTTTTTTTATTTTTGGCACGCTTGTGAACAAGTTAACTTCCGCTTGGATAACGACAACAATGTTATGATCGTTATCTAACATAACGGCGAATTGGCAATTCAATTAAAGTCCAATTTCGAGTGATTGGCAATTTCTGAGAATTTATTGAAAGAAACATTTGCACACTTAGCTAAATTTAAAGATTTTTAACACATAAGCATTTGTTGTAACTGTAAACTAGAAAAATCCCCAAAATATAAACACAGGAAAAGATTAATTTCAAAGGGGTTTAAAGTGGAGCATGAGAAAGTCGAAATGATTTTAATATTTGATTAGATTATGGATTCAATGATTAGCTGAGAAGTTTTGTAATGTACCGAAAATACCCTATAGCTTAGACTTAGCCAGAATGATAACGATGCTAACGATCTAACTGTTGTTAAATCTTTGGACTTTCCATCTTAACTATCTATCGCAATCTCGAATTTGTTGCCATATTTATTAGTCTGTCTGTATCAATTACAACATTTTCTCGCACATCTTAAATGGTATGAGGCATGCCACACGCCCCACACACCGGTTGGGAGGACGTGCAACTAACTACACGCAATTTGATTTCAGCCAGAAGAGAAAATTAGCAAACGGCAAATGGCAGCCAAAGGCGAACCAAAACCAAACAACCAACCACAAAGCGACGCAAATGCCATAGAGAGAAAGAAAGAGAGATAGAGAAAGAGATAGAGTGGATGGCAACAACATTATTAAGTATTTGCTATTGACTTCCGGTCGTTAGATATTTCATTACCAACTTCATCGTCAAGAGTCAAGAGAGAGTTGGAGCCAAAGTTGGGGCTTCTGTTTGAACAGAGCTGAAGCAAAGTCAAAGGAAAGAGCTCAATTCGATTAAATTGTTCATATATACAGACATGTTTCCCAGGCAGCTGTTCTTATTCCCGTTCAAATCATGTTAGTTAACAACTAAACTATAGTGTGATTACACTAACGGTATTAAGGTAGAAGGTACTGTGCTGATGCTCTTAACTTAATTTGCCTTAACACCTCCCCCACACTCAAACTGAAAGAACTTCTTTGCTTGCTCGATTCAATGTCCTTTGAAAATGAGTTTAGCTTGGGGCTAGACAAGGCGGCTTTGTTGAATTTTCAACTAATTTGCCTTCAATGCCGATTGATGTTGATTACAACAGCTTTTCAGCATAATAATAATAAGTCAAGTCGCTGACAATCAAACATAGCGACGATGTTTAAATCGTAAATTATGTCAATAATGGGGCGACATTAAAAAGCAAGAAAAAAAAAATACTTTATATAAATACGAATTTAAGCAGAGGCAAAATGTGGCAAGTTCTTGGAAAAGTTGTGAACATAAAAAACAGGAGAAACATTTGCTGCAATGGTGACAATTGAAATACACTTAAAAATTTATTTTTAGAAATTTTATTGAAGATATATGAACTATTATTGCCAGCAAATGCCAAAAATTGAATTATAAAAAAATTGCCTTTGAGCAAAAAGTTTTAGAAATATTCCAAGTCACTTTACTCACTTTAAAAGTGTATAAATAAATTTAGCAAATAATATATTTTTAGTGTTTAATTCTGTTTTACACTTCTAAGAAAATTGTTATGCAGTTTAATTTCCTTAATATTAAACAATAAACACAATAACAACTTCAATTCTGGCTAAAATGAAAAATAAAACGAACTTATATTGAAAGCGAATAAATCAAATAAAATGTGCATCCAAATTACGACAAAGCATACAGTGGCGTAAAAATAAATATGTATGCATGACAGAGGCCTGTGTCTCGATGTCTGTCTCGGTTTTGGACAGTTGATAGTGTGTGTGTGTGGTGGGGTGTATTTTTATATATAAATATATTTTTCGATATAAAAATAATTGCAGGAATTGTGTGAGACAACAACGCTGACGTTGTTTGCCTGACAAGGCAGCGCCAAACCATCGGACAGATACTTGTTGTTGGTGTTGTTGGCGTTGCTGCTGCACTTTTGCAGCTGAAACAGCAAAAGCAAAGAACAGTGCAGCAGCAGCAGCAGCAGTGGAAGACAGAGAAGAAAGAGATGTTGGCCCTGGCAAAGAGCTGAGTTGTCGTCGTATGAAAACTTACTACACCGGAAATATAAAATTACACACTCAACACTTAAATTGTGTATGGCCCGCCTCGTTGAATGTGTGTGTGCAGTGTGTGTTTCTCACATGTTGCATGCTGCAATAAAGATTGAAGAGGATCGCCCCGGTGCGTGCCCAACGCTCTGAACAGGGTGCAAAACGTTCGAACCCAAATTCGAATGCATTTTGGGTATTGGGTGTAGAAAACAATCGCTTATAAATGATATAATTAATTGCCAATTTTGATGAGGGTAAACTGGGGAATAGCCTTAAATAATGTGCAGCACCTGAGCCTGAGCCCAGTGTGATAATGTCTGCCTTCCTTAAGCATATTATCGAAATTAATTAAACGATTTGATAGAACAAGTTGAGAGCTATAAAGAATGCATTGTTGCAACACAATTGAGCATCAAGCATTTTATTTTAATATTCGTTGGACCATGAAAATTCGCAGAATACAAAATTCCCACGCACTTGAACTTGAAATTCTTTATTGGCGAGTAACACACATACATATATAAGTATGTTTGTTTTAGTCAAAAGATGAAATAAAAACCCAAAAAAAAATATCATACGACTCGAATTACAAATACACCAATACTCGTCCTTTTTGGTTGTGATCCTGAGAGCGAGAGCGGCGTCGCACAACCAACAATGAGGCTGCCTTTTAGCACAGCTTTTACCTGCTAATCCCCCCCAAAACAACGAAAAAAGGGCTTGAATACCCTGCATTGTTGGTAAAGGCATGCTCGACTTGTGTGCAGAGCAACTATCACTATCTGGGGCTTTCAATGCTTTAACGATCAAGGACTCTTCGCTTGGCTTGGCGTCTGGCTCCAAGAGTCGTGGGAATACGATTATTTCGGGTTATTTTCTCAAGCTGCTGTATCTCTTGTCTCCCCTTCATCTTTATTTTTGCGCGTTTCTTTTTGTGTTAATGCTACTCCCACTAAGGCTGTGCGAAACACGAAAACGAAAACGAAAATTTGAAAAGAGTCGCCAGCCAACTGCTTAGTCACCTGACCAGCACAGCGCAGCAGAGCAGGTAGCCAGTAGCCAGTAGCCAGGCCAAGTTGGTAATTGGTTTGCCCAAGAACCCAAAAAACGATAGCATTGATAACCAAAGCCGTTTCGGAGGCAGACCGCTAAACCTCGCCTATAAAAACCTGCCATTGGGGGTTTCCCCTTGGGATAGAGTCGTAACAAACCATATGTGCAATTTGTTTAGGGCAGATAACAACGCACTAGCGATAGATAGCAAAGAGGCATTTTTATTTCTCAGAATTACTTGGTAATACTTGTTATCGAAACATGACCGAATAACGCGCTGTCTGTGGTGTTCCACATAGCTAAACTAACAATAAAATCACAATGACTATCCATTTAGCTTCCATTTTGAAGATTGAGCAGGGGGGGACGCACAATCCTAAGGCGACATTCTTCTTCTTCGGCTTCATTCTGGCAGCTGCTGCCTTTAATTGCTGTCTTTCAATTTTAATTTCATTCAATTAGCCTATGGAAATCTGACAAAAAAAAAAGAATCTTAAGCAGAATGAATTGTACGCGTGCGCATTGCAGGCTTTGTAATCTTTAATTGTGCGTAGTTAGTTCGTCAGTTCATCAGTCTGTCAATTCGTCCGTTGATCAGTTGGAGCTTTAGAGCGCTTTAATTATGAGTAGGCGGTACGAACACATTGTCTAATTGCATTTGCTTGGAGTCGGAATCATAAACATTTTCGTTGAATTTTGTATGTAGGGTAACTTTAGAGTTTGAATATTTTAAGAGCTACATCCAAAACTAGAAGATATCCTGAAGACATTCTTACAATCTGTGGGAAAATATAGACTTGGGAATCTTTCGAATGCCATAACTTCCTTAAAATTAAGCTGATTTTCAAATCCAATACCTGGAAAGTATTGGTTTGAGCTCTAGAATAATACTGCATTTTGATCTAGAAACGTGATTTTTACTCGATTTTACTGACGAAAAAAATTACTTGGAAGTTGGACAAAACTTTCGATTGCCATAACTCCTGACCCGATAATCAAATGCAACACCACAAAAATCTTACTTAGAGCTTCATTGAAATCCAGAAACGCGATTTTTACTCGATTTTCATCCCAAAAGTCTAACGAATAACAGATTTGGGAGTTGGACAAAACTTTCAATTGCCATAACTTCGTCAAAATCTAAGCGATTTTCAAGTGAAATACCTCAAATGTCTTGTATTGAACTATAAACTAATACTGCATTTAAATCTAGAAACTAAATTTTTACCAGATTTTAATGTCAATTTTATATTACTGGTAACTGACTTGACATAAGTCTAAAAAGTTTTTTTTTAAAGTACTAATTAATAATCATTAAATTATCACAAAAACTTATTTCCCAGATTCATGTTAGATTTTTGTGACCAATAATCGACTTGGGAGTTGGAATGAACTTCCGATTGATTAGTCTTCGAGACTACAAAAGCTAAAGATTTCACATCGACAGAAATATGGACATGCTTTTATTATCTTGGCAGTTAATGCTGATCAAGAATATATATATACCTAATGGAGTCGTATTTGCTTCTACTGTCGGTTAAATACTTTTTTGTGCATCCATTTTATTGGTTTTGGCTTACGGTATAATAATGTTTTTGATTGTTGAAATTCTAGTTCTCCTTCTTATTTTTAAGAAAAATGGCACAATAGTTAACTAGCCAAAATACGCACTGGAATAACAAATACAACAATATAAAATAACAATAACAATAGAACCAATGAAAATGTTTATTTAGCAAACAATCAACACAAAATACAATTTATATAGACAAGCCAAAGTCAATGGATAGATGTGAACGATGTGTGTGTGTTTATAAAGACTAGAAATCCCCAGAAAGAGTATTTAAGGAGCTTGTATACAACACGCAGATATCCTGCAAATGTTTAAGTTCAACTATAGAAACTAAAAGAAAATAGATTTCTATCGTTTGATGACTTATGTTTCTCGCATGTTGTTTACAGTGAATATTCCCCAGGGAACAGTTTCATGCTGGGTATATACACAAATAGCCACAAACCGTTTATGTAATAAAATTGATGATCAAACGAAAACTCTCACATTTTGTGAGGTGCATTGGCAATGAGCAAGAATCCAACGGAACTGAGATCAATCGTCGAATATTTGGTACAGATCGATTTTTTTTTTTGGGATTCTCACTAAAAGCGAATAAATTCATTTTTAATATGTGTATGGTGTAAAAAAAAAAGGAAAAGAAAAGAAACTAAAAACGCCACAGACAACACACATTATTGTTTTTCATATTTGTACAGCACAACTTTATGGGTATATTGTTTCAGCAACAACAACACAAACAACAACAACAACAACATTCAAAGAACACAAACAGACTGCGCGGCGTTTTTGTTTCAATGAAATTTGCGTGCAGTCTTTTTCGGCGGAACTTGTCATGTTTACAAACAAAAAAACAACAACAAGACGTTCTACATTATGCTAAAATTCATGAAAAAAAATATATATTTAGTTGGCTTGATCCAATGGTATTTAACAATATGTGGCAATATATTTGGCCAACAAATTGGTGCACAATAAATTCGGGCTAAGTCGCATCCGAAAAAATTGACTGCAATTGTTTATTTTCCAAACGTTTTTTTTCCAACAGTTGTACAAACATCAAACGACAAACGAAAAAAGGGAAAAGCGCGAAAAAAAAGAAGGCCAACAAAAACGCATTTTTATGTTTCACAAAACGATTTGTTATATGTTTTCTAGCCTTGCTTTGGCTTCCTGTATGCCTTCCTAATCGCAATTAAAAGCCAAAATCATTATAACATACAATTATGAGTGTGTCTACAATTGGTTAGCTATGATTGGGTGAAAGAGAGAGGGGGGAGGGGAGATGAGGTGTGATTGCAGTCGATAGATCAAAGCATTTGCTTTCATGTTTGTTTGCCATTGCACTTGTTGTGGCTGCAGTGCGTCTGGAAAAGCAAAAAGGAAACCTCGAGGCGGCAATGCACATAAGGTGTGAAGAAAGCGTGGGGGAGAAGGGGCTAACCCCCAAGTGTCTGATATCAAACAGACACTTTGGCAACTGTTTGAAGTGCAGTCATCGAGATTATGATTACATTTAACACACACGAGAGAGAAAAGCGTTTATGGGCCTTCAATGATGTGCTCCCAATAACATACATAAGTGCAGCAATAAAGTTTATGAAAGGGAAGTTCATTGAATGAAGCCAATTGTTTAACAAGTTAACATTCCATACTTTATTTTGGAAGCTGTTATATACACATATATTTGCACTGATAAATCATTTTTTAGTACATTTTTAACACTTTCATAAGCTTACATAAATCATATCGAAAAGTGTAACAAAATTGATTGATAACCCGATCCATCAGTTGGTTAATTTAATTAACAATTCAGTGTGTAACGTATAAATCTAAATAAATTCAGCTGCTTCAATGATGGAGTAGGATATCCACCAATACACATATATGTCCATAGTTGTCTATATAAATCGCATGAGCAGAAACAAACAAACAACAACAACAGCACTCATTAACTCTACAAGATCGCCGGCAATATAATTAAGAGAAATTATGTTTCCACCGGCGCTACGTTGACGTTGACGTCGACGTCGATGTCGACCTGTTGGATCAATGGACCAAGCATCCAAGTTGTTTAGCCTGTTGCCGAGATTTGTCTGTTGTTGTTGTTGTTTAACAACAATTTCGCAATTCAGCTGTCGATCATTTCATTCATAAAATGTGCATGGCACGGCATGAGGGAGCCCCACACACACACACGCTCGATTCATTCACACACAGCTTGAGAGGTGATCTGGAAACTCGCATACATCCGCAGATGGTTGGGCTGGCCACCACCCGCCTGCTGCTGCTCTCGATCGATCGGTCAACAAACGAAGTGATTAATTCATGTAGTGGTGTTGTCGGTCTGCCATTCGGTTCGGTTCGGTACTGGCCCCCAAAACCACACAATCGGGCCCCCAGCGATTCCCCAGCGATTTTACTCAATGAAACTGGTTTCGTCAGTTCGATTTGTTGCCGTTGCGGCCGCTGCCGCTGCCGATGCTGCTGTTGTTGTTGATATTGGGGTTTATGTTATTATATTCATCCTCACCTGATCCCCAGCAGCTGCTCATCCGGTCAATGTGAGAAAATACACACAACAACTAAATAGACAACGCAAAACTTTTGCACGAAACGCATGCAACAACTTTTTCTTTTTTTGCAGCAGCAGCAGTGGCAGCAGCAGCAGCATCAGCAGTGGCAGTGGCAGAGCCTGGCACTTCAAGCTGATCATTTAGCCAGATATTGAGAGCTAGTATAGCAATGCCATGAATAATGTTGTGGGGTGCTTGCAGCTCAGAGCCAAATGAAATGCGAAAGCTGTTGCCGCTGCTCAGGATTGCACGTATCTGGCATTCAAATCAGCGTTGGAAAAACTGCCAAGACAAGTGACCAGCCCAAGTCAACCTATTTCAGCATCCGCAAACGTAAAGGAAGCAGCTATAAAAAGCCAAGAAATATATATAGTCAGAGAAGGAGAGACATAACTGGAAAAGCGTTGTAGTTGTTGGCTTTTCCTTAAGCCAAACTCTCCCCTCCGTCGTCATCATCATCTGCGGAAGTTAGCCAAGAGCACAAGCATGTGTAAAACAGTTAATGCACACAGGATATGTTTCCGTACGAAACGAGTTTTTGGCTTTGTTTGTTTGCTTTTTTTTTTATCTACAAGCCATCAAAGTTATTAATTATCCATTTAGTTTTTTCAACCAATGAATATCATTTGCATATCATCGGTGGGCGATGAATATAGAAGCAAGTTCTTGGGGCCAGTTTCTGTGATTTGTGTTAATTGGGTTTTAATTGATTCGGGAAGCGCGCATTAATATTTTCACAACTTCTTTTCAATATTCAATGGGAAGTGGCGCATGGGATTCAAACTCAAGATTTAGACATTTGCCAACACACATATGTTATAAGCTGTTGCGGAAATGAAGACAAGAACTGTTAATGAACGCAATAAATTGCGGATTTTCTGAGGCAAAACTTTTGCTAAACAAAAGTTAATAATCAATTAAAATAAAAGCTAAGGAAAACGCAGCAATTACGATTAATAATCTTGCGAACATAAAATATTAAAAATATTTAAAATCTCAACAGGGAAACTTTAATGAAAATCTCAAGCTAAAGCTTAATGAGGCAGCAAAAGGAAGCGCGGCTTGCAAAAAGGCAAAGAAGCGAGAGAGGGTTGCGGTAAAGGCTGCATTTTAAAAAGCGCATAAAAGATAAACGTGCTGGAATACGCTGATCGCGTATCAGCTGCCGCTGCTTGTTGCCTCAAGTACAGCGGCGTACAACAAACAACAACGACACAACAGTTCGATCGTGTAGAGATGCCTCATACTCTACCTCTCGCCCTCTCTCTCTCTCTCTCGGTGTCTCTTTCTGTTTCTGTGTCCAGCTTAAATACAGTAGCTGCTGCAGTAGCCGGCAAACAAATTACACACAATTCCAACTCCAAACAGAAAGCTTCACAGCATCCACAACAGCAACAACAACAACAACAACACTATTATCTCTGCTTTATGTTTTAAGTTGCAAGAGGCAACTGGCTGGCGCTTCAGCTGGCACCCCACTCAGCCAGCGTTCATCATCATAATGACGATGATGATGATGATGATGTCGTAGACATAAGAACGAAAACGAATCAACTCGAGTGTTGTCGTTGTTGTCGTTGTCGTCGTCGAGTTGTTGCTACTGTTCAATGGATGCTGTGGATGGATGCTTCGTTTCGTTGTTTCGTTTGGGTTGTTCGGTTGGGTTTTTCGGTTAGTAAACCGGATGTTCCTAATCATTGCTAGTTTGCCTCAAATTAAATATATGCTGCATTTGTGTACATACATACGTATATACAAGCAGTTACGTTGTATATCTTTTGTTTGTGAACTCAACATTTGTACTTCATAGATACACACACGTAGATAATAGCTTTTACTGTACGTACGTATATAAAAAGCCACAAGCGCAAATTATGAATGAATATTTGAGATAAGAGCTTCTCTTCTCCATCTTCTAACTCTCGTATAATTTGTGTGTGACGCATCTTCTTCATATCTAACTGTTCACTCAACAAGCCAAGATAGCAGCTAACTGGTTAGATCAAAAGATGAATGGATAAAGTCTTAAGCTACTTCCGTCCGTTTTTTTGCCAATCAAGTTACAAATCGACTTGTTTATTCATTCATGCCCACTGACTGGGAGGCCAATTTAATTGATAGACAACTCGTAGAGACCACAACCACATAACAACACACACAAAAACAACAACACCATAACACATTCATAAATTCATTTTTATCAACATCAATTAGCAATAATTATTCATTAGTAGTGCTGAAGAGCCAGAGCTGGATAGATGCTCAAGTGACAGCACAGGCTCTACTATTTATCAACAACTTGTTTCGAGATGCGAAACAAATCATTTTGCTTGATTGAAGAGAGATTAGAGAGATGTAAAAAGACAAATCAACTTCACAAGAATACTTTTTGGTCAAAAACTCTTCTCCAAACACTTCTTCAATCCCTTCAATCTTTTAAGTAGATTTATACAAGTTTTTCGAACCGTTTTTTCATTAACTAAATGATTTTTATGTTTTTTTTTGTTTTATTTAAATTTATTCTGAACAACAAGTCAATCAACAACTTAGAATAATAGCTTTCACACACTTAAAATAAAGCAATAATAAAATGCGATTAGCCATGATGGTCGACATTTAATGGCCATATGGTAACGGGCATTGCATAAATTAAGACAACATAATGAAATGTATCTTAAAGCATTTTGTTTCTAAAGCTTGTTTTGGGCTGAGTTTTGGTTTATTTGACAAATCTATGGCCATTAGTTGATAACAATTAAGATGAAGACGTTGGCGTCTTGTTCTCTCCACCAAGCTAATGATGATGCCTTCCGAAGAGTGTGACGGAAAACATTTGGAAACCCGCCAAGCGGTAGCTAATAGATAAAAAAAAAAGCTACAACAAAAGGCATTATTAATAGTTTTTAAATAAGATTTGAGACAAGTGGCGCCTGGAGGTTTGCGACTTAAATACATAAACAATATTCTTATACGAAATTGGTTTTATATCCGTAGAGAATAAATTGATAGTGGGGGCAGCTGTATGCCGCATGAAGATGCAATTTGAGTTCCGTAATAAGCCCACGCAGCAACAACAACAACAACAACAACTGGACATTCAAGTGCTTGGGATGGCGTGCAATGTGGAGCAGAGAGCATAACACCTGGCGTTTATGCCCTAGCCCAGAACACAGAACTGGACTCTGATGCGTTTTGCATGCAACAAGAAAGAGAGAGAGAGAGGAGAGAGTGGGGTCAGGAGGCTGTTAAGGCGATTGCACATTGATCATTAGACTATTTTTAATAGAGAGAGAGACTGAGATTGAGACGAGACCAGTTTTGCCACAAAAGTGGTCTGTCCAGCTTGGCCGACTTGGGCGCAAGTTTCACCTGCTCCTAGATTTTCGATTTTGCAGCTTGCGTGCTCAAGTGTTTGTTGTTGTTGTCGATGGCAGTGCATTTGTTGGCTTGCACCACCTTTCCGGTGGCAAGAATGAACTGCTTTACGGTGCTACCTAAACAAGCGCCTCGAACCACGGAATGAAAGTGCCAAACGAAACGAAATAGAGAATAGAAGTTCTTTTTTTTTTTTTGTGTGTTGAGAATTGTTTCAACAAGACGCCAATGCGATCAATGACAAACTAATTTATGCCCCCACAACAGCCCAGCAACAAATCTTTTTGGCTCAAATAAACAAAATTAAATGATACTAACGCAAGTATATACACATGCAAAGCATAAATTAACTTCCGATTCTAGTACCAATGTGGAATGTATACAAAATTTATGCTCAGTCACAAGCATGGTGGTAAATACCTATACACACACTCA
Source organism: Scaptomyza pallida (assembly GCA_018152965.1). Lineage (NCBI taxonomy): Eukaryota > Metazoa > Arthropoda > Insecta > Diptera > Drosophilidae > Scaptomyza > Scaptomyza pallida. The sequence continues at coordinate 7,972,636 of JAECXP010000004.1, read as the reverse complement.
CACACATACACATATATATGTATGTGTGTACTGATTTCGGTTCGGTGTTATGGTCAGCATCAGGCGGCAACAATTAAAAATGCAGCCAAACAACGAAAACACTCAATAAAATGCGTTGATAAATTGCGCCGAGCATCAAAGGCGCACAACCAAAGGCAACCCACTGTGTCGATGGCGCTCCACGAGTAACATCCAACAACAACAAGAACAACAACAGCCACTTGCAATCTGCTATAGAAAATTTATCGATTGTTTTTGTTTAGAGCAGATAGAAAACTTGGCATAGACACAAAAGCGCCAAGCAAAGCCGACAACTGATTAAAGTGAATGTCAGGCTAAATAAGTTAATGGATTAACATTAAGCCAACATGTTGATTTTATTGCCAAAAAAACATAAGTTCATTACCAATAACAGCAATAAAAAATTAATTTAATATCATCTAACAAATACCAACAAGATGTAATGTAAGATATTATATTGAAGAAAAGAGAAATTCTGAGATTTTGATTGTAGAAACCTGCATTAAAAAGATTTGCAAATAGATATGCTAAAAACAAGTAATAATCTCACAGATCCCCGGTTTCAAAGATCTTTCTTTATGGTTCCTAATAAAAAAACCCACTTGAATAAGTGCATATAAGTATTTCCGACTCTAATGCAATGTTGAGGAAGTTTTCAGAGCAAAGTGCCATAACGAAATGGCTTTTAATTCCAATGACAATTAAAAAAAAAAGAACAATCTACAAAACTCATTTGCCATGTCAGTTTTATCGCCTTGACGCAATGTGTTACAAATTATGACAGGGCTGAAAGAAATAATAATGGAAAAGGTCAAAAAGACGCCTGCGCAACGGGCCAAAGCATAACGTACGCTTGTTCTTTTGGGCCAATTGAAGCGTTAAATTATCGATTGGGCTTTCAAAAGGTAAAGGTATGGCCAACGGGTGGCCAGCAGCGTTAAATTGGCCCAAAAGGCTTATGTGCTGCGGCCCCTTCTAGGCGGACACGCTTCAATTCTTTATTAACTCCTGTTGAACTCAAGAGAGATCCCCCCACATCATATTCCTTCAACTGGAAAATGTGTGCAGTCAATGGTCCAATCATATATACTTATTGCAGGTGTCTCATATTTCCTCATGTTTGTTTGTTCCACTTATGCTTTTGAAATTCATCGATATTTGTTTGTCAATTGACTCCGTTGTTCGTTGGCTATTGCATTATCAATTGGCTACGCTGACGGCGCCGGGCCAAGCCCCCCTGGTATTCCCCCACTGCGGGGCATATACATATAATCTACTTGGCCAATTGATGCTGCTGCTGTTGTAGCTGTTGTTGCTTGAAGAACGAGTTTCAAATTGTTGTTGCTGGCAGCGCTTTTATGGCAGTTGGCGATTGGCACATCCAAAGTATCTCTATCTCCAACTCCATCTGTATCTAGCTTGTGCCAATGTGGACATGTTTGCCTTTTGCTGCATGAACTAATTGATTCATATTTGCGGCCAGATTTCACAGTTGTTGCTTTTTAATCGCATTCCATTTGCTTATAATTAAACCACCAAATCTGGTCAGCTATTGATTAATTGGATTAAGCTTAAGATGGGCAATAAGTGCGTCTGGAGAAAAAGCATTTAAATTTATAATATATTTTAGATTTAATCGTCTCTATTGCGTGTTTCTGATGCTTTGCAGTTTGCAAATTTGTGCAGCATACTTTTTTGCGGCGAAAGAAATTATGACACGTCTTTGATTGATTCAGAATAATTTTAAATGTTTTTTATTAAAATCTAACAATTAATTATTATAACACATATATATTATATTGTGCCATTTACAAATTATTATTTAATATATGTTCACAACGGAATACAAATTGTTTAATAAATTGACTTAATTTAAAGCTTTCGCTGCTATTGTTATAAAGAGCTTAACTTAAACAAAGTAAATCATTTTTTAATTGTATTAAAGCTAATCGATTGATGATCGTTCTAATTTATTCTGACTCAAACAGTGCCAAATATTTAGTCTAACATCAGAGTTTAACGTAAAATGTATCCGAGGCGGACTATAATTGGATTTGCTGTTTGGACAACATTAATATTAACCTTGAGGATCAGTACTGTAAGCCATCAACAATATGATGCAAATACGTTAAAAATCTCTTTGCAATCGCAATAAGACAACACTTACAATCCTTGGAAACATTAAAGAACCATTGAACGACCTTTTTGTTCGAATGAAAATGTGGAAAAGGGAGAATGGCTATAAGCCATGGCTAATGGACTATACATTTGATCTGTGCAAAATGATGCGCAAAATTCATCATCCAGCAGGAAAAATGATTTTGAATATACTAAATGGCACGTCTACTTGGAACCATTCTTGTCCTTTTGTGGTATGTTGCAGTGTTCGGCATTATTCTAATCTTAACTCATTTAACTTCTTACAGGGAGTGAATGGAATCAGAAATTTCTACCGCATTGATCGTTTACCTATTATATTACCAACCAGTGAATACCTAATAAGCTTTTCATGGATTACAAAGAAAAAACTTTTTTGTCTTACTAAAATATACTTCACCTTTTTAGAGGATTATTAGAACAAAAGTTTCAGTTCATAAGTTATTAAACGAATTTAAAAGCATGTCCGTCGGTTCTAACTGGTTTCACACCAGTTATAACTAGTTCGATATTAAACTGTTTTTTTTTTTATGAAAATGCATTTATAATTAGAATTAAATTGAGTAATTACTGTATTTTTATATATTCTGCCTTGAATATAATTATTTTTTAGCATTACTTTTAGCTTATTAGAAACTTTTTATATGGTTTATTAACATATATTTTCTTTCTTTTTCTTTTAAAATATTCATTTTTGTGCCTGCACCAAAGTATGCAACATTTTAAGAGCATCCAAATTCAATACACCGCCTGAAAGTAGGTACTGTTTTAGTAGCAACACTATAAGCGAAGACACACACCAAACTATTTTATTTTATTTTATTTTTTATTTTATTTTTTATTATATTATTATATTATATTATATTATAATTTACATAAAAATACAATTATTTCATAACAACATGTTATTCGTACTGTTACAAATCACCAAGCCAGAATAAGTAGGCGTTAAACTATGTATTTATGTTTCAGGTAGATCAATAGTAATTTAATTAGTTAATATGAAGCTGCTGTGCTAAAGAGTTGTGTTTCATAATGCCAGTTGAAAAACACAAATTAAAACTAATTGACTTTAAATTGTTGGCAACGAGTGTTTGCAGGCACTTTGCATTTTAGTATTGAAGTGCTGATAAGACGCTTATCAGAGGTAGCCATAAATATTTGTACGGTTTTTTTTCGTCTTTGCTCGGTGTACCACAAGCGAAAAGAATTACCAGTTCAACTGCTTGAAGGTCGTTTCTTTTCTAAGATAATGAGAGAAAGAGTGAGATAGCTGGGGTAATTAGGGTGTTGTTGGGGAGTGTGGCAAAGTCTACACGTGTGTGTGATATACACAAGTTTTCAATTTTCTTTAACTGCAATTTGCTTTGAAGTTCTTAATTAATATACCTTTACACTTTTAAACATTGCTCTCATTAATATTCAAACATTTTATGCTATGACAGTTACAACATTGTCTGTCTCTCTTTCTCTCTCTTGGTCTATGCGTGTCGATTAGCCATGCTTCAGGCTTTACAGACTGACAGAAAGACGGACAGTAGTCAAAGCTGCGCAAAATAATGGGGATGCATCAATTTATTCATTTCCGTTTTACGATATATATGGATGTGTGTGTGTGTGAAAGAAAGACAACATCAGCATAAAATGAAATAAACAAATTTATCTACGTTCAAAGTATACTTAACTTTTGGTTAAAATCAATTTTATGAATGAATTGAATTTAGTCGCACTTCAATTCTGATTAGATAGCGTAATATTTCCATAACAAAAAAATTCCATAGTTTTTATTACGTACTTAAACTGTTTCGATATTGTGTATTATTGTTTGGTTTTTCATGAATATTTAGGCAAGTTAATGCATAAATGATCCAAAATTAATGCAACGCATTCAATACTTTGCTCGATTGTTAACTTATGAATGAATGAGCAACAACAACAAGCATAAAGCACACATACGTATGCGTATGTATGTGTATATGTGTGTATGAGTAAAAAGTGGCGTGCAAACGAAATATAAAACAGGCGAGCACAACAACAACAACAACTCAAAGAAATCTACATACACACACATGTAGCAAGCGCAACAACAACAAACATTTATATGAATGAATGATATATGAATGAAAAATTGTAAACGAACCTACAAAACAGAAAAAAAAGGCAAAATGTTGTTAACGCAGCAATTCCAAGAAAGAAAGACACAGAAAAAAAACCTCCAAAGACAACAAGAAATTTGAAAGGTAAAAAACTTAAATTAAAACAAAAAACTTAAATCACAAAACAACACACGGAGCAAGTGTCGAGAGAGAGAACCCCCCTTTCCTCCCCTCCCAACAAACCAGAGCCCCAGCAACTGGTTTGGTTAACATCAGCAACAGCAGCTGTCCACAAATGTGCGTTAGGCAGTTGGGGAGACTGGAGTCCAAATTATGAATAAATAAAGAGCAACAACAACAACAACAACGGCAGCAGCCGCAGCAGCAGGGAGCAAACGCTACAAAATCAAAATAAATACAGTCAAAAGACACACAAACACACAAAACGCAGTCCATGGAAGACGCGCCCACGTCGATGGGAAACAAAAACTTAAAAGAAGTCAAAGCCAAAGTCGAAGTCGAAGCTGAAGTTGGAGCCGGTTTGCAGGAACATTGCTGGGGGGCGCACACGCAAAAAAAAAAAAAAAAAAAAAAGGAAGGAAACAGGCATCAAGCAACAACGAGTCAAAGCACACACAAAGAGGAATAGAGAGATCAAGTAAACGAAAGAGAGGAAGCAGAGAACCGAAAGAATAACAAAAAAAAAAACAACTAAAGTTCCCCTCGATGGCCATCCAAAAAAATAAAAAAAAAAAAAACACAGCCAGCCCCAAGTCAAAGCGAACCAATGTTGCTGTTGTTGTTGTTGTTGTTGCTATTCCCCATTCATCAACTGCATTTCAACGCCGCGAGGCGATCAAGCGGCAGCAGCAGAGGCAGCAGCAGCAGCAGCAGCACCGCAGAACCAGAAACTTTTCTACTCGCAACCGTAAGTATGAATGAAAACGAACGTGTTTCTTTTTTTTCAGTCATGTCGTTTCAAGAGAGCCGCGAGAGCAACTGGCGGACGGACTGAGCGCAGCAGCACATGAATGAATGGAAACACACATGAGCGGCGTCGACGGAGCGAGCGAGCGCCCAAAATGAATGAAAGTTGTGGAGCTCTCTTCTGCAGTCGCAGCGGCGTCGTCGTCGATGGCCTCTGCTAGCTGCTCAGCTCTGCGTCTCTCAGTCTCTCTTCTCACCAATACATTCAAGCATGTAACAATTTCATACGAATCATAGCATATAATAAAAAAAATAAATTATATTTGTTTTACATTTTTTTGTTTCGTCGCTGTTGCGGTCACTTTTTTTTTCTTTCTTTCTTTTTTTCTTCAAAGTTTATGATTAATATGCGCTGATTAAAGGCGCGCAAAAAAGTATATATACAAATGTAGATATACATATGTGTATATAATTAAAATAAGGGCAGGCTGTATACACACACATATGCATATGTATCTTTGTATCTTTTGCCTGTGCGTATCTTTTGTTCTTTTTTTTACGTATATAAACACTACATTTACATGCCTTGAATTATTTGTATTATTATTTTTGTTCCCTTTCATTGAGTCCTCAGCATCTGCGCAATTGTTGCCGTTTTATAGCCGTTTTTTCTAGCGGCAAAAAAGATAAGTTCATGCCCAGCCAAGAGCATGATTAGTAAGGAGCAACGAATGGGAATGAAACAAGAGGGGGCCCTGTGTGTGTGTATGTTTGGGATAGTTGGCCACTGACTTTTGTCATACGTTTGCCGTTGTTGTTGTTGCGTTGCGTTGACATTGAAATTGTTTTGGTTTTACTTTTTGTTGATTTTTACGCAGCGATAAGGCACAAATACTTTTTTTTTGTGTATCTGTGAGTCGCATGTGTTTCTCTTTCTGTGTGTGTATGTGTGTAAAGACAAAAATATCTCAATATGTGATTTGTTTTTATAAACAACAACATAAAAAAAATTTCAGACACTTTAGCGACTGTTTGCAATGCATTGTTTGAATTTTGCTTTTTTTTGCATACATAAGAAATACATCAAGTATCTGTGAGATACACTATGTATGTTCTCAAAATAAAACCGGTTTGGGTTAAGTAACATAAAGAAATATATAATCTAGAGTTGGCAGGGATAAACACATAATCAAGAAGAAAAATCAGTTTTATGCCAGCTTCCAATTATTGTTATAAATGAACATTTCCCACACTTGAAACTTAAGAATTTCCCAAACATTAATACACAAAAAAGTATTATGTATTCTTACACGTGCATTAGAAATCATACATACGTTAGTGGCATAAAGGTAGTCAACATAGGTAAGACACATGTCAAAATCAACGTATTGTCACATATAACGTATACGACATAAGGTACTAAGGATTTTTGAAAGAGTGAATGACGGACGTATTGGCTGATTGACAGCAGCAACAGGCATAAGAAAGGAGAAGAGTATACTGGGAAAGCGAGTGTGCTGCACATTTAAGATATTTATTTCATGTATTTGAAATGCAAATGCTTATGTATAAAGGTGTGTGTGTGTGTGTGTGTGTTTTGAATGACTTGACTTGGGGGCGAATGAGTGAATGAAGGAATGAATGAATCTGTAAGTTCGCTTGGCACTTTGCCGGCGTTTTGGGGCGCGGTGCCACTAGGCATAATTGTGTGTGTGTGTGCTGCTTGTTGCCTGTTGCCTCTCGCTGTGAATGGACACCGGAAATAAACGACGTGACTTTTAACAAATATGTATTTTAAACCAAGTTGTGTATGCATATTTTTATTATTATTATTTTATTATAAGATCTTTACATGAACTATGCAACAAATTGCTGCGACACTTAAAGAAGCCAACACAATCAAAATATTCATATTTAGTATAGGCGTAGTGCGTTTTGTTGTTGCTCTGACCTTATCTTATCGCATTATTTTTTATCGCTCCTAACCACTTTCAAAAGGCGTATGCGAATAATAAACTTGCAAAAACAAAAAAAAAATCACACACAGCCAAAGAGTCTGAAACATGACTGATGATGGCATTTGTGTGTGCGAAGAGTCTCTGCGGAGCTCTCTCTTTCTCCCGATTTGAGTATAGATATATATACAGTTTTGCATTGGTATTGGTGCAAAGATAGCAGGCAAGAACTGAACACAATCGTATAGAAAAAGAATAAAAAAAATGAACTAAACGAAACATTCGCACAACATATTGCTCTTTAATTATTTCCATTTCTTAGAAATATGTTATCTAAAACAAAAAAAAAAAAGGAAGAATGTCTTCAATATTGAGCCCTCATATAACAATCGGGTTAATAGTTATGCCATTGTGGTGGGTACGCATTGGAAATGTCAATGAAAAGTTAACTTTTTCTTGGAAATCCCAAAGAAGTTCCATATTTTATCAGAGATTGTATCAGCTTGTAGCTTTGATGCGCTTAAAGTTAGGATCTTATATAAACGATGGGTTTATTTGACACTTACCCAGCGAGGCCTCGTGATCTGAAATATCCGATAAACTGCATACTGGCAAATCCTTGCAGCCACTCACAGGCTCCTCTTTAATATACTTTGTTGTGGACTAGAAAAGAATGTTTAAGAATATAATATATGAGAAAAGTTGTCAATATAAGGGAAAGGGCAAGTAAAAAGGTTCTCCCGACTAAAATACCCTAAGCCCATCCCTAAAATCTTGGGACCGGGAAGTTCGGTAAGATTGTCGGTTGTCTTAGCTCCGTCAAAATTTAACCGATTTTCAAAAGCAATACCTTTTTAGTCTAAGTTTGAGCTCTTTATCAAAGCTGCATTTAAATCTAGGTTCTTGATTATAACTCAATTTTCACCACAAAAGTTGGGATCAGCAAAATCGACTTAGAAGTTGGATAAAACTTTCAATTGTTATAAGTTCGTCAAAATGTATCCGATTTTCATATAGAATTCCTTTTATCAAAGCATCATTTGAACCAACAATCGCAAATTTCCTTTTCAAAAATTTGCGATATAAACTTTACTTGTGATAAAATTTTCGATGGCCATTAAATCGTCAAAGTCGATCAAATTTTCAAATGCTATACCTCAAAAAACTAGTATACTACTAAACTTAAATTTATATACGCTATATTTACTCGGTTTCCATACCGAAAAATCATAACAAACATCCGTTTATTATACAGTTTTAAGAAGAAATATCACCAATCTTTGTTTTCGATCATTTTAGAAACATAGCCTATGATTCCCCAGCATCGTATACCTGCGAAATTGCCCTATTGAATCAGCAGTGCTTATAATAAATGATGTCAATGATGGCTAGTTAGTAGTTGTAACAAATGAGTGTTTGTGGCAGCCCCCACAAAAACAATAAGCAAAGGGGCACAATCAAAATAGTACAACATGCCACAGATTGCCGGCAATTGTCAGTGAGTGTGAAGGGTGAAGAGGGGGCAAGGGAACTGCCCCAATTGTCGAGCTCGTACCATTGGGTTTGATCATGTTAAACGCGTTCTAATAAATTGAATTGTACATTTGACTTCCACACACACACAAATTGTTGAGACAATGATGAAAGATGAGAACGGGTGCCAGCTGAGAGCAGGGAGGATGATTTGTTGTGTGTGTGTGTGAGTGTGGTGGCTGCGGATTCATTCGTTTATTGTCGTTTATGATAATGGAGGTCAAAGTAGTCAAACGAAATGTTTCATAAATATCGTAATCAATTGACGCCAAACAGACAATTCAATTTGAATTCCGAATTGGAATTTGATTCGACGCTCTCTGGACAGAATATTTCTCAAAAAAAAAAACACGAAAAGAAAAGTTCAGCTTCTGGTTACGTGGTTAGCTTCAAGTATCCCCGTAAAAAAAACGACATACAAAGGCGAAACTTAAGACTTGACTTTCAGCCAGACTTTGGATTAAATTACTTGACTGCATTTTCCACACGAGTGCGCATGCGTCCAGGTTCAATGGAGGTCCTTTGCCACAGCAGGCTTGTCCATCACTCAGTCAGTCAGGCTGTTGACCGTACACAACCGGATGAAAGTGGTCAAAGCAACGGATATATTTACCGCAAACTGTGCCAATGACAAAAATACATCTATCTACCTTAAATACCTTTAGACTCTTTTTTTTAGAAACTTTTTGTGTAACCGATTATTTTATACTCTTGTCGAACAATGCCTTTTAAAGTTCTTTACCGTCAACCTCACTACGCCCTTGATAGAGTATCAATACCTTAGGAAAATCGTATCCTCATCAAGCTTTGATCAAGCTTTTGTCTGTGGCGACAGGTAGAAGCCCTAGAAATGCCTTGAGTTTATTGTATCCTCGCCATTGTGTGCCATTTTCGGAAGAGTTGCGTATACATACTATTCTATATGTCATCAATTAAGTAGCACACATTTGATGCTCGAACTTCAACGAATACAAAATACACTTCAAGTGTTTATTGGCTTATAAGTGTAGGGTGTTTAGAAGTGCCCAAATGCCACAATGGCATCATTCTTAGCAATTGCGTTTTGTTTGTTCAACCAAATTTAGAATCAAGAATCGACGTGCTCCGCATAACAATATTATGCCTCAAGAACAACGAATCAACCTGTCGTCAGCTGGAACTGTCGATGATGATCGACACACGAATCTAGCTATGATTACTCTCCAGTATTTTAAAGGTGCATATAATATGGATTTATGAAGAATATATGTATATGTATGTGCAGGGTGTGTCGATACAATCGACAGCTAATTGAAAGTTAAATCTATGATGTGATATAAATAATTTTTATTTATAAAGATTTCAGACGATCGACAGGTCGTATAACTTACCTCAACTAGGCTGGATAAAAATGTGACTTTGCGATTCTTTTTAAGCCGCATGTTGCTGCTGCTGCTGTTGCTATTGCTGCTGCTGGAATTGTAGTTGGTTTTGAATAAATGTTGTCCAGCGTTGAAGCCAAAGAATTCGTTAATATGCACCGCCCTGTCGAGGAAATGTGAATGTGTTGCAGTTGCTGTTGCCGTTGTGGTTGCAATCGACGCTGCTGTTGGCAGCGGGGGTGGCAGCATAAATTTGGTTGCAGACAAATCTGTCTTACAAATGGCCAATTCCATATTGTGCAGTCATCTGAAAGGAGGTAAAAACAAAGATTAGTTCAAATAAAATATTGCCCCATGGCGCTACGTTCTCGATCTCAATTGTCCCACATTATATTGGGCCAATTAGTTAGCGGACCTCACATTCACACCTTTAACTATGGCCGCTGTTCCGCACCTTTCTGCTCAATTTGAGTCAAGGGATTCAATGTTGACGCAAGACATTATGACGCTACGTTGCGAGTCTACATAAGTACGTACAATGTGTACATAGTAACAACACGAGGCAACAACAACATCGACATCAAAGTGTCGTCCGCCCCTATTTTATTTTATATTTTTGAGCAACTCTCAATACGGCGACACAACAAGGCCACAACAAAAGGAGCCGCCTTGCTTTGCATATAAAGATGGTTTTGTTTATACAGCATCCATCATGGCCATAAAGGGGTTATGATTCTTGTTGCTAGTACACATATATAGTGTGTATGTGCTTCTAATGGATTTATTTCTCGGTGTCTGATGGAGTTCTTTTCAATATTTGCCAAAGCCACAACAGAATGACGCTGATGTTCTTTAAAGTGTTGCTTTCAAAGAATCGGCTTGTTGCTCAAGTTCCTTTGATCTTTGTTTGTTTGTATGGACTTGGGAGTACTTGGTCTCCGAAATTGGGTTAGTTTCATGAAATTTGAATAGGTTAATGAGCGTTTAAAGAACGATTGTGTGCTTATCAAACGATTTAGATGACAAGTTCTATAAGAAACTTAGAAGTCTTGTCTCAGAAAGAAGTCTCTGATCAGCTTCCGGTAGAGTTTGAGTTGTTATCAATCTGCCCAAAGGCCGAAAAATAAAACTGATAAGCTGACCGAGATCGCAAAGCTTAATCTTGTATTTTAATAAGCTACCAAATTATAACAAAAGAGAGAAAAATTCCAAGCAAGTTTTATCAAACGGAAGTGACGCGAAGAATAACATTAAATGAAGAAAAAAGTCAAGCCGACCCGCACTACTCTTACATACTCTATAATACAGTAGCTGTTGTTGATGTTAATGTAACTATAAATAATACAACTTCAAGATAAATATTATTACGCGTTATAATTGTGCTTGTGATAAGCTAAAGAAGTAAAGTCATTGCACAGATTTTTACATACTATGTATGTACAATCTATGTACTTGTTATGCATATGTACATACATCTGGCTTGATGCGTAGCTAAGTTATGCATTGTTTCTGAATCTCAATCTGATTGTATGACAGGGTCTTTCTCTCTGTCTGCCTAATTAGATACGTTATGCAAATAAAGTATTTGGTTTCGTGACGTTGACGCTTGACGCTTTGAAGAAACAGTTATCTACGCACGTTATCTTGCCATCTGCATATACATATATATGTAGCTATGTACCCAAAAAGTATCTACATATCTATATATAAGCTCAAAATTTACATACTTGTTGAGGATTGCGATTCGCATTGATCTAACTGCATAAAATTGCTTGTGAAATTCATTTTGTATTTGATTTGCTGATTCTAATGGCCGTTAGTTATTTTTTGGGTACATACCCCAGTTACACACCCACACAAACACACACCCATACACAGACTGTCACATGGCAAGTGTGATTGAGTGCATTTAAGTTAATCAACATTTAAATGGATAAATCAAATGCACAGTGTGCAACAAAAGTCAACAATTTTTCAATGCAGAAAGAGCAACAACAATGTTATAACATACATATATAATACATATGCTTATACATTTATATATATATATGCATCTTTAATTGATTTGACAGCGCAATAGTGCATATATATCGTATAAGATTTGAATATATTTTGGCATACAGTGAACACTTCATAGTACACTTCTGACACGAAAATAATTTATTGACGCATAAATGTGGCAAAAATAATAATAAGCAAACGAATATTCAGATTGATTTTACGTAGTTCGTCGACACACAAACACACACTACAACTTACAACAACTGAATTGTGTGATTTAATGTTATAAAAATACGTTTGCTTTTAAGAATCATCATCATTGTCAACTTGGTCAAGTGCCAAATGATAACGTTTATCACAATACTGGCCAAGTACTAAGCACTTCAATCTGTTGGCTTAAGAACTTACTATCAGTCAATTAACAAGAATTACTTGAACAATAAAAATATCTATATTTTCTTATTAAAAGGCTTAAGGCCTTGCGTTAAGTCCAAGTATATAATACAGATTACCCACAAACTTGTATATGAACTAGTTCCTAAGTTAGCTCAAGCGTTAAACAGTCTAAGTTTAAGCATCTTGTGATCTTTTGCAACATTTATTAGTATGATTCAGATTGTTGTAATACTTTTGGAACCATGTGCATGATGCGAGAATCATGTAATTATTCTACACACAATTCGGTATCTAAGCTAACACGACCTTATCTCACAGATAAGGCTGAAAACCAAGCAAACTATGACTTTTCTCAGCCAAATTGAAAATCGGAACATATGTTTTCACTGGAAAAAGTGCGAGTAATATGCATGGAGGACAGACACACACACAGACAGTGAGAAAAAGAAAAAGTGAGCTGGTGGCAAGAAGAAAAAAAGGAAGAAAACGAAAAAGTTAAAAGAAAAAAAAAATGGTCCAGCCAAGAGGCAGCAGATGCTCAACGAAACAGATTGTAAACGAATATGATATTTCGATATGGTGCACACTCCTTGCCCAGACCCAAGCCGAGTCCCAGACGTCGACGACAGTGTCGACAGTGTAGCATGCAACAATAGGGGTGCAATTTTTAGTGTACACGTAACGGTAGAACACATTTAAGTTGCTTTTGCTGAGATGCTGAGATGCTGTATTTTTTTGGGAAAAGGGATCTTCTTCATGATCTGTCTGCGACTGCGCACACATGTGTTGACTGTCTGTCCCCCTACCCTCTCTCTCTCTCTTTCTCTAGTTCGTATCTGAAATGTTTCATGTATGTTTGTGTGATTATGGTATCGATATTGAACTCGGGTTTTGTCTGCGGCAGGTTGATATCCCAGAAAAAGAAAAAAAAAAAAGATCATTAAACGTAGCATGGGGCAACGAACCAGGGAACAAAATGCAGTGAACTGTAAGTGAACTGAAGATACATTTTTCGAATCGGTCAAATGTTGTAAGAGAGAGAAAAAAAGGTGTAAAAAAACTGTTAAATTGCTTGGGATATATGAAGATTATAATCATATTGGAACTATTGAGATCTTTAACTAAATATATATATTTCATTCTGAATAGGAAAAACGTTTTCTAAGCTATTGCCCACAATCATAGCTTCTCCCCTAACAGGTATACCATACTGAAAATCATATAAAGACTGCTCCACTTTTTATCAATGATCTTACGCGTTTGTTGGTCTACATTCCGAAAACTTACAGTAGCGCTTTAAAAAGCGATTGCATGGCACCCAAAATAAAAAAAAAAAATACAACAATAACCCAAAACCACAAGCATTAACACATTCCCATTAAACAAATGGGAATCGATGACCATAAAAGTGGGGAAAGAAATGCAATCAAAGGTAACACACCGGAAACTGTAACAGTAGTAATTTCAATGATGTTCAAGGGTTGGAGAGCCAGCATTAAATGGCCAAATCCCCCCTCCAGCCACCAACGATGACGACGACGACGACGCGCAGTCGTCAATGGCAGCAACAATCTGTAAGATCGCCAACAATCCTGGCTACAAGCTGAATTGCCGTGATAGTTAAGGCCGCGGCGGTAGCAACTTGATTCAAACCTGTTTGCCTTTTCATTTTCTTCTCCTAGATTCATTCAAGAAAACAGGCAACACACACACACACATACACACACGCATTAATGTGGTGCCAGAATGAAAGGGTTTGTGCTAGCCACTATTATAGTTGGTAGCTAAAGTTGAAACAACAACAACAACAAAAATACTTCAACTACTGTTTTCAACACTTCAACTCACCGGTGGGGCAATAAAATGGAGGCGCGTTACGCCCCTCAAATGTATGAAGAGGTAGTTTGTTGCTTTTCTTGTTTTCTGTAGCTGCTGTTGTTGTCTTTTGAAGAGTTGTTTTTTTTTTATTCTCTTTTTTATTAGGGTATCCAAATTAATTACAACTTCAAATTAGGCGCATAATCTTGATCGGGAACGGGCACAAGAAAGCAGGAGCTGCCGACAGCTTTAATATGCCTCTTCTCTCACTCTTTCGTTTTAGTCTTTTGTGGCTCTTTTTTTTCTCAGCTTATAGTATGTATCTGTATCTGTAACCCTCTTGTTTATATCGCGTGGATCAGCAGGCAGGTTGATTATGGCCGGCAAAAGAGAGAGATTACGTACGTGCCTGAAACAAAGCGCACACACACGAAAGGAAACGGGGATCGGATCGAATCGGGTCTTGGCTTTAGTTCGGCTTATAAGACGCAATGCTCGAGCTGACGCCGACTACGACGCGACAGAGATCGAACAACGACGACGACGACGACGGCAACGGATCAGATCGACCCACACAAACTCACATACACACACATAAACACATGTACATAGGCGCACGCACAGACGATCTTTTAAGCGATTTTGTGGTTTTGTAGACAGATTTTTTTGAATCTTTTTTATTTTTGTGGCTCTTTGCACACACAACAAGAAAAGGTTTAGCGTTTTAGCCTTTTTTGATTTTGGTTTTATTCTTGAGCTGCTCTTTTGCTATTTTTAGCTCATTCAATATTTGCACTGCCACTTTTTTTCTTGAAGTTTGTTTGATTCTTCGATTTTCAATTGCACTCGTTTCGATGACACAACAATAATAATAATATGACAGATCACAAGATTTTGCCTATCGATTTGCGTTTGTTTTGGTTCTTTGGCAACGACCGACGACGCCGCACTCGCGATCACAGCTAAGGAGAGTAGCGAATAGAATTCTTGCTAATTAAATTGTGTACATTTATGCGTTTTATGGCTGTTGTTGTTGTTGGATTGTTTGTTTTGTAATGCGTATAGTTTTAAGCAGCATTCAAATATTCAAAACACATAACCGTTAACCAATGAGTGAGCAAGCAACACACACATATCGCGTCCAAACGCAAAGAGAGTCGACAACAAACTGAAGCAGAAGCCGAAGCAGGCAGCGCAGCAGCAGCAGCAGACACAACAACACACACCGACGACGCCGACGCGCTCATGTGTGAGGGAATTGAGCGAGCGGAGCAAGTGCCTGCTGAATCAGAAGCAGAAGCAGAACAAGAAGAAGGAGCGACGAGCGTCGAGCGAAGAACGCAAAGCGAAGAGCGCCGAACGTGTTGGAGCTTGAGAGTGTTTCAACTGATAACGCCAAAAAAGCGAGAGTATTTTTTTGCGCTACTCATGTGGGCATTTATGTATAGAATGGTTGTTGTATAAGTGTGCGCGGTAAAGCACATAACGAAAAGCAATACAGAAAGATTGAATATATACATAGAATATCTACATTCGTATTTACATATCAACGAAATGAAATGTGCGCAAAAATAATGTCAAATGCACGCATTGAGGATCCGAAAAGAGCGCGACCACGAGTGGGAGCAACAAGAGATACAATTTTCCGCAAACAGAAAGAGCAAGAGCACACACAAACAAACATGCAAACATACATACATGCATACATACATACAGACATCAATATGCAGTCTGAGCGAAAAGAAAATCAGAATAACCCAAACAACAAAAACAAAGTGTTTCTACGAGACACAACAACAACACCAACAACAGAATAAAAACTCTGCGTGGTCAGAATGCTACAAGTGTGCGTGTAAATATGTTTGTGTGTGTTAGGTAGCTGCATGAGTTGAGTGAGCATTTTTGTATATGCGGTGTTGGTGTGTGTGTGTGTGCAGCAATCATTTTTAGCAAAGCGACGCACAGTGACACAGAACAGCAAATTAATTGTCGATTGTGCCCACTGTGCATATGAAACGCTCCCATAAAGGCTGCAAACAGGTTTACAAACATACATACATATGTATGCGCATGTGTTTATATTCTGGCAACGCTTTTCGCATAAATAACACATGTATGCGCATGCACACAGCATACATATTTATACACGCATACAAATTAACATAGTTGTATTAGGGCAACACTGGCGCTACTGCGCCCTGCATAGGGCGAATAAGATTCGGTGTCTCCTGTTCCCTGTTCCAGTGGCAGCCTTGCATAACGAACACGTGTAACAAATATGGTTGACTGGCAGCGAAAGCGAAGCGATTGTCAACTTGGTGGTGGTGGCAGCAATTAAATTGCTTCACAGCGACAAGTGCACAGCGCAGCAGGACGAACTTAACGAAAGAGAGTTGCCATACACACCAACAAGGAGAGAGAACAAATCGAAGAGAGAGAGCAATATACAAGAAAAGAGCGCTTGCGCGCAGCGTTGCGCTGTGTGCCAGTGTGCATGCATATATAAATATGTATGTATGTAAGCATGCATGTATGAGTTGCTTGCCGACTGCATTTTTACTACGCGTGTAGGTGAGCCGGATTTTTATGAATGAATTTTGTTGTGTGCGTGTGTAATTTGATTTGAGACTGAAAATATGCACAATGCAAGCAGACAACTTTACGACCGTACATAATGGAAACAAAACTGCGAACTAAACAGGCTGAAATACACACACACCCAAACGTATGCACATGTATATGTTTGTATATTTAGGTCCACCAACTCAAGTGGCAAAAAACTTAGCTGACACAGTCGGAAATACGTTCAATAATTTGAGGGAACAATTTAATATCTTTTAAATGACTGGACAAAATTACAACAAGGCAATATTTAACAACATGTGTCAGTTCTATGTTTGTCTCGGTCATTAGAGTTTGTGCAGCTGTCTATTTAGAGCACCTAAAGGTAAATCCTAGAAGTCTTTTGACTTGTGAAACGAATTACAAAATTACTTCTATTTCCACAGAAATGCAGTTTAATTATTTGCGCCTTTTGAATTTGAATTGTACGTTTCGTCAAGTGAGTATGTTTCGTTCAATTTTGCAGCCAACTTCATGTAAGTACACAAACTGTCTGCAGCTGACTTAGCGTTGCGCAAATACAATGCTCTCTTGAAGTTGGCTGCGTATGGCAACATCCGATGATGCGATATTTAAACCAATTTTCCCATCGCTAACTGCAACAAATGGCGCCAAATAAATGCTTTTGCCATACGTGATAAATTATTAAATGCATTAAATAAATAGAAACATGGCTGAATTTGGCAAAGCAAAGGTGCTGCAAAACACGGGCAAGTTTGTAAGCGAAACTCGCGCAGAAGGGTAAGTAGTAATGTTTTGTTCTAAGCACAGTTGACGGCAAATAAATTTTCCATTGTTTTGATTCAACAGCGACGATTTTTTCAATGAGGCTGGATATCGTCAGTCGCGCGAGAATGATAAAATTGACTCGAAATATGGTTTTGACAGAGTCAAGGATAGCCAGGAGCGGACGGGTTATCTCATCAACATGCACACAGTATGATTTGAATGGTAAACGTAAAAACAAACTAATCTAAAACTTGTTGCTTCTTTTGCAGAATGAGGTTCTCGATGATGATCGTCGTTTGGTTGCTGCATTGGATTTGTTCTTCATACAGATGGATGGATCACGCTTCAAGTGCACTGTGGCATATCAGCCCTATTTGCTTATACGCCCCGAAACCAATATGCACCTGGAGGTGGCACGTTTTCTGGGCCGTAAATATTCCGGTCAGCTGGCCAGCTTGGAGCACATTACCAAGGAGGATTTGGATTTGGCGAATCATTTATCGGGTCTGCAGCAGCACTATCTCAAGCTATCATTTCTCAATCAAACGGCCATGACAAAAGTGCGGCGCGAACTAATGGCTGCAGTGCGTCGCAACACAGAGCGGGAAAAGTCCAATACATATTATATGCAAATGTTGGCAAATTCGCTGGCCCAATCCTCAAGCGGCGCTGACGATGGCGGCGGCAAGCGGCAACAGGATTATATGGATTGCATTATGGATATACGGGAGCATGATGTACCCTACCATGTGCGCGTCTCCATTGATTTGCGCATCTTTTGTGGCCAATGGTATAATATACGTTGTCGCAGTGGCGTCGAGATGCCGGTCATTACATGCCGACCAGATATACTGGATAGACCGGAGCCAGTGGTCCTGGCCTTTGATATAGAGACAACAAAATTGCCGCTAAAATTTCCAGATGCACAAACTGATCAGATCATGATGATATCGTATATGATTGATGGCCAGGGCTATTTGATAACCAATCGTGAGATTATCTCCTCGGATGTGAATGACTTTGAGTACACGCCCAAACCGGAGTTCGAGGGACATTTCATCATCTACAATGAGGAGAATGAAATGCAGCTGCTCCAAAAGTTCTTTGATCATATCATGGAGGTGCGTCCGCATATTGTGGTCACCTACAATGGTGACTTCTTCGATTGGCCATTTGTGGAGACGCGTGCCGCTGTCTATGATCTGGATATGAAACAGGAAATTGGCTTCTCCAAGATGCGTGATGGCATCTACTTGAGTCGACCCTCAATTCACATGGATTGCCTGTGCTGGGTGAAGCGTGATTCCTACCTACCCGTGGGCTCGCAGGGTCTCAAGGCTGTGGCAAAGGCCAAGCTGCGCTACGATCCCGTTGAACTCGATCCGGAGGACATGTGTCGCATGGCTGTGGAGCAGCCGCAAGTTCTATCCAATTACTCCGTGTCCGATGCAGTTGCCACCTATTATCTGTACATGAAGTATGTGCATCCCTTTATATTCGCCTTGAATACTATTATTCCCATGGAGCCGGATGAGATATTGCGCAAGGGATCGGGTACACTGTGCGAAACGTTGCTCATGGTCCAAGCCTATCATGCGAACATTGTGTTTCCCAACAAACAACAAAGCGAATTCAATAAGCTCTCCAACGAGGGACACGTCCTGGACTCCGAGACCTATGTGGGTGGTCATGTCGAGGCATTGGAATCGGGTGTCTTTCGTGCCGATATACCCTGCCGTTTCCGTCTGGATCCCAGCATGGTTAAGCAGCTAATGGAACAAGTTGATGCCGTGCTCAAGCATGCCATCGAAGTGGAGGAGGGCATACCCCTGACACTGGTCAGCAATTTGGATGAGGTGAAGCAGGAAATAGTGCAAGCATTGCAGGGATTGCACGATATACCCAATCGACTGGAGCAGCCGGTCATCTATCATTTGGATGTGGGTGCCATGTACCCAAACATCATTCTGACCAATCGCTTGCAACCATCCGCCATGGTCACCGATTTGGATTGTGCTGCCTGCGACTTCAATAAGCCAGGAGTGCGTTGCAAGCGTTCCATGGACTGGCTGTGGCGTGGCGAGATGTTGCCTGCGTCACGCAACGAATTCCAGCGCATACAGCAGCAGCTGGAGACGGAGAAGTTTCCACCACTCTTTCCAGGTGGACCCACGCGTGCCTTCCACGAGCTCTCCAAGGAGGATCAGGCGGCGTACGAGAAGAAACGTTTGTCGGACTACTGCCGCAAGGCGTACAAGAAGACAAAGATCACCAAACTGGAGACACGCAACTCCACCATTTGCCAGAAGGAGAACAGCTTCTATGTGGACACGGTGCGTGCCTTTCGAGATCGTCGCTACGAGTACAAGGGTTTGACCAAGACGGCCAAGGCCTCGGTCAATGCAGCTGTTGCCTCGGGCGATGCTGCCGAGATTAAGGCAGCCCGGGGACGTGAGGTGCTCTATGATTCACTGCAGCTGGCGCACAAGTGCATCCTGAACTCCTTCTATGGCTATGTGATGCGTCGCGGTGCACGCTGGCATTCCATGCCCATGGCGGGCATTGTCTGCCTGACGGGCTCCAATATCATCACTAAGGCGAGAGAGATTATTGAGCGTGTGGGTCGACCACTGGAGCTGGACACAGATGGTATTTGGTGCATCTTGCCTGGTTCGTTCCCTCAAGAGTTTACTGTGCACACCATGCACGAGAAGAAGAAGAAGATTAACATCTCGTATCCGAATGCTGTGCTAAATACTATGGTCAAGGATCACTTCACCAACGATCAGTACCACGAGCTGAGACCCTCGGAAAAAGGACAGCCTCCAAGCTATGACATACGGGATGAAAACTCGATTTTCTTTGAGGTGGATGGTCCATATCTGGCCATGGTGCTGCCCGCCGCCAAGGAGGAAGGCAAGAAGCTCAAGAAACGTTATGCGGTCTTCAATTTTGATGGTTCGCTGGCGGAGCTGAAGGGCTTTGAGGTGAAGCGACGTGGTGAACTGCAGCTGATCAAGAATTTTCAGAGCTCGGTCTTTGAGGCATTCTTGGCTGGCAGCACACTGGAGGAATGCTATGCATCTGTGGCCAAGGTGGCCGACTATTGGTTGGATGTGCTGTATAGTCGTGGCTCCAATCTGCCCGACTCGGAACTCTTTGAGCTGATTGCCGAGAACAAATCCATGTCCAAGAAGCTGGAGGAGTATGGCGCCCAGAAGAGTACATCGATATCGACGGCCAAGCGTTTGGCTGAGTTCCTGGGCGAGCAAATGGTCAAGGATGCGGGTCTGGCCTGCAAGTATATTATATCCAAGAAACCCGAAGGTGCACCCGTCACGGAGCGTGCGGTGCCGCTGGCCATCTTCCAGTCGGAGCCAAGTGTGCGTCGTTATCATTTGCGTCGCTGGCTCAAGGATAACACCATGGGTGATGCGGATATACGCGATGTGCTGGACTGGAACTACTATATTGAGCGCTTGGGCGGCACCATCCAGAAGATCATCACAATTCCTGCTGCGCTGCAGGGTTTGTCGAATCCTGTGCCGCGCGTGCGTCATCCGGATTGGCTGCACAAGAAGATGCTGGAGAAGAACGATGTGCTGAAGCAGCGGCGCATCAGTGAGATGTTTCAAAGCAGACCCAGACCCAAACCGCCCCTGAATACAGAGGACAAGGAGCTGGAAATGGGTGACATGGAGGATTTGGCGGGCAAGGAGGAGTCAGAGGCCACAGTGTCTGGCAGACCAATGGTTACCAAACGTAAACGTGTCCAACTCGAAGATGGTGAAGCAGACAGGCCCAAGACCTGGCGTCAGGCTCTGGGTGCACCACCAGCCATAGGCGAAACACGCAAGACCATTGTGGAATGGGTGCGCTTCCAGAAACGCAAATGGGCGTGGCAACAGGAGCAGCGCCAACGTTGCCGACAGCAGAGTAAGCGACAGCGTGCTGGCGATGATACAGCAGCCAGTGCTGCATCCGCACATGCAGCCTCCAGAGCAACCACAGCCACAGCCACATTGGGTGGTTTTTTGCGGCGTGCACAGCGCACACCTGTTGGATCAGCCTTGGCAGATACTGCAACTGGTGCCGGTCAATGATTTGGGCCACTTCACGGTGTGGGCACTGATTGGCGAGGAACTGCATCGGATTAAGCTGACAGTGCCCAGGATATTCTATGTGAATCAACGGAGTGCGGCGCCACCCGAGGAGGGTCAACTGTGGCGCAAGGTGAACCGAGTGCTGCCACGTTCCCGACCCGTTTACAATCTGTATCGATATAGTGTGCCGGAGCAGGTGTTCCGTGACAATTGCCTGGGCATGTTGGCGGATCTGGCAACGCCCGACATTGAGGGCATCTACGAGACACAAATGACCCTGGAGTTCCGGGCTCTCATGGACATGGGCTGCATTTGTGGTGTGCAGCGCGAGGAGGCACGTCGTCTGGCCTTGTTG
Organism: Scaptomyza pallida; assembly: GCA_018152965.1. Taxonomy (NCBI): domain Eukaryota; kingdom Metazoa; phylum Arthropoda; class Insecta; order Diptera; family Drosophilidae; genus Scaptomyza; species Scaptomyza pallida. Next base: position 7,950,562 of record JAECXP010000004.1, on the reverse strand, counting down.
TCCACGCGCGAACTGGAGAACTTTAGCATCGAGCAACTGGAGCAGCGTCCTCAGTCTCATATAAGGTATCTGCAGAATGCTAGCACCAAGCTGCGCAAGATCTATCTCTATCAGCATAATATACCCACGGCCAAGAAGGAGATTTGGGCACTGTTTCTGCTGCCCAGCAAGAAGGCTTGGGTCTTTGCCCTGGATACGGTGCGTGCCAATCAAATGCCCAACATGAAGCAGCTGTATACGGCCGAGAGATTGGCTTTGATCAAGAATCTGCAACATGCGGAGCAGGCAGAGAAGTTGCCGCCAGAAGATTTCACCTTCGAGATGCTCATCGAGGTGGATGTGAAGCAGATCTATAGGCACATTCAACGCGCCTTGTCTGCCTACAAACAGGAGCAACCAGGTCCCACCATGCTCTGCCTGCAGACGGCAATGGAGGCCAGGAAATTGAGTGCTGCGATGCCTGTGCTGTTGGAGTTTCCACAGGCACAGATACACATATCCGATGATGCCAGTTTGCTGTCGGGTCTGGACTGGCAGCGTCAGGGCTCACGTGCTGTTGTGCGTCATTTCCTGAATCTGAATAATGTGCTGGAGCTGATGTTGGATCAGTGTCGTTACTTCCATGTGCCCATTGGCAACATGCCACCGGATACGGTGCTCTTTGGTGCAGATCTGTTCTTTGCCCGGCTGCTGCAGAAGCATAACTTTGTGCTGTGGTGGTCGGCCAGCACGCGACCCGATCTTGGAGGTCGTGAAGCCGATGACAGTCGTCTGTTGGCGGAGTTCGAGGAAAGCATATCGGTGGTACAGAATCGTGCCGGTTTCTATCCGGATGTGTGTGTTGAATTGGCGCTGGATAGCCTGGCTGTGAGTGCGCTGCTGCAATCGAATAAGATTCAGGAAATGGAAGGCGCCTCGTCGGCAATAACCTTCGATGTTATGCCGCAGGCATCGCTGGAAGAGATGATTGGAACAGTGCCGGCAGCTACGTTGCCCAGCTACGATGAGACTGCTCTGTGCTCGGCAGCATTTCGTGTTATGCGCTCCATGGTGAATGGCTGGTTGCGTGAGGTCTCCATCAACCAAAACATATTTTCCGACTTTCAAATCGTGCACTTTTATCGCTGGGTGCGCTCCAGCAATGCCCTGCTCTATGATCCAGCTTTGCGTCGTTCCCTCAACAATCTGATGCGCAAAATGTTTCTGCGCATCATTGCAGAGTTTAAGCGTCTGGGTGCGACAATTGTTTATGCCGACTTCAATCGCATCATACTTAGTTCGGGCAAGAAGTCCGTGTCGGATGCCTTGGGCTATGTGGATTATATTGTGCAGAGTTTGCGCAACAAGGAAATGTTCCATTCCATTCAGCTGAGCTTCGAACAGTGCTGGAACTTTATGCTCTGGCTGGATCAGTCTAACTTCTCGGGCATACGAGGCAAGTTGCCCAAGGGCATTGATGAGACGGTGACCGCAATAGGAGCAGGCAGCACAACGTTGCGTCAAAGTCAGGCTAGAAACGAGCAGCAAGAGGATAACGAGGATGATGATGATGACGATGAGAATGATGACGATGTGCAGGCAATTGAAGCAGCTTTGGATGTGGAACAAGTCGAGGATGAAGATGAGCTGTCATTGGAACTCAATTGGACAATTGGTGAGCAGTTGCCGGATGAGAACGAGTGCCGTGAGAAATTCGAATCATTGCTGACACTTTTCATGCAATCCTTGGCGGAGCGCAAGAGCACCGAACAAGCCATCAAGGATATATCGCATTGTGCCTTCGACTTTGTGCTCAAGCTGCACAAGAACTATGGCAAAGGGCAAGCGCAGTCCCGGACTGGAACTCATACGCACCATTGTCAAAGTGCTTAGTGTGGATAAAGGTTTGGCCGAGCAGATCAATGAGCTACGACGCAATATGCTGCGACTTGTGGGTGTGGGTGAGTTTTCAGATCTGGCTGATTGGACAGATCCCTGTGATACGTATATCATCAATGAGGTCATCTGCAAGGCATGCAATCATTGTCGCGACTTGGATCTATGCAAGGATAAACAGCGCGCCATGAAGGATGGCATGTAAGTGTTCCTTTATTTATGTTTAATATTTATGTTAAATATTTTTGTATTTTCCTTTTGCAGACCCGTTTGGCTGTGCGCCCAATGCTATGTGGCCTATGATAATGAGGAGATTGAGATGCGCCTGATTGATGCACTGCAGCGCAAGGTAATGTCCTATGCGCTGCAGGATCTGCGCTGTGTGCGCTGCAACGAAATCAAACGCGAGAACTTGGCAGAGTTTTGCACTTGCGCTGGCCATTTTGCACCTCTTATCAGTGGCAAGGAGATTGAAACGCTGCTTAACACTTTCAGCACTGTTGCCAACTATCACAAGATGCTGTTGCTCCAGCAAACGGTGCAGCAAGCGATAAAAACGCCACGTTAGTAGCTCAGTAAGTGTTTTCGTATGTAAGGTAATCATATGTTTTCATAAATTGCTTGTACAATCGATTTTATAAGCTCTGAATCTGTTTAAAATAAGAGAATAAGAGTTAAACATGTTTCGATTATTTTATTACGGTCGTAATTGTTAATGCAAGCTTTAAAGTGAAAAAGTGAAATACAAACTAAGTAAAAAGACTTTTAAAGAAATGAATATTAAACCACAGTAACGGCCTTACTGTCTCGAATATACTCTTCGAAGTTCTTGTCATCCAAAAGACCAGGATCAAAGTCATTTATGATCTGAGGTAGCACTGGATTATCCAACATGGTCGTATGATTGCCCTCAATGACCTTTAGGGTCACTTTACCCGAAGTCAACTGCGAAAGACAATAATCTTCTTCGATGTCCTGCAGCGAAACCTCAGCGGGACGGACTAATGTTATGGGGGACTTCAAGTCCTTTATGCTGTTCAAATCGAATTTGGCTGCCATTTTAACTCGTCGGAACATGGCCTCAACCATCACTCTCGAGTAGTCTTTGCTGTAAACATTCTGTTTGTCCACATACTCCATAAACAAATCCATTTTCTCTTTGTGAGTCTCGAGCTTATGGAAAATAACAGCTGCCGACTCCTTTGATTCCTCGGGGAATATCTGACTGACAATACTGGAGAAGAGCAAGTCATGCAGATCATTATCTGTGAAATTTGCTCCCAGTTGAAGGTTCGTAAGTCTTGTCAGGAAATGGGGTGCACCATCAATCAACAGGACATGACCACGATAACCCAAATTCTCCAGCAATGCAGCGAGTTGCAGCGCCACATATGAGCCATACGAATATCCAATGAGATAAAATGGATCTGTTGGTTTCAGGAGAGCTTTCACATGCTACAAAGGGAAAACGGGATTATAAAAAAGGGATATTATTTAGAGGCATGCCACTTACCTCCAATGTTTGTTGTCCTATATCGCTGACAGTCTCCAGTTTTGCAAACTGATGAAGCTGCAATACATTCGCCCTGCTGTTCAACTTGGAACCAATAGTATACCATGCTTGACCAGCTGTTCCTTCCATGCCAGGTATAATGATATTGGGTGGAAGACTTTGTTTTGAGGCTGACGCATGTGTTTTTAGGGGATACATTATCTGGTCGCAATGGGATTCATCACCCAAGTTACGCAACAGCAGATCCATGCCCATAAGTTTACCTTCGGAGGCGAAAATCATTTTCACAGCATCAATATTATCCTTTTCTCTTGCCTCCATAAACTCTTGTAGCTTTTGGAAGGTGAGTGAACGCAGATCCTGTGGCGTCAGCACAAGCTCAAAGTCACGCTCAAGAGTTTGCTTGATTTCGACTGCCATCAGTGAGTCCATGCCCATCTCGGACAAAGTGGTGCCAAGTGAGACAGACTTCAAGTCGCGTATACCCATAATGTTCATGACCGTATCGATAATACTCTCATTTCCGCCACGTCCTGAACGCTTCTCAGCCACAACCATGCTGGCAACGATTGCTGATTTGGCACTGAGCAAGGTGTCCAGCTCCTGCAGGCACGATGAGATTCTTTGCTGCAGTGTTCCACCGATTTCCATGTCTATCTTATCTTCTGCCATATCGGCAACCAGTCCAACCTCGCCCACAGCGCCCCATTGAATGGCCTTGGCTGGCAGTCCATCCCTATTACGGCGTTCAATGATGCGCTCCATCACAGAGTTGGACATGCCATAGTTGGTTTGTCCAGCATTTCCACGGCCACAGGACACACTTGAGAAGACAACAAAATGTTCCAACTCAGGGCATAAAATGCGAGATATGGCATCCAAATGTTTGGTGGCCACAGCCTTGGGGGAAAAGCTCTGCACAAATTGTTCTACATTTTGGTTGGCAAAGATGCCGTCTCGTAGTGCAACTGCCAGATTGAAAAATGCCACCAACTGGGCCCAGCTTAGCGGCATCCAGCAAGAGATTGCGACAGCCCTCCACAGTTGATATGTCTGCAGTATTGACTACAACCTCACAGCCATAAGTCTTCCAAAGTCTATTGTGTTGCACGGAGAGAGAACGTTAATTAAAAACCTTTCACAATGATTCAATCATTAACGAATACATACGCAATGCGATATGACTGATAGTCCTTGGTGATGCCACGGCTAGAGCTGAGCACTAGCTTGCGGGCACCACGTAGTGCCATCCAATCAGCCAGTTCCAAGCCAAAACCACCCAGACCTCCGGGTATGACATAAGTCATATGCGGCTTGAAGTAAACTTGATTTACAACACGCACGGGCAAAGTTTCAGCCGCCTCTGGGTTGTCACGCACTTTAATTATGACCTTGCCAATATGTTTGCCACCAATCAAATGCCTGAAGGCCTGCTCAATCTCATGTGCCGGAAATACGGTGACTGGCAACGGCTGAATAATGCCACTGGCAATATCCATATCAATCAGTTTTTTCAAGTGCTGCATATAAACGAAGATTATATCAGATTACACGCACTAAGCATTCAATAATTACCCAAATATCCTCATCGGTGGCCACCAACAGAGTATCAGCCAGCACAGCATGGAAGGTGAGCTCCTTGAGGAAACAGCCTAAGCCAATCTTGTTATCGTTGGCCATATCGAACTTGCCAATCTCTAAGAAGTGGCCGGACTGACCCAGACAGCGCACTGAAGCCAACAATTTGTCCTCCGACAACGAGTTCAGCACAAAGTCAACACCCTTGCCATCGGTTTCACGTTGAACCATATGCTCAAAGGATGTATCGCGGGAATTGCCAATGTGTGATTCTGAAATACGAAATTTGTTTTATGTCTATGTAAAGTAAACAAATCAAATGTGTAGCATACCTTTCAGCTCTGGGAAGGTATCCAAAAGGAATTGTTTCTTTTGCGGCGTGCTGCATGTAGTATACACGTCCAAGTTGTAGGCCAATGCAACACGAATTGCCGCTAAACCAATGCCTCCCGTTCCGGCGTGTATAAGTATGCTCTTTCCCTTCCGAATGTCGGTTGCCATAAAGAATGCATAGTAGACGGTTATATATACAACTGGCACAGTGGCAGCCTCCTGCAGGGACCAGTGTTCGGGTATGTCCCAGATAAGCTTCGAGGGCTTCTCCACGTAAGAGGCAACGCCACCCTTAACAACCATACTCATAATGCGTCGACCAGTTTGCATATTGATGCCAGAGTATTCAAAGCCCAGAACACAACTTTGATCAATTCTGTTCGTGCCATATAATTCAACTGCCAAACGTCCCGTTGCCAGCATGACATCTCTGAAGTTGAGCGAAGAGTAGGCAATCTTAATCATACAGTCCTCAGGAGCAAGGGGTCCTTCAAACCAACGCAACGACGACAAATCTCCACGTTGCATTACATTGCCATAGATATGATCCGTCCTAGGTTTGACTTCATCATTAACGGGCAATAGCAAGTGCCTCAGACTGCCCCAGGAACCCTACACAAGCGATTACAATTTTATAAAATGTTAAAAATCACATATGTTTCTACTTACGTTACGATAAATGTTGAATGCCAAACCCTGTGCAAACTGACTGGCATAAAATGGATCAGCCAAATTAAACTCGGGTGCATTTGGGTCATCAATGTAGAAGCAGGTCACCAGGTTGCCATCGGGTTCCTTTCGCAAGCAATTCACCAAACCAACCAGACCATTAAGCTCCTCTTTGAAAGCGTAGACAACAACAGCACTCTTCATATTTATTGCAGACTGCACCTGACTAATCCAGTCGAAATTAGTATCGCTATCAGAAACTTTGACGACAGTTGGCTGCAGTTGCAGTTTCTTAGAGATCTTTTGGAGTAGCAGGAACACTTCTTCGTTATTGTCAATTGGAATAACCGTTATCAAACGGAATTGTTCGGGCAGTTTCAAGCTGGTAATGTTTGTTGTGGGGCGTTCTCTGATCAAGAGGTAGCCATTGTCCACTAAAACCTTTTGGGCGTTCTTTATCACATCCTCGTTGAGATCTCCACAAATGCCGCCAGCGACAATAAAGTGGTAGTTGGATAGAGTTGCCAGCTTTCCATTTTCGATATGAATGCCAGCGATTTCCTCAATCTTTCTATCGGTCAAATACATGTACTCTCCAGTTATAACAGGTAAGTCCTCAATGGCATCAATGAATTTGTCCAACACGGTATCTCGACCATCGGTATCAACTTCCACAAGCTTTATTTTTAATATGGAAATGTTCTCCAAGGCAAGTTGTACGCAAATTCGTGCTGCATTCGATTGATTGACCTCTGGAGTTGGTAGATAAGGCATAAATTCATATTTCTCCAGCACGGGAATACCAGGGGGTCGGCGTCTTTGCACGGGACTGGCTTGAAGACCTATAAGTTCAATGCCACCCGCAACAATGCGATCATACTTATGATCCACATAAACATCAAAGACACGGTTCTCTGGGTCCATTTTGCTCATCAAATCAAAATGATGCACACCGTTAATACGCAGCTTACGGATCTTTGTTGGCAGCAACAGAGAGCGCGAGTCTGTGCCCAGGATGTGAATTTGAAGCATGGCATCCATAAACGTTACCCAGTTGAAGTTCCACTCCACCTGGCCATACATGCCATCAGCACGTGCGCTCTTAACAGCTCGGAATGCTCCATTGTAATGGTAGCCACGCAGTCTAAGTTCCTTATAGAAATCTTTTTTGGCAACCATGGGGAACTTTGATTGCTTTTCGAAATGATACACCTCGGGAATTGGCGGCTTCTCAATCTCCCTTATCTTACCGGTAACTACTAAGGCGCCAGCTTCAGTTATCTGCAATGGAATCAGAATTTTATATCTGGGAAATCTTTTATAATGGTAACCATGACCTACCTCAAAGTGACCTGTGCCGTAGTGAATCATAACATTTAGTTCAACTTCTCCGTTAACTGACATATTTGTTGCTCTCAGGAACTGAACCTCTTCAAACTCGACCGGAACATCCATATAACTTGGTCCATGATACATTAGAGAGAACGTCTCCCAAACATATTGCAGATAACATGTGGCAGGTAACAAGAATTTTACCATCTATAATATGTCCACTCATAAATTCTTCATTATCACTGCCCAAGGTTGACAGGGAAAACGCGCTCTCCACTGGATTTAGTCTTCATATTCTCGTATTTGGTTACAAACCAATCTTCACTGTGATCCCAACGGATAAGTGAACTAATGCTCGGAGTGGATCGTGACACAGGGAACTCAACCTTTGGATATAAATTGGCAACAGGCACCATAAGACCATTTTGATATAACCTTGAATGAGTTGAAAACAATATAAATTAATAATCAAATAAATTTTTCTTCCAACTTTTTACTTACTTGCCAAGTGCCGTCATAAAGAAGAGGGCATTGTTTTTGTTTCCACGATGAGTCAATGGTATATGAACACCATTTGGCATCGAACGCTTCAGGATAGCACCCAAGAGACCATGAGGAGCAATTTCAATGGTCAACGCATTTTTGGGTAACAGAGCAAAGGTCTCCTCGAAAAGCACACTGCTCAGCAAGTTATTGGTATGGTATTCAGCAGAGCACAATTTACGTTCAGGCAGCTCCCATTCGCTCTTGGGCACACTGGTACTAAGCCACTTGGCTGATCTTGGCTTCGGGTTAGGAATTGTCTCCTTCATGTTCTTAAGCAGTGTTGGTCCCATAGCCGTAATATATCTTGAGTGATATGCAATGTTGGAGCATGGCACTTCTTTGGCAAAGATATCCTTTGATTTAAGTTCGGCTACGAATCGACTTACTTCCTCAATTGGACCGGAGATGGTACAGGAGTCAGCACCATTGTGGCATGCAACCTCAATGGCTTCTGGCAGCATGTTCTTAATGGCCTTGTAGCCAATGCCCACTGCAGCCATGGCACCTCTGATTTTCTCGGTGTCCACACTTACCCGACCACGATAGTAGGAGGCTAGGATCATTTGCTCGGCTGTTAACCCTCCATCGGCATAGCCACAGCCCAGTTCTCCCACGGAATGCCCAATAATGTACTCGGGTTCCAAGTTAAGTGAACGCAGAACATCAGTAAGACCAATTTGTACAGCTGCAATGCCGACAAAGGAGTGCAAGATATTCTCATAGATAGCAGGATCGTTGGAGGTTAGGATGTCAATGAGATCGAGGCCCTTCGGCACCAAAGTCTTGTGACAGATTTCAATGGACTGCCGGAAACGTGGAATCACCATTAGTGATGCTCCCATTTCGTTCCATTGCGAGCCCATGCCGCTGAACACCCAGACAATGGGTCGCTTCAGGCCAGTATAATGCTGAACATCCTTAACCAATGCCTTAGTTGGCTCCACGCCGTTGTTGGCGAAGATGCCATAACCTCGGAACACCATGCCCGATACGTCATCCTCTTGTATGTTTTGCAGTAGACCAATAAACTCGGCATCCAATGGTTTCTTTTCAATTTCATCAAATATCACATTAATAGATTCCTCTGTTCTGCCAGCCCATGTCAGAATTCTGGGCAGATTATCATCGGGTAGACCAAAGTTTCGCTTTGGCTTGGGATGTGCCTTCAATATGGCATGGGCATTAGCACCACCAAAGCCAAATGAATTTATTCCAATATATGGCTTTGGCAAAGGAGTAGGATCCTTAACAACAATCAATCGTTTTTCCGCCAAAGCAGTTATACTTGACTTGACCTCGGTAAAGTTAATATTGGGTGCTATGAGGCCAGTTTCAAAGGCAAAACAGGCTTTCACCAGAGAACAGATGCCAGAAGCAGCCTCCGAATGTCCCACATTTGACTTGACAGAGCCCACAAGGAGTGGCTCCTTGCGTTGGCTACAGAGAACATTATCGATTGCCTTGCACTCTTCAGGATCACCTACAACAGTGCCAGTGCTATGAGCTTCCAGATAGCCCAAGTCATTTGGTGTCAGATCAATTTCCCTGTAGAACTCTTGCAAGAGTTTTTCTTGTACTTTGCCCGATGGGTAAGTAATACCCTCCGGCTTATATCCATCACAGTTGGTTTTTGAGTAAATGACACTGGCATAAACGCGCTTTGCATCACGTTTCCTTTGAAGGAACAAGCAGTTAATCGTCTCTGAACGGGTGTAGCCACTTGCATCCTTGTCGAAAGGACGACAGAAACCGTCCGGCGCCAATACACCGAGTCTGAATTAAGGAATATTAATATTTAACAAATGAGAGACAAAAGCCTGCTTACCGAGCAAATTGAAGAGTCACAAAGGGATGCAACAACAGATTCGAGCCACCAATAATGGCAGCATCAATTTCACCATTGCGAATGGCACTAAATGCATTATCCAACGCATACATGGAGCTGGAGCAAGCCGTATCAAGCAAAAAGGATGGCCCCTCCAAGCCCAAGGAGTACGATATCCTATTGGCCATCATGGCACGACTGCAGCCTGTGATGCCAAAGCCACCAGACGATACCTTCTCGTAGAACCAGGTTTTCTCCGACTCTGATATACAGGAGCCCACATAGACACCCGTTTTGGTTCCACGCAAACTTTTCGGATTGATTCCAGCATCGATGACCGCCTCGTATGCCGTCTCTATCAATATCCTTGTTTGTGGATCCATTGTATGTGCCTGCTTAAAGTGCACCCCAAAGAATGTTGCATCGAACTTTTCCAGTTCGTTAATTTTACCCGAGCGCTTGGGTATCTCAGGATTAAAGTGACGCCAACGACGCTCGTCATCATCTACCATGTCAATCTGACAAGAAAGAGTTAACCGTTAATCAAAAAAAAAAAAAAAATGGAAAAATTCACTTGATACTATATTAATCTGTGCGGCAAAAGATAAATTTATCCTTCTTTAATATAAGTTGATTTGTGTATTTATAAAATTTTTCACACAGCAAAGCTTAGCTGGATTATGTAAGAAGTGGAATCGTTTCCAGAAAAGTCGATAAAATTGTATTTTAAGTACGATTGTTTTTGTTGATTTGAAGCGAATGACTTGCGAATTGTAAGGTTAAACTATCACTTTTATTTGTTTTCGTTCAATTTCTTTCAAACTTTTCCATTTAAATATTTTGAACCTTTCATTAATTAAATTTATATCACAAAAGCACTATTATTTAAAGTAGTTGCTAACCTTGTTGTAAAGATTATATTCGTATTCGGAGATATTTTTGGAATTGGGAAATTTCCCAGCCATTCCCGAAATCACAATTTCATCGCCATCGGTATCAGGTAGCGATCGAGAGTATTTTTTATTCTTTTTCACCATTGTATCAGTTGCCATTGCGTTGCTTTGAGTTTTAATCACTTGATTGATTATGGGGATAATATTATAATTGTTTAATAGTCCTTTGACAAGGGTTTTTCTTTCACTTTTTCACTAATATATATGTATATATATGTTTGTATATCACAATATGGTTATTAAGGCTTGCGTTTTCGTTCTGAAATGTAATCCAGCGAGAGTATGCGACCGAATTGCCAGACAAATAGCAATTAAACGCACAATTTGCCCACTAGCTGCTTTTATACACTTGTTACGTGGGGCATATTACAAATTCCAAAAGGAACAAGAAATGGTGAATACTTTGACCACAAACACTTCCAAGTAATTAAAGTCAACGAATTGCATAAATCAACAATCAATTTCGCCATGCATTGTGATTTCAAGGGCTGCTACAATTCAAGTTTATAGTAAGAGTATTGGCATCCATGTATATGTAGACAATATCGTTTTATACATTGTAATACACATACATATCCAAGCTAATCTAACATATTTTAAGCATTAAAATCTATTTATGAGGCAACAAAATATTTTTTTATCATTAACATTTTTATGAATTCGTAAATTTTTAATTTCTTTCTATGGCTTATGGTTTTCAATTTGCATAAGTCACACGTTTTCAAGGGTCTGCCTTTCTTTGCTTTCTTCTGTTTTTTCAACAGTTGCATTTTTAATCGCCCTATGAGGTAATCAATGCATAATTTTGCATTGAAAAAGTTGTCTATAACCGATAACTTATATCATTGAAGTCATTTTATCAAGAAGAATTTTACGTAAGCCAAAATGATGTGCATCTATTTTATAGTGCATAAACAAATGTATAAAATTGCCTTCAAAATATTTTTTTATATTGTTGTATGTGGCAGATAGTTTATACCTAAGTCAAACTATTTTAAGCGCCACAAGCTTACTTTTAGCTCTCTTATTTTCAACAATTGTAGGGTATAAATTGTCAGAAAGAAAGTTTATATATTTTGTATTTTGCTTTCAATCAATTAACTATACAAAAATACATACATAAGTGTGCGTTTGTAGTTGGATGGGCTTAAATTGTTGTAATATGTTTTAAAGTTAATGAACTTGAAGAAGCCGCTTCCACCGGCAAAATGCAAATCAATAAGTCGTTCGTTGAACTTACCTAATAGAATGCGTATGCATATCTGATTGCCTCTACAATACAATATATATGTACTATATAGATACATAGTAGATATGCCCATCACATGTTGCATTCACAGAAACCACAGATTACCATAGCAACGGACATACAGTTAACAGTTAAATACATCATAACCACAAAGGTAATGATACATTTACAAAAAAGATAATGGGATACAATGCACTCCATTATGCGGAGGCATCCAATTTCGAGTGCATTTAATGCGTGCGTATGATAAACTTATTGTGCTTATTAAGTTCACCATGTTCACAACGGAAATTCTCTAGTGAACAGTGTAATGAGTTCAACGGAATAGTGGAAATTTTCCAATTGAGTAGCCAATAAATCAAACAAAATCAATTTGTGACCATTTTTGTGTGGTTTGAATAAAAATAACAAAAAACCAAAAAAAAACGAATTGTTAAAAAAGTATTGTTATCAAAGCCAGCGTTGCCGTCCCTTGATTGTTAAGTATACAAACTTCTTCTTTCGAATATTATTTGCATGCAAAAGTTTCAGTTTCAGTTTCTTGAAATATGCCGTAAGTTTTTGTTACATATTTATAACTTTGCAAGTATGTATAACAATTAAGGCCAATAAAAAGTCCTGAAATACTTGATGCATGCCCTCGACACAAGGACATAAAAAATATGTATAAATGTATACTATGAATGTAAAATTGTCTCACATCGTGGTGCAAGCGACTAGCAATGATTGTTGGTAATAATTTGCAAAAGTGGCTTGATTGCGGCCAGGAAATGCCCTCAGGGTTTTCCACAATCAATGGCAATCAAACGTTTTAGATTTTTCATACCTTACTCTACATACATACATACACGTATGTGGTATTTGTGTGCGCATATTTGATCATTTGGCCAAAGGCAACACATTCTTGCCGACAGTGTTAAGTCAAATATTTTTTTGTTAAGCTCGTTGTTAGGAATGTAAATACAAAAAACTACCATTTCGGCCTACACCCCATAAAATACAATATAAATAACCTAGATACACATATTTGCATATGTAATAGTATCCTTGAATAGGTGTAGTAATCAATTTAAGTGCTTTGAACTTGACAGCCGTATTAGCAATCAAAGAAATTGTCGAATATCAAAATTCAACAGTATTAAAATGATTGCCATTGTTTTCTCTGCGTAATTATTTGCGGTTTAAGTTTCACAAAATAAATTAAAATAATTATTGACATGCTGTCTTATGCTTAAGAACACAGCTTATTTAGTTTATTGGCCATGTTATAATATTCCATGTTATATAATTCCAATTATTAATATATGAAATGAAATGACAAGTGTTACAATTGCATTAAATGCATTGATTTATTGACCGACTTATGCACAATTGAGGAAGCGACAATGGGAAACCTTTCCATGCCATGCAAATCCCCTAAACCTGTTTTGTTTTAATGAGCTGCTCACAAGCCGGATTGTTGTTATGACGTGTGAGCATTGTGAAACCCATATAAGTTGTGCTCTTCACGCGATCAACGTAAGTTCAAGATTATCTCTCTGTCTTATCACGCTGAGACACAAACTTACGCAGTAAGAGAAAGAGAGGCAGAGCCACCTAAACGCTCTCGAGCTTTTAATCTAAAGCTCCAACGGTGGGCATTTCTACGAGCTCGTCCAGTGTATCTGATTGACTCCAAGCTTTTAGTGTTAGTCTTTAATAAAATTCGCTCGCGTTCACAGCACTTGAATTGCGGCTGCTGGTTGCTGCTCTTTGGAATACAGGCTTTAAAGTTTGTTTGGCTTCCATAGGACAGATTAAATATAGCGCTAATCAACTGTTGTGGGGCTTTTCGATCAAAAGTCAAGGTTATCACGCAAGACAAGGTTTGTACGAACGCTTCTATAATTTGGCAATAAGTTTTGAGGTTTTGGAAATGCCCCATTCACACATTCGAATGTACATTATTTGACGTCGTTGTTTACTTGGAATCTTGAGAAGCGCATCAGTTGTAATTATTGCCTTTATAACATTGTTATTGGGGTTTTTTGTTGAGTTTTGATTTCTTTTCTAGTAAGATTTAAAACGAGTCTAACATGATTCACAGGTTTTTTCTTAAAGAAATTTGTAGCATCATAACACTAAGCGTATACTTATTTATGTGTGTAATTGCTACAAACGGGCAACTTAGTATTATGTCAATAGAAGAACTTAATTGCAAAACTGGAATACAACTTTTACGGTCATTGCACATTAATTGGCGAGGTCGGTCAACTAATTTAAATAATATGACAACTTCTGAGATGTGCTAGAGTGTTAAGTTGAATGAATCATTTTCTGGTTTTAAACTGTTTACAAACAAACTTAATAACTCATTTTAATTACAGTTCAAAATGGCCAAACATCTCGCATTGGCTGTTATAAGCCTGGCATTGCTCTCATGTGCATCTGCTGCTCCTCAAAACAATAATGTGGATAGGAATATTCAGGATATCTTTAACACAAATCCAGGCAATCCGAATCAGCCACGGCCCAATACTGGTTTTCAGGTGGTTACACCTGTACCCAACGATCCCTCAAGCCCGTTGATTGACTTTACCTCCATCAGTGGCAAGACGGCAACATGCAATTGTGTGCCATATTATATGTGTGATCCCTCGACGAACAGCGTAACGGAAGATGAATCTTTTGATGGCTTTGGTCAAATTGATATTCGCTTTGGCGAAAACGATCCTGTTTGCCCCTCATCCGTGGATGTTTGCTGTGCCGGCAATCGCACACGCGAACAGGTGCTTAACCCAATTCCATTGGACAAAAGACCAAACCAGCCGCGTGGCTGTGGAATTCGCAATCTGAATGGACTAGATTTTGAATTGGTTGGAGCTACACAGAATGAAGCTGGTTTTGGCGAGTTTCCCTGGACAGTGGCCTTGTTGCATGCCAGCAACTACAGCTACTTCTGCACCGGTTCACTCATTCATCCCCAGGTGGTGCTCACCGCAGTGCACTGTTTAACAAGTCATGCACCGGGCTCCTTTATGGTGCGCGCTGGTGAATGGGATACACAAACAACTAGGGAGCGTCTCCCCTATCAGGAGCAAACGGCACAGCGCATTATAACACATCCTCGATTCAATAGCAGAAACGTTGCCAATGACTTTGCACTGGTTATACTCTCACAGCCATTCACACTGGACGATCACATCAATGTGGTTTGCCTGCCCGCTCAGGGCGCCTCAGCAGCAGCGCAGACCACCTGCTTCTCCACGGGCTGGGGCAAGGATGTGTTTGGCGTTGCCGGCAAGTTCAGTGTTATCATGAAACGTGTTCCGCTGCCCGTCGTTGATTTCAATACCTGTCAGAGACAGTTGCGTGGCACGCGACTTGGGCCTAAATTCGCATTGGATCGGTCGTTCATGTGCGCTGGCGGACAGCCAGATGTGGATACCTGTCAGGGCGATGGTGGTGCACCGCTTGCGTGCCCAATTGGATTACCACAAGAGAATCGATACCAACAGAGCGGCATTGTGGCCTGGGGCATTGGATGCAATCAACCGGTGCCAGCGGCTTATGCCAATGTTGCTTTGGCTCGTGATTGGATTGATCAGCAAATGTTGGCCAACGGCTTTGGAACCACTACCTATTCAGTCTAACCTAGTTTGTACTATTTACGATTAACAAAATAATAAACTGATAACTGATATGAAATCTTTGCTTCTTACATTCCCAGGGAATCCAGGTCAATAAGATTTTAAAGACCAAAGTAAGTATTTAAGTTAAAGTGGTTTTCTTTTGTGCTTTGATAGCTTTTACACAACAAAAAGTCAAAGTGTACACTCGAATTAAAGTACTTGGCATTGTTATTTGAAAACTTTAAATAGTAACAAAGACAAAGACAAACAAACGTAATACAAATGGCAAAGAATGTGACTTTAATTAAGAACTCCGACGGCGGCAAATTAAGTTAAAGATGCAAAAGGAAGGCGCGTCCTTAGACCGAAATGGTGTCAAAAATTCTTCTCACTTGAAACACACACGCCCACAAAGTGTTGCAATTATATTTGTCATGCATGCAGAGCAGCATCTGCGGGTAGCCAGCATACCAAAGCGCCAACAAACACACACACACAACATACATGCACTTACATATATACGCTTGCTGCTGTCGTAGTATCTGAAGCCAAAGGCAGGCAACAAACGCCGGAGATGGTTGAAATGGTGACGCTGGCACCGCCCGCACCTGCATTTGAATTGCAGCATCTGGATGCCTGGCTGACTGCAGCTGTTGCCGCCAAACGCCCGAGTCTCATTTCAGACCGTTGTGTCCGTCCACCCATACCCCATACCCCATACCCCAACTGTCTCACATTCCGTTCAACCCGCCCCGCGTGTCGACTGCACTGCTCGTTAACCGTGCACACTGCGAAGAAGTATAAGGTGACTGAGTCACTGTGTAACTGTAACATAACATGTGCTTAACCCAAAAGCAGACGCACACCATCAACCCCAAAGCGCCACATGCCATACGACACGACACCAACACGCTGCCACCCCGCCATACCCCTGCCGCCAACGACATGTTACAGCCTAATTGCAGTTTTTCAAATGTTGCAGTTGCTTCCGAAAAAATTAGGGTCATGGAATTTTAAAGGCGCCTTTGCTATTGGAGTAGCTGCTGGGGCTTAAAGGCCATGAGCGCCATGCAATGGTGGTTGGCTTGGTTGGCTCGTTGGCTCGTTGGTTTGGCAGCGGATGTAAAATGAGTATGGCGCAATGCTTATTTTATGCAGCTATATGCGAATGTGTCCGCTCCAGGGAAGCACTTAAATGAAATTCCCATTATCACTCTTAGCACCACATACACAGCAGACCTCTTTGTATGTATGTATGAATGTACGTGTGTGATTTCGCTTTCGATTTAATTTCAACGTTTATTACCATCTTAAGAGAAAAATTTAACTAGCTGTGATCTTAATCGCTTCCAATTGCCAATTACGTTCGTATCTATTTGGCTAATCACACAGTTCTTAGTGAAGTGTCATATGGTTATTAGCAATAAGTTTAATGAGCAACTCGCTTTGATGGCTGCTTTTTTTTTTTTTTGTGGGTGGAGTGAGGGGAGTGTTAGGTTCGGTTGAAGCATTAACCTCTTAAGCTCTTTGGCGGCTTAAAACGCAGTCCCGGTATCCGGAATTGAAATGATTGGCATAACGACGTCAGTCAGCTGCCGCTGCTGCTGCTGCTACTGAGGCTGAAGCTGTAATAAGTTAAAGAGCATTTACCAACAGACACACACCAGGCAGACAGGCTGGCAATGCCCATCTTCACTCTTGACTACTTACCCATTACAACATTTTACCCGATTCCCTTGTGAGGTAGATTGGGTGGCATGGGTAGGGTTGGTGGCATGACTAACGCAATGGCGAAAGTTTCAGCATAAGGCCATCACGGCCTGCATAAATTCCATAAGGACACCGTCAACCTCATCCGCCTCCTTTTCCTCGACTGTACGTCGATTGCGGTGGCAGTGGCGGTGCCGGTGCTTGTGCTTGTGCCGGTGCTTAGGCGTCGTAAAATAGTTGAAATATTTGAAGAACTTTTACCGACTTAATGAGGGCTTAAATGGCTTGCATATATGCAATTGTTGGCGGCGGCTTTCATTTAAGTTATTGAAAGCCAAACATTACCTTCATCATACCGAGCAACTTTTGTGCCCCAAAAATAAATTTAACTTGATGACAAAATAATCTGCAGGCTATGGATATATTCATATTGTTCGGTTTTGTTTTCCAAAAGTTATGGGATTAATTTTTGGGTAATTTTACACATGCTCAAACTGTTAACAAAGAAATAACGAACTCCGGAAATAGTTGATATTCAAAATGAATTTTGTATATTAAAGTTCGACACTTTTAGCTTTAAAAAAACCCCTCAATTTGGCTGAATAATTTAATTTTAAAATATGAATTTATTTTTAAATCTAAAAGATTATTATTTGATTTTTATGATGACATTATAATGAAAATAGCTGTCATTTGCAGTACAAAATAAATTGCCAGCGACAAAAATTGTATTTTTCTGGCTAAATTATAAATTTTTCAGAACGCCTCTTGCAACGAAAAACAAAAAACAAAAAAAAGGGGAAAAAGAGGCGGAAAAACGCATGATATGTTCATTGAGAAGTTTTAAACCCGTTTAATGGTGGGAAAGGCATATACATTCAATACATTTCCATACACCATTTAACTGGTTGACTTCCCCGTTTTTGTGTTGAACTCAGACTTACAAATGAAATAACTGAAACTTTTCAAGCGAACTAACACAAATTGGAAGCAAAAACTGATGGCAACGTTGGCAGAGCGGACTGATTGCCGACCCAACAGCAGCTGAAGAGCGAGAAGCTCAACCAGAAATGCGGACAAGCTGCCGCTGCTGTAGCTGTAGCTGTAGCTGCCACTGCCGCTGCTGTTGGCATTGCTGTTGCCGTGTGCTATTGCTACCGAAACTATACAACGAATACGTGAAAGAAAAAGATGAAATTCTCGTTGCAGGGAAAATGTTCCATTAATTTTTACATACAATGACCTGAATCAGCGTTTTTGGTGTTTCGCCTTCATTCCGTACGCCTGTCCGCCAGTCCGTCAGTCCGTCCGTCTGTCCGTATGACGGCTACGTCGTGGGCGTGAACAGCGAACAGTGAACAGGGACAGTGACTTCACCAATTACTGTGGCATGAGGAGGATGCAGACGTGAGTGCGGCTAAAGCGTGCTTGCTTCACCCAATGAATTGGGATTCGGGCTCAGGTGGGAGTTTGCGCATTTGCCATTGCAGCATAACATGGCATAGCCATAGCACCACACACAGCATGCAACGTCGTGGTGGTGCTGAAGCTGAAAAGCGTCGCTTGGAACGTGCAGAGAATCTAAAAACAATTTGTAAAAAGGCTGCTTGTGGATAGCAACGGGAACGTGCAGGATGCTTGAAATTAAATAAATTATAACACACCGAATGATGATATACCCTCAACAGGCTTATCAAATTTAATACGGTCCAAAGCTAAAATTTAATTTCATAGTTTCCAAATTGCATTTTCATTCTCATTCAAGATGACAATGAAACTGTTATTTTGATCGTTTCCTCTTGGCTTTTGGTCCATCTGAGTAAACGGTTTGGGCAAGTTCGGTTGCAAACATCTTGACATAGTCAAGATGCACTTAGCTTGGCTCTAAACGAATTAACCGGCCAGCCAGTCACTCACAATTTTGCTAGCCTTTCATTTGTAGCTGCCGTAGACTAAAACAAGGCAGTGCCAACTAAATTACTTATATAGTATGTATAAATATAACAAGCAGTATGGTGGCTAAATGTGGTAGAGGTCAAGAGTCGGCCAGCATACATTATATGTCCTTTAATTCAACACATTGCATTATTTATTCTGGTCTGATTATAGAATTCTTTGTGGACAACTTATACAAAAAAAAAAAAAAAAATTGTGAGTCCCTCGTTTAAGTTGTTGCAAAAAATGTTTAATGCATAAATTGCAATGTTGTCGGACATGAACCAAAAGTGCAGAAGAAGAAAAAATGTAAATCAACAAACATAATTACAAAACAACATCCTTGAACAGAGTAACAGTTAGCTGCAAAGTAATTGCATTTGCGTTATTAATATTTACCAACCATGTTTATAAGGATTTACAGTGACAACACATACTAAACTAACAACATGTACTTAAACTAGGTTTGGAGCTTCCTCTTGGCCCATATGTGTGCTAACAGCAAGCATGATTTATTAACTAATGATAGGGAATGCAATTTGATTGCCAATTGTTACACACTATAAATTCAGTATTCACAATCATGCTTCTTCTGTCCCTCTCTGTATGTAAATAAGTAGCTGAATAAACGTTCAAGTGCAACTAGATGCAATCCCACATATGCATATATATAGAGATATGAGTATGAGTATGAGTATGCGATTGTGTATTGAATCGCAAAAACCAACTTAAAACCCAAGTGCTTTAACGGTTTTTTTTTTTTGTGTTTCGCTTACTGATTTTACGCAAGCGAAAAACATTTCGGCAAATCATGGTAAATGACCAATGGGTGGGACCACCCACTGTGCTCTCTGTGTTTAACTGGAATGCTACGAAAATATATACATTCATACATACATGCTTCAGTCTGTATAGTATCTGTGAAGCAGAAGCGTAGTCAATTCGACTTTTCGTTGTCTATTTTGCTTTAACTTATTCGGTTGATCATGTAGAATATTTATGGGTTAAGCTGCCACTGCCAAAGAATAAATATGCAGCCGTAAAGAACTAACAAAAAAAAAGAGAAAAGTTTAAACTGTGTTTGAATACACGCAAATAGGATTCGGTACGTAAAAAACTTTAAAATATGATACTAAAAAAAACGAAGAGAAACTATTATTAGGCTCATATAAATTCAGCATTGCATACTTGCTGAACAAAGCCACATCCGTATGCCATCAATAGGTTTTTCGATTTAATAATAAATATCCATATCTTTTTTTATCCCCTACAATACGCCCTTTGCTACGCCACTGTTGTAAATTTTCATACATATATACATGTATATAGTACTATATCTCTATATATGTATGTATATGTTTTTACATGCAATTTTATGTATCTGCTATTGTTGCTGTTGTTGTTGGTGGCCATTTAAACATTGTTTTATGGTTTTGGCAGCATTTAAACAGCGAATTCATTAAATTCTTGCACAAAAATTGCGTATACGCCCTGCTGTCAGTAAAACAAATACATATCAATGTTTGAGCATACAAACATATATTGCAAATACACATACATACATACATGTGTATAAAGTTGTTTCTCATTTCTAACAACGACAAGAACAGCGACAACAAACAATCTCGCGTTTAGGCAAAGCGTTGCAAGCAATTTAAAAGACTTGTTCATAAATACTTTTATGTTTTTCAATTTATGCTTTATTATCTTATTGTTTGGTTGCTTTGGTTATGGCGTTTCATTAGGTGTAATATTGTGCCTGAGACTCATTTGCAGTTGGAATTTATTGCAAAGTGCTTGTGGCTATTTAACGTTTTTAATTGAAAAACTTTTGTTTTTGTTGTCGATGTTCAAGCCAGACTCCCTTGCCCCCACTAGATGCCTAGCTCCTGTTTCTCTGATTCATAGCAGATAGTAGGTTTTTGGTCACTGCTGGTAACCGTTGGCGCTGTCGTCGTCGTCGTCGTAGTCGTTGTCTAAGTTGCTGTGGCTGTCAGCGACAACTACTTGCAGCCACTTATCATAATTAGCCCTGTGTGCTAGTGGTGCAAATGAAGAAGTTTTGCCTCAGCATACTAACGAGAGGTGCCCCACTTGCTTACGCAGGCCCATTAACAACTTATTGGCCAATGGATGGTTTGGGGCGGTCGGTTGGCTGGCCATTACCCTTAACTGTGTTCATGCCCGATGCGCCAACAAAGGAAAGACTGCGTGAATACATTTTCATAACGAGAGGCGGTTCGTCACTCACTCTACTTATTGTTTGGACGAGCTGCTTCATCATTATTGACAGACGTAATCAATTGCAGTCCATTAGACTTTGCAGTCGGCTGCAGACAACAACAGCAAAGCACAGCAACAATACAGATGAAACAAGCCAATGCTCGAAAATGATTGTGCAGCATGAAAATTATCTGTTTCCGTTTTTGTTTTGTCTACTTTTTGTTGGCAAATGAATCGCGATTATGAACTGTGCCACAATAATTCTTAGCCAAATGTAAGTTTATGTTGTGAAAAAACGTTTGTAAAAAATAAACAAAGCATGACATAAGAGACAATTTGTCAATGAAATTTCATTCAGTTTAAATGTATTTTTTTGTTGTTGTTGCTGTTGTGCGCCAAACCCTTGTTGTAACCAAACTTATCTTTGTTGATTTTGCCTTTGCTCATTTGCAAACTAATTGCAACTGTTGTTCTTTCGACAGCAATGGAATTAGCAGCTTCCGTAATTTGGTTTCGATGTCATTGAATGTACAATTATTGGTTTATTCACGTATACTCACCACATCGATAACACAATAAATTAGTTCAATTATAATAATAATACGTATATTCGTTTATTACCCTGTTTCATGATTGAACCCCAAAAAACCAAAAACAAAAACCAAAAAAACAACAAGAAAACACAAAATAATATAAATAATTAATAACAAAATGTTTACATTTGGTTTTGCATTTGATTACAGCTGGAACTAACTAATTCCATTAAATTGATTAAACAATATTTGTTCTCTGTGTTTGTGTGTTTTCCCATTGAATTGAACATTGAAAAACGTTCGGCAACTAAACAATATTATAAATAGGTTTTGAACTGGAAGAAATACTTAAATCGCTAATGCAGACAAAACGCATCTAATTTGCGATTATTTGGCTGGTTCTCTGCTTAATGTGTGTATGTATGTATGTATGTGTGTGTGTGTGTACAATTAACAATTTTCTAAAGTTCTTTTCAACTATTCTTGTATGGTTGTATGGTATGATTCATTTGCTTGCACTATGAACGATTATATAGTTTAACGGTGATAGCACATTTATTATGTGAATGGTATTTGATAATTGATGTTATTATTGTGTGTTGCTTAATGGTACTAGGTATGCAAGCACGTTTACATAGTACATATTCTAGACGAGAACAGCACTGGGTCTGTGAAACCTGCCGTCAAATATGTTATATCGTACTTGTCTCGTTTTATTTTTGGCTATCATACAGATTTCTCTTCTCATTTCCTTTTTTGGAGCCAACTTAACAGAAATACATCTGCTTGGCTCGTATTGCAGCGGAGTAATGAACCAAATTAAATAATTTAGGACTTTAAAACAGTTTCTGCTTGGTTAGTCACAAGTGCGTACAATCTAGAAACATGCTTTTAAAGTATTTTTGCTCTTGTACTAAATTCAATTCCACTGAAATGAGTGAATAATCTCTCATTAAGGGCTCTTAAACTTAACTATTTTAAGACTGCTTTGCTGACTTTGGCAGAATTTATATCTCTGTATGTTTATTTTTGTTTCTTTTCTCCTAATATGTAACTTTAAGTATTTTAAGATATACAAACTTTCAATAATTGTAATATGTAATCATTGTTTGTTTTTCATTTTTATTTTTTTTTGTTAAGGCAAATAAAACTCTTCAAGTTATGCTCCCAATGGATATATACGAACTATCCGCGATATACATATTTGTTTAATATTTAATGTAAACTTCATGCTCTTAGCTTAAAATCTAGAAATTCATGAAATACGAGTACTATGTATGTATATATAAATTGTATATTATACTAAGTGAATATGCCAATGTTGTAGTTAAGGGACTTCATAATACATTTTCTTCTTGGCATTAAAATTTTATACTAAGTACGTACGATTTGGATTTTTTTGTTTTCACTAGATGCATTGACACCATTTTTGTTTTTAAGGATAGCCTCTAAATTGCCATTTGTATGATTAACCGTAGAAATATGCGTAAGTATCAATTGCAAATTTTACTAACATGATTAGATAAACGGTATGTGTGTGTGTTGTATGTGTGTGTTACAATATTTACAAGTAGAATAGCTCCTCATCCAATGCTTTCGGGCTTACAAACTGATCCTAGAAGCATTGACTACGTCCAGATGTGGACA
The DNA here is from genome assembly GCA_018152965.1 of Scaptomyza pallida. Taxonomy (NCBI): domain Eukaryota; kingdom Metazoa; phylum Arthropoda; class Insecta; order Diptera; family Drosophilidae; genus Scaptomyza; species Scaptomyza pallida. The sequence continues at coordinate 7,927,030 of JAECXP010000004.1, read as the reverse complement.
TTTGCAAACCACTGCTACCAACACCTGGACCGCCACCACTGGTGGGTGTGGTTGTTGTATGGCTGTGCATGTTGGAGCGTGCGTCACTGGCTGAATTTGGTGGCTTCATTGCCAGCAGTATGGATGCAGGTCCTGGCGAGGCAGTCACTGTGATCGCTGGTATATCCGAGGACTTGTTACCATTGGTGGGTGTGCCCGCACGACTGCCACTCGACTCGGCAACGGTGGGCGAGCCCAAGCCCATGGTTGCCGACAATGGTAGCATGTTGAAGTTCAAGTGCGGTTGCGGCCGAACCGCAATTGCGATTGGCAGTGATGCCTTGCGGTTGAGTGAGTGTCATCCATAGTAGTACTGTCCACTGCTCTCTGTCGACAAGCCACGTGCCAGACTGCGCGGCACCGTACTGTCATAGTAGACGCCACTGCCGCCCGTCGTGGCCATCGAATGGGGTGGCATATTCATGCCGGCTCCAGTGCCCAATATCGCTGGCGGTGGTGATGGTGAGCTCATCAGGCCCATGCTCGTTGGTATTAGTGTGCGCCGTAAGGTGCCCGCATGCGTATGCTGATGTCCTGGCACCATGATGGTGCCACTTAGATAAGTGGGCGGCATGCCACTCAGGCTCGAGGGACCCAGCATGTGTGGACCTGTGATTGCGATAAGAAAGTTAAGTCGCATATATGGTTATGTGTGGGTTTCCATATACATAAGACCCCAAGCTATAATTTTCAATATGTTTTTCAGTTATGAATGAAGCTATGCATTAAAGCCGTACGTGTTGGCCATAATACCTTTAATAAAGGAACCAGCTCTTAAATTTAATTAACGTGAATTATAAAATATGTTGCTGTTGTTCATGTCCGCATACTTATTATGTTTACACGTTTTCATAGCATAGAGAGAGTTGAGAGCATTACTTACCTATAGTCATAGCTCCGCTGACGACTGGATGGCCCATGCTGGTATATATGGTGGGCTGTTGTGCTGAATGTGGTGCCATCATCACACTGGTTGCTGTGGACGATGCATGATGGTGGTGGGGTTGGGCGCCCGGTAAGCCGCCGTAGTTACAGTTGGGCGTCGGTGCGTATGTCATGTAGGTCTTTTGTTTGTTTGGCCCAAGCCCAAGCACAAGCACAAACCCGACCAACAGTTGGCAATGCCATTTTTGCGCCGCATGCAGATGATGCCATGAATGTTGACGTTCAGGATGACGGTGACGACAAAGGATATGAAAAGGCAGAGCCAAACGTTAAGCAGAGAGGGAGAAAGAGAAAGAGAGAGCGAGTTAAGCTGATGCTCATTTATTCTTGCAATTCGAAATGCCAACCAGACCTCGGCAACAACAAACACAAACACATTCAACAGAAAGAATCAGGCAATCGAGACCGTTCTCGCTCATACATAACTGTCATAAAGACGCGTTAACTCCTTTTGCTGCATTTTAATTTCACCATGTGGCCATTAATTTTTCATAAATTAAACAGTGCTTAACGGTGCACAGATACGATTGTTCTTTTATACAGTTAACAGCCTTCACTGTACCTTAAATATGCGGCTAAGGATTTGCGTTTATTTTTAGATTTTTAGTCTTTTAAGCTGATTTCAAGTCAGTAACATCATGATTTTGGTTTTTTTTGTCTTCTATATTTTCCCCTTTGATTCAAATAATTGCACTGAGCATTGGGATTGTCGAACGATTTTCAATCAAACTGAAAAGCTACTCAAAATAATCTGCTGGGTCTTAAAGGATTCGGCAACCGCCCCAGCATTTTGCTGTAAACATCTTTGTATTTTATTTTTTTCTCATCTTTCATGCGTCAGTTATAGACCTGAGGCGCTTGTCCGTTCGGTACAGGTGCAGTAATTTTCATTTTCATTTTCAACCTTTCAACAATGGCCAACAAACCATCAGAATGCTTTCACATTCATACATATACATATATATGGTGTAGTAGTACTTATAGTTGTATAAGGCGGCTATGGTTTTTTGTTGCTGCTCGTTTCCTCAAATGCTCAGACCCCATGAAATAAACAACAAAATGTACAAAAATTGTTGCAACGAGCATTTGGAGCAAGGCTAGTAACATTTTCCCAATGGAGGCTGAAGAGCGGTCGCTGTTGGCAGCGGGTGGGCCCGACGACGATTTAAGGACTCTCCTTGCTTTTGTTTGTCCAAAATGGGTTAAATGGCAAGGGAACTACCCTGGCGCCCAGTTTCCTCTCATTTCCTTTCAACGGAGCCACAACAAGTCCGCTCTTGCTCTTGCTTTTGCTTTTGATGCGCCCTCGTTGTCTATTGTCGGCGCAGGAGCAAGAACAATGAAATTTCCATATTTAGAATTGTGTTTATTTACCTAAGGTAATGACTACAGGTAATGGTCGAGCCACTAGCTCAGCACATAATCACTATGGATCAAATCGAGGTGGAGGGAAGGAAGACGAATACTCATTACGGCTATTGGCAGGTGATTTCGTTAAATACAGCACACTAAGACCCACTTAATTGTTCTAATAACTAGATAACGAGTAGACAAGTTCTGACCTCTTCAAACTTGTATGCCATCCAATCAATACAGCACACACAAACACACACACACACGTAGAAAGTTCAGTTTGGGAAACAATTTTAATTGAAACTCACCTCATTCCGTGCTGATAGGCTGGACAATGGCATGGGGGTGGTCAGGTCCACATCGACATCAATGTCGGAGATGTCGTCACCAAAGGTGTCGGCCAGATGTGTTTCACCTGTTGCCAGCTGTTGGAAATTGCCACCACCTCCGCCTCCACCAGTGACACCTGAGCCACCCGAGCCCGCTGTGCCATCAATTGGCGTATCCGCAAAGTTCTTGGCCACACCGCTAACACTGGAGCTCCTTTTCAAACGTCCGCCACGTCGCTGCAGGGTGAGACGTCCGATGACAAGCGTCAGACAGAGTAGGACGCCAGCCGTCACCGATATGATTAGATACAGGTAAAACTGTTCCTGGTGCTCTGCATACGAAAGTAAATAAAGTCAAAGTACACAAAATAATGCATGTAGGGAAGATATAGAGAGAGAGAGAGAGAGAGAAAGTAAGTTAGTCAGGGGGCTTTGTGAGGGACTATTCCTTATTTCCTAATGGCAAGAAAAACAACAAGCTAAAGAACAAGTAACAAGTAGTTAGTGTAAGCCTGGCGGAGCAGCATGATGAGTTTTACACTTGGTTGATCTTCACTGACTGACAGTGTGCTCGTCAACGGGTTGTCTGCATTTGCGTGGCATGAACGTAGTGAGTAAAAGTTTTAATCGGGCGACTTTGTTTATGACTAAAACGAAATCAAAAAGTTTACCATGTGGTAAGCAGCAAGCAGTAAGCAGCGAGCAAAGGGCAGGGTGCATCGTGCAACGTGCAGCACATGCAACTTTGTGTGGGTGGCCGCATCCGAGACGACCTTTTCCCTACCCCTTTCCCTCACCGCCCCTTCGTGCACTGTTGATGACAGCCGCTGAGGCTGACAACCGGGAGTTGAGCTTTTGAAGCATGGAAATGAGGAAACGGGAAGATGGTTTCGTTTTTTTTATACTGTGTTTTTTTTTTTCTTATTCAGAACATTGTCTGCAGCGTTTCGAAACGTGACATTGCTGGGGGAACGTATTAGTCTGTGTTGTTCTTGCTGTTGTCATAGTCACCCAACTTGTGTGTTGCCACTGAGTATGTGTGTGTGTGTGTGTGTGTGAACAAAAACTTCGATTAGTTACACATGAAAGCCTTAACTGTACAAACGACATGCCAAAGGGGGCAGGGGGAGAATAGAAGCACACGCACACATACAACTCGAAGGGATCTGGAACTCACTTCGGATGTGCAGATAGGTGTTCAGCCAATTTGCCAAGAAACCAACCACTTCGACACGTTCAGTGACGATGTCCTCCTCGGTGCAGTTCAAACCAATTGGCCCCCAATCATCTACCATCTGGCACTTGCGGCGATAGAAGAAATTTCCTTTCTCGAAACCAGTTTCTGTATTGACCTCATCATTACCATCAACGGCATTAGCAACCGAATCAGTGCCTGCTTCTGCTTCTGCTTCTTCTGTCTCCAACTCAATGCTGTTATTCTCATTAACTTCGATTGGAGCCCCATCGGTCGTTGTGATAATTTGCTCATTGACCAATGTGGTTGCTGCCATCGATTGATGGTTGAATGACTCCTTTATACGGTTTAGGAGTCGCACAGATGACTGTAGTCTCTCTGTAGCGAAAGATGTGGCAATGTGCTTGCAATATTTTTTTTGTTCATTTCCCTCTTACGTTCTGTTGTGTCTGCGACGACCTAACATCCATCAAAGACAAACGCAAATATCGCGTTCAGAGCGTCATGGCATCAGGGTGCTTCGACGACAGCATACATTATTTGACACAACTGAACGTTTCTAGATAATGCACAGCTTGGATGGATGTGAAGCTCGAGCTGAAGCTCAAGCTCAAGCAACACAGCTGCCTAATGAAGACGGATGGGCATGCCTCTAAAATATTTATGCACAATACGCAGTTGAGGCACTTTGCAGTAAGTGAAAGACACGGCACAGGCCGCCACGACACACTCCATTAAAAAGTGATGCGTGCACGCAACACTGGGCAAAATCAAATTATAAATCTATTGTTGCGCCCACAGCCCACAACATCAATCTGTGCAGACTAGTAACTAAACGTATGACTAACGACTCAACAGTACAGCTGGTATAAACTTACGTATGGGTAGGAAAGACCACAACTTACCTTCCAAGCTACCATCGTTGCGTGATAGCAGAGGAGGCAGAAGTGTGCTTGTTGCTTCTTCTCCAACGTTATTGGAGTCAAAGTCAAAGGAACGGCCGACATTGGCGCCTTGTAGCTTGGGAGCTGGTGGTATGGCTTCCGACTCCTTGTAAAACTGATCCTCATCGTATAGCTCATCTTGATCCAAGTCTAGATCGGTTTGTTGCGGCTCATCCGATTCGGCAGCCGTTTCATAGCGGTCTTTGAGAACCTTGCGGGGAACTGAGATTGAAAAATATATTTATGAACGCAAGATATCAAAGATAAGCTTCTATAAAAGATACTTACTGCATGTATAAACGACTTTCAAATACATTCGCACATTAGTCTTGCAGGGTCGACCAAAAGTGCCAGCATCTGCGGTCACCGAGCAGCGTCTACGTCCATGACATATCTGCATCACAGTCTCAGTAGCGTAAGATACAAGGCAGGCTTAACAAAAACACATTAAACTTCAATAAGAAATCAAATTTGCAAAAAAAGTTAAGTGCTTGCTTACTGGGTTGGCCGGTATCCTCTCGGTTGATCAGAACACTGCCGGGTGGTGCGCCCTGGCCACCACACTGGACACTCTCGCGTTCCGTGTGGCCAAAGGATGCGCTGTAGATGGCGATGCGAGAGTACGGATTGCACATCAACGGCATATTGTCGTTCTCGCAGGCCAACTTGCTGCGGAATTCGTCTGTGTTGATGGGCAGGCATGCACAAAATGATGGGCAACATTTAATAAAAGTACGTGGAAATATGTAACCGTTAAAAATATGTCTTAATTGCGGCCATTGGAATTGGCTGAACAGAACATTTATAAATGTACAGACATTTTTTAAAAGTGGTCAGATTCTTTTTTATTGAGCTACTTGACAGTTAACCGATTTATCTACATACATATATGCATGATGGATTTATTGCATTAAATGTGCTTATTCATACGCCATGTTGCCCGCAACTTATATTGTCAGATTCAATTTTGCAATATTAAACAATGTGAAAGCAAAAAGGGTTTTGAAGTTGTATTAATAACTCATACGCCTTGTTGGCACCAACTTAAGAGTTGTCATTGCAAATTAAAAACGATTTATTAAGTTAAATTAAGCGACCGCAAACATAACAAATTAACTAAAAAATCATTGGACTGGAAATGTCACACACATTATGTATGTATGATTTTTTTTCTCTGTGCGTATGTGTGTGTGTGTGAAAATATTTGCTTTGCTGCAGACCTTATCAGCGAGTCACACACTTGCAATTAATTAAATCGAAAGCGAAATCAATAAATACGGAACGAAAACATTAATGTGAATAAACATTACGCCTATCCGTTAAAATGTCAAAATAAATTATTTAAATAAGCAGTTGCTTATGCATATTCATTTGTACACTCAACTGCCAGTCAAGCGTATATATTGTATATATATTTTTGTAAGTAACAATGTTGCATTAATTAATCATACGCCATGTTGCCCTTAACTACATTTGGTAAATGAGTTCCACAACACACTGTGCTCCAAAGAAAATCAAAGAAAAATTTATTATCCAATTACTGTGTTTGGCTATGTGTATCCTAAATATCTAAGGGCATTTTTGAGCGCACAGATCCAGCGCACAGCGTACCATACGTTACGTATGTGTGTGTGTGTGTATTGTACATATGATATATATGTCTTACAAAGCAATCTGTTGGAAGTCAGCCAAGCTGAGATTTGCAATTGTCGAAGTACAGTCGAGAAAGACTCTCAACATATATTCGTTTTCTTTTGCTTGTACAAAGCTCCGAGCACCCGGAAAAGGACCAAGCTTAAGCAATTATGAATTGTGCTGCTGGCGCTCTTTTTTTTCATATATATATATATATTTTTTGTGTCTTCTTGTGCTGTGCACTTTTCAGCAGGCACCTTTAAATGCTATATACAATATGTACATACATACATATATAAATAACATACATATATACTTTACTACATACAATTTGATGAATACTAAAAGGAATGTCTGTGGCAAGAGGACAACGGTCCAAGATGAACTTTAATAAATTTGGTAAATATTTGCATAGCATGTTTACAGGCCTTACTGGGCCTTTGGCATTGACTGCATAGCCCTCCACATAACCTTTGGGATGCGACTACCGACACCCGACACCCAACACCCGACCCCGATACACCCACAATGTACGTGCACGGCCGTGCTATTGGGTGCTGTGATTCCCGCCGCCTTTTGAGAGTGCGAGTGCACGTTTTATTATGGAGAGACGTGAGAAAAGTTGAAAATTGCCATATTTTTATGACCACAATGTGCCGTCTGGCACGGCACACCCACCCCACACCCCCTCATTCATTCCTTTTGCCATTGCCAACTGTGCCTCCAACTGCTGCTGTGCAATGCACGCCCCAAGCCTTAGAAATGTTGGGTGGGCGTTGGGGTCTGCTTGCGCTCCCACGCACATAACCAGGCCGTAATTTTTCAACGTTTTCCACTCGTACTTTGCAGTTTTATTACTTGTCGCTGGTGTCCATAATGAGCAAAAGATAACAGACAATTTAGAAAAAAAAAACCAGCTATCCTTAATTATATTACCTCACCGGAGCCCCTGCAGTGCCCCTTTTTTTTTGTGTTGGCCCGACAAACGTGCTAGCCAAGTTCTAAGCTATGCGGACCAAGTACTCCAACAAGCCGTCTGCCCTTTTCTGTTTATTTTTTTTATATATATTTTTTGTGCTTTCTTTCTTTTCAACCCGCTGTGCATTTCCCTTTTTCTAATTTGAATGCTGCGCTGCTCTTGCTTTTGTCTCGCTCCTGTTTGTTTCACTTCTTCGGTTTGTTTGTGTGCTTTTTAACAAGATAACATCTGCGTCACTTGTCACAAAAAAATACACGAAATACTGTTACAAAAAAATTGCCGGCAAAGCTGCAAAGTGCTTGGAATGGCTAAAAGGCTGACGCAAATTACCAAAGAATTACATAGAATGCACAGTTTCTTTTCCGTTTTGGGGCTCTGGCATCTCTGAATCGGAATCTGAATCTGAATACAGTCGAATTGAACTGTCTACTAAGGGCATTAAGAACTCGTTTAACGATTGTCATGCAATGCAGTATCACCAGCAGCAGCAGCGGTAACAGCTACTAGTCGCAGTAGGTATGGCAAAAATGCCAACGACACTTTGGCAGTTCGGCCTGCGTTCCAGGCAGGTAAAACTCAAAGCAAAAGTGCCACAATGGAGTGTGTGAAGGGGGGGCTGCTGCTCACTTAGGTGGTTCATCTGTTCGCTTATCGGCTCCAGTTTGCCGAGTGATTACGATTAAACATGAATTGCTTAGCGGATCGTAAATAATCGAGTGCCATTAGCCCAATCACCATTGGCAATGTCCAACCCGGAGGTTCGGCAGTTGTGTGAGAAAGAGGAGGAACAGAGCATGCAAAAAATGCACAGAGCAAAACTATGCAAATAACTCAGCGAAAAGTTTATTCAACTATTTTTTAATGCTGGAAAAAGCAAATGCAAAAGCGCAGCTGCATTTTTCATTATGCTTCTAGCTGAATTTGCAGCGCAAACCAACCATAACCCACCCTACCACTCTACCACACCCCCTCTTATCGCCGTGAAGTTCTATTTAGTTGAAGTTCTCATTAATTTAATTTTTGAACGCGCCACCCACCGCCCAACACCCAAATGGCAAAAGTTTGAATTAAGAGCGATTTTTATTTTTTATTTTTAGTACAACAATATGATAACACCTTTTTAACTGCAAATGTCATTTGACTTAATTATTGTTATGGTGCACTCTGTCGATGTTATTTCAGAATCATCCCGACGTGTCTTTTCATTCGAAATGTTGCTGATATTTCTTTCTAGTGAATATTTTGTTACAACACACAAATGCTTCAATTCACCAATGTCATAATAAATTATTCTTTTTATACCCCGAACCCATGAAATGGTTTGACAAAGCTATGACAATGAAAAGTTTGTCCAACTCCCAAGTCAAATTATGTTCAAAAATCCTAAAAGTACCGCGTTTCTAGATTTTAAGGCAGTTTTATTTAAGAGCTTAACACAAAATTTTTAAGGTATTGCATTTGAAAATCAGGCTAGTTTTGACAAATTATGGCCAAAAGTTGACAAAAGTTTTGTTAAGTTTGACATCAAAATCGTATTGTTTTAAATACGATATTCTTCTGTATACGGTTCTTTTGTGCAAATGCTACTCAAATATTAAAATGCACTACAAACAAGTGCTCAATTGTTTTCAAGTATTTAAGCACTTTTTGATTCTCAAGTGAAGCATTCGAAGTTTATTGTCGTATAAATAGTCAGCATAGAGCTTGCATAAATGATGGCTTATTGGTTCGTAGTCAAAATAAATTTGTTTGTTTGCAATTGAACTTAAATTGATGTTTGGCACTTTTGCATCTGGCAAATATTTATTTTGCCGCTGAGCAAATAAAATATATATCATGGTTTACGCGGCAAGGACAAAAACGAGCAGAATGCCCGCTTGGCTGATAGAACCTGGGAAGCTGAAAAGCTCAGCGCAATCCCATCGATTATACATATATGTAATTTTTTGTTTTTTCATTTTAAAAGTGTGTTTGTGTACATAGTATGGGCAAATGTACCGGTTGGCTGACCTCGTAAAGGGCTGGCATACTTACATGGACGGCATTTGTAGGCAATCTCGACGAATTTTCGTATGCCGGAGCATGGATCCCCACTGGTGTGCGTTTTGGAATTCGCAGCAAACTTGCAATGCCTCTTCTTTTGGCATGCATCCACCACAGTCTGCAGCAGGGCATACTATAAGAAAACAGATACACACAAAAACACAGTAAGATATAGTGTCTATAGTGTACGTATACGTAATGCATGCATGTATATATAGCATATTGGTGGAGTAAGTGAGCAGGTTTCGATGAGGGTGCTATTGATAGATTGTTTGGGCGCAGATGGCAACTGCAGCCGCATCCTTGAATTCGGTGGCAAAAAGAAACGGCAAAGACATCGGCAACGGCAACGGCAACGAACAACGAACGGAAGAAGCAAAAAGGGGGGGAAACAATGGATGCTGGTAGGTAGGCCGAAAGGCAGACACTGGCATGGCGCCACCTCTGCTGCAGAGTCGTAAATCTCTGTCTGCCTACGAGATTAAGCTATGAATGCATTTCATATGCCTTAACAATTCCACAGGCGCAAAAAGCGGCAAACAGCACTCAGATGTTGCATATGTAATGTTGCATATGCTAGTATTTGTATATGTGTGTGCGTTTGTGTGTTTTTGTGGATACGGAAGTTGCAGTCAGTGCTTACAGTTGCGCAAAGCAGTTGTCTTCCTGTTGGCAACTGGTGAGAGAATAGGTGAATAATTATAATTTTATTAAAATCTGTGAATTGCCTCGGGTGAAGATAAGCGGCCAACTACTTAGTGGGATGACAAATGTAACTTTAAGCGGATTACATCATCACACGCACAGCACAAAAGTATAAACGGATAAATATATACTTATATACATATATGTTTTTAATCTAAATTAATATTATTATATACCTATTAATGGACTCTTTTAACAGATTAAACTTTAATGTTGTGCAGCTGTCATCGAATCAAGCATAATTGGTTTTTATTATTATGCGTTGGCCTGATATGTGAGTTCGAGTGTTATAATAACCACAAATTTTCAGTTCAGTTCAGTTGTAGTAGTCAAACAGTTTGATATGTTATTAATTAGTCAGATTTTGAAAACCACACACTCTCTCTCTATGTGTGTGAGTGTTTGTATGTGTCTTGAATACAAAAATGGACAGAAACCGTAATTGCATTTTGAGGTTACTGTTTACCCAAAAGATGATACTCTTCTCGCTTCTCGTTACTCTATCGCCACACTGTATACATATGTCAATAAGTCGCACGCACGAGTGCTGTTGCTGAGCTTAAGCTCGTCTCGTCATAATTTGTTTACCCTCGTTTCAGTTCCCATCTCCACTCACTCTATGGCACTGGTTTACGGGCCGGTCGCAACCGCATTTGGAATCTGGAGTATGGGGTAAGCTGGCGTTACTGCAATGTGCCCATAAGTCAAGAGCCAAACTTGCGGCTGGGCGCAATTCAGTTCCGCTTTAAGGAGCCACCGGAAATGAAGCGTGAGTATCCTGTCCCTGTCCCTGGTGCACCCAGCTTTTGCGGTTTTTCTCGACCGCATGTCACACACCACACATGAAGTCATCGTCGTCTTACTTTAAATTGATGTGCTCAATCAAACGCAATGGGGATAGGGGGTAGGAGCTTCGTCACAAGCCGGTTTTGCAAGGATATGGTTCAATGAAAAATTAACTACAACACACGTTCCCCATATACGTAGAAGCGGCGCCAACCAATATTGTCGAATGCGAATACCAAACGACCTAATAAATGTGACAAATTGTGATATAGTATCTGATATACTGTACAGTGTACACACGCTGACAGATTTATTCCCATCTGTGCGAAACTAAATTATTTTGAGCAATATGTGCAGCTGAACTTAAATTTGATTTCCAATTTTTAATGGTACATATATGTATGTCCTCGACACGAGCATAAATCACTAAAACAGGATATTTATGACATGGCAGTTGAACCATCTTTTATTTTCGGATTGCACTCGCCTATATTTGTATCCGCATGCTAATATTTGTCTGCAAAAATACATTTAGAATAGGCTGAAGTACTATTATTATTATTGATATTTGCCGTTGCAGTAAACATTAATATGCTTTTCGCAAAAATCAAATAATTCGGACACACTGTAAAGAAGAAGAGAGAGAGAGCTTTAACGGCAACGATTAAGTTCGCATGACTATTGATTTACATATATGTATGAATGTAAGCATGTAAGTGTTTACTTATAAATGATGTGGTATTGGGACGATTTAAGCTTTGACTGGGTAAGTAACTAAAAATTTGATATGATTTATGCCTTTTGCTTGGCCAAAGTGAATCGAATCGATTTTCATTATGAATTATTGCTGTTTTTATGGCATCGTTCTACTTCACTGATTTATTTCAACTGCCTGCTTTCCTTTATGCTGTGCATGTGTGTGTTTAGAAACCATATATGTAATCGTGTGTGTGTTTGACCAAAAGGCAGCTATTTTATCGCGTATGTATGTATGGCAATGTCTTTAAATGCACACTGTGGAATCGTGCGGAAAATGGAAAAAAAATACATTTAGGCGAAGGCCAAAAAAAAAGGTAAACCAAAGTACGGCCTGAGTTGCTGGAGCACACACACTGATTTCGTTGCAATATGTAGAAGGATACAAGTAAAAGTACATACAATATGTATGTATATGTGTGTGTATGAAGAAGCACAGTGTTCTGAACATGGCTGAGCCTTCTTTCGATGATGAGTGCGACGATGATGGAATTGCAATTATACTGATTCAGCTTACCTGTAATCCGCTTACGGTACACGTTTCCGGCGGTTTGACTTCGATTTCAGTGCCGCTGTGGATGACAGCATCGCCGGCACTTCCGGTCGTGGTGAGGTCCTCTTGCGAGACGGGCGGACACAAGCTGTGGTCGGATAAATCTGTTCAAGTGGACGAGAGGGCAATTTTTTTTTTGCTTTCTTTTTTTTGAGAACGTGTCGTTGTCGTTGGCATCGTCGATATTCGAAGTACGCTCAAGTGGTGCGAAGAGAGGTGGAACTGAAGTGGACTACAGTAGAGTGGTGGAGTGGAGCGGATTGGCATGGAGTGGTTCAGCTGTGAGGTCGAGTACCAAGTAGAAACAGCATTCATTGCTAACGCCACCAACGGCCATTTCTCTCTCACTCTCTGTTCAATCTGTGAGCAATCTCATCGCAAAATTCGCCAACGACCTTTGCGTGGCCTGGCGTACAAACATACGTATACTTGATATGGGCGTATGCGCTGCACGGTTTGCTCCTCATTTGCTTTCATTGTGCTTGTCTGTCTCTATGTCTGTCTTTCTGTCTGCTTGTTTGCCAGCACACCAATACTACTCAACTACTCATGTGGGCGTTGGCAAAGTACACTGAGTGCGAGAGGCAAAACATGCCAGTGTGCACACACACACACACACACACTCAAACGAAAATAAGTAAAAATACAATGCGTACAATCGACGCGTGTAACGGACAAACTTTAGGCAACAATCAATCAATTGCGATATTGGCATTCGCTTCAGCGTCCAAGAGTCCCAACCATTCGTTGTTCCGTCCACTTGACGCCCTCAATGCTGCACCAAATCCATAGCCATCTACAACTCCAACAATTCCAATTCAACATCCACATCCATATCCACATCCACTTCGCTTGCTTTCGCTTTGTGTCGTACGTGACAATGGAACTTACCGCCTGCTCTGCCGTACTGGGCTAGCTCTATGGAAATGCTAGTGCCACGTGGACAGCTGAGTGACAGCTGTTCTGAATCGCATCCGGCGCGCTGGTACGTCCGCAAGGTGGCAGCAAGCAGAGCTAAAAGCAAACAACGCCAAAATCGGGATGCATTAATATATGTATAGATAAAGAACAAAGCGAACAAAAAACTGAAACAAAAACGAGAAAAAAAAATAAAAGAAAAAAGAAGCATTGAACGCATAGTAAATGCAAACAGACAACAAACTACAATGTAGCCACTCGCAACGCTCGCAACGCTCGCTGAGCTCGAGAACTCAACTTGTGGGAATACAAATAAATTTCTATCAATATATACCATGACATTAAATATACATCAAAGGTATATATATAGATAATTTCGTTGCCTAAATTAACCAATAAAAAATACATATATCAAATGCAGAACAGAATTTAAACAATTTCGTATTTGACAAATGAAATTGTCTTTAACAACAGTTTTTATTTAAAATTCCGCAAACATTATAATCAATAGCTTTATCAGTGTCGCAGCAAGGAAAAATAAGCTCTGGCACGCCAAAGATAGATTTTCCATTTTATTTTGCTGTATATGTACATACAGATATATATAGATTGGAATTTTTTTGCAATCAATTGAAATGTCATGTCGCAAATTCGTTTCAATTCTTAACTTTATCTGTGGCTAAATAACAGTAGAATAAGAAATTAATTGTATTTATTATGAACGTTAAACGGAATCGAATTGATGTGTACTGAAGTGTGGCAGGTATGTGCACAATATATGTATTGTGCCACAGTGTCTAATGGAAAAAAATAGTCTTCAAGTACATGGCAAGTAAATTGAATTTCCATTATGCAATCGTTCGTTCAGTCTTCAACTTAACTGACACTTGACACCTAAGCAAACTCAGACATTCAATTTCATGTGAAATTATTTCTCAACGTATTTTTTGTTGTTGATGTTGGTTGTTGTTGTTGGTTCGCTTCGTTTTGTAGCATTTCGGCGAACAGCGAAAAAAATGGTGTGCCATTTGTTTCTGTTTATTGTACATTTCTCTTATCCACTTTAGAGGCGACAACTGTGCTGGGTGATGGGGCATCCTCTCTGAGCCACTGACTTCATTACCCAAATTGTTTACGTGTGTGTTGTGTGTGTGTGTTGCAAAATTTGTGTATGCATGAGTAAGTGTTTACACTACAAAACAAATGCCTTACAATAGCTGCCAAAAAGGGGCAAAGCCTGCAGGGTTTTGTGTGTGCGTTACGAGTATAAAATGATGGGAACTGGAGCAATACGTGAATGTGTGTATTCCACATCTATGCAAACATGTTCACTTGTACGTGTACGTTTAATATTTCTATTATTGAAAGCCAGTTTTCGCCGTAAAATTGCACAATATGATATATGTTGTGTTTGTGTCTGTGCAAAAGTCAGTTGCACACATCAAAAGCTACAAAAGCAATCAGATCTAAATCATGGATAGAAGTGAATATTGTTGCAACTTGACTCAGAACATGAAAGCATATTTATTAGTATCTGTTGTAATCAAGAGCTTTTAATATCTCTCCCCCTTGTCTGCTGTTGTCATGTGACAAGGATTCAAAAACTAATCATGACGAGGAAATACCCTATCAAAATCAATAAACATGGGTGTTGGACTAATCTTTCGATTGCCATAGTTACTTTAAAATATACCAGATTTTAAATGCCTCAAATGCCTTGGTTTGAGCTCAACAATAAAGCTACATTTAAATATAGAAACGGAATGTTAACGCGATTTTTATTCCCAACACTTTTCATAAAAATTCGAATAGGGTATAAAAAGGTATCTAAATAATAGCTACTAGTATATATGACAGTGAGGTACCTAAAAAGCTAACAACTTTAAGTGCAAAAATCCTTGTTAGCATCATAATAATTGTAATTACATAGCGGTAGGCCATTAGAGAGCAAGCAACAGCAAACATTTCCCTAGAAACGAGTACGTAGAGAGTACTACCAGCAAGATACAAAGTAAGTATTACACGTGTGCACGTTTATATTCTACGTAAATCACAAGGCATGCGGCGTCTGCCCGACAGTTTACGACCGTGATGCCAGATGCAGGAGCACCTTAGGCTTAGGTTCTCACAGACACTCATACCGTAGGACGACGAGCACTCCAGGTGGACGTTTCATGCAAATTTATGCGACATAAAATGATAATAACTCTTTCACTTTTCATAATTTTGGCAAGCATTTACCTGGCTGTTTAGTTAAGCAAATGCCGACAACCCTCCGCGACCAAAAACACAAACACAAGTGTTATTATTTCGAGGAGTTGGAAAAATAAACGGGCATGGTGTAGGCGTTAATGGGATACCCTTTAAGCACACTTAGCAAATGACGGTATACAAAAGGCAGCGAATAATGCTAAAAGACTTATCATAACTTAGCTATTGTTGGAAAAACTCAAGAATGCTTCAATCTACTTTATTTTCTGTAAGAATTTATATTCTTTGTCTATTCATCGTTGTACAGGGTATGGTGAAATAGAAAAACAAGAATATTAACGACCCTGCGGCAGCTATTGTAAGCATGTGGCCAGAGAGTTGTTGAAGCGTCGCTGAGGTGAGTACGGTGCCATTGTGGTAGCTTGACTGAGGCACTCGTGTGCGAGTGCTCAGGACTCTGTCGCCTCCAGTTAAATTTTACAGCTCAAGCACAAGACACTAAAAGGCATCGCATATGACAAAGGCACCAAGGACAACATTCCTAACCTATCCCCGCCATACACTTCAGGTTGGCAAAGATGGGAGATTAAAGCACATCTTAATGTGAAGCGACTCGGGGAAATGTGAAACAAGCGCGTAGGCCGTGAAAGTTTCCGTTATCAACGCGACCCAAGGCGCCAGCCAGTACAAAAAGTGGGAGTGGCACAGTAAACGAGCTAAAAGTAATGCCACGAACTGTGGTTTTCAGATGTCTTTTGGATAAAGTCGAGGGGTGTAAAGGAAAGTAGCATATGTACTGATGTGCTTTGTGTGTGCGTTTGCTATCTAACAATATTAAAAAGCAAGAAAACAAAAAATTATTTACACACCCACCCATCACCCACAGCATACACACACGCAAACACACACAAGAACACGCACAGACAGCAATTGAATATTTATGTCGAGCGTGAGACGCACAAGTAATAGGAAATGACGCCCCATTTAATGGAAGTTGCCTGAGTTTGGCGACAAACACATAAATTGAAAGTTTAGACCAAGTTAGTAAAGCAAACATGTTCATATACTACTACCATGGCCTTGATATTAATGACTGACCCCGACCGTTAAGCACTCGACAAGAAAAGTTTGCAAAAAATATTTAATTGCACTTATAGACAAGTTCACACTACATGTAAGTGTGTGTGTGTAAAATATGTTGATACTTTTTAGAGATACTTCAAAGGTCTGCTGATAAGTACTCTTATACAACTAACGACGAGTCGTATAAGAGTGCATTGACACAGTTATATTTTTCGAATTTAATTAGAGTAAAAATGTGTGAAAAGCAAAAAAAAAATAACAAACAAACTCATTAAAGTTTATCTATCTTTGGCACATCATCAGAGCATAAGCAATAATTTTTGTTTTATGCCACATCAAATATGTCAATTAATATTTGCTACAATGTTCAATCGTTTCAATCGATAAGTCCATCGAATATTATGAGCTGATGACAGAAAATGTTCTTTGGTATGAGTCAGCATTTATAGCAATTATCAAACATATGTACACAAATCCATATAAAACTATAAACATAAAAAAAAAAACTTATACCCATAGCAGAGACATTTGATTTTATGGGGTCAAGTCGAGGAAAGATTTTATGTACAAGGAACAAATTCGCATCTTAGGGCTTACAGTGTTGTGGGTGGGTTGGTTAGAAGTCGCAAATGTGGTCCATGGTCATGATTCAAACATTTATGACAATGGGCACGTAGATAGTAGTAGATTGGCAGCATCTCCTCTTCGAGTATCTACTGTGACGGGCAGTTAATTAATGTGGTTTAATTTATGAATGTTTGCCTTGGCTACCCTATTAATCATTAATGACGAACATAAATATTTGGTCGCTCTCGCTTTTCAGATCATTTGTGAAACTTTGTCCGTTGAGATATCCTCGAGCACACACACACACACTCATACTCATACTATGGTATATATATTTTTGGCGTTTGGTTCTTCGAACTGAAACTGGACAACGGAAAATACACAAAAGCCATAAACAGCCACTTTGTAAGTGTGTATTTGTGCTTAATTATGATTTATACACAAAACACATAAACAAATGTATATACATATATATACATACAAATAAATATGTATGCATACATAAATTTGTATTTTTAGGAAGGGCAAATGTGGCGGATAAAAGCGCCTGTTTAGTTCTTGGTTGAGTAGGGGTTGGCGCCTGCATTCACCAGGCATTAGCTAAAAAGCGTCACAGGACCCAGTTCTGGGATAAAAAAGGAGCAAACGACAGGGGACACCAGACGGTTATTGCTGCAGATAAAACGCCAAAAACCGACGCGAATTTCTACATGTAGATGTGGCTGAAATGTGAAAAGGAAAAATACGGAGAAGAGAAAAAAAAATGAAATGAAGAGAAAATAAAACAAAACATTTACCCAAAGGATCAACTCGATAAATAACTTCCGGCATGACGGGCCGCGTCAGCAGGCACACAACAGCCAGCAGCCAGGCGACTCTGCTCCAGCTACGGCCCCAGGAGCTCTCGTAGTGCACGTGCCGACATTTGCTGCTTGGCTGTGGAGCCTGTGTAGCTGGTGGAGGCTGCTGTGGTACGTTGCGGGGTGTGGCATGGCAATGCCAACGCTGCCGTTGACGTTGCAGATGCTGTGCGGGATTGGGCTCCGTTTTGGCCATTGCCACCACCCAGAATTGATGTTTTTGTTATTGTTGTTGTTGTTGTTGTTGCTACTGTCGTCAGCTCAGTCGGGTCTTTGGTTAGTGTTGGTGTTGGTGTTGGGTAAACGTTATCGTTGCTTAGCCGTCTGCTGCTGTTGATTTGATGTTGTTCTTTATGGTTGATTTTATTGCGTGCCCTCAGATTTGGCGATTTGCATTTTTTGAAATTTTCATATTTATTGTTATCATCAACGGCGTCGATTGTGGCGATGGCACTTACAACTGGTCAATATACTGCTGCTACACTCATTCATGTTCATATTCATATTCAAATTCATATTCATATTTGTATACATTTTCGTATTCATGGCATTCGCATCGTCGCATCGATCGTATCATCTGCTTTAATAGGAATACATGAATCAAAATATATATTTACAAAAAATGTATATATAAATTTTGTTTTATGCACATTTTTATTTGCGCTTCATCGCATTGCATTTTTTTTGGTTTTACATCTCCTTTTATAGCTGAAATTATTATGTTAAATTTTTTGATTGCTCGTTGTTACTTTTTATGGCCGGCTTGTTATTTGTTATTGTGCTTTTTACAAGTACAACAATTAATTACATTTCACACGCTGTTTGCGCTTTCCTACTTTTTATTTGTGACCTTTTTTTATATTATTTTTGAATTTTTTTTTTTTTTATCAATTTATAACTGCACAATGTTCACTGTAGATTTAAAACACAATTTCATTACTCCTCGTTATGCATAACTCGATTATTTAATAACAATACAGTAAAAAAAGGGCCGGCAACATTCTCGTTTTTATTTTGTATTTGCTTAATGATAATACAAATTATTAAATTATGCTTTTTTCCAATTTCGCGCCGTTTTTTTTTTTTTTTTTTTTATTCAGTTTGAGGTTTGTTTATTGAATTCCAAATTAAATTTAAATTAAAATTCGCCACTCAAATCACAATTAACTAGTTTGGTTAACAATTTGTGAACTTTTTTTTTGTGTTGCCAACGCGCAAAAACAATATCCAACGAGACTTTCAAACAAACAAACAAATTCAGATTCATAGCGTATAGAGCAGGATTAGCGGTAAATTTGCCACACTTTGTATTTGCCACTTGCTTTAATCCCCGCTTGGGGATAACTTTCTCATTAAATTGTAAAATTCTGGTTAAATTTATAAGCTGCTGTTTATGTGGAATCGCAAGGTGCGCGATTTTCGGTTCGAGATTCATTATATTTACTAATTGGGATTAAGGTTTTGCTACTTTCTTCGAAAAAGTCAAGACCCAAGTTTTCGAACACAGAATATTTAAAACAATACCCAAAAATTAAGCTTAATTTACCTAGTGCCAAACTTGACACCAAACGGATGAGTGTATATGTATGAATAAAATATTTAAAAATTTAAAGTTTCTTTCCTTTGATATTCAAATGCCAGGCATAAAAGTTTGATACAAGCTACATTTAAATATAATAATATTCAAAATGATTTTGTTAGCCAACATCTATATATGTATTTTTGTCAAGTGCTTGCCACAGAAGCACGTGTTTTCTTATTCCGGTCGCATGCAAAAAGGCTACCTGATAGTGTTTTCATATTTTCTATTTGTGCTTTTTTTTTGTCTTCATCGGTTGCAAATAATGAATATTTTTGCTTCGACTTTTTGAAAATTTATCAAAAATCAAACACACACACTCAATAAAAATGAAGGATGAGATTTTTGTATTTTGCCAGCTGGCAATGTTAGATAGGAGTAACTTTCACTTGAACAGTGATTTGCCACCCTTGCGTACCCTTGGCCCGGTTAGTTTCTATAGTGATCAGCTTTCATAGTTTTTTGGGACAACAAGTGAGCTGGGGGCGTTCTGGTTAGATTAAAAGTACACAAAAGGTATCAATTGTGTTCATTTATCCATGAAATTCTAACATTGATGTGCGTCAAGCCAGCAAAAGCAACCCGTACGAGATGAGTAATGGGACACACACACACACATATAATCACATATATACACACACACGCAGTCATGCAAACATAGTGGCGCCCCCAAAAATTTACAACAAAATACATTGGATGTGATAGTGTATTTGTGCTGTGAGGCAAGCTGAGGTTTTTGTGTAAAAGATGCGAGCTGCTATGTATGACAAAACATTCATTAACTGACACTTGCGGATGGCTGGACCAACAAGGCCATAGCCAAATGATGTTGCTGTTGTTGTTGTTGTTGTTGCTGCTAAAGTGACGGGTGACCCAACCGAAAGTTGAGAAGGAGGGGCAAAAGCAACTTTCGTATCGGGTTGAGCATTAAGCGTGTAGGGACCAAACAAATCCCTTGTTATCCTGAGAGCTATGAGTAAGTACGTCAGTTTCAAGCATACACAAAAACACACACACACACGAACACTTACACAGAGAAAAACACTCGAGAAGCAAACACACACACGCCTGCATATGTTTAGCTGCTGTGCTTGGCTACAAAAAAAAAGAAGAAAAAATGCTTCTTTATGTTGGCTTAATGTATTTCTCGGCGTTTTCTTATTGTTCGCCAGCAAGAAACCCAAAAACCGCAAACTTTCAAAAGCAAACTTCATATTTTGCAAGCTGAGCGGAAAGTGCTTGCCTGTCCTGCAACCCCTGCCGCCCTGCCGCACCGCAAAACCAACACCATAGTCTGGCCCTGCTGCTTCTTCAGCAACAACAACAACAACAACTACTACGACTAGTGACACCATTCTATAAAGCTTCTAACAGGACTGGCTGGCTGCATCAGCATCGACGTTTGTATGCTTGTCTTGAGTTGGTTGCCTTTGTATCTGTATCTGAATCTGTTGGGTATCTGACGTGCCGTCGCAGGCATTTTAGTTGCTTTAGCTTTTGGCTTTGCTGTTGCCGCTGCCGTTTCTGTTGCTTGTTGAAGGTTTTGTAGTGGTTGTTGCAGGCCACCACTCATCATGATGAACTTTCAGCCGAACTTTGGTTTATGGCTTTTCGATGTTTTTCTTTTTTCAGCAGACAGAAATTATTAATATATATATAACGAATATTTTAACTTTCATCTTGGCCAGCATCCGCTGCCGCAAGCAGCAATCTTGCTTCAACGGACGTCTGGCTTAGATTGTGAGGGGTTGTGCTGGCAGGAGTTGGGGCTTATTACAACAACAACAATATTAACTATACATATACATATAGATGGATGTTAGTTGCTTGGCACTAACAAGTTGAGTTGCGTACAGTTATTTATTAGAATTTATTTAAGCGTAAAGTTGCGCTCGTAATTTTCTCATCTTTTGTGCTCAGTTCAATTTAGCGGAAAATTGAATTCATATTGAAATTTGTCGGTCAGCGAACTTATTCCGCGCGACCACCAAAATGCCATGCAAACATATCAAACAGTCAGGCTTATAGATACAATAGCACCCAAACGCAGCTCCGCATAGCTCAAAATGAAATCAATGGTGTTCTCGACACATCGCGTATACCGCAAAACATGAAAATACCAGCAGCAACATCAGCAACATCAGCCACTCGTTTCAAAATTCATCAGTGTGGTTTTTATGGGAAATACGCTTTATGGCCACCCGTCCGTCCGTCCGTCCATCTGTCTATCTTGCTGCCTGCCTGCTGAATAATTTGCCAAATTGCTTGATTCGTTCGATAGAACTGTAAATTTAAATTAGACTCAGTCCATTGAAGAATGAATGCTTCGACAACAATTGCAAAATCATATTGTGTACAAACAATATAATACAGACATAGAAATGAAGACAACACAGTCGAAGGATTTGGATTAAAACCAAATTTAACTAAAGGCAACAATCTTGTTTTGGACTTGGAGTTGGCCGGCATTGTAAATTGAATATGTTGATGTGTACGCAAGGCCGAACATAAATCTTAAAACTGGCCCAATTGCCTCAAAATACAGAACTCTCATATTCACATTCAGTGATTGATGGCCAGAGCGAAAAGGGGTTCGTTCTTGAATATGTTAATTTTGGCTTAGTTTGCCAAAACCCAGGGCCGGATTGTCGACACCACCAGTGTTCGAAAAAGATAAATGCACGCTTATGGAATCTCAAGCAGCTTTCCGGCCGACTGCCAAAGCGAGAGAAAGAGGTCTAAATCAAAATTATGGCTTAGCGTCAGATCTGCCAACAGGGATTGAAAAGTTTATGGTGTGAGAGAGCAGGCGTTGCAAGAGGTGCTTTTTTGTGTGTGTGCGGCAAGGTAAATATATTTATTGGCTCAATAATTTGGCAACATTTTGCAGGATTAATGTGCAAATTCCAAGGCTATAAATTATTTCCAGCCGTATATTCCTAAATTATATAAAATAAATAAAAGAAACAAACGTACGCGCGTGCATGTATGTGTGTATATGTGTGTGTGTGTGCTTAAGTGAACTTTTAGGGGAAGCTTTGCGTTGTTTTTTGTTTGTTTGGTTTTTTGCAAGGACACGCAACCATAATAAAAACTTGTTGAAAAATTTACGAGCACAGCATCAGCAGAGGCAGCGGCAGCAATGGCAGGCATCAAAGGACAAATCGGACAAAACAGGCCCAGGCAATTGGCCACGTGAGCAACCGCTGGTCGGCTGCCGGTCACGTTCTGGTCCCTCTACAGATCCCTAAAGCACCCCACCATTGCGAATGGAACGACAAGGGCGTGTTTATTTATGTCGTGCCCACCGCTGAAAAGTTTAGTCGTTGTACGTGTCAAAAACTTTTGACATTGCAATGCCTGGCGTGGCTTGGCTTGGCTTCGCCACTTGCTCTCCTTAAGAAGAAGTTAAAGTCAGCTGCTGCATTTGGGCCAAGACCCAGCTGTGTGCCTATTAAGTCGGCGAACACCGCTGTGACCAACCAAGACACTGACTAATTTGGTTAGCGGATCTCGTACAACTTTCATTGCTAACTAGAATATGTTATTAAATAATGTCTAGTACATGTGCACCCGCCTGACAGTTGCCAGCCTTCCAGTTACTAGCCTACCTAACCAAAAATCACAATCAAACAGCCACGTGACAAAACCGCACCAAACACGAAAAGACGAACATGAAAATGAAGATGAAGCTGAAAACGTAGCGAGAAGAGAGAGTACAATGGTGTCTTTATTTAGTAAATAATTGATCAGGGTTCGTGCTAAATCTCGGGTACCATCTGCGGCTATGTTGAATATGCGGCATATTAAATGTGACCTAGCTCTGGCTCAAGCTTGATGAGGGCCAGGCCTTTATACATACATATATAGATACATAGTTAAGTCAAGCCCAGTCATGCTGCTGACCACAATTGCCTTTGTCCTTTATTGCTTTCCCTGTATTAATTTTAAGCATAGGCTCAGGCTTTAATCTATAGCCCAAGACTAAAATGAAACGCATGCTACCTTGAGGTAATTGTTTGCTGCAGCTATGTGGCATGTAACTAAACGAAAATTCCAAACAATTGAAATACAATATTTGTTAATTTCATTCGAAATTAATTACTTTTGCAGATATGCAGATGAACTCTCGCATATTAAATACATTGTACAGGGAATCGCATGTTCATGCCACAAAGGCAAACGCACCTGTTACGACTACAAACAATTTTCCAAAAGGTATAACAGCTAAAATATTACATGAGAAAATATATACATATACATATAACAAAGTGCGTGTGCCACAAAAAATGAAAGAACAGGAAGAAACACACAAAAAAGTGGGCAAAAAATAAGAAGAAAAAGAAAAACCAACGAGCGAAAACTTAACAAAAAGTGTTTCGTGGTATCAAGGGCAAAAACATACATTTTGCGCTTTACGATGGCATTTGGCGAAAGTAAAATGAAAGGGGCTCTCAATGGCCAAAAGAATGGCGTGAGACGATGGTCATGCGAATGCTGTGTGAATGCTGCGCAGCTGCGTCAAATGATGGAACAAAGAACAAAGAACAGAAACAAACAGGCCATTGAAGTAGTAGTAGCAACTTGGAGGAGCCGAACTACATACTCGGCATTATTACGAGCCGAGTGGCACGATGGCTTAGTTGATGTTGTAGGGTATGGGGATGTGGCAAAGTGTACGCGGACGGTGAAATGTTGGCTCTGTTGAAGGCAATAAAATGAAATTACAACTTAATTGTCATAAATAATTCAAGAGATTCCTTGCCAGCGGAAAGCCAGAGTCAAAAACTCGACGTGCGCTTTGCGAAACGAACGAAAATCACAGAGAACCGTCCTCCGCCTCCGCCGCCGCCTCCACCACTTCCTTCAAACTACAACACCCCCGCCAGCAATAAGTGTTTGCCCATGTCCACCACCACCATCAGCATCGCCTCCTTCTATACATTGGCGCGCATCGCTTAACGAACGAGTTTTAAAGCCAGATGCTACTTTAAGTCAAGGAATTTGTTCACGGCAGCTGCAGGAGCAATATTATGTGTTTTATTATTAACAAAGTTAATCCCCTGACCTAGTTAAGTCGACTCAATAGCACAAACATACACACACACATACTCGTTAAGTACACACACGAATAAGCTGATGGCGATGCCGCTGAGCTGACGATGCGAATGCGGATGCTCACAGATGACGATGACGATGGTGAAGCCGCATGAGGCGTTAATAAAATATAAGGTGTGCTCCCAAAAAGAAATAGCCCGATTTCAGCAGAAACCAATTCGCCCGCGCTAAAGTCAAGTTTGTATTGATTCTATTTAATTACAGCTCAAAATCGCGGTAAATCCTTTGGTCTAACAAGAGATTGCGGTCAGCTAATCTCATTTCGCAACTGGTTGGCCAAAAGCCACATTTTAGCCAATTACATGTCTAACTGCCTTTTGTGCAAATATGTTTTTTGGGGCTTTGGAGCTGTTGCATATTTGTCTATGACATATTCTTCAATTATGCAGACAATATTCTTCAAGCTGATTCCAAACAAACAACAAGTAAATAATGGTAAATTAGCTAAATGACAAAAGTTCCACAACAATCACACCCACCCACACACACACAAACACACAGACACATACACAAAAGCTTATACGCCCCCATGCTCTGTAGGCTCAGAATTTGGGGGGCCGAGCTGGGCCTGATTGCCAGTTAAGAATGTGCAAACAAGCAAACAAACCGTCGCGACGGTTCTGGGTCTGATTGTGATTGTTACGAGACGAAGCAAAAGGGACTGGGGGAGGGGAGGGGGTTACATTGAGTATAAGGAACCGAAGCGGAGAACCATAGAAATGGTTAAAGGACAAGAAAATGCTTACGAAAACAGAAAAAGGCAAGAAATGGAATGAAAAGGAAAGTATATAAACATGTGTTCGATGCGAACCGCTATGGCTGAGAGTTTGCTTAAGGAAACATCATATTTCTATGCGCTTTCTGCCAATAAACAGATTTTCAGGGTAGGCGGGGGCAGGAAAAAGTAGGGACGGAGGCCTTTAAAAAGTAACACTCTGTTGAGCAAACAATCGAACAATTTATTTTGGTTTAATAATAATAAAAGAGGCAAAAGGAGAAACAACAACGAGCCAGAAAAAAAAACGAACGAAATGAAAAAAAGTGCAAGCCAAGTGAAAGCCCGGAAAAATGTATAAAATGCCCGCCAGTCATTGAATAAAGCTGGAAGTCGACTCCTTTACCCACGACACACACACGCACGCGTACACAGTATATTAAAAATGAAAATAATGTAAATAAACGCATTCGTAGATGTACAATGAAAAAACAACAAGACAGAAGGAACAATAACAACAAAAAAAAGTAAAAAATACAAATGAGAATCGGCTGTTAAAAGTTCTTTAAAATAAAGATACCCTGTGGTGAAGTAATAATTACTTTCTGTTCAACACTTTTTAATTAAGGTATAAGTGCATTCGTCGGAAGTGTATCTTTGAAAGCCTTCTCAGAAGCGACATACAAAACTGATTCAAGCTTATTTTCTTTCATAAGCATTTCTTGTAATTGCTTTCACTCAAGTCTCGCTCTTGAATAGATGAACTTTGCTTTTGTTGACAATAACAAAAAACATATTTATCTCTACTACAGGGTATTAAAAAAGTTTTCACATAAAAATTGGCATACATATACAGAACAAAAATATTATGCTGAGGTTGAATAATATTTGGTGAAAAAAAATAATATAAACCGGGATTTTTATCAATTTTAATTATTAAAATACTTTTGGGTCAAGCTTCGTGTTGTAACAAATTGTTTGCAGTCATCATCGAAAAAAAAAAAAACTTAAAAAGAAGATAAATGCACATCACCTGATAAACGCAGAATCATTGACAGTTCTGTCAATCAAATCACTCGAGCGTGCTATTTAATGTTTGACCACATATCATTTGGTTGCATGCAGCAAATGTAGCTGCCACAAGCATGAGTAGAGCAGATACCCTAGAATCTAGCTTATCCATTATGTACACTGGTTTATTTAACTGGGTCAGAGACGTTTTTTACTCCTTGCATATTGAAACGTTTAAGTAAAGTCTTAAAAAAATATGTAAGAAAATCAATAAGCACATATTGACGATATTGGCGAGCTGTTGTCGAAGCATGCCATAAAATGAATTTCATATAAATGCCACTTATAACAAAATATTTAATGTTTTTGATGTTCGAATTTAAATTTCAATTTAAACAGAATTTTGCACAAAGAGCAAGAAATAATGCTTTATAATGCTGGTTGGGTTGCCCTGGATGTCTGGATGTTTGGAACCCTTTTAATTATTTCAGTTGAACTTTTGAAAAGATGTTTTGCTTAATCACTCAAAGATGTCCAATTTAAGCTTCTTTTAGAAGTATTCGGCTCACAACTCTTTTATGAACGTACTCCCTGCTCATTTTTGTGCCTTTCTCTGTCTCGTTCTCTCTGTAATCGGATCAGAAGCATGCAACAAGCCCGTTAATCCATCTGACTGATATTAGCTGCACGCAGTGATATACGTATGTATGTATGTTATGTATGAGAGTTTGCAAAAAGGAAGTCATAAGGTTTTCCCGTCAAAACTTTTGTTCCCTCTATTTAAATGTTAACTGAATTTTTAGTTGCACGTTGCAAGTTGCAAGTTGCAGTTAGTCTGCAGATTGCTTGTCTGTTTCGGAGGGGTGGGGGGCAGCAACAAAAAAAGTTTCTCTGTGTAGGAAGCATGGTTATAATTAAGTTAAAGTTGCTGCAAATCTAAGCACGTAATTAACTAGAGCTGAGATTTCACTGATGGCCAGATATTTTTGGGTTTACCAACGCCCATTGCCCATCGCCCGTTACCCATTGGCCAATTTTCGGTTGGGCACTTTCTCATCTTCGCCCCGCGATAAACTTGCGATAATTTAATTACATGCGCAACTCGAAACTGATGCTGGTCGCGATAAAATTCACCAGCTGGGCGGATGTAAGGGGGGGTTGGAGGGAGAGTGGTTGGGGCTTTGTTTGGGCACAGTGACAGTGACAGGGACATGACTGAGAGTGTGCCTCGAGTGGCAGTGGCACAGTGGCATTGCTGCCGGCGCTGCTGCTGGTAAGTGGCAGCAATGTAAATTACGCGTATTAATATCAATTTATAATCCAAAACCAAAAAAGAAAACCAAAAAAAAAGAGACGCAAACCGAACAAAAACTGCACAGTCAGTATGCCGCCGACGATGATGCTGCAAATCCGTGATAAATCCTTAAAAATTACTTTTAATTTCGCAACCAAGAATGCAAAGCCTCGAATTGATGCCGCAGACAACACTCGCTCCTGCTGCACTGGCGCACAACCATCCGACTGAGATTGAGACAGACACCAGAGTCAGAGGAGGAGGAGGAGGTAGAGTAGAAGCTCCTGCTAACAATTTACCCAATTGACTTAGCCTGCTATCTGCTATCTGCTGGCCAGAGAGTGCGAGAGGGCCGCATCTAGATTAAAATAAGTCGAGCGATGAAAATAGATTACGCGCGTATTTTGCGAATGCGACGATGCTGGGTGCCGAGGCCAGAATTAGTGAAAGCAAGAGCAGACCCCAGACGCATTCGGAGAAGAATGTTGAATTGTAGACGCCGTCGGCTTTGCTTCTCGGCAGAGGCGTGAAAAATCGCCCTTCCCCTCCCCCACATAGCCCCCCGCACCGCGTCACATTTTAATTTGAGTTTTCCGGCGTTGGCGTCCCTTTTGTTTGATTAGTCGATTTTGTGGACTTTGGCGCTAATTGTGCACATCACAATCACACAAATACACACACACAAACACACACACACATATGTAGATGTATGTTAAAATTTGTTAAAGTGCGTGGGCAACGGGTAGCAAAAAACAGGCAGGACCAAGCCAATGCCGCATCCGCTTATGCTAATCAATTCGAGTTGGCTAAAACACACACACACACACACACACACACACACACACTAACACACACACACATACGCTAGCGCGTTAACAGTGAAGCATTCTGTTGCCGTTATTTTTGCAATATTTGCATAATTGCTTTTGTTGCTTTCGTTTTGTCGGCTTTTGTTGGCATGATGTTGCTCGCTTGGTGCCTCGTTGCCTCCTCGACGCACGACGCGTGTGCCAAATATTTACACATTGTTCCCCCCCTAAGCTCCCATCTCTCCCTCTTCCACTATCTGACTGCCTCAGCCGCTACGTGAACGCCTCCAGGCCGCTGTTAGCGCGCACAAATTTTTGGCCAATTTCACAAGTTGCACTCGTTGCCTGGCATTCACTGTCGTTCGCTGACGTTTGCTGGCGTTGGCACACACATTAACATATTATAATTAGCACGTTTCCACTGGGCCGAGTAGTGGCATATACATATACTATTTTATACGCATTGCACAAATAACACGGCACGGCACAACGCGACGCGACGCGGCACAAGGAGCGCTCCGCACACGGTGCCGCAATGCGATTATTGGCAGCATTTTGAGACGGGGAGGCGATGCTCACGCCATTTTGGCGCTCCACTTTTCGGATTCGCGACCGCAACGCGCTTGGCTTGCCATTTTTTTTTGCCTTTTTTTCTTTGCGCCGAACATTCACGAGTTTTGGCAGCCCCGGCAAGCGCGGCAGCAACTAGCAGCAAGTAGCAGCCGCCATTGGCGATGGCCTTCGAACGTGTCAACAGCATCTGTGGTGATGCTGATGTCACGCCAACAGCCAAAGCCAACAGCTAACAGCAGCAGCAGCAGCAGCAGCAGCACAAGAAGCAGACACACGAAACTTACTGAACGTACGAACAGCGTGGGTGGGGGTGTTGTTTGCCACCCATTACGAGCACATTAACAAAAGAACTAATTCAGCAACCGCGTATAACGTTGTTTACGTATCCACTGGTCCCGTTAGACTGGCGCGCTCGACTACCGAACAGGCGCCATGAACCGACCAAAAATGCATTAGCAACAAACTTGCCTTCGCTCTTCTATACTTTGTCTTCGAAGAGCGAGAGAGCGAGAGCATAAAGTGTTTTTTCAACCCCCAGCAACAATAACAACAGCTAAAGCGTTGACAACATGTTGATGGAGTTTCATTTGATCCAGGAGTGTTAATGCGTGATCAATGACAAAAATACAATAAATAGTAATTTAATACTCTAAAGAATTGATTGACGGTTGTTATTGTTTACTTAAAAGGTTTGCAGGTCATGTGAGACTGAGGAGAAACTTATTAAATCTATAAGATTATCAAAAACTGTTTTAGATGAAATTCAACTCTGTTTATCATCATGCATATATTAAACATAAAGATTCGAATTTACACAAGCCCAAACGGCTATAAATAATAAATTGAGACACATATTTATTAACATGCTCAGCCTTGCAATAAATGTTGCTTGCAACATGTTGCTAGGAGCCAAGCACTGAGAAATGTTGCGTGGCGAACGTTAGCACGAGAGTGCTAAACGAACTCTTATACAGAAATGCGCAACACATGCGTTAATGGTCAAAACTCTTGCAAGCAGCCACTCACACTCGTACACACAAAGGCATCATCGTTGCTTTGGGGGGACCTAATTTGATTCTAATTTATGTAACTATGTATTGTCAACAATAGAGAGCCTCGACAAGCTCTTATGACGGCTTTTTGCTTTCACCAATTGTTTCCCTTTTAGGCCGTAATATGCAATTGCACTGCTTTGCTTGCTACAACATTGACCAAAGATGTTTTACTAATTTTAAGTTCTGCGTACAAAAGGTATTTTCATACTTTATATTGCTAGCAAACAAACTTAGTAGAATTTCGTATAAGTAGTATATGTTTAAGCATAGAGGCAAAAGGACTAAGCATTTAAATATGTTACTTATATCCTTACATATTTGTTTTGTTATAAGCATTGGAATGGCAAAGAGATAAAAAAGGATACAAAAGCATTATCTTAAGATCAAAATCAAACAAAACGATTTGTTGTAAAGTTTACCGCCACTCAATATAAATTTTATTGCCCTCTGTTAAAGAGATGATTGCTTACCAGAAAGTACTACTTATGCGCACGTAAATAGTAGTTCCACCCATGTCGATATAGTACCT
The DNA here is from genome assembly GCA_018152965.1 of Scaptomyza pallida. Classification (NCBI taxonomy): domain Eukaryota; kingdom Metazoa; phylum Arthropoda; class Insecta; order Diptera; family Drosophilidae; genus Scaptomyza; species Scaptomyza pallida. The sequence continues at coordinate 7,896,446 of JAECXP010000004.1, read as the reverse complement.
ATATATAACGTATACGTATGTGTAACACAGGGAGTAGAGACTTGAGTATGAAAATGAAATGAAATCATGTCTAAGCAGCTGATTCTCATGACAATCAGACGCTTCGGGCCATTTGCATAAAACCAAGATAAATAAATTCCACATGCACAGACGGACAGTGTCAGACGCAGATCGACCGGTTAAAGGTTAACATTCTTGTACGTCCATACACATACATATATATGTATGTCTATATGTATAGGATGTGTTGAACCTGAGGGCAGAGTCCGTGGACTGTTTGTTTGTTTGTGTCGTTGGCTCGATGAGCATCGTTGAGTAAATCGATGCGGTGTTATCACTGATTGAAATTTCACTATACCCGGGAATACGAATGGGCAGGCAATTGTGATGCCGTTGGATTTTAATTGCGATTGACCATTTATTTGACCATATGTTTGCCCAGATTGAATGCAATTTTAATGAAATGTATGCGCTAGCTTACCAAAACTACTTACATATGTATGCACATAGATATGCACATATGTATGTGAAGGTCAAAACGGCACACCAGTGGCCCAGTTAAGCAGATGCATGTGCAACTGTGGAATAAGTGAAACCAAGTGTAACCAAACACTAGGAGTACTCAATCGTACTCAATCGCATCAAATCATTTCAAATGCTTCAAATGCAAATGAATATTTCACGCCACGCGCTTAACTACCTAGTATTTAAATGCTCGTTTTGAATATATTATGTTCGGTAAACAATTGTACGTGGGCTGTACACTTTTGTGGGTGAACCGCACGCGAGCGAGCGGGACTCCCTTGGCGTTTGCCAGAGTTGCCCTGCCAGCTGACGACGACGCGTCGTTTATCTTGGTGAAGCGGAAATTGCGGTTGAGTTCACGCTTAAAACTTTGTTGCCAACTGATTATCGCTGACACGCCGTGAGCTTCTGCTCTTTGGCTATAACAAGTTGCAGGCAAAGCTTGTAAGTGTGTGTGTGTGTTGGTGTCGGCATTGGCAGGGATAACCGAAAATTGGGCACAACATTTGCCCTGTCTACTGTCACAGGACGAAAATCAGGCAGCCAACTCTTTGCCAGAGACGTCAGTCAGACGACAGACGACAGACACTTTTTGGGTGATAATTAATCAAGACCATCTGCATTCAGAGGGCGTAAAAATGAAATGTCACAATAAAACCATTTGCGAGTCCTTTTCGCATGGACGTACGGATATCCGTATATACACACATACATACATACATACGACCAACACTAGCGACAATTAGCTTTTGTCAGAGGCCATGACAAACGGATTATATAAACGCCTCAATCATTCTGGCACAACAGAGCCGCGACAAGAAGTCAAAGTAACACCCAGAAAACATGGACAAACGACTAAATAAACGATTTTGTACACCGTAACAAAAGATCGTATACGCAATATATACAAATACATATGCACATATATATTAAAGGTTTAATCTTTCACACATATTTCGAAACATGGATTAAGGTGCGTTCACACCATGACAATGATAAATGTAGCATACATTTATGTATTCGATTTCCATGCAAAAGTTTTTAAAGTAATTTGACCGAATGCCAAATGTTAAGTTTACAAACTTGAAAATTTCATATGGCCAAAGTGCTTTTAGTGTAGTGTAGAGTATGCCATAAACATATACACTTACACAACATTCAGACAACTTGTTGTTGTTGGTGTTGCTGTTTGGTTGTTGCGTAAATGATGAATCCCCACACGAACTTTGGCCTCACAGACAGCTTGGGGCGCGACACTTGTAAAGCTGTCGCAACATTAATCAAATCGAGAGTGCAAAACAAATGCATGCCATAAATTTACAGTTCAGTCGCCAGGCGGCAATTCTGTGGTCCTTGCGGCTGCCCAGTGAAAGTGGCGGTAGAAAGTATAGTATGTATATATGATGAGCCAGAGTCCCTTCTCTCTCTTTTGCTCTCTCGCTTTGCACAGTCAGCTTGTGAACTTGTGATAAATATACTCGAGTGCATAAAGTGAATCGTTTAGCCAACTGAAATCGCAGGTAGCACACACATACATATATCCATTTGGTACGCAAGCAAAATGTTGCATGTTTAACATACTTACGTACTTGTGTACGGTACATATGTGTTAGTGTGTGAATGTGCCTACAGCAAATTCAGAGAACGACGGCGATCGGGCCATTGAGTTGCAAGGACATTTGACTTTCCGGTTGTTGAGCATCTCGTTTAATGACGCAATGTCGTTTGGCAATGATAATGATGCCCGCCGTCGGCATCCGACAGTTGACAGTGTGTCACACACTGACACACACACACACTGACACTCACACAGACATACATTTGCACCTTTTGGAGTGTATGTGTCAACTTTGCATCGCAACAAGCTTGTCATGAAATTGAGCTTAGTCTCAGGCCCCTGCCCCTCACCACAGGCAAACAACTACCATGGCACACAGAACAAAACAAAAAATCCTCTTTTGGAAATGACTCACAAAAAAACAGACAAACACACACACACACACATACACACTTAACTGTAGTGTAGTGTACTCTCCAAATCGAACAAATATTCAGGACGTGCGTAGGCGAGAAAGAGGCTATTTTTGCTGTTACCTGTCGCTCCTGTTCGTTCGTTCGCTGTTGTTGTTGTTGTTGTTGCAGCGTGACATATTCGACAAATAAATTATGTTTACTTAACGTTTTAACAATTTGCACCCATAAAATAAACAAATTGGACATTGTTCGTTTTTGTTATTCGTGTTCGTGTTCGCTTTCGTGTACGAGTCATATGAATTGTTAACGATAAGTCCCTACACATACAAATTGGCATGCCCAACAGCAGTGTGGGTAAATGTTCAACTACATATGTACATGTATGTATGTACACAATGTACATGCATAAATTGACTCGCTTACGCATATGCTAATAATATATTCTATACATACTACACGATTGGTAAGCACTCGAAAAATGGTAACCGCTTATGCATAAGCGCCTGCTAAGCTGTCCATGCATTGTTGTTGTTGTTCGTTGGCAGTGTTGTAAAATATGATAATGCAAATATTTTATGAAGAGTATCAATGTTTAATCTTGGCATATTATGGAACATAACGCATCATGATTGCATTCACAAAAGAATGATAAGCTCTTCCTATTATCAGATTATCAGATAATGATGCTTTTTATGAAATGGAAACTGAATTTGATATGATTTCAACTAGTTACGATCTTAAATGATAGTTACATCAATATGTCGACGTTGCTTTTACGTTTCGTTTTCAGTTTGAGTGGTGTCTCTCGCACCAGGCGGAAAAACGCTGCCAGCGATTTCTCTTTGATCCAAGTTAAACACCTAACACGCTGTGAATCGCGAATCTCGGCAAATCCACTCATGTGGAATACACTTAATGCCCTCACATGTTGCCACAAAGTGAGGTTGTCTGACGCCAGTGAGTGTCCTGATGGGTTGAACACGAGAGCGGCGTGGCTGACACAGCCTTCTCTTCCGCAATTGCGCCAAAAATAAATTACGTTGTACTGGGGCGACACCGACTCCAACAGGCACCGACATCGACACCGACACCGTCACAAAGAAACAAACGAGCACACAGGTTTCTCTTTTTTTTTATATAGAAATATATATATATACCTTGGGCGACATGCTCCGAATCCTGGCGATCGACGTGGCGGGTAATACCACACGACATGGATATGCGACACGGGAGACAGAAGACAGGAGGAGTGAGGAGTAGACATTGGTGTGCCGCCAGAGACATGCCGCAGCCAACGCGCTTGCCGACTAATTCAGATTTCTGGGCCTGTCTGCGCTCTTCCTTTCGTTTCATTCGTTTTTATCTTGCGTCGCCCGCCTGTTGATAAAGAGAATTTCTCCCCCTCCCCTACCCCCAAACACCTCAAAGACCAAACGCTTGACGTTGAAACATGTCATGTAGTTTTTCTTTCCAAACAACCGACACCCACAAACACATGCGTCTCTCCCTCTCTCTCTCCCTCTGTGTGAGTGTGGGAGTGGTGTTTGTTTGTGTGTTCGTGTCGGGACACTTTCACTACAATGCGACACCATCTACTATGGAATATGTTGGGCTTGTCTGCTCTTCCACTTTTTTTTTTTTTTTTTTTCTGTATATGTTTCGGCTGCTTTCGTTGAAGTTATTACGTTGAGCTGCAGAAACGGCAGAAGCAGAATCAGAAGCAGGAGCAGGAGCGTCTTGTTGGCGTGCTTCCCTTCCGTTTTCTGTTTTCCGTCCACGAGCCACGTGCGGCAAACTTTCCGCTTCCATCACTGCTGTCCCACACGTGCAGCTGCGGTTAGTTTTCTCATGCTCTCTCTATCACTCTTTCGCGCAACACGCCTCTGCCACAATCCTTCACCCCACACGCCCCTTTCAACACAATTTTCTGCTTTGGTTTGCTATGTCTTCCTCGCCATGTGTGTGCCAGTGTGCGTATATGTGCGTTTGTGTGTGTGTGTGGTAAGCGTGTGTGGGAGCAATGGTGCTGGTAAGCGCGGTTTCTTTGTCGCACCAACAAATGCGGTAGCGTTCATTGGGTGGAACAGATTGGTTTAGGTTTGATTTGATTTGATAGTTCATACCATACAACAGCAATTCTCCGTAAAATAGTAGAGACTTACTACTGAATGCACACACTAGATAACATCAATATTGTTGTCTAAATGTCTAAATAAAATTGAAAATTGCAAATACACATGAATAAAATAAAATAGATTTTTAAGTCATAAATATTGTTGTGTTGTGCAACATTTTTACTTAGAAACTTAAGAGAAAATCAAATACCAAGAACTTAATTATAGAAACAAGGCAAGAAAACTTGCAGAAATCGCAAAATTGATTGGAAATCGAAGCAGCGTTGTAATAAGTTAGTTATTGTTGTTGAAAACTGCAATTACAATAATGGGAGTGCTACATCATGGCAACTGCACATATCAAGTTCACATAATCAGTCCGCTTTGACAGTCACTGTGTTGATAGTTGCTGTGTCCAATAGTCAACTAGCCAGCAACTGTTGTGGCGAATAGTGCACAATCCCACACTCACACACACACACACACACACACATATGCACATATTGGGTTACCTTCAGGCCCTCTCCACTTCTCGCTTGTTTGCAATAATGACGACCGAATGGGCTTGGCACACACACACATTCACATTCAGTACCACCAGGCATAAACACACACAGTCGCACGCCTTTGTTTACGCCGCCATCGTTGTCAGCGCTCTTTGTTTGCCATTGGCAAGCATTGCTAGCAGGCTCATGGTGCGAATTCGATGACTATGACTGCGGCTTGTCGTAGGTCTATCTACACACACCTAGTGCCTAGATGTAGCTGGTGTTGCTGGTGTTGCTGGTTTCTGGTGTTGCCTTCTCCGGCGCTGCTGTTGCTAATAGTCGTTGAATTTGGTTGCGTTCTATATCACAGCTGTGTTCTGGCAACACACACACACTTTTACAAACTCATGCAACACTTTGAGGCATTGTCGTATGTCGCACATCTTCTGGTGCTGTTCTTCATTTGACTTGGTGTTTGTGCCACCACAGAGCCATAGTAAAACCAATGGGACTTACGCCACGCTGAGAAGTTGGCGGAACATTGTGTACAAGGCTGCCTTAATGGCTCATAAGAACACGAGCACATATGTCTACGTACACACATATGTGTGTCTGTCTGTGCGAGTACTGTATTAGCTGTAGGTATGCGTCATTAGTGCCATGGCATGGAATAATTTTCACATAAAGGAATACAGCTGCAGCTGATAGTAATCAGCCGTGCTTGATTATCAGTTTATGGCAATTTCCCCAAATTTTAAAATAATGAAAAATACTTCGAAAGTGGCTTACATACTGATTAAGTTCAGATGCTCTGAGAGGTTCTTGGTAAATTGAAAGAAAGAAGAAAAACGAATGACAAAGGAATACGAGAAACAAGTAACGAGACTTTAGTCAAGCAATCTAGACTACGAGATACCCTGGACTCGTAACCAAACATTAACTTGGGAGTTGGACTAAACTTTCCTTAAAATTCTTGTATAAGGCTCTACAGCAAAAGTGCATTAAAATCTGCATTCATTAAAGATAAAGTTTTAATTTTTACGATATTTACTTAAGTTGCTTTTAATGTGACATTCTTTAATCGCTTTTAATTTCGACTTCAACTGATATATTGACCATAAAAAATGTGCCCCAAAATTGTCCTAATGTAAAACATTTTGCAACCAACCCTTGTTACACGGTTCTGGTAGAGCACACGTGAAAGTGTTCAATATCATGTGCTTATGGGTTGGGGAAAGTGTGATGTGGGTAGGATAAGGGGATGGGGAGCTGATGTGTGTGTGTTTGTGTGTTCCGCTACTTGCCCGAGGGTGCGAACTGATTGCAAGCTATTTTTGTTTTTAACACAAATGGGTGTTAAATTGAATTTATCGCTTGACCAAAATGATTTTCCGGCTTTTGCCGGGCTGGCGCAGGGCACCTTAATTAAATTTCACAGTTTTAGTTTATTTTTAAACGAAGTTGACAACGAAAACAGGTCATTAGGAGCATTATCGCATCATAATTCTGTCAGTGCGATAACAAAGCTTTCAATTCAATTTAACTGCCACACATGTACCCCTTATCCCCCTCTTGTCCACGATTTACCTACCCATTGCTCGAATCGCTCGAATCGCTCGAATCGCCACCCCCATAAGCGGCCTATAAATGTTGCTAGCATGTGTGCATCAGAAAGAGGTGTTCGAGTTCGTTCGTACAACCTAGTTGAAAATAAGTCAAAATGATTAACACACTCGTCAACAAAATTTCAAACTATCAATACTAGTTTACAAACGAGTGTTTTTAGACGAGCCTATAGTAGTACGAGTAAAAAGTTCATCGGAACTCGCAGCACACCGCGCTGAGTCCGACATAAATAAACAGCCACACTCAGTGCCTGACATCTCATATAAAGTGTGGGATATAAATTAAGATTTTATACGATAAGTATCGTTTTCTAACTCTATATGACAATGACGAGTACCTTAGTCCAGCAACAAATTGTATTCAAACAAGAAATTTAGGCGCCATGGGACTACCTGATAACAAAGATGGCATAGAGCAAGTTTCTCTGTTAATATGCACCTGTTGCAATTTTTGGATAGTGGGAGGGGCAAATTGAAGGTGTTATCTTAAATATATAAGCAAAAATAAACTAAATTCTTAAGTTAAATGTTATTTTTATTAACAATTTCTATTTTTGAAATTGAGTTTAAAAAAAGTATGCTGTCCAAAGATCCTGGTGCCAGCCTATTTCGTTTTCTGTTATAATGTTTCCGCCATAGAAAATGATCTTCAGCAGCGCTCGGCATGAATGAACTGCATTGCCAATTTGAAAAGGTACGGGTATTTTCTTTATTCGTTGTCCACCACTCCAACAAATTAAAGCTTCAGTCATGTCTATGACTTCATTTCCATATCTTTAAATTCTTCTTCGGGGCTTCCTGTATTGGATTCTTGATTTTGTCAAATCCAATAATTGTGGAAAAAGAATGCGTCACCGGAACTATTAGATGGTAATGGGTCCAAACTTAATATCTCTGGGGATTCGGTTTCCAATGAAAAAATGATGTTTGGACAAGGAAAATGTCCATGATGTGTTTGAGGATTTTCCTTGATTTCATTATTGGGCTTAAAATTTTCAATACAAAACTGTTTAATATCAATATATCACAAAGCTGCATATTAGCGGCTGGTGATAAAGAAAAACGCAACTTATGGTACATATCCAAGTTTGCAAGAAATATCCGTCCAAGTTTTTAAAATATTTTCTTTAAGAATGGAAATGGTATGGGTCATCCAAATCCGGTTCGCAGAAGTTTTAGCTCTTAAAATGATGGCAACACATAACATAGAGATGGCGCAGAAGTTAATAAGTTTTTGGAAAATAATTTCAAACTTTCGCAAATATTAACCAGTACTTTTACCACTGTTAAATTAATGCTTAGCATTCGGTTGCAGTCCTCATTTGCTGCTAAAATACTGTTCATTTGTATCCAATTGTCACGAATTGATTTCAGCATGGTAAAGTGAGAGTTCCACCTTGTCGGGCATTGATTTTTCAGCGTTGTTTTTAAAAAATGCTGATAATTTGCCTTTTAAATATTTTACAATTTTTTTCGCCTCCAGCATCTCAAACAGCTCTGTTGTCTCAGAAAATGATTTTTCGAGGACATTTGACAGTAAATGGCTACTGCAGTTAAGACGCTTGTTGTCTTGTAGAGCCTTTTTAATATTGGCCCCTCTATCCGTTATAAATTTTATAGGCTGAATGTCCTCAACCCCAAATTCAGAAAAAACGCTTTTAAGCTTATTCAAAATATTTGCGCTTGTAGATTTTGTAAAATCCATTGATTTTAATCCTAGTGTGAAGTCGAAGAACTGGCCATCCCTTTGGTAGTGTAAAGTTACTCCCAGAAAATTACGTTTTACGTAGTTATCAGTCCACATATCTACCGTGGCTGATGCTCCACCACTGCAAACAACGCTGCGGATCTCCTGCTTCATTTCATTTCTTTTTTCGGCTGCGGCCTGTTGGACGTGTCTTGAAACAGTTGTGGGATCAGGAAGGAGGTCCTCAATGTCAACGTGCTCTCCATATTTTGCTCCGATTTTGATTAAAAACTTTGCCATTTGGAGGAATCCAGACCCACGGACGGCAGAAAATGGTCTGCAATCTTCAACTACCCATGCACAACACTTTTCGATTGCCTCCGTTTTACAAGCTTCGGGAACCGTTATTAAAACGTTTGATTCTTTGACTGCTTTGCAGCACGGGTGTCTTGTCAAATTGGATGTTTGACCGTTAACGTATCGCAATATTTGGCTGCATGCACGGCAGTATACGTAACCGCTCAAAGCTGATCCATCTTCCTTTATTACTTCAGCCAGAATATTCCAAACAAAACTCCTTCCTTTTCGCTGACCAGACAACGTGTACCTGCCATTATTTATATATTCTTTAATTTCTTGGTTTGCCATTTTTTTTTTAACTTTTGCGACTTCTCAACTTCTCGACTTCTCACTTGTGATTATATTTCTTATTGTCAAACTGACAACCCGTAACGATGACTTAATCATCGATATTTCACATCTCTAGAACAAATCAACTCTATCGCATATGTTGAATAAACTCGCTTGTCATTGTCATGGACGAACTCGAGCTTCATAAAAAACTCTATCGAACTTGACGAGTAATACTCTACAGTAGCCAAACATGTTCGTGTAGGTTTGACACTTCACGAGTTCGGGTGTTGTGATTCAAAATCTATGTTTGCTTCGAGCTCGTTTTCAAAACGAGTATCGACCGGTACACACACAAAATTGTATGAGCACATACGAGTTTCAATGAACACTCGATTGTGAACAAAAATCTAATACTCGTTGCAGCTCTCTGGTGTGCATGTGTGTGTGTGTGTGTGTGGATTTTGAGGCCGGTAATGCTCGATGCGAGTGCCGAACATGGGGACACGTTTTGGGGCCTATGGGGGATGTCATTGGGAATGGGGAGGGAAATGCATGCGCATATGTATGTAGCTGTCTGTCCGTCTGTATGTAAGTACACATACAAGTGTTTGTTGGCAGTGGGAGTGCCAGATTTGTTGTATTCATATGTATGTATAGTTGGCCAACAGAGACTGTTTCGAGATTGTCATCCCTTTGAGACAGAGTCTCTATGGCGGGGTGAAGAGTGCCACAATACACGATACTGTATGATGTTCAAATTGTTATTGTTGTTACTGCTGATGTTGCTGCTGTTGCTGCTGTTGCTGGTGTAATATATATAATTTGAGCAGAAAACACAATCAAACATCTGTCAAGTGCCATATGAAATTGGGTCCTTGTTTACTTTTTATCAACGTATACCATAAATGAACTTACGCAAATGTCTCGAAAATACGGCTGCTATTGCTGCTGCTGCTGCTGTTTCATGTGCATGTGAATATGTTTTTGCATGCATAAATGCCAACTTTTGAATATATTAGTTGGATCGTTTAGAGCAATCAGTGTGCGGCTGCCAGTCAAAAGTGTCTGTGCTTGTCCCACTGCCCACTCACCCTCCACTTGTCCTTGGATGTCTGCTTGTTTGTTGCACAAAGTCCGTGTCCGATTTCTAGTTCGTTTCGTTCAACACAGCGCGCTTGGCGTCATTTCAAACGTAAACTGCCAAGTAGGCATTTTGGGGCATAAGAATTTGCATAATTTACTTAGTTGAATATCCGACAACCCGCACAGGGACAATCACCAGGCAGCAGCAACAGCAAAAGCAACAGCAGCAATACAAACACACTTGCTAGCTGTCCGACATCAATGGAGATTTGTCTTCCCTCCCTCTCTGTGTTTCTATCGCATCCGTCTGGCAAGCAAACACCAACAACACTAAAACAACAACAACTTTTCAATTGAGTGTGCGTGTGTGTGTGGGTGTGTGAAAAATGTGAAAAAGGGAAAGTCTGTTGATAAAGTTGTCCAACTTAAAGTGCCGCTTTCCGAACTGCGAAAAGTGATTCCCATTATGTGTGTCAATGCTCTGTGGCTCTCTGGCTCTGCCACTTTGTCTCTGTCCGTGTCCTTGGATTGCTATAATAATCCTACCTTTGAATTGGTTGTGTTGTTTTGCGTGTTTAACTTCCATTTGCATATTGTGTTTGAAAATCGCTTTAACCATATGGCCAATTTACAGTTGCTTTAACGATAAACTAAACTTAAAAGCTCATAATTCAATCATTATTTACATTATCCTATTATATTTCTTTTATCATCGTTAACATGTGTGTTAGAAGGTGTTAAAGTCTTTGTCCTCAGGTAGTGTGAAATGTGAGACACACACACACACAGAATGTCATAAAGGGCCACTTAAATTGCATTTGGTATCTTGGTTAGTGAATGAACCAATAAATTTGATAATTACAAGCCTAAGCCTGATGTAACCAATTAAATAAAACGATTTGTGTAATTGGTTGGCAAATCAATATTCTTAATTGAACTGTTTTTGGCTTAAATATGTTTATACAACTAAAATCATGAAGCATGCAACATGCTTAGAGCACACACACACATGCAGTGTATGCTTGCATGTTGCAAGGTGTTCAATGTGTTGACTTTATGGTACTTGTGAAGAGAGCATTCTAAGCCTACGTAAATGGTTATTTTATTGGTTTGCCAGATACATTTACTCTACTCAAAACTAAAGTGCCAGCTTTATATAGTATGTATGTAAACATCTTCAGGGCTGTGTGTGTGGGGGGGAAGGGAGAGGTCTGATTTACGCCAAACTATGAAATTAACATCTGTTTACTCTTCTCGTGCGGCACTAATTGCTCCAAGCATTCCCTAGAAGCCCGAGGCACTGTCTTGTGCAACATGCATATATGCATATGCCACACTGCTGCGCCTCGGCACTCTGATTGATTTTATGTGACTTGTAAGTAGATTGTCATTGACGGTCGCTTCCCTTGACATTCCCCCTAGGGGCATTGTGTCTGGAGCTTCCCGAAATATTTGTTTTTATGACACTTAGGCGCCCTTCTTGTTTGCCGGATGAGTTTGAATAATTTGAGAATGAAGCGCGCACAGAATATATATGAACGAATACGAATTGTTTAAAATGTTTAAGAGACAATATTCAATGTGTGTGTTTGGGACACAAAAACACATAAATATTTAGGTATGTAAAATAGATATAAAGCTATCTAAATACTTGCGGCTTTGACAATAAGTGGCGGCAGCGGCAGCGGCGGCGGCTGTGGTCGCTGTTTGATGTATGTAGTAGTTGCAACAGTGGATGGGGGCAACATTGTCGTGTTGCATATTTCTTTATTGTTTTTAAATGCATTCAAACAATGAACACGCGACAGGAAACAAAATTTGTGTTCGTTTATATCACAATGCAATTTAATTATTGACGTTTGCCGTCTTTGATTTAATTCTATTAAATCAAACAAACCAAATTGCATTGTTCAATTGTTAATAAGCGATTTATTTTTTTAACGTCCAGCTCGTTATTATATTAAATAGATTTTAATATTCTCTCTCACAGCTCTTAGGCTTCCATTTGTCAATAAATGATGCTAAGTTTTTTTTTTTTAAAAGCTTGGCCATAACATAAATTATTATTATTTAATCGTATTACACGGGACATATGTCAATCGATTTTCTTTTCACATCATATTTCCTCAATTTATATATATAAAATAAGTTGATAAGTATGATTAAAAAAGCTTCAAAGACTTATGTTTAAAGTGCAAAAAGGTGCGTAGGATGGTTTTATCAGAAATGTAGACTTTTTGTCTCAAAAGCCCTTGTTTCCAGGACAACATCCCAAAGGCTTTTAAGTCTGCAAAGTTTACTAAAGCTTTTGCAAATATTCAAACCTGCCAAACTTAACACAGGGTGCTCAGGGTATTATGAACAACGTAAGTCAAGACTGAAACCGAATCGCAGTTCAACGGACTTTAAACTTTTATTGAAGGGATTTATTAGTTGTTTTTAGTTTGATTATTAAGGGTCAAGAAAAAACGTTAAGGGATCTTCTACTCATCAATAGCAAAAACATTATAATTTACTTACTGTTTCTTTTGTTTCAATACACTTAATCAAATCACATTATTTAAAAGTTAGTCAGGATTGTTAACAACTATTACTAACCTTCATTATGCGGGTTTATTTCACTTCTAATGGCAAACACAATTACAGCTCCTGTGACAAACCACAATGTGTTAATATACATAATTGAAATCACTGTAGAACACACCGCACAAGGAGGATATCACTTGACTGTTTATTTATAGCACGGGCTAATTGGAGCTGCGGCAAAGAAAGGTCTTTACCGGGTGACGATTACCAAAGAAATGAGCAACTGCGTTTGGGCAAAGTGCAACTGTCTGCTCAAAGGATAACCAGCATTCTCTCTTTTGCTTTTTGTTTGCGTGCCGGCACATGCATCGATGGCCGGTGTCCGCATATGCTTATGTGAAAGGACACTTGCCCCCGTGATTCGTTTGTCTAGACAAGTCCAAAAGACAAAAAACAGCAACAACAACTAAAGGCCCACCATCTATGGTAATGTGTGCACACATGAGCTCTTGCATATGCTTCCATGGGCTTGGCCCAGCTGCACACACACCCAAACATACTCCAGCCCTATCAAAGGCAACGCTGTCTTTGCCTCGTCAATGGGTGGGTCTAGCCCGACGTTTACTTGCCACTAAGCTGCCGCATTGTGTTGGTCAGGAAAAGGTGCAGCAAAGTGGTTGCTTTATATTTTTTATTATTATTATTTTTTAAGCTCAGCGACTAACAAGCAAATCTTTTTTTAAAACACGTTCAACAATATTATTAAAGCTTAACACAGGAAGTTCTTTATTGTGCATTTCTGATGTCCTTTTACCAAAAAGTCTATAAATAAATAAAAGACTTCATAGTGAGTTATTGAATTGTGTGTATTTTTGTCTGTTTTAACCTCAATTTATTTGATTAATTTATCCAGATGTGAATTACAACACAAAAGGACATTATTGTACACAACATCGGTTTTCCGCGCGTTTGGTTCCTAAAGATGCTGGAACTTCGTTAAAATGACAAAGCAAAATAAAACTGACAATTACTTGTCGTTGGGAGCCGTGGTTATCGCGTTGCGCCCATCACCCTTGTTGTACATGATTGCCACAGTGGCAAGGCGGGGGGGCAGTGAGACAATTGGAGACTCATTTACATTTACCAAATGAATGCGAATGCGAATGGCAATGCGTCGGTATGTGTGTGTGTGTGTGTGTGTTGTATGTCAATGTCTGGCATTCAGTCCATACATATGACGGCATTGTTCGGCCAAATGCCTATAAGCCGTGCAAATTGAATTGCCAAGGCTGCCAAAGGATCGTCAGCCTTGCTGCCTGCCATGATGACTCTTCAATGAGCAAGCGAAAACTTGACAAGATAACGACCACAGCCTGTGCGCTGCGCTGTTGTGCGGTGTTGCATAACAACAACAACAACAACAGCTGTTTGTGTGTGTTTCAATTGTATTGTGACAAATTCTATATAATACCCTCAAATGCAAACACAAACAAATTAACACACAATTACTGCCCTATCAATACACTTTCACACTTTTGGCCAATTTTAACGTGAAAATCTTTTATTGGCGTAATTTGCAGTTTTGATAAAATGTAATGCGCTTAGTGGACATACAACATAAACTTGCCATACGACTTATATGGAAATTAACTTCTAACTAACAGCAAAATTAAAAACATATTAAATATAATGGGTATTAAAACTGTTATTTTAAATAAACTTAAGGTTGCGGCTTTAAACTTTCCAACTAGTAGAACATTAATGTCCTTGTTGGCATAATCTGTTTCAGCCAATCTCTTTAAACTTTTTCAAGAACACAAGCAAAGTTGTAACTTGTCTACATAAGCCTACACACACACACACACATAAGCATATTTCAAAGTCCTCCCACAGTTAACAAAAACGAAAGAAAAAAAATTCAATTTTGTAAATTGCGCGCATCACAATAAATGCGAAGAACAAGGCTAAAGCAAACATTTGGTTAAATGCCAACTGGGGATTAATAGAGTAAACCAAAAGCACAAAAACCGCCACAAAATATATATCGTCGACGGTATTTTTATTTAACGAGAAACAATCACAAAATATCACAAAGTTTTTCCAACATGCCGCCCCCTTATTAGATGACAACACACGCAGCAACAACGCCTCTCCGAAGGATGAAAACTTTTTGGTCTAGGGCTGCTCAACTGTCCTTATTTTGTTTAGAAACTATTTAATGGGTTTTCCTTAGCGTTCATCTATTGCCCAAAAAGAAAGAAGAATCTCCACCATTTTGAAGTTGAGGACCATTCCCAGGAGTGCACCATGAATTTCATTATGCATCCGGACAAGGACCTTGCAACGAGAACAAGCACGCAATCAAACGACCGATTTTTCTATTTGACTTTCGAAATTCGAGACACTTTTATTTTGATTATTGTTTTGGTGAAAAGGGGGAGCTTGTGTTATGGTATGTAGTGATAAATTTGTTGGGCTTTTAACATATGCAGAACTTTTATTATTTAAGCAATATTTTATGACATTAACTTGGCATATTATTAAAAGTTAACTGAGCCATGATTTGGTGTGGCTAATAGGCTTTTAATAGATACAAGTTTTGCCAATGCATATCAAACTTTACTTGAACCATTATATTATACTTAATCTTCAAAGTTCTAATTTTTATTCAGCTTGACTTTCATGTCGTTCAGTCAATTGATCTAATTGTTTCTTGTGTACTGGAAGAACATTATTTTTAAAATTAATAGGTAAATAAACACCTGTGTATTTAGTTGGTCTCCCCCAATGGCTTGTGGTTAACAGAGGCAGGATAAATGGTGCATACTCTGAGGATATCTGCATGGCACTAAGGTATTCTATCATAAAGCCATTGACGTTGCGGCTTCAATACAATGCCAAGAATAGCAACCAGGACGGAAGTGTTTGCCCACGCAAACTTCTGGGTAGTTAACCTTATTAGAGATTTAGCCGCACCGCACCGCACTGCTCTCCAAAGCTAGCCGCAGACCAAGTGAACGCAACGACAAAGACATTTATGCTGTTAAACGGGCATTAAGCAAATAGATACGTTTAGATAAACAATGTTTGGGGGCAACGTAAAAACCTAAAGTTTACCCGCAAAAGTTCGACTGGCAGCGTGATGGTCGTGACCAATAAAACTTTCGACGCCTAATGACTTAAATCACTTTAAGACTCAATCAGCATCTCGTCACAGAATTATAATGATAACATGGTTTACCTACAGACCAAACCTAGGACCCTTGCAAACCAAGTGTGTGTGTGTTGAAGTGTTTGGTATTAAGAACTTCATCTTTAAGTAACATTATACTGAATGGAAGAGTTTGTTTCTAGTCATACCCTAGATATACCCTTATATACTATAATAAAATCTCGCTAAAAATTAGCTTTTTTTAAACAAAATACAATGGCGGATCATTCTGTCATTGTTCATTGAAGACTGTTTGATACTACTTGTGCGTAAGTCAGACTACGCTAAGCTGGAACACAAAAAGCTTTTGCAGCCTGATGTGCTCTCACAGGACGCAGCTAGCTGAACTGCTCACACGCACAACAATCCATACAAACGCTGTTAGAGCAGTTCAACTAGACAGAAAAGTCTGCAAATTGCTTAGCTCTCGCTGCTCAATTTGCAGTGCTCTTAAATGTTGAAGCACACAGCATCTTGAATCTCTGCATGGGCTGTCGGAAAAGCATCCTCATCGATGCTCGTGTACTGTTCAAGTGCTTAGTGCGTTTCTGTGCCAAGAGCTGGTAGTCAGTCCTGCCTCGTTTCGCACCATAGTCAGAGCACAATTCAAAGTATCGGACGCAAAGTCATCAAAGTCTCCGCCGAGTCTGGCGATTTCTACGCGAACTTATCGCAGCTTTCGAAAACGCCGAGCTCAACTTGATTCTAGTTGAGTGTTTTCGTGTCCGTTAAACTAAATTGAATTAGAGTACGGACAAAAAGTTTAAAAACTGTTTAAAAGAATTACTCGTTTGTTTGCATAAGTGAATTAAAAACTCCAAGAATAACATCATTCAAAAATATATTGTGTGCAAAACTTAAGAAAAACAAACACATTCAAAAGTGAAAGTGCAATCTTGAAACTGAAAGTATTCCAAAATGCCAAATTGAGTATGTGTAACAATTGTTTTGGAAAATTTAAGTGTTATTGTCGTGTGTGACTCAACTTTATATAGTTAGTCTGTTTTTGTCTTTAATGAGGCTTGTGCACGAAATGGTTTTGTTTTTCTCCCAATGCGATAACATATAGTATGTATGTGGATAAAGTTGAGAAAATCGTTTGGCCATAAGTTTTCATAAATTGCGTTTGAGGAAGGTCAACGACAAATCAGCGACAAAGCTAAATTTGAATGGCTACAAACGCCCCTTCGGCGACGACTCAGCAAATTAATATCCTACCAAAAGTGAAATGTGTTGTGAACGGAACTAACCTAATAAAAGCCTCCTTTCAATTCCAATACAATTCGCTTCAGTCAAGCAAACAGAAGCCAAATTCAACGATAGTGATAAATAAGCATATTTGTACAAATATCTACAATCTGTGTATCAATATCAATACAAACTAACTTGTTTGTGTCTGTGTGAAAGATTTGAAATAATTCTGGCAATTCCAATTCCACAATCTTATACAAACAGTGATCTGTGCCTGTGTGCGTTTGAATACATGAATTATCCAATTTAAATGGGATATTATGACAGTGATGTGAACAACGCATAATACCAAAAAGATTATAAGCCAAATTTGCCGTCATATGAACGCAACTAAAACGAGCTTAAACTTTGATTGAATGACGACTTGCATTTACTGCTAATAATATTATGCCTTTACGAGGGGCATACATGGATTAAATATGGAATATAAATATTTATAAGAATGGTAAGTATTTTTTGATGAGTTTGGTGATAATTACAATGAGATAAATAATAGTTTGTAGAAACTTAACCATCGATTTTTTAATGTATAGAAAATATTTGGAGTAATCAATGGGTTCTTACAGTTCTTTTATTTAACAATATATTGTGTTGAATCCCCAAAATTCCAAAAGTTTGCATGCAATCAAACATACTACTGCAGCTTCCAAAAAACTTATTAAAATGAGAACATTAAATACTCAAGATAAAAATCTTAACTCTTGATATAAGTTTTCAACACTTTCACAGATTTTTATTTGCAATTTACTTAGTTTTAAAGAGTCTATGCCACAAATATTTCTTCTTACTATTATAAAATTATTTTTCCTGTTATCATTTGGTCAAAATCTTGAACAAAAAAATCCTTCCTTGTTTCATTCATCAACATTTAGCTGGTTTTGAGATTTTATTATATTTTAATTGAAAAAAATTCATTTATTTTTTGCAGAAATAATTCATCTACACTGCTAAACATGACACCAAAAACACCAAATGTTTGGAATATGAAACATAATAGTTCTCTACATGTGGATATTGGTTAAGGCTAACTTTTCATCCCTACCGATTCAAATGTGCTCAATTGGGTTGAAGAATTCCGAAAATTAAGACAAAGGCCAGAAATGAAATCACCATAAGGATATATTTGCCATCCTAATGCGATATTTACACAACAATTTGAAGGCAAAACAAAAGACGAAAGACGAAAAGAAGCTCGAACGCATTCAGCCAATTGAGTTGGGCCGTCAATAGGGACTAATGCCATATGCTTTGATGCAGCTGTTGACTGGGAACGTCAATCGAAGCGGAAAGAATTACATCTAAACAGCGGGCAGTGTAAAAGCTCAAAGAACGCAAAACGCAAAGCGCAGAACGCCTTCGCGCCTTGACTCGACTCTAATTGCAGATGAAGGTTGTTGTTGTTGCTGCTGAGTGTGAGAACCCAAACGAATTGTGTGAAGGACTGGCAAAGAACATCTAACTTAATAGAGAAATCCTTTGTCTTCGTTTCCACTAACTGGCCGTAGCTCCGCCCCGCGGCGTAGGTTTCGAGATGGAGCCACGTCCCAGTAAGAGGCGTATACGAACACGTACCCGGACCCGGACCCGGATCCATAGTCTAGGACTCGCACTACTGGCCTTGATATTGACGCAGTCCTTTGACAGTGTTTTGTGCGGCGAGAAATTGGGTAAGTGGCTTTATCGTTTTCCTTATTTACAGCTCGGCTCACATCACTGCCACCCCCACCCCCACCTCCCTCTGCCCGAATTGTGGAAGGCAAAAATGAAATCAGCAACAACAAAAGCTACAATGCAAGCCTCGTAGAATGTCTTTTGTTTCTCTGTCGCGCTCATGTTCTCTTATCTGTTATTTATTTGAGTTGTTATTTGACATTTTTCTGTGCCGTTGATTCGCTTGCCGCTTGCCACTGCGTAAGGAAGTTCATTAAGGCGCCTCCAACTCGCTCTCGCTGAATTTTTATACTCTACGCGTATACGTATTTACATTCGCTCGCTTAAGTCGATGAAAAATGCGAAAACTTTACACTCTAAAATACCCATCAGCATTTATTTCTAAGCCCTGCCTGGGGTTCTAGGCTCCTATTTCCCATTCTTCTATTCTATTTTTTTTTTATTCCACCACAAAGATAGTACGCTCATCTGAACAATCTGCCAGTTTGTATCAGGAATTGTAATTTTTTTTAATTGTCTTCCAAGTGAATGCGCTTAAGCGTCGCTAGTGCTTTGCTTTATTCAACTTTGCTTTTTAAGTCAAGGTGATTACGAATCCCATTGCATCATTGTCCCAACTATTAGCTTTGTTGATGTGCAATACCCTGTAGACATATTTTCTGACTAAAGTAGGTTTCGTGTTGTATATGTATATCTTTCAAGGTATATTAAATTGTATATTTTTTTTTACTATCCAGTTACATTCGCAAATGAAATGTATGCGCAAATATTTTATAGATGGCAATAGAAGATTTCTTAGGCTAGTTATTCTGACTAAAGCAATGTTACTATGTTTTTATGCTCCATCTGTTTTTAGTATAACGGTGCAGAGTTTTTATGGGAAACACCATAAATGTGCTCCTTGGGGAATTATACGGCTCAAAGTTTTTTGGGCTTACCATATGTGCATGTGTGTGTGAGTGTGTGTGCGTGTGTAGCATCACATGTCATCGTGGTGCCTTTGGCTTTGCCTTTGCCTTTGCTAACATGCCAACAACTTGATGCGATAATCAATTGAAGATGTTGCCTCAATGTGTTTTGCTTTCTTTCCTTTCCTTTCGTTTCTGTTCAGTTCTGTTTTGTCGTCGTCGTTACCGCTGCTCTGTGTGTGTTGATTGTCATCTGTCGTTGTTGTGCCTGGAGATTGATGGCTTCCAAAACGTTTTTTGACACGTACGTGCCGCGTGTGTTTTGTTGGTTCCCGCTTTCTTTGTTTCTGTTATTGTCAGTGGGTGCTCAAAGCACACAAACACACACAAACACACAAAATTGTTTGCCTTCTCTCAACGGGAATGTACTTAGGCCAAAAATGGAAGCAACAGGCTCTAGCTTCCACCTCCTCCAGCTCTTACAGATAATCGCAATATGCAAATGCCTTAAATTATTTGTGGTTAGTGACTCTGTGGCATCTGTTCATAATTCGGTGAATTTGTTGCTCGCCGGAATTTGATTCGTTACTCCACTCTCAATCTAGCAGGAAGCATAAAATCACCTACCACAATCCAATATATCTACATATATGTAAAGCGTATTTTCAAGTATTTCCATAACAAAGTGAAAAACGAGTGAATTTTGGGCAAATGTCACCTGCTAAGAATCTAAGAATTCGCTGACAAAATATACAGAACTTCGATCTAATGAAAATTCTTAATGCAATAAGCTTCTAGGAAACAAATCGATGGAAAAGGTTAAAAGTGTTTGATTTTTAATGTGAACACAACAGGGTGTCAAAATATCAAAATTCAATAAAAATTCTTAGTAAAATAAAACAATTTTTGGTATGGACATTAAGCATTGTTGCTGCCATTAATAAGCTCTTTGCACAAACATAAAGGGTCGGAAAGTGGGCCAAAGGCTTGCATAAATAATGTGCGTGAAAATAAATACATAAGTAATTGTACCATAAATGGAATTTCAAATCATTTAGATGGGTGTGTTTTAATTTGCACACCAAATAATGCTCTTTTATGCAAATATAACTTGATTTTATTGTTAATGTGCATAACATAAATGGGTATTACGGTAAATACTTACGTACATACATATATATTATAAGTACTTACGTTTTTCGAGTTGGGGCAGGACTCGTGTATTTAAATGTACAAAATAATGAACGTGACACTCGCAATTTGCGGCAAACAAAATGCGTTTTTGATTGCTGTGCCTGTGGCATGGCGCTTACCAAAAAAGATAAGCCCAGCAGCATTGACACGGTAAAACACACACACACACACACACACACATACATAAGCTAAAAAGTGCGTACATTACAATGAGAGCGAAAGGCGAGGCGAAGTGGAAAACTCTTCCTCATGCTACTTACGCACATGTGAGTGTGTGTGTATGTGTGTGTATGTGCGTATTTATGTGTGTGTGGGGATATGTATTTCCTCTTTTTTGGCAATAAGCGCGAAGAAGTTTTTGCCACTTGTTTGTAAAGGGCAAACCGTACGCATTAAAAAGTTATGAGCGACAATATTCGCGGCAATAAAAACCGACGACAAACATCAACGGCGTCGCCTCAAATTATTTGCAATCCCCACATGTAAGTATGTGTGTATGTTAGTGTGTGCGTACATCGCCTCGGAAGTGCGGCTCCAAATGTATGCTTTGGGGGAATTCCAAATAATATTAAACTTCACATGCATCACACATCAAGCAGGACAACAAAATTTGTAGTTTGCTTTGGCAATTTCCCAATGAGGGAATTCACTTGCACACATACTTAAATACATACTCACACACACACAAGCACTGGGACATTTTTTGTTAACCAATAATTATATACTTGGAGCTGGGGATGCACAATTTGTTTGACAGCTTTAAAATAATGAGGGACTTAATGTCATGGTCTCTTATTTATTTTTGTATCAAGAACAGACAGTAATCTTGCCAGTTGGCAGCCTTTTTAAAGTAATGATGTGGTTAAGAGAGAGTTAAATATAGATTCATTCATACTATTAAATTCATATCGATTGGCTTTAACAAAAACCACAAACAAACATAAATATAGCAATTGTTTGACAATGATTTTCATGAGCTTTTCGTTTAATATCTTGTCGGACTTTAATCTATATATATATAAAAGAATTTTTCCAGATTGTTGAGAGACCCACAGCTTAAGCGAAACGTGCTAGAAGGCTGAAATTTTCACCAAATATTCCATTCAGGTTGAAAGTGAGCACTAAGAAAGGATTTTTATTTTGGACCACTCCCTCGAGCACCTGCTGAGCACAATCTGGACGAAACTTAGTCAAGACATGGGGGCGTTTTAAAAAAATTATGGGTGCAAAATTTGAACCCGATCTGACAACTCCTTGGGGCACCTCCCATACACTTATGTCCAGGAGCGAGGTTATCAATATATATATAAGAGTTTGTCCTAACTGACTGACTGACTGATTGTTGACATGAAAATCGACAAAAAGTTAAGTTTTGAGGAAGTTATAGCAATCGGAAGATCCGTTTCACGACCAAGTCGGTTATCGGTCATAAAAAATTGACATGAAAATCGACATTCCCATTCGCGAACCGATTCCTTTTACCCATTCAATTAATTATTTTTACCCATTCGAGAATCGATTCATTTTACCCATTCCAGAAGCGATTCCTTTTCGAGAACTCATTCTTTTATAAAAAATATTTTTTTTTTTTTTTATTTTTTTTTTTTTTTTTTTTTTTTTTATTTTTTAATTTAAAAAAATTCCAAATACAAATAATTGAAAAATATTTTTAAATGAAATATTTTAAATTAATTTTTTTTTCTTTATAATAAATACATTTTTTTTTTTTTTTGGTTAAAAGATGCCTCACTTATCCTGTTTTTCTGAAGTTTCATTGCCCCACGCAGCTCTGCCGGTGTTGTCTGGTCGTTTTGCTTTACATGCTTTCCTCTATACGCATAGCATGTAAAGCAAAACTGTGCGCGCTTATGTTTTGTTTTTGTTTTTTTCTTGCTTGTAAATTTATATAACAGAAACTATAGCATACTTGTAAGTGTTTGTGCAAGCTTAAGGGCACTTAAGAGAGAGGAAATGAGAGGAAAGTAAACATACATACGCACAATTGCACAAATTACTGTAGGTAATCTTAAAATAGGATTGCGGAATAATTAGTTCACTTAATTTAGACACGACTGTAGTTTAAATTCCAGCTCCCCAACACTACTGCTATTGACATCAAGGTTAAAATTTTTACAGCCTGTCTGCGTTAATTACCCAAAAGTTCACAAACTGACGCGACCTGAAGTTGATTTCTTTGCTTTTGACTCATTATTTTGTTGTTGTTGGTTTAATGAAACATTTTGAAAACGTGCCTGGAATCTGAAGGCAATATTCCTGCCTCAATCTAAACTCAAACATGCAAACATGCCAGCCAACTAAGTAGGCCAACTTCGAGTACGTACTATGCCGTCACAATTATACCAACTTGAGAGTAATTTGCAAGTAAATGCACAATGACACAACCTTCAACGGCTTACAAATGTCAACAAACTGCCAGTTGTTGAGTATTTGCTTCACTTCAGGAATGAAATTGCATTTTGCTAGTCGAATTTGTGGTCTTGTTTGTGGTCACTAAGATAATCCCACAAGTCGCCAGCCTATTTTGATTTATGAGTTTGTTGCTCTTGCAACTCCGTTGCCTGTGGCAGCTCCCCTTTGTTGAGACTAAGCCGCACACCTGTTGCACTTAACAACATCGATTTAAGCTAAAGTGCCGCGTTTCTACACTCAAAATTATATTTTTAAATGTTTTTCCCCCTCTAGCGCCGCACAGGGGAGCCGTCCGTAGCGACCTGTAGATATTTTTGGAAATGGCTTTTGTCGTCTTTTATTGTTGTGTTGCCATGCAACATTAAAATATTAGTTTCAAATGGTAAAACGAGCTACATTAAAAATAAACAAATGTTTCTCTACCCGCAATTACAACAGAATTTTGACAGGCCTCCGGCCATGAATCATACCCAAAATGTGACGATCCCTAGGAAATGCTTTGCTATAACTTAACATATTGGGGTCGAATGTTTTAAATAATGATCTGTTAGTTGTTTCATGTTACTTGTGGGTGATAAATATTTGG
Organism: Scaptomyza pallida; assembly: GCA_018152965.1. Classification (NCBI taxonomy): domain Eukaryota; kingdom Metazoa; phylum Arthropoda; class Insecta; order Diptera; family Drosophilidae; genus Scaptomyza; species Scaptomyza pallida. Next base: position 7,872,540 of record JAECXP010000004.1, on the reverse strand, counting down.
AATTCGATCGGAAAACAAACTAAACAAAGATTTTTGTTTGTTCATCAAATGTTTATTTGATTTTTTTTTTTTATTGCAAGTTATGAGGAATGACATTTGAGCTGTGATTAAACAAACTTGTAAGTTATGGATGGGATGATGATATATATTTTTAGGTTAAGTGCATAAATAAGAAAGATGTGAATGTCTTAACAACGTATTTTTCAACTAGGTTCACTTCTCTTAACCGGAATTCCTTTATATCGAACAACAAAATGTTGACACTGTGATAAAAAAAACTTAAAGTTATGGATGGACGATAATATATATTTTTAAGATAAGTGCATAAAAAAGAAAAATGTAAATGATTCTAGAGCGTTTTATGCAACAAGGTTCACTTTTCGTTACCGGTTGTTCCTTATATCTAACAACTACTGTGCTTCTCATTATCTTTATTGTATTTATTAATATGATGACACTTTTATTTTCCTTTTTTCCAAACTTTCTTTTCATAATAAATGAATTAAATTCTTGCCCCCCCCCTCTCCCTTTCCCATCCCTTAGGTAAGTCTTTTGTCTGCAATGCTTGTCACTTCTAATTGTAGTTTGTGGCGACTGACAACAGTTACGTCACCAAGCGGACAGTTCAACAAACTCGTGGCAGTGGCAGCGGCAGTGGCAAAAACTAAGCAAACAAATTTCCTAAAACTTTTTTGGTCTTCATGTGACTTTGGCCCCGGCTTGCAAGTAGAAGCAGAACCAGCTGACAGTATGAGTCCTGTTTGACACATCCTGTCACCATCATTGGCGCACACTAAAAGTTGGACGCATCTCTATATAAAAACAGTTCCCCTCTTACCCTATACTAGCACTAATATTCCGGTTAAACGAGCACCAAACTAGGGGCCCCTCTTCCCCCTTTCTCCAAAAAATAGAACACTGCACAGCAAAACTTTTTCAATGTATCACAGTGTGAAAGTGTGTGTGATAGTGTTTGTGTGTGTGAGTGTATACTCACTGCATTGATATCCAACATTCTCTTGGGGCATGTGTCACTGTTTAAGTGTGTGTGTGTGTGTGTGTGTGGATCGAAGGTTTCCGGTTTGCACTAACTCTCCAAACTGCTGCCTTGCATTTTAATAGACACGGCACGAGTCGAGAGTGGGGGTGTGGGGATCTTTTGAAGGCGCTTCGCGCGGCTCGGATCAAAATGAGCTGCAGGCGGAATTTTAAGCAGTCAACTGGATTATGATGGGCCAACGCCAAATTTTATTTACTAGACAGAGTTGCTGTCGAAAATATAATAGCTAGCTATGTGTGTGTGAGAGAGGAAGTGTGCGTGTGTGCGCTGGTGTGAAATCGATGATACCTCTTCCCTAGTATGCTGTTGTTGCGCCCCAAAAGCAGAAATTTCAATTTGACGCTCATTAGCGGCAATCAGGCAACAAAATTCGCGCTCACAATGCCCCAGCAACTCGTAGCTTTGCTGCCAGGTGAATTCAACTGATGCATGCGATGTGAGGAGGAGGGGAGGGAGTGTGCCACAAAGCCAGTACACAGCTGCCACGCCCCATCCTCACGCTATGTGTGTGTGTGTGTGTGTAAACAATTCGCACGTGAAGAAAGAAGCAATTTTCCGCCTGGCTGCAATAATAACTTCTCTTTCGAGTGCAGAAGCTGTCGATGCGCAAGCATTGAAGGAGTAGCTGCCGCACTTTATGAGTCCTTCTTTATGCCTTTAGGCGGTAAACAGGGTGAATCATAAAAATAAATACATAAATAAGTCAACAAGCCTGCAATCGCAAAAATAATATTTGGAAATAAATCGAGCGTTGGCCAAACACGTGAGCGAACAGATTGCATTGGTTATAGCGAAAAATTCTAATAACGTAGAGAAGAAAAAATCCTTAAATACATTACATAGTTGAAAATTTGATTTAAAAGGTTTGAAAGGCAACTTCATGTCCTTGGCCTTGACTCTGTTAAATTCTATTAAGTTCTGTTAAATCGCTGTTAGATTGAATGGAAAGCTCTGCTTGCTTTTACGGCTACTGCTTTGACAGCTTTATAGCAAGCAGTATAAGACAAATCTAGCACATATTTTGATACGTGCGAAAACTAAAGTTTTGTGCTAAATTATACCAGGTTAGTATATTTTTGTTATACAAGTTCGATTTTTGATTCGATATAGCAGTTTTTTGTATACTGGAATACGCGGATAATATGTTATACTACATTTTCAATAGCACAGTTGCTTCGAAGTAAGTGTATAACACATTTTTATGTGTACTACATATAACATTTATTTGCTCAAAGCCTGTAAATTTTTATAACACAATACCCTAAATGCTTGCTTTATTCCCACTATCCTGTGGTGAAAACTGAATGTTGTGCTATACGTTTACCAAGTGTTGGAGAATGTCAAAAAAAAGTGTCAGACTAAACTGGCGTATACCACAAAAATTTTATGCTAGTATATCACTTTGTATAACTTGATGTTATCCAAGTCAGCCACCATTTGTAAATAACTGCTCCACACTTGACAGTGAATGTTAAGTTTGGGACAATCAGTTTGCTGTTAAAATTGCACTGCCTGATATGAGTTCTGCATAGACTAATGAACTTTTCTGTTAAAAAAGCCCAACTGCTAATTTTCCCAATCTATGGGATCATTAGTCTATGGAGTTCTGTTTATTGTGAATGTGGATTCTAGAACGCATTTAAATGTATTAAGGTGTGTCTAAAGGACTTAACTGCAGTAATTTGTCGTACTAAAGGATAAGCAAGCAGTAAAGCGTTTAATATCTTTATCCAGAATGTTTGCGGATAAAACCCAACTTCTCTCTACTTTTTCCCACTTTACCTTTTAAGTGCAACTTTATTATAGTTTGTTTTTGTTTTTGAATTGAAAGGAGTTGGCGCTAATTAAAATCGTGCATCTGACATTCCAATAATGAAAATCGGATTTGGCAATTGTAGCCGCAAGCGTTTGCCGCAATCTAGGCAAAAGTCAAAGCCAGATTTGTGACACAGCCGCTTAATCGAACCGCAGTGAAGTGAAGTGGCATGTAGAATGGTTTGGGCCAAAGGCCAAACCACAGCTAGCAAGTCCTCCGGCAATGCATCATTCACAAAGTCCACAAACACAAACACACACACACACACATAGTATGTTTCTTGACGGAACAGTTTGGACAACATGTTGGCAAAGTGGCCTCGGCATCTGGCTGCACCTGTGAGGTGGCCACTGGCCACTGAGGGGTGGCAAGGAGAGTGTGAAGAGTGGGAGTGGGTGGTTGGGTGGACAGCATGACGGCTTAAATATGCGTGGCAGCTGCAACATCAGAGTGCAGAGTGCAGAGTGTGTGTGTCCTCATTCAGCGAACTGCGGTTGTCCGCTGCGCATTCCTAAGCGATTTCCGTCATGGTTAGCGCCATGGCCAGAAGCCAACTTGCAGCATCCTCCCACACACCCCTCACCGCCCCTTGGCCACTAAAATGTTAATGCATGAAGCGACGACCATCAAACTCGTCCAGCAAACAGCAGTTGAACAACTTTTGATCAGCTATGCAGGCTCGTGCTGAAAATTAACAATATTTTAGTCAACATTCTGCAGAAGCTCCCAAAAAAATAACAAGCTGGATGCAGAAAGGGGTGTGGTTGGGGGTGGCTTAAGCTATCAATATGCTAGTTAGTTGACTTCATTAATTTATCAAAGTGTTTTAATAATACTCAAGAAAAGCTGAACAATCCATTTCAAGCCAAAATTGGCTTTACTCCTGATTTCAATTTATATTGCAATTCCTTTGTGAATTTTACTTTTAATTTATGGACAATTTTTATCACATCAAATTTTTGCCACTTTTCGTTCGTTCTGCAAACTTTTTCATTGTTGCTGCTGCTTTGCATTTATCTAGGGGACAAATAATGGCTGTCAAAAAAAAAGAAGAAAGAACAGAAAAGAAAAGCCAGCCACAACACAACACAGCAAAACAGAACGCAACGCTGCGCAGGGCGTGGACAATAGATATATCGCAGATTTTGGCTGCGCTGCAAACTGTGCGATCCATCAAAAGTTGAATATTATAAAGTATCTGGCGCTTTTGGCCATTCAGCTGCAGCAACTATTCAGCTTTTGTTATTATTATTATTATTTGGAGTATCAAGGTGCAAGAGAAACAAGAATGAAAAGTGTTTCAGAATATGCAAATACATTTTTTTTAAAGATTGATAAATGATAAAGTTGATGAAGAAAACTTGTTTTAAGAAACCTTCAACTAGCAAAATAGAATGTTTGGATGTTTGGTAATTTTTTTCGATTTTAAGAAGTACTATTTGGCTTTATATTTAAAAGCTTCAAAAAATGGTTTTGTTCAAAAAAAAAATATGTAAAAGACGGAAGAAAGCAACTCTGATCCCATAAAGTATATACATATTTTCTTGATCAGATTCGTTTGTCCGTCTGTATGAACGCCTGGATCTCAGTGACTATAAGAGCTGGAGACTCCAGATTTGGAAATTAAGCTCGCCTGAGCCTTGGCCAGCTTAAGTTTGTTTTTTATTATCGATACACAAATGTTATCGATAACGAAAAAGCTTGAATTAAAAAAATTGTGAAAACAAGGTTTAATGAATAAAATCGGTTAAAGAACTCCGAAGATGTCGTAGTTTGAAGTTTGTTAAGGGTATGTCCTAGAGAACTAGAGTACTAGAGAAATTTATAATTTATTGATTATTTTTTACTGATTCATAAATTTTCAATTGTTTGCATTTGTTTTTCTTTTCATTAAAAACATTGATACAGGCTTTAAAAGCAAATATAAATAAAATATAATATCAAAATATGTATTTTAATCTTCAACAACAAATTATATATTCTTCTGTTGTTCTCAGCCACAGATTGATACAAATATGGTTGATTAAACAAACTTTTGTTGGCGCATTAGATAAATCATGTAGGTGTTTTTTGATTATTGACACTTGGTATTAATAATAAAATGTATGTGCATAAATAATGGACAAGCAACTTATTTATACATTTTTGGTTCACAATTTGAAAATAAATAAATATTTGCATAACTGAACTTTGCTTTAAATCAAACAAAAGTCGTAATTATCCATATAAAACTTTATACAAGTACTTTAAAGAGCAATAAAAATGTTCACTGCTTAACTTAATTGTTTTCATGATACGAATTAAGAACATGAAACTTAAAACGCAGCAATTAAGAACAATGTGTAAAGAAAAAACTTATAAAAACACGTCGAGCGGCTTCTTATATTTATTTAACATTTTAATACGCTTTTATGTGAGAGATAATTGAATAAATGTTAATAAGTCGGCTTACAAAGTTTCTCTTGCCTCAGAAACTTTAATTAATCGGCTTTGATGTGATTATAAGCATAATATGCTGCAAGCTCCAATTTCCATGATATTTTTTTTAAATTTTATTTAAAGAAAACTGTCGTTTTTCCAGCTAAGTAAAGTTGATTCCGACTAAACGGTTGCGAGTCATGATTATCTGTCTAGTTAAAGGTTACTGGCTGTGAAAAATTCTTATTTTCCAACTAACTGTCAGATTAAGATATTATATCTTTTCTTTTTCTTTCAAGATATATAACTGAAGCTGTCTTATTCAATGCATAACATATTTCTATACATAATGGATATATAATATTCTTTGAGCGCACCGCAGCAATAAAAGCACAATCTTAAGTCATACATACGAGTATATCTATTGGCAACAGGGCACAATCACCTTTTTCCATGGAAAGTGAATCGAGCAACAAGTCGTTCGTTGCGTCTCGCTCTTTCTGCCTCTCTCTGTCTTCGACGTGTCCTTGTCCAATCAAAGGTACATTACAAGCACGCACACGCATAGTATATATATGTGTGTGTGTGTTTGGTGTTAGTGATAAAAGCGTTACGCTAGCAAATTATGAGGCCAATCTAAGCGGCATGCCATAATCACCCAGCCGCACGCATACACATTACATATCACCATCGCATTGCTTACCCCAAAATGCACTAAACACTCATACTGTCACACACACACACACACAGTACGTAGGCTCTGGCAGTTGGCCACTAATTTACCTACGGATAGGCTAAATCAATGTGTTAAGTTGACTGTAAACGTTACATTCGATTAAATGCGGCTCGCAGACCAAAAACTCTTGGCGGCGCGTCACTTGGCACTGGCACTGGCACTGGCACTGGCACTCTTTATTGCCGAGGGAGTTGGAATCATGGGGGGGGGGGAGTCGGCTTGAATGGGAGCACAGTGACCCAGTTCTATAGTTCGTCAGCCCCACCAAAACATGCCCATCGTCCCATCTACTATATCGTCTGCTCTACTATCTGTGTTCTCTCTCTCTCTCTGTATGTATTGTCCTCGTTATCCCGACCTACCTCGAAGAGAGAAATTCCCTCTGTAGCAGCTGCTCGGCTTTTAGCTAAACGAAGCTGTTCGCTGCTCGGCCTCGTGCATTGCGTTGCGGCTGAACGATAAACGAATTGAAACCCAGTTTAGTTCTTCGCCGACAATTAAACGTAACGGACGTGTTTCACGCCTGCCTGACTGCAAATATTCGCTTGAGATTCGTAGTAGCAGCATCGACGGCAGCAGCTGTCACATTCCGTAGTTGTTTTTCCCACTTGATGGTGGGCGGGGCGTGCGCGCATCCTCGTGGCACGGTAGCCGAAAAAGTTGCACGTGCTTTTAACGTGGCCAAATGTGAGAAGCTATTCCTTTGAGTGCGCGTGTGTTTCGCATTTTTGCGGCCAACTGCAAAAATTTAAATGAGCATTACGAAAAAGTAAAAAAACAGCAAAAAGAATGTTTTAAAAAAAACGCAACGAAGTGAAGCACTCAAAATGCACACAACCCCACCCAATGGATAACATGCAGCAGCTAGAGAGAAACTTGCCACAAATATGCGAAATTAACAAGAAATTGTCAGGTTGTCCGTGTGTGTGCTTCTGGTTGTGATTAGCAGAGCAGACGTTAAGTCGGGTTTTTGGCTTTTGCCTGGTTAGCAGCTCGTCTCCCACGTGGCAGCCCCCCTCACCTAGTGTGTGTGTGTGTGTGTGTTTGGTGGTTTGCCGCTTCGCTTATTTTTGTGTCGTTTTGCGTCGCTTTTATTTCAATTTTGTCGCCAGTTTTAGCTCAAATAAAGCCATTTGCCCAATGCTGTGCTATACCATGTTGTGTGACCGCATGGAACACGAAGCCCTGGACCACGGGCCACTGAGCCACTGAGCCACTTGGGTGCCACCCTCAAGCCAACACCACCACGTTCTCATTTGCCATTGTCCCTAAACACACACACACACACACACATAGATAGATATGCATATGTATTTTTAGATATGCGAGTCTGCAGTTTATCTCAACAATCCGCCCACCTCAAACCGCCCAAACCGCACACTCTTCAACACGCACAGAAACTTTGAAGTGGAGCAAAAGGAAAAAAAAAACTTTGGCATTGCTCGCATCATTAATCAAATGTTGAGTACGCCAGATAGTGTTCCTCTTCTTCTTTTTTTCCCCACCCCCTCTCTATTCTATTGTGCTGTCAGAGCAATGTCCAAATATGATAATTGAATAACAGAATATAACAAATGCCAAAAACATAAACACACACACATACACACACACATTTCCAAGGATACTTTCTTACGCATTCTAATCCAATAAACCTGCCACAAGACGAATACGAATGCGAAGGCTGACACAATGATTGCAAAAGTCCTTAGGCAAGGATGTCATTCCATCAACTAACTGTCATTCACTAATGAGCATGTATGTCTTACACACACACACACACACACACACATTTGTCTGTGTGGCATACATATGTTTGTTGTCATTGCGAAAACCCTTCAGAATTGATTAAGTTTACAGTTTGTATCTTATAGATGCGCGCGCGTTTGAGCATAGAATAGTTGCTTAATGAAACGCATCCGACATTCCAACGTGTTTGCATATCAATTAACTCTGTCTCTGCGTGTGTGTGTGTGTGTGGCAAGAGGTGGCGAAGGGCGGAGAAGTGTGTTACACTTGACACAAATGGGACATTTATTAAACATTTTGATTGGGCGAAAAACTAAACCAAAATCAACTGAAATATTTGCTTAATTTCGAGTTTCAGCAATCATGTTGCAAGCACACACACGCAATGCTCGTTTTTGATATATTCTCGTCCTGATCTAAATGCGTTGCGGCTAAAAACTTCACTTTGCTTGTCAAACAGCAGTATTTTAATTAAAAGTTCCGTTCAGCAGCAGGAATTACAATTAATTGGTGAAGAGAGAGAGAGAGAGAGAGAGAGAGGGGGTTAACTTGCCCCTCCACGCCTGCCCCACTTTACGTTTGTTTGTTAAAATGATATGTTAGTTGGACATGTGTCCAGTCATCGGATAACGATTGATGTAACTCTTTGTCGTTTCGCTGGAAAGGCATTTTGATGTGATCCTGGTAATGACAATGCATTGACATATGAGGACAATACTATGTAAAAAAGGGTCGAAAAAATGTCGGCCAATCAATGTTGCTTTTGTTTCATGCAAGGCTTGACCGTTGGCAAATTGTGAGTTCCAAAGAAATCACATGAAATATAAATGCGACAAAAAAAAAAACAGGGTGTCAAAAAAACAATATGAAATCGAAGGCAGTTATCGCGGCCAGCAGCAGGCGCTGTGCGACAACTGTATATTCCGTTTATCTCCACGCTTTTACTGCGAAACCGATTTGCATGCATATATCCATCCATCCATACGTACTGCGTATGGCAGAGACAATGTGCTGCAGTTCATATATGGTAGACGCACTTTTTTTGTAATGGGCTACAATGGCATGGTCAAACTCATAAGCAATCGTCCTGAAGTGGCAACTGGGCCAATTCAATTCGGGATTGGGTGACGATTGCCGTCGGCACGGGGCGCGGTTTTGGGTTGAAAGGTGCAATTCGCGACCATTGGCAATACAATTTGATTACCTAGACTGCTCTTCAACTGTTGGTGCTGTGCGTGTGTGCATTTTATTGATCTACATATTTGGGTCACAATCGAAATTGATAATAAATGCTGAATGGGATTTTTTTTGTCGTAACAGAAATGCTGTGAATATCGTGCACTTCCTGCGCCTCAAAGCAACAAAAGTGACAATCGAGTGCTAACAAACCGAACCTAAAAAAATATTTAGACCCCCACGAAAAAGGGCAAACGAAAGCTTTGGCACTGCCAAGGACAACAACAGCAACAACAACAACAGGCAGGACTACGCCGGCGGCAAAGCAAATTGAAACAAACTAACATCCGGTCGGAAAAAATACGCAAATAGCAAAAACAAACGAACCCGCAAAAATCAATAATACTAAATTTATGCAACTGTCGATCGTGTTGACAAAAAAAGAGAGAAAATAAAAGCAAAAATTCCATGTTGCAAGTGTTTGCTGCATGATGTGCGTGTGTGTGTGTGAGTGTTGCTAGTGTCTAACATGTAATGACGCAAGCCGATGCAGGTTAAAGCTCATCGCATTCTACAAAAAGCCAAGCCAGCCGGCGGCAAGTGGAGCAACATTTGCTCAACTCACAGGATAATGGATTACACAAGAGCAAAGTATTTAATGCTATGCTTTCTGTGCGCACTAAGTGCGGCCAGAGCCGAAGGCGAAATCATATTTCGTATCGATCCACTGGGTAAGCAAAAGACTAAAAGGCAAAAGGCCAAATGAAATCTCATGTTAATTAAGTATCCTAATGCCAATTACTTAATAAACAAGAAAGCAAGCAAATTGGATAAGGATAACGTGAGCGAAATGATTAACTCGACCAGCATATAAAATCCCATTAAGTATGCTAATAAAATTTCACAAATGCGTAACAAGTCTAGGATATGGACATAACATGTCGCAGCTCACTTATAACTGTCATTTGGGCTCCCCAGGGCACTTAAGTTTATTCATTTACATACATATGTGTGCACACATACATTTATTCATGTCAACTAAATGTAAATTCTCAAAAGATACTTTTATGCGAGTTTATTTCTATCTATGCTCATGATTTTGCAACTCTCTTGCATACATTTGTAGGTCTTGAGTATCCTTAGAAGGTGGATAATTCTATTTGTTTGTATTTTTTTTTGGCGCCCAACTTCGCTTAATGTGCATATGAGCAAATATTTCATAGCCCATCAGATAAAGCAACCCCATACCAATTCTCTGTCGTTCCTTTCGTCTCTCTTTGTAAGAGCTCATAAATTTTATGCTCTCAATTACGCAAAGTAATGTTTGTCTTGAGATTTTCGTCTATTTTGGTTCAGGTCCGTCTCGACATTTCGTCACTTGTCGCTGATGTGTTGACGCACAAAAAGTTTACAACTCGTCGCAAAGCGACCAAATGTTCATTCCCAAACCACTTCACATTGTTTGCCATGAGTGGAATTTGTTGTATTCCGGTAAAATTTGGGTTTTTGGCGGATGTGACTGACAAAGTTAAAAGTAGAAATGTATGCAGGCATACATATATTTATACATATGACTCTACTTAGTGTCTCTGTGTCTGTTGATAATACCCTTCTATTCCACCGAATAATGCCCAGCGAGCCTGTTCAGTCGTTCAACCATCCATATATGACAAAACATGTTCATAAATTTTGTTTTTGTTTCCGCCATGCGGCTGCCACTGCTGTCGCTGCTGCCACTGAGCTTAAAGACGGATAAACTGCGGACGGATGGAAATGTGCAAAGTTTTCACAAAGTATTAAAAAAGCTCGTAAAATGTCATAAACTTTTGTTTCCTCTGGATTAGACCTCGGTCCACTACAAAGCTCTTGCTAGCAACTAAGCGAGCGTCAGCAAAATAAAAAAATAAAGCAAAAATATTATGTCTACATTTTACAATTCACTTTTTACATTTTTCCCTGCACTTTACGAATGACTTATTTCCGCTGAGCAGGGAATTTACAAGCATAATCATACCTTTGACCGCACCGTACCCTAATTATATATATATTTTTTTTTTGTTTTTAGTTGACGCATGCAAACCGTGAGTGGAGGGGAAAAAAAGAAATGAAAATCAAATAAAACGGACATGAAATTAAAACATGATTTTAATTTCTTTATGGGTCCATGTTTTAAACAGTTTGCTGTTAAGTTGAGGGCTTTATTTTGACTTTATTTTGGCCTCATTAAGGTTTCGTTGGGATCGAAATGGTTCTCATAATCAATATTATTTGGCTGGCGCAAAGAAGGATGCGAAATATTAAATTTCATTTAATTAGATTTATTTGTACAGTCCGTATACAAAGTTGAGTGGGCGCCGGGCACAACAGATAGATATCATGTTTTATTGGTTTGGGACCGCAGGACAAAAAAAAAAAAAAAAAATGCCGGAACGCCAATTTGGCCCCGAGCTCCGTTCAACAAACACAGTATCAACAGTGGCAAATTCCCATTTATTAAGCAAGTCAAATGGGACAATAAAATATGGAAGCTACCAGTCAGATAGATGCCCATTGGTATGGGCATGGACAACAACAAACAGGCAGCCCAAAAAAAAAAAAAAAAAAAATGTAGAAAAGAAAGAAATCAACACAATTTTGCATGGGCATCAGAAAGAGGCAAACAGAACAGAAAGGCAACATCAAAGCGAGGCAAGTGCGAAAACCCTGGACGGACACACGGACAAGGGTAAAGTCGAGCCGAGTCCTAGCCCAACATAAAGCTATGTGTGAGTGCGTGTGTGTGTATCCTGCAGTCCCATCCAGTTCGAAGTACATGGGAATAAATCAAAACAAATCAATTTCTTCTGCGCCATTGACTCGGCAAACTCCCGATGACAGTTGCTTTCTTTCTTTTTTCGCTGCTGCTGCTGAATCCCGTTGGCTGTGTGGAGCATTCAATCGAGCATTGGCTGTCCCAAAGCTTCGACTTGGATGTTGACAGTGTATAGCCAGGGGGGACAAGAAGATGCCAAATCCCTGGATGCGGATGCGGGCGAGCAAACAGTAGTGACAACTAAATTGGGGCTAACAGAACGAACGCACTGAATGCCAAAGGAACCGGAGAAGCCGGAGCAGCTCAGCTTCTCCACTGAGATTCGGCAAGCTGAAAAACTAAAACAAATTGTCAAAGTATGCACACACACACACACACACACACAAAGAGAAATATATTGCACAGGGCGTAAATATATGTATGCAATGGAATAAATTCATATCTGCATGCATATATATCAAATTCCCTGACAATTGTCTTAAATCCTTGGTATGAGTATGTGTGCATGTTGAGGTTGGCTTTGGGGGAAAACGCATGCAATGTCTGTATGAATCGTAAATTTGCTCTTCAATTTACTACCCGCATGAGATGCTTGGCAGGAAATCGCATCTGTTCCTTCTTCTGTTCCTTTCAACAATGATTAATAACTGAAATATTTTTCCACTCAACTAGCTCAACTTTTGCGATTAAGAGACGAGTCACTTAGACTTGCATTCAAAGGAAATAAATCGTTAGCTCATCAATGCATATTACTACCGTTGTCAAAAAAGAAACTTAAAGCATTCTTGAAACACCTTTTTGTATACACAAGCACTTTATACGTATATGCTGCTATCTTCATTCTTTGCACAGCTTTATTATGTCCTTTTTCACAAAATGCATAGAAGGAAAATATGAAAATCTCAGATTTTTACTTTGCTTTACACTTTCACTTTCGGTAATCCCCGTAAGATGTGAAAATATAAAATATTTGACAATTCTTAACCTAGTTTGAAATTTCAATAATAGATTCGAGCATTTCTGCTAAGGTGACCTAAATAATTGAAAAACCCTTCAGCTAAGATTTTGCCCACACACTCACTTAGGTTCTTTTCAATTTTATTGGCCACAAAAAACAGTTTTTTGAAGGGTACCTGCATTTGCCTTGAAAGGCATTAAAGAATGGATTTTTATTCAATGCGCTGACATAATCCCACACATATACACGCATATAAGTATGCTGCATATAAATATTCAATCGTTATCTGCTTTGAAGCAAACGCTCAGCTGCCAGGACTGTTTGTATCTCTCCTCCTCTCTCTCTGTGTGTGTGTGCTTTGTGATGTGGTGTGTGGTGTGAGAGACAAGTCCATATATTTAAATTATTCATAAGTATGTAAAACGATGCGGTGCACATGTGAAGAATACACTCGTACACACACACACACACACACTTTTGGACTTTACAAGTTGAGAAAGTAACGTTGCTGCTCAAAACAAATTTCATGCCCGACAGTTTTCCGTCACGACACACACACACTCTTCCCTTGTCCCTGACAGCCTCCTGACACCCGAAAGGCTCATAAAACGGGTGAGCCCTAAACAGAGAAAGAGAGTGTGTGAGAGAGAGATAGAGAGAGTCTGCTACCGGCATCTGTCTGGAACGTTTTCAATTCCAAATCAAATACAAAACCAAAAAAAAGGAACAGAAAAGTTTCATGCAAGCGCCTAAAAAAAGTGCGGCATCATCCAACTACTGCTGCCGTTGGCCAGCAAATGGAGACACGAGTATATATAAATAAATATATATATACTCTATAGATTTAAGTACATATAGGATGCTGCTTGTTTTTTTAGGGGGGAAAGCCACAAGGTCAAAGGGACTTTTGTGATTTTTATTTTTATTGTGTTTTCAATTTAAGCAGCCCGCTGAAAACACTTTCACTTTAAAAGGTAAACTTTCTCGACTCTATCGAGGGTGGAATTTAAGTGTGTGTGCGGAAGGATGAAGGCGATTCCGAATTTTATGGCTGGGCGCAAAGCGAACTTTTATTTGGATTTGCGCTCCATGGCAAACTGATTCGATTGCCGAAGTCAAATGGCACCAATAAAAACTTCAGAGACTTTCGCTTCCGACAACGCCAACAACGGCCAGCACATCGAGTCAAGGACTAACGGAACCATTTCGAAAGTTTACCAGGCCGGAATCCCCCCAACTCCCTCCCACACCCACGACTGTAAAGTCATAACAATTAATTTAATGTACAGCCAGCTGGCGCAAGTGTACAATAACAGAGATATGAACATTGTAGAGCAAAAATAAAATAGAAATTATTAAATTTCATATTAAAGTAGTAGGATGTACTTAAATTTGCATGTACATAATATGGTAAAGGAAAGCGAGCACAAAAAAAAGAAGATGTACTCCCGTCCTGCTATTAATCTACTGGGGAGAAGTACTTATTTGGCCAGACGATGTGGTGGTCTATTTGCATCCTTTTGTGATAGGCTCGAGCGATATGGTCGACCAAACTATGGACATGAAATTTATTGTCACTGGGCGGTACCCTGCCATTTGGACCATTGGACCGTTGGACCATTGGACAGTTGGCCATTTGGCTGTGTTTTTGGCCATGGGCCAGACAACGTTTTCTCTCATGATTAAACGTATTTACTATGTATATAAAGTATATAGTATATAATATATATATGTCTGTATGTATATGTTTGTGGAAATAATTACGGACAGCGGCAGCGACAGCGACTCTTTGTGTGTGTGTGTGTGTGTGTGTGTTGCCCAGAAGCGAAAGCGCACCATTTAAATATAATTTATGGCTTGCAATATAAATCAGTCGAGCAGTCGGGCCCGCATTCGGCTGCAATATCCTCAATCTCAGTGTCTTTTTTTGTTCCATTCGCAACCGCTCGCATCCGCTGGCATCCTTGTCGTTGGCTGTCACGCCCCTGCCATGGGCAGTCATCAAAAACAAAACCAATTCGCACGCGCCGCTCCCCAAACTCATTAGAGACAAAATGGCCGACCGAGAAATAAACGGTAACGGCTAAATTATATTCCATGCCACAAATCCAACCAAACCCACCGCCCCACACCCCCCCGCTAGCTACACTAGCAACTGTTACATTGTTTAAATTGCTCAACTGATAGATGGGCGTTTTTCATTAGTTATATGGCAATGGATTAATTGCAGCATCTAATTGAAAAACCATATATGGCATGCAATAAATATGTATGATGTGCTATACATATTTATGTATGTGTTCAACTTTACATAACAAACTTTGGCAACCAGTATACCCTGGAGTAGGTTGTCTGCCGTCCAAGGTATTAGCATGCAGAGAAGGAAAACTCAAAATATTTTCCAAGAATTTTCGTATAATTTTCCTTGCAGCTCCCGCGGGTGTAGCTGAGGCATTGGAGCGCTAAAAATGTGCACTTCGCGCCTTCCTAGAAGTGCGGAAGCGCATTTCGAACGTGCCACGCCCACTCTCAACACAAATTTGACTGAGCTACTTGACGGCTTTGTGCAAAGTGGCGTTGCCACAACTTCATTGAGTTAGTTGCCTCATTTTAGCCCCAGCGGTAACATCGCGGTGCCTTCAATGTTTCGCCCGTGTTGTTTGCCTCTTGTGTTTGTTCAGGTGAATGTGGGTGGCAAGTGTGTTTCAGGCACCGCATAGACTTTTCTTTCAATTTAATCGTCTCCCTGTAGCCACAAACGCTGTGAAGCTAGCGAAACACTGAGAGACAGGGTGCTGTCGGTTTCAATTTAGTTCGTAATAGAATGCATGACTAACGTTCTATTAGGTTTGTGCGAGATACATTGGAGATGATGCGCTTGGCGTAGAGTTTCCGACGAAGTTGAGAGCGTATAAATTTAATTATACTGATTACTTTACGTACGCATATCCGTTGAAGCCCTTAAAATAATTAAAACATAAATAATTAAATCAATTAATATTTTTTAATGCAATTTTTCACTTTTTGTTTCTCTCTCTCTCTTTTGCATGTGTCTTCCTGAATGTCAAATGTACATTTTGATGCTTAAATAAATGAAACACCAACGTGCGTATCCATGCCACGTGCCGTGAACAGCTCTTTTATCGGCCACACTGCGCACATATCAGAAGGCGGCCTGTGATACGGATCAGGTGGTAATTGCTTGCCCGCGCGGCACCAGCATTTCAATTGAATTTGCCCAGTACAACAAGTTCGTGGCGAAAGGTAAGTGCTGCTCCACAACACCTGCTTTTTGCTTTCCTTTCTCTCTCTCTCTTGCTCTCTGGAGAGCCATCCTCGGGCCATTTATTCTTAACACGTCTGCCATTTCGTGCTTTATGTGCATTTCACTTGTACAGATGGCTACAGCATTGAGGAGTTATGCCCCATCACCGGCACCGTTAGACCTGAGATTCGTGGCAAGGCCAAACATTTGCTACGCGGCTCCATATTTGGCTCTAGCTCGCAAAAAGTGCCCGCCAATCGCTATGTGAACGGAGGCTATGGCATGGGCGCCATGGCCATGGAAGTACCCACTACTAGCACCAATAACCCAAGTGCAACCAATACCGAATCATCAGCAGATGATGCCCAGAAGGGTGAAAGTTCAGCCGAAAGTTGCATGTGGCCAAATGCTCTACAGGTAAGATACTAACCAAACAAAAATTCTGAACGAAAAGTGAACGTGAATGGAACTAACTGGGAGATAAACCAATTTTGAGTAACTGTTACTTTAAGGAAAAACTGTTTCTCTCCTTGCACTGCAAGCTTTAAATAAATCATAACAGGAAGGAAGTGAAAATTGTATTACTTAGAAAAATATGTTTAAATTATGCCACTTTGTAAAGAAACTGAGAGATTGCAGCATGTCAGAATTCCTTTGAGTCCGTTTAAGCTCACATTTTGCAGTTAGCCAAACGTCGTTTAAAATTCCAAGTTGTTTTCCAATGAAAAAGGATAAGACAAAATACGTTCAGTTGGAATTCGAGAATAACGCTTCCAATTCATTAAACATTTCAGTTGCCTTTTCCGACATTTGAACGGCACATCCTTTGAACCCAAACTCGTTGACAGCGAATGAAATGAATTTAAATTTGAAGCAAATTCAACAACGTAGAAAACAATACGAGACAGCTGAATTCATTTCAAACTGACATACATACAAATACGTACATACCTACATACACACATATTTATAGAGCCCCAAATGAACAGCATGCGGGAACCATGAAGAAATGCTAGCCAAAAAAAAAACATTGACGAAGGCCAAATGTTGCCTTTGTGTCAAGCAAAGTCAATGCGTTCGGTGTCTGGCATGTCGGCCAGGCCTATAGGGTCTACTACTACCCGCTGTGTCGGCCAAGATGCCTTCACGTCCCATGGGGTATCATTAGGCCGAGCAGCAGTCCCAAAAGTTTTAGCCGAGCAGCGACAACATGGCGCTTAAAATGGCTACCGCAGCATATAATTTCTCGCATCGTTTTTTGTCTCCATATACACTGCCATTGTTCGTGCCACTCACTTCTCTTTTTGCTGCTGCTCATCGCTCGCTGTTGTTTGTTGTTCATTGTGAGTGCCTCTGTCTGCTTGCGCTCTATGTTGCTCTGGTTCTCTGCAGGGTGCTGTTGCTTTTGTTGTTGTCACTGTCGCTGTCGCTGTCGTTGTTATTAAATTTTGTGACG
Organism: Scaptomyza pallida; assembly: GCA_018152965.1. Lineage (NCBI taxonomy): Eukaryota > Metazoa > Arthropoda > Insecta > Diptera > Drosophilidae > Scaptomyza > Scaptomyza pallida. Next base: position 7,855,097 of record JAECXP010000004.1, on the reverse strand, counting down.
ACTCGTCCAATGGCTGACAGTGCCAAGCAAAATCTAAACCTGCTGTCAGTAGTCCATCTGTCTGTGTGTCCGTTTTGTCTGCCTGTCGTCGTCGTCGCCGCCTAATGCTGTCAACGCAAGATAGTGAAAAATAACTTGAATATAAACAGTTTACATTCGCGCTGCGGATTACGAGCCCAACAGTCGTGTGATATCCGTTGCCGTTTTTGTGTTGCGCTCTTGTGCCCGGGAGCTAGAGCAGGACGTGTCTGGCGTCAGTTTGTCTGCAACACTAAATAGGTAAACAAAGCGTAGATCTAAACGTAATTCTATGAGAAATGCAGATAGTTAGCAACAATCTAGCTCTTGATTGAATAGATGTGAGATGATAGCAAGTGTGTGTCTAGTCTTTATTGTCACTTATTCCATCTAATTTAAATTGATGAATGAAAGACGCTTTTAAGCTTTAAATAGAAAAACAAGTTTTCTCGGGTGCTATTGTTTTTGTTAACTTCATATATTTGAGTTGTTTGGCTTTCAATGAAAGTCAAGTAAAAATCTCTTCAAATGCATTTTTGTTCTAGAGCTCAAAACAAGACTTTTAAGGTATTGCATTTAATAATCGGATTATTTTTGACGAAGTTATGGCACTCAAAATTATTGTCTAGTTTCAAGGGTATCTCCTAGTCGCCTTTGCTCGACTACAGCCTTCTTATTTTCTTCTTACGTTCTGCCATTCATAAACTTGTTTACTTCAACAAGGAGCGTAAAAAATAAATATGAATTGAAAGTTTGGCCCTTTGATATTGATGATACGGTCAAAGAAATATAGAAGAAAATAAGAACGTTACCGAAATGACTTTTCTTTTGTTGCACTTTATAAGCTTATTGACCATTCACCTGAAAATGCCACATATTTTATTGAACCAACTTTTATCATAGTCAACGAAAACAGAAGATGTCGAGAAGGAGGAGAACAGATAGGGGGAACAGAAAAGTCAAACACAACTGGAAACACTTCAATTACATTTTTAATGCAAATATTTTATTTCAATTTGTAAAGTTTACAATTTCCTCCTCAGTTCCTGAACTCGTTCACTTTTCAGCTTTTTCTGTTTGCACACTAATGCGACAGAGTACCAAATAAAACGAAGAAAGAAATTGAAAAACTAAATTGCAACTGATTTTTCGTTCTATTCTCGTGTACCTTTGCGCGCTTCACCCTTCTCTCTCTCTCTCTCTCTCTTCCTCTTTGCCTACTTACAGTATTCCCTGCTACAGACTGTTGTGGAGGCCTGCCAGAAGAAGAAGCACTGCAAGTTTCATGGCTCCCCGCAGTTCTATGGACTTGGTGCCAGCGGCGTGGGCGATGCATCCGGCACCAGCAGCTATCACAGCAGTACGGCCAGCTCCAATGCAATCAGCAACGACCCCTGCCCCAAGCGCAGAAAAATCGTCGAGGTCGCCTACAAATGTCGTCCATGTAAGTCAGCCCAACCCCAACGGCAGCAACAGTGCAAGTTTTGTTTAATTTGGTTGAATTTATTGGGCGTACAATAGGACACGTAAAATGGCTAACAAATTTGGTATATGTATGTATATGTGGAACGTTCTATGTACAAGCACAACAGTCTGAGCGCAAACCGAGCTGAACAATCTCGACTGCCGGAATCGACACATAAACGTCCAGCCGAATGAGTTGAACGAGAGTTGGCTCCATCCGGACTGTTTGGACGTGTTTCCTTTTTTTTTTCTTTTTCGATTGGTGGGAGTGTGTGTGTGTGTGTGTAACGAAAAGAGCTTCGGCCACGAGCACGGCCTGAAGCACACAGCGTCAATATTTTGCGAAACAAATACTGGTGGAAGGACGCTCACAGGCACACGGAACTGGTCCAGACATCCTCAGCCACATGGGCTGAGGCTCTTGCCATCAAACCAACCACCCAACCATTCAACCACCGAACCACCTAACCACCCAGACATTCAGACAACAAGTTTTAGCGAACTGTTGTGCGTTCCAAAAATTCACTCAGGTGGAATGAAAGCAACGGCCCTCGGGCGGGTATCGACTAGTCCGTTAGCACTAAACAGCAGTTGTGGATCGGCTGGGGAGGGGAAGGGTGGAAGGTTATCCCAGCTGCCCGGGAGGGCAAGCAAGCGTATCGAATGCGAACTGGTGTAGGCAACTGCCAACGGCATTTGTGCCCTGTAGCCCGTTACCAGCGGTAGTCAGTCCAATAGCATTTGCACGTGCTTTGTATAACTTGAAAAAACATCGACGATACAAAATTAAGTTTCCGCGCCGCGTTCGGCACATGGCCCCAAAACGGTACTCGGGGGCTTCCGAGAGCTTCAAAATTGCAGCAAATGTAGTAAACTGTACCATTGTTGAATGAAAATTTGGCTATGGCTTCTGAAGCTCAAGTAACCCTAATGATGCGCATTGCAGAACGAACTGACTTTCAATTACAAAGCCTTCAATCATTGATTATCTAAATCGCCATGGGAACGGAACTGCATTAACTTATGCAGAACAAAATAAGAAATAAAATTTCTGCTATTTCCTTGACAAAGTTAATCAAGATTAAAGACGATACTTTTCTCGATTTTTATATTTTGCAAAGTTATTGCAAATACTTTTCAAAGACTCCTATCGACAAAGTTGTGTCTGTTATTTGCTTTTCAGATGAGTTCCGCAGCAAAGTTGCCTGCCATAACGATGTCGCCCAGCTCGAATGCAACCCATATTCGCGCATTGCGCTCTACAGTGCCAGCTTTGGACGCACAGAATATGAAAGCATTCAGTGTCCACAGCCACAGGGTGTACGAGAGGAGAGTAAGTATTGACCATGCTGTGGCCAAGTTGTAGATTGCATCAATCAAGGCACAATCTGTATGCCCCTATGCCCTGGACTGCCCTTTTGATACACCTCTGTTCTATCATTGTCCTTTGATAGCATGCCTTGCCTCGTTCGCCACGGAGACTGTGATGCAAATTTGCCATGGACGAAGGCGATGCAACTTGGCCGCTGATGCGAATACCTTTGGCACTCCATGCCAGCCGAACTCGCGAATGTATTTGAAGGTTGTTTACACATGCGGTAAGTAGGGCGTGGGAAAAATTCAAGGGGCGTTTGCTCCTGCCACTCACAATGATTTAGAGCGTGCCTTTGTTTGGCGCTTCGCATCGCATCGTATCGCGCGTCAGAGCGCAAGATTGATGTCTGGTGCTTGGCGTTCGACCCTCCGTTACCGGTGACTTGGCCGCATGATTTATGTTGCTCGTTTGGGTGCTCTATGTCTTTGTTCCTATAGTTCCCAAGCAAGTGCTAAAGGAGAGCAACGAGTCAGAAGTGGAGGCTGATGAGACGGAGGACTTCGAGGGCGACATCAACGACCTGTACGACGATGAGCTCATCTACAAGGAGTCAGAGGCCATACCCAAGCTCTACAGTAATACAACTAAAACAGGCAATGCCACTGCCGGCGCCGGACTCGCTGCCAACACCAATCCAGATGGCATTCGCAGCACTGTGACAAACGGTTCACTGGACTCAGATGCGGATGGCAGTGGCGTCAATCCGGTGATGACACACAGCGCCGACTTAAGTCTAGAGGGTAAGTCCTATTTGACATGACCTAAACGTTGGATTTCCATTTGCAAATAATAATAGAAAAAACAAATCAGCGCCAGTCCACAGCCAGTGGTGCCACAGAAAGAAAGGCAGGGGCAAAAAAACAAACCGTCTCAAAACGTAGGCGTAATCCCACAAGGACTCAGTGTCACAATGAATGTGTCGCCGACTTTTTACGAATGTCAAATCTTATTTGCAAACAAAACAGCTTTAAAGTCAACTTAAATTCAATTCGAAATAAGAACGCGACCGGGCTTAGGTTGTCCTTATTAGGCAAATCCTAGGCTCAAATGAATTTCTTTTATGAATACACAACAACAACACCCTGCCATTTTTCTTTATTATGCTCCACAGACAACCAGCAGCGTCTCTATTTGTATCTGTTAATTATCGGATCGGTGGGCGTACTTTTCTCCATTGTGATTGTGGCCACCCGTCTTGTGCTCCAGAAACGCCGGATGGCCAGTGATACGCATTCAAACTCTTCGACAAAAGGCGGCGGAACTGGAGGAATGGCCGACGAGACGACCATACCGAGCGGCTTCAACGATACCATATCGGAGATAGACGCGGACATTGATCTAACCACATCGATACCAGTGCCGAGTGTATCAAAGAACGAGGTGGGTAGCTCTACTCATCTCTACTCAACCGTCAATCCCATTTATCATCTGCCACTGCAGAACTACATAACGTACGCGCCAGCCAGCAGCTTGTATGCTGGTCTAGCGCCCAGCCAGTTGTCCACCGTTGGCGGTTCGTGTACGGCGCCCGGTCTCATGCCCAATCCCCTGCTGATGGGTGCACGTCAGTCGCCGGATCTGATTGGCATCTCGCCCAGCAGCTATGTGGCCACGAGCAGTGCAGGCAGTGTAACTTCTGGCCCAGCATCCATGACTGGCATTCTGGCACCGGCCATTGTTATTGGTGCGAATGGTCCTGGCGGAGCTTTGCCCGGCAGCAGTGGCATAAGTAAGTATCTTTTTGTTCAGCCTCAATCTACAGCTGGTCAATTTGACTTGTGAGGCACTGTTCGTCAACTATTTCGATTGCCTGCATACTTCACAGACACCATGGTGCCGCTGTCTTCCCTGACCCAATACACAACGGCGCCCACCATTCGCGGTGGCTACATCATAAATGCCGAGAGCATGGGTGTACTGCAGCGACCCAGCAGCACACCAACGCCGCCCTCCTCTTTAGCTAGCGGATCCCCGGCACATCCGGCGGCCCAACAGACGCCGACCACATCCCCATTGGCCATGGCAGCGCTGAGTCATGTGCCAGCGCCAGGCACATCAACGTTGCGTCGCACAAAGCCAAATACGACGGCAATGTTGCATCCTCAGCTCTCCTATGACGGCACGGCTCCGCGTACACTCTCCACTGGCTTGCCCGTAAGCTCGCAGTTTTATTACGGATGACCAAGCATGGGAGACTGTGAGCCGCATGTCTACACCACAGCCATTAGCGTGACCTCCCCGAACGTCCATAGTTATGCCAGGCAGAGTGTGACAGGTTCCCAGCCAGAGCCGCCGACACTCCCCGGAGGCTCGGAGGCAACTCATGTGTCGGCAGCAACGAGACCCTAGCCTCATGCCCAGAATAATGGTGGTGGTGCAATGGTGCCCTTGCATTAAAGACAATACAAATCCAGAGGGAAATGACCTAGTCCCAGAGAACTCCGCTTAAAATCGGAAACAGAACCAACAACAACAACAAGAGCCAAACAACAGGTGTGTAGGGTGTAAATAACTCCCAAGAGTGTCTGGATAACCATAGCTGTTGTCTGTTTTTAGAAAAATATTTATGTATATGCTTAACTATATTTAAATGGACGAGCTTCCTGTAACTGTAAAATACTAGTGAATGGAACATACGCATACCAAATAAGTACATACTACTAGGTCGGCTCCCAGTGTGGGGCATTAAACATTATAGCCAAGTTAGGTTAGAAAAAATATGTAGGTTAATTGTGGAAATGTTGTTTGTAGTATGTGTGCAGTATGAATGATCCTTTGAGTTTTTTTTTTATATCATTTACGAAAATGTTTTATCACCCATTGTCTGCTTGGGAACCTAACATCATTAACCATTGATGGAATATGCTTAAATGATGCTCCAATCGAGCAGACAATAAACAAGCATACTATGGCATACAATTATGCGGTTTAACCTAACAAATGAAAACAAATTGCGTGGAGCTCATTTAATGTTATCAATAATGCAAACGCACGCATAAATTCAAGAACAGATCCTATGAATAAGCGGCAACAACCTGAAGAAAATACAACGAGCAAACACATACATCATCAAGGCAAATGCTCAAAGTTCGGTGGCAAAGGGAAAACTAATGGCTTGTCAGTGCCGAGCAATGCGAGTTGTGAGCCCCAAAAATGTGCACACACACCTAAACATACTTGTGTGTGAGAGTATTATACGCATCCCTCATAAATTTCACGTTACTCCCATTTTCCCTATTAGAACGAATCTTCTTCATAATTGTACGCACCTATGTATGTTGGTCTGTATGTGAATGCTAGCAAGACTGAGAGCTGTATGTGTAAAGGCAACATTAAGTCCACAACAATTGTGTGAATGTGTGTGGGTGTGTGTGTGCTTGCTGTAAGGCGCTGAGCATCATAAACGCTTCATTGGGAGGCTAACCGAAGCAAACAAACATAGGTCATATACATGTGTATGTAAAAGGTAGCGAAATCATAACTCAAGTCCCCGCGCACAACTTGTCGTATGAGCGATTTCGCGTGTGTGCATAATTCAGTGGTGTGTATTTCGGATTAATGCGCTACAAATGGATGAGCGTAATTAATATCCGGCCCCTAGAATACCTTTGCCTTTGGCTATGTAAAGCTGCTGGCCAGCGAAACTAATGGATTGCTTCTGCGTGCCAAGGTGAATGGGTTTCGCATACGCACTGCCTGCATAACTACTCAACTATTGTGTGTGTAAATATTTAAGCCCTTGTGTGTGAGTGGGAAAATGCTGCTGCTGCTGCTGCAAACAACATTCTAGGACATAGCTATAGTATGTGCAGAATCATGTACTATGTAAATACTCTACTCTGTATGTGTTTGCATAAATGTGTTTGATTTTTTTTTTTGTTAGTTTTAGTTTTTGTTATTTTCTCTGGTCGTCTCTCATCTCTTTGTTAATGTTGACGTTATAGTTTCAAATGTCAAGTGCCTTCCTAATTAGCATTTAAGTGTGTGTACTTTCACCAGGTTGAAAAGTAACCAATCAATATGTATATATAGCAAATACTAAGTATATAAACCCAAAAAAATACAAAAAAAATCACGTCTCCAAATAGCCAGCCGTGCGCCACCAACACTCCTCCCCAATTAGCCAAAGTGTAAATACAATGTAAAGGAAAAAAAACCCTTCCAAAATATAGAGCAAAATTAGAAGAACAAATAGAAAAGAACAGCTGGCAGCAATTATAGTGCAGTTGCATCAACAGCAACAACAACAAAAAGGGCACCAAAATATAAACAAAAACTCAATTTACTAACAACCAAATTGGTTAAATGGGTTTTTTGTTTAGCTCCTTTGTGGTCAGCTGTATACTATATTTAGTATGTTTTGCAGTCTTCCCGGTTCGTGAATAGAATATACATAATAGGATTGGAGTGACTTAATTAACAAATACTAATTAAAGCATGCTCACAATAGAGAGGTTATTAATTTATTGTACATAATATACATAACATATATATATATATACGTGTTACGCTAAATTTTAGACAATGAGCTCCGCTAAATGCATTATGAATAAGATGTAATGGCGAACGAGTACTTTGTGAATTTGCAACTATTCGTAAAATAAATTCATAACAAATACATACAGGCAAAATTAAATTAAAGACCCAACGGCATTATGTAATTGAAATTGTACGCCTAGGTACTGCAAAATGTTGGATAAATTGATATGGAAAATGTTAATAAAAACCAAAGCATAGCAACTAAGTTTGAACCTAAACTAAACTGTGAATATCATTTTGGTTAATACTAGTTCATTTTCACTTGTGTACTGTATCTTTTGTATATTTTCATTTTAAATCAATTTATAGTTCATAAATAAAAATACTAACTGAAAATCTACAAAAATGTACAAACTTGTTCTTTAACTGTTGTTTTGGAAAACTATAAATTTAGAGAGGTAACAAACTAACTTATGGTAATTATATGGCTTAATTTCAGCTGGGCTAATGGAAGTTGCAGCATCTTGCTCAAGCAAACAGTATCCCCCCTAAAATATTTGGTTTCGTTTATTGCTTTGTTGTAGATAATCATACTAAGTACTTGTATGAATCTATGTTAAGCAGGCGAACTAAGTATGCTTGTACAGGGAGTCGGGGAAAGCCTTGTACGATTAGTTAATTTTAGTACGGATTCGAATTAACGAAGCGTGAATGAAATCAACTTGGAAGTAAGTACACGCCTCCCAAGAGTGTAAAGACAACGAAGCACCAAGGCCCAAACGTGGCTGGAACTATGCGAGCAGAAGAAGAGAGGAAGAAACTGGCATTCAAGTGAACGGTTTGATTAAATTTGTTGGCAGCACAAAATTTATGGTAGCGCCATGAGCTTTGGCTGCTAATTGGTTTATAAATTAGAATTTCAACGCAACATTAAGCCAGCCATCTCAACCAAATAAACCCACAAACAATTTCAAACACCATCGTAATCAATATTTATTGTGTGCGCCAACAACAAAGTGAAAAACATTGACTATCAGTATTGGGTGGTAATAAGCTGACAAGGAGGTTGTGCCGGCTAAATAAACTCTCAAAGTATATAAGTATAGATCGATGTTTGTATGTGTGTGTGTGTGTGCTTGTGTGTGTGTATGTTTGTGCGCTCAATTGAGATGACTTAACTTTACCCGCTGCTTTATTTTCATGTTTTTAACGAGAGGCATAATTTAAAATTCTGATTAAGCTGTCCCAAAAGCAGCTCACTGTTGTCGCACAGCTTGTAACTTTCGGTTTGGTTTCTATAAATAACTAATTTAATAAATTCTTATTGATGTTAAAAGCGGTCTGAACATGTTTTCTTATACTAAAGGAATAACAATTTATTAAAAACGGGTCTTTAAGAAATCAATTGTATTCGACAAGTATTGGTAAACGAAGTCCTTTTAAAAGAACCAAAGACAAAACTGGTTCCAGGAAAACACTGAATGAAAAGTAAGGATTTCTATAGCTTCATCAAAACTTTTTCGATTTTCAAATGTAAAACCTCAAAATACTTGTGTTAAGCTCTACAATAAAACTACATTTAAATCTAAAAAAATGATTTTTCATAGGTTTTCATTCGAATAATGTGATAAAAACGATAAAATTTTAGATTCCCTTATGGTCAAAACTTATGAAAAGCAATACCTTAAAGTCTGCGTTTGCCCAAAGCCATTTCACCCCATTTTTACTTATTTCATGTTCAGGTTCAGTGCATAAAAACGCAACCTTATCACCTTGAGCTAAGTCTCAAGTACAACAAATACCGTCTTAAAGTTTATCGTTGAAACTCACAAACGAAATAAATGGCCAGTGGGTGCGACTTATTTTAATACATTTATAATGCAGTTCTAGCTTTATTAGATTGGATTCGCTAGTGCAAACTTTTACTTTTGCAAAAATGTTTGTGTGTGTGTGTGTGTAAAGTAACACGCTAGCCCATAAGGTACTCGTGCTACTGTGCTAATATGTAAGTACTTGCTGCAATCTAATTAAAGATAATGTTACAAGCATTATTAATTAATTTGTGGCAATCAAGAAACATGCCCGGACACACTCAGCGATGCTCCACACTCTACACTCCATTAGCCAAGTTCGCAACTGTTTGGCTTTATTTTCTTGCTCGTTTTTGCGCAAAGTTTGCGAGCCACCTGCGTGCCACATGTGGGTCTGTAATTACTTTCGGTTGCATGTGCTTTGATTGTACCCAGTCGGGGGGCGACATTTATTGCGTGATGTCATCCTTAGCGTTTTGGCCAAAGGTACAAAGTAATCTGTAACCTTGTTTTCTTCCCTCCATTTATTTTGCGAGTGCTGGATGGAGAGTTTGCCAAATTTCGCGAGAAATGTGAAACTGTTGCATGTTGGTGTCAGCAGGCATTAGCTTCTGACTCGTTGACCAACGTCATCAGGTACTCTTGGCCGTAAACAACGGAAAGTGTCTGCAAAGTGGAGAGCTCATCATGACAAGTGGTGTTGTTGACGATGTCGGCTGACCGGAAATTTGCGTGCCACACACTGCGTTAATTACATTAATACCATTTTGGCATTTCACTTTTGTCTCGCATTGCGTCCAACCGTGCGTCTAGTGGTAATGTTAACTGCGCCACAGGCGACTCCTGAATATCGCACTGACGTTGAATATCTTGTTGACTGACGAGCATATCTTCCTTCCTATGCAGGCACACTGGCAGACAGAGTCAAAATACCATCAAGGGCAGGAATTTCATTACGTCAACAGGCAACAGTGCCAGCATAGTTTTGTAGTTGTTATTGTTGTTGGCATTGTCTCCCAATCTTACAGTTTGCACTTTAATACGTTTCTAAATGAAAATCGATAATTCATAAAACACTTGCTCTCACACATGCTTGTGTATACCTCGTGCGTATGTGTGTTGGGTTTGTGTCCATGTGTTCGCATAAGTACTTTTAAAACAACCATCCTCACCCTCAATGTCGAACGAAACTTATGATAATTTCCTTTCCTTTGTCAAACTTGTTGATAACACAAAAAAAAAAAAAAATCGGAGAAAAAATGTTGAGCGGGCTTGCCATTAACGGAAGCATAGTAGAGATACTTTCCATTTTTCGCATGACCGCATCATTAAATCGATTGGTTTTTAGTGTGACCTTTCTGGGGGCGATTAAGATTGCACCTTTTGAAACACAAGTACGCATTTCTTGCTGCTGATAAGTTGAAAAGTATAAAAAAATTCTAAAAACTTTCCTAAGTAGTATTAGTGCGAAAGTTGAATTGTAAGGGATATTTAAATGAAAATTGAGTCGAAAATATTTGAAAATATGTGTTAAATAACACTTGTGAGTTTGAAATTTGAAGCTTACAAAAAGTTAAGTACTTTGCAAAAAGTTACATAATAAAATACACATAATCCCCTTACGGACTTTATTTTTTTTCGCTTTCTTTTCGCAGGGCTTTGATAGAATATGTATGTGAAATGTTCAGTCTAGTACAGAAGCTTGGTTAATACGGCTTTAAGTCTAACAATTAGAGCAGATATTAAAAGCTTTTACATTAATTAAGATTCCAGGTTACCCTCATAAGCCCCATTCTAAGGGATATGCAAATTAAGAAAATAAAAAACAAAAGTAAGACTAACACAGACGGCTGTCTGTAAACTTACACTTTATTCTCATCATTTTTTCACTTTCTTCAGTATAGTGGAAAATTCTTAGCGAGCAAAAAAGCAGCAGCAGCAGCAGCGGCAGCAAGAAAAATGGCAAAAGCTCAGCTGCAGAAGTTCGTTAGTCGGGACTCTTCAAAGACGGGACGAAGTAGTCACTTGTGTTGTCCTTTGGTGGAGCTGAATAAAATATGAGTTCGAGTCAAAGCTGTGCATGTTCTTTTCCAGCCAGCCGGTTTCGTCTGGCCAGCTGCACTGCATTTCACATTTTTTTTGGTTTTTTTTTGTCCGTAAGTCGAAAATTTCAGTGTTTACGTTCCGTTTTAACATTTTATGTGCGCCTTGCCGCAAATTGAATGCTGCTCAAATAATTTATCTAATTTTTTAGTACACTCTGACCAGAAATCCTACCTCTCCTTGGCCTCTTTCAACTTAGTTACGCCTCAGCGGTTAGCAGCAGTTAGATGTTCTCCACTTGTTTGTGTAAATAAATTGTGTTTTCTATACCTCGTGTATGGTTTATTGAAGCAATGCTCGACTTTTAATGGGCAAGCGTTTAGGGCATCTCCAAGTCGAACTCGCTGAACTTAGCGATAGTATAAACTTGATGTACAATCGAATCAAATGAATAACATGTTTTTCAGCCAATCGTCTGAGCACTTCAAATGGTAAAATATATACGTTTTGTTCAATTGTATTTCTTTGCCATCTACATTGGCGAATCGAGCAGCATAATACTTTATGGGGCCAATTATTATTGACTTTTCAATAAGCATCGAACGTTTAATATATTTTCTGCCAAGGTCGTTACCAAGTTGGCAGGGTTTTGTGCTTGCTTTTGACGAGGGTCTTAAAATTGAGTCGTTACTCTTTAAAGATCAACTAGCATCCGCAATTGAGTAAAAAATGTAAAGTCATTCTTTGTAGTGGTTTTTTATAAGAATTTTTTTTTAATTATTTTTCAGTTTGTAATCCTGGCATAAATTTGAAGTGCTTTTAGTTCGCAGAATACAACAAAATAACCTGTAAGTGCTATCTTAGTTGCTTCGTATAAACACTCACACGAGCTCAAAAATTCATTAAGGTAGAACTTAAATACTGCGAAAAAAGTGATAACAATTACGTAGAATAAGGACAATTTTTTATTCGTTGAATGGTCAAATGTTGTCCAGTTAAATTGGTTATGACACAAAGGAGCACATGCAGCGAAAAATATTGCGATCAAATCCCGAGAATTTGCTGCAGAGACATGACATATTCGTTTTAAGCTGAACAATGCCAAAGGATATAAAGAAGCCTTGTTGTGGCATATGCTTTGCTTGGAAAGATTTTGTTATTAGGATGCCAAAAATGCACGGTTCATAGCCATTTTTAATGATTGCTTTTTCAATCAGCTAGTAAGCTCTTTGCGTTTCCGGATTCAAAGGCAAGACAAAGAAACTGACAATTATCGTCTTTCATGAAGTGAACTCCCCTGTGCTGTTGACAGGCTCAAAGGAACTTCATCGTATATGGAACCAAGTACATATTCGACTCCATTAGCTAAGCACTCGTCCTACACCAACTGCACGTCCTTCCAAGTTTGGACGAGTTGAGTTTTTCGAGCGCTTTGTCGTCGAGCCACGAGCCACGAGCCACTCGATTTTAGCTGCCAGAGGCAATTAGGAAAGTTTTGTGACGCCGAGTGCTTGGCCGTCATCCATCGCTTTAGATTGAGTTTCAGGCTGACAGACGGCTCTTCTACTCGGCCTGCAGAAACTGAGCTTAGCAGTGCGTAATTTGGCCTATTGTGAGTTGTCAAAGGCAAACCAAGCATTGTTCTGCAATAATGGAAAACCGCGAATGAAATGGTTAGCACAAGCATTGCCAATCAACAGCACAAGTTTCACTCTGTGGCACTGTGGCATGCGCAATGAAAGTTATATGGATGCTGCTTCTTCTGCTGCTGCTGCTGCTATGCAATTTGTTGCTTTAATACAATTATAAAGTGCACAAGATTCGGTGGAACTCACTGTGGGGCAAGGACGTATCGTGTGTCGGCCACATGTGCTCTTAATTTGTTTGCCAGAATAATTGCGCAAACTTCGCCATATGAACGTGTGTTTGTTGCACGTGCTGGCCGCACGAAGTCTCCTAACATCTAATGGCTATCAGCTGTGCAACTGTGGCTTGCCAATACACACGAACTTTCTCAGGGAGAAACATATCTATTAGCAATATCACGTTTTCCCTTTCGATTGGCTGTGTGACGTCAACGCACAACACACCCACAAACACATACGCACATTCGCACGCACACACGTTTAGACGACAGTGGTTACAGCTTAACCTTGGATAATTGCTTCAAATGACACAATAAGTTTCATGTTGCTGACCATCGTCTGTCTTTAGCATAATTAATAACAGAATCGTGACCCAGCATCCAAATACTAACAGTTGCCCAACACACATGCATTACAGCGTGTTCTCTGCTAGTGTCTGTGTTAGTGCATTATTCATGAACTAACTGCTGTAAAGATGAGCCGTTGACAACTTGTCGTAGCCATTTGCGTGACAGGGACGTCAAAGAGGAATCACTCGACGTTAGCCCCAAGCAAAAGCAGATTGAGTTAATCATCGGTTGACCGCAGAGCAGAGCAGGCGGCAGGCAGCAGGCAGCAGGCATCTAAGTAGGAAGTTGAGTGCAGAGACTCTGCCACGTTGGCAATCAGTCAGAGTCATCAATCAAATTTGCGATGTTGGTGGCCAAATGAAATTTACTTGAGTCGCGACAAACTCTCGCCATTGCTGTCCATTGATTTCGTGTATCGCACGTCGCGAGAAGCAACAAATGCTCAATGTGGTTATGACTAACGACTAACGGCAGACACACACACACATACACAAACACGGATACGTATATGTACGCATAAAAGTGCTACAAGGCAATAAACACAAAATTGCGTATACGACATGTTGTAGCAGCATCAAGGCATGCTGAGGCGCTATACACGCGAGCCCAAACTGTAAAAGTCTTTCGCTTTTGAAATTCTACAATAAAAAATGTTCATTTCATACACTCTTTCTCTCATTCTCTCTCTTTCTCTGTCGACACGGGGATTGCCAAATGTGTGTAAGAATGTGACTCTGTCCGAGAAAAGAGGTCATATCATTTTGCTTTTATTAGTGTTTTTTTGTTTACATTTTATTGGATTTTCTTCATCTCCTGACATTTATGTCTGCAATGCAGAGTGCGCACATTAAGCACGGCGCCCAGTAGGCCGTATCCTGAAGGTCAAAGCGGTCAAAAATTATGTCTAAGCACCTTATGGCGCCGCATTCTTCAACAAAAATCAAGTAATACGACTCCTGTGGGAGGAGGTGAGTCATGCATCACAAACAACAAAACAACAAAACAAGAAACATTGCGATTGCCAACAAAGTCAAGTATTACATTCGTTTTGTACACGATAAAGAATAAGAGCATACTACATCATGAAAGTTTTTGTAGTCCGTGCAATGCAATGCCAAGCTGTAGATGCAGTGCAAATGGATAGGGATCCTTAAGGACTGACTGGCTGTTGTGCCGGGAATTCAACTCATTGTCGTCTTTTGGCAGAGCCAAAGCAATTAAGATTTTCGTGCAGATGCTGTTGCTGATGCTGATGCTGTTGTAGCATGTTAGTGTGTGTGTGTGTTGGTGTGTATCTGTTTTTGCCAAAATGCCAGAATGCCACATGTAATTTGCATCCCCGAAATTTGCACTGAAACTTGCTGATGCAGCAAATGAAAGTTTGATTTGTAGCTTAGCTGTCCCGTTATACGACTATGCACATTGAGGTTATGTTGTTTCGAGGTAGGAGTTTGAATGTGTTTGTGTGTGTGTGTGTATATGTGTGGTTGTGTGCGGGTGTACAATGCAGTTTACTCACGTAGTTGCTGTCTTGTGGTTGATTACGCTCATGCAGTAAGAGTATTTTTGTTACGCTACGCCGCATGTAACTCATCACAGAAGACAGACAGGAAGTCAGTCAAGTTATGGGAAACAGCATTTGGGCATTAAAGCTAAAAATAAATATAAATCCATTCATTACTGTCATACGATTATCAAATTTGCAATAAGACAACTCATTGTACTCATTAAGTCATCAAGAGTATCACATGTTCGTTTGGTTTCAACTCGCATTCAAGTTGTCTTGGTATTTAAGATGAAATCGCTTGAGGGAGACAATTTAATTCCAAGCACGAAGCACACAATGAATGAAATGAATTTTATGAAGTTAAAAAAGTATTTGCAATGTTCTTATTTTATGCTCTGCAGCTTTAAATTTTAAATAAAAGCATGCAATATGCTGAATTGAAATGTATATTTGTTTTTTAAGAAATGGCTATTCAACAAAGAGAGAAATAAAATCCTCTTAACATTTGCTAAGCTTGCTTTGCAGGATCTCAATTTTATCGCACATTTTTCACGACACAAATTAAGCTGTTAAGACCAAGTCTTTAATGTGGAAATATGATGTGGGCCACCTTTTATATAATTGTAAGTGTAAGCGAGGGCAAGAAAGTTTGCGGACATTTGGCAATGTAATTAAATTGACGTGTTTGGGGACTTTCTTGACCATCTTGCAAGAAACCACGCCTCACACGCCTTTTATGGCTATCTCGCTTGGACGAACGAATGAATGTGCCGATAATGTGTGACCAAACAAACTTTTGCTGTGTGCCAAGTTTTGAAACGAGTTTGCTGAGATGTACAACGCAAGCCCAATAAAGTGACAAATTTGTGGTAAATCTACAAGAATATGAAATTAAATTAACATGGAACTGTTGCCAGAAGTTTATCAAAAAACGCGCTCGAATTGCTGACGCTGCCAAGTTGATGGACGGGCCAAGGCCTCGCTGATTAGAACCCATCTATCGCCCAGGGACAAGCTGCTTACCGCCACCCTGTGTAAAAGTTTTCAAAGATTTTTGGGCAAGGGCCAATTTGATGGATGGTCTGTGGCAATGACTCGTCGCCTAGTGTGGGCTGCAATATATAAGTATGTGTGTGTGTGTGTATGAAAGGAACAAAACAAAATTTAATGATTTAAAGAATGTGAATTGTTTTTTATGGCAGTTGAACAGTGTGCTAATAGATTAAATAAAGATTTGACTGAACGTTGTGGACTTTAAGTTAACTACACAATAAAGAAACTCTGGCAACTCTATCCTGAAAGTAAAACAACATTAATAGGGTTTTACGCTTATCATTTTAGTCTCAAAGTTAATTGCTTAATATATCTCCACACACAAAACCAAAAACTCTGGCAACGCTTGCACTAACGCATGCGACAAAGCTACTTTTGTTATGTATATGCGGCAAAGAGCTCTAAGCCATACTCATATTTTCTAGACTCTATTGCTGCCTTAATATTTGCCAAATCTCACATTTGGTTAGATTTACAAGTAACATTACGAGCCAGCCAAGGACGAGGCCAAACTGCCCAGTGGTCAGTATGAATTTTGGTGCTTGCAGTGCATTGAGGCCAGTGGCTTTCTAATAAAGACTCAAAGATATGCAACAGTCGTTTAGCATAACAATAGCGATGTTCGCAGGCACTGTGTATATACTATATTCATATGCTCTCTGGCATACATATTAATAGCATGTGCACAGTGAAACCTGTATAAGCTGTCTGCAAGATATTTTACACAATTAAAATATTAATGATAAAAAGTAAAAATACATTTTTATTGTCAATGTTTAAAGTTAATATGCGCTGTCAACAACATCAACAATATACTGTATATATTTGTGGCTGGCACTGGAAAGGCGGACATTGTCTGAGTTGTGTCCTGTACTTGCATATTTTGTATGTCACATTTTCATTTATTGCCTTGCCATCCTGCAGCGTTCATTTAACACATGCCTAGGAGCATGAAGCCGCGGCGGTATACTTCTCACACTCCTCACGAATAAATTAAATTGGCAATGCAACTCGTGCGCTTATACATCCGCTGCGTGTCTACTATGTTGCGTTATTTTAATGAAATCGATTTTTTTTATTCGGTAAAATATCATATTTTTTTATTATTTTGTTTTTGATTTAACCGGACTCGTTGCATTGATCACGTGATGTGTTTTTTTTAATAGTGAACAAAAAAAAATATTTTTTTTCCCCTTTCAAATCAATATGAATGCAGGCAAATGCAAATGACCAAAGAGCAAATTTCCAGTTCGAAAACAAAACCAGAATTTTGAGCAGACCAGAACAGTGCACACAACGGCATTCTGGCCACATCCGTCGTGAACATTTTTTGCAACGGAAATCATTTTTGTTTTATTTGCTTCGCGATAAGAAATATGTCAATGCCAATAAAAGCGAATATAAAATTTGTCATAAAAAGTATGTCGAGATGTTTCATCAAGGTGCGTGAAGCTCTCTTGGCGACAGCAACAAATTAAATCAATAACCATGCCTTCGAGTCCACGTCGCTGAGCTCAGGCACTTCACGTTGATTTTTATGGAGCGCGTGGTACGGCATTAAAATCCAACATGCCGTATACGCAATAATTCAATTAGAGTTGGGGCATAATTAATTTTTGAACCTGTCCATGCCTCTGAGCTGTATCCAGTCATAAAGCATCTGAATTTAATTTGTGTGCAGCTGTAAAAATGCACTAGAAATCGATTTGGATTTGACTTTATTTATATCAATGAAATATTTATATGCCATGTTACACAAACATCATTATTATTATATTCTTTATTTTGAGCAAAGTGTGTAATCAGTCAATGTAAAATTAAATATTTATTTGTATTTTTATGTCTTCACGATTGATAGCAGCATTTAAGTCGAACTCAGCTGAATTTAACTTGTGGCTTGAAGACATTTTAAACACCTTTGCTTAATACCATAATACTTTTTTACCCATTTCATAGGTAAAACAATTTAAATAGAATAAAGTTCCTTAGAATTTCAAATTTATATTAATTTTCTGTGTTCATGGGAAGGTTTAAAACCGTATCTATTGTTTGCACTTGTTTGACGCTGGTTCATTCCTAAAAACGTATATTCACATAAATTGTTCATAAATTTGCACTCTTTTCACATTGTTTGCAGAAAACAAATGATTTGCTTGGCTTTCACTTGAATGGCCTTTACAACACCTTTTTGAGAGGTGGTCATTTAAGCTTCATGAGCTCTCTCCATCTCCCTTGGGGCATTCTTATCATGGCTGTCGAGCTAAAAGGCTACCCAACACTTCAACATACTTATACATTTATATGTATGGATGTATGTGTGTGTAGACACGTTGAGAACCCATCGTCTAAAGGCAAACAAAATTTAAATAAATTAAAAATTGTATGTACATTCCAAAGCGTTGAGGAATGCGTCTTCTTTTACCTTCATTTTTTTTTTTGGGCATTCTGTTGCGGCATCCACCTCCCCGCTTTTCTGGCATCCCATACGCCCACTCACCTGAGCGAAAATAGTAATTTACATGCTAAAGTTTTCACACCGATGAGCACAAAACACAAACATGAAATGAAAAGAAGTGACGGGCCAAGTTCGCACCGTTGCAACGCCTGAAAGCTGCTGTCAGGAGAAAAAAAAATATTTGCTTGCATATGCAGAAAACGGTTTTTCGAAAGACCGACTCCGACCCAGTCGCGATTTCTAGGCAACCCATGCCAGCTGGCATCCAAAGGTTAGGGGTTTCGCTCACATCGCTGAGTTCCGTTGATTCTGACGCTCGGCTCCAGCTGCATATCTCCTACACGGAAATTAGCAGCGTGCGCACACCGAAAGCAACCAGCTCTGACACTATCGCAGATAAGTTAATGCACGTTGGTTGTATTTAAATGCTTAAAGAGCTTTAAACATGCATTCAGATTGACTTTAGCATCTGTAGGAGGTAGAAGTTGACTTAAATCAAAAGTCTGAATACAGATGTGATTCTCATTAAATCAATCTTGATGTTGTTGTTGTCTTTCGATAACGGCAAGTGCATCTGCTTGGTTCATCAGTGAATCAGCAGCAGCAGCAGCAGCAGCGGCAGCAGCAGCAGCAGCTGGGCTGCAAATGATGATGCCTGATGACAGCGTACCAAGTGACTGGCTGTCAGTGTTGCCGCTCTTTGCTTTAACCCCATCACCATGTAGAGTGGGCTGCCACCCATTTTGCCCATTTGGTGCAGCTGCCAACGCAGCGTTGCAGCTCTTGCGACTTAATAAAGGCGCATCCGCAAGATATCGTTGGGTTGTAAATAATGTTTTTGAAATGCAGAGTGTTGCCTTTGACGTTGCTGCCGTCAATCACACAAAGTGTTGCAGCAGCGTTCTTCGTTCAAACCATATTAAATTTGGATCTATAAAGCGATTTGAAGTAACGATATTAAAGCGTAAATTGATTGAAATGTGTAGACAATTGAGCGTTAAAAATTGCCAATTGAAGTGAACTTTTTATTTGAGTTTTATAGTTCACTCCTTACTGCAATAACAAATCAATATTTTGCTGAAATTATCAACAACCGCCATTCAACAACAAAAATAATAATAATTATGTCAACAGAGTTTCAGCAACCTGGGGTAAATTGCAGACATTTCTAGACAGCAACAAACCCAAGTCTCTGGCTACACACACAATAATATTAAAAATCGAGGGGTCGGATGGTGGGGGTAGTGACAAGCTTGAAGTTCTTGACGTGATGTCAAGCGTTGGCAAGTATAGCACAAAAAGAGAGTGTGTTGGAAAGAGTATGAGGTGCATGCAGTATTCAAAGGCGGTGAAGACGCATTCAGAAATGCGGGCTCTCATAATTCTTGAACGCGTTCAAGGCACAAAATGTGCATTCAGTGCAGCTTGTCAGTCGGTCTGTCTGATTTACAGTGTTAGTGTGTGTGTGTGTGTGTTTGGGTGGGTGCAAGATGGTAAGATGGTATCGTTGGTGTGCTGGGTGAGTGGCATAAAAAGCACAAAACAGACGGTTGCAGTTGTAGCCACACTTGGCCAAGTTCGCCAGTCGTCTGATTACCGCTTCACTGTAGCAATGGGTGGTGTGGGTGGTGCAGTCGTTGTCGTGCTTGTCGTTGTCCTTGTCGCGTGGCTGTCATCACCAAACCATGTGGCTTTTCTGCATTTCCTTAAACATATAAAACTCTTTTAGCGCTTCCTTTTCAACCGTCTTTGCGAGGCGTTAATGGGCATAAAAAACCACCGCACAGATATACGATGGGGCTCAGCGTGAGAAATGCAGCAGTCACGAACCGCACATGCAGCCAGCACGCCAACAAAAACCAGATACAAAAGGCCCTATTCTACCCTTTTTCAGCTCCCATCGTCCCTCCCTCTGTGCACGTCCTCGCTGTCGTCGTCGTCGTTCGCTTTGTGCTTATCCAACTCGAGCGCCGTGAATGCTCCTGGCAACTGTTACGCAACTATGGCGTATTATCGCGCCACCTAACTCCTCATTTGCAGTCGTTTGTAGTCCTCGCCGCCGGACCAGGGGACTGGTGGTGGCTTGGGATTTGGGTGGCATTACCGCTACCACAGCAAGAAGTGGCAATTCACTTCACTTCAGTGGTGGTCGCCTTTTTTGCAGTCTTCTTAAATGTAACGCTTCGCTACTGCTCTGTGACATGTTGCAGTGACTGTGTGAGACTCTGCTGGATCCTTTGTTCCAGCACGAAAAGGTTATGTGGCAAGTGGCGCATCTTTGAGAAACAACTTTACATTGTGTTACTCTTGATGTCATACTTAAGACAAAAAACACAAAGAACTTCAAGAGTTGCAACTTGCAACATGTACTTTACACGAGAAAGAGCATTTAATTTAATAATTTATGGATAATGCTGATGAAAACGAACAAAAAAATAATAAAAGTGCCAAAGAAAACGATTCTTCATTCGGGAGTTCGTGTGGCTCAAATCCAAAAAATCGAAAAAAGAATCGAATTCCATTTTGCAATTGCCATCATAAATTATTTAGCCTTCAGTTCATTATTTCTGTAGCAATAAACTTCACTCTGGGACACACGCCCCCACATTTCCCACCCAGCCAACCCATGCCACAATCGCACCGCCAGCAGTGGCGGAGACAAATTACTAGGAACAATTTTGCACAGCAAGCTGTTTGCCATGCTGCGCCGCCAAGTGTTTCCATCCTGCTGCCAGCACTCCTGTCCTCCTGTCCTGTGCTCCTGCCCAGTTCTTTGTGATTCCTGTTCGCTGTGTCGAACAATTGCTGGAAATTAATTTCACATTTGACTCTTGGTGCCTCCACTTCCACTTCCATCTCCATCTCCAGCTTCGTGCTGCTAGTGCAACGGGCTGCACTTATGTACAAAAGGCACTTATCGTGAGTGGGACTCGCATCCGTTTCCGCACTCTTTCTCCTAATGCACGCCAATCGCCAGTGATGGTGGTAGCTACTGTCTGGCTGCCAGTGTGTGTGAGTGTGTGTGGGGAATGGTGTGGAGCAGGAATGCAGAAGTAGAACAGATGGCACAATATTTGCACAGCATGTGCGCTCGGGAAATGAGCTGCATGCAGTTCCAACGATATAGCAACGATGGTGTTGGTGTGTTGGTTGAGATACTACAATGCTTGTACCTGCCTGCAGCAACGCCCAACGCTAAATGCATTAAAATGTGCGCATTAAAATGTGAAAATTTGATCAAGTTGCTGTAGTTTGTGCTTTGATTAAACAAACTGTTGGCTGGCGGTTTGCTGCTGTCTCCCGCCCTGTGCACCGTACATCAGCCCCGAAGGCAAACGGAGCAGCCACAATCATTTAGGTTGCTTTAAGGCGCCAGTTACAGTGCTGTGAATATGTTCAGGGCTCTGGTCGATTATTCGGGTTGGGGTAGAACAACAGCAACGTGCTGGGTAGAGGCCCACATTAATTCCTTGAGTTTGCTTTTGGCATTTATATTCGCACGAGTACCGAAAGTGCTTGAGAAAAAAAACAAACAAGCAAACTGAAATGAGGGCGTCTGGTGTCCTGCGGCCAGGAAGAAGGGAAAAGGCAGACAGCTGATGCGATAAAGTGCTGCGGCAGACATTTTTAGCGCCATGTTGGCCGCCATTACAAAGTCGATCTAATTATACACTAGCGCCCGTTATTGTTCCAACGCCTACTTCAAGCTTTCAAGACTTCCAAAAACCCCAAAAGCCAGTCAACGCAAAAAGTGCCAAGCAAAGTCTATTTGTATGCGAATCTTTGCGGTTTCGCTTCTTTTTTCTTCTTCTTCACTGTTGTTGTTGTTGGTGGTGGTGTTGTTGTAGTTTGTTTGTTTGTTTGTTTACTTAGAAAGCGAAGCGTAGCCAGGACGGAGCTAACACCAACCGCTTGACTGCCTTGGCTGGCAATTGGGATTTGCATTAGGAGTTGATGGTGCTTGTGACACAGCAACGCCCCAGTCACACTGCTCGGCGAAGTGCCAACAGCGCCAAGAGATGGCATAGAAAAAGAAAAGTTAACGGCAAGTCAGCGCCAATCAAGCGGAATGAATAGCCATAGAATATTTAATCCAAATTTAATCTTCGTTCATATGCAACAGATTTGCGTTAAGTGGTGGCAACTTAACCACCAAAGCCAACCCACAGTTTAGCTTGACTGTGGGTTAAATTGATTCACCTGTTTAACCGGCAGCCTAACAATGAATGCCGGCAACGTTGAAAGCTCACGTTTGTCGTTTGTGCACGTATTGTGATTCCAACTGAGTCACATGTCGCTATTCATTCCACTGCCTTCGCTTGCGTCTGGCACAATTGGCCCACTCTTCGCCTTCCCGCTTGACAGTTAGAAGTCATTTCGTATCTGTCAGATTAATGCCGTGCATTCATCACTTGGACGGCAGGACAAACTGCAGGACGTCGCCTGAGATAAGAGTTGGGCAACTGAAATGCAGTTGAGTTCTGCACTTTACGTCTCGCCCATTGCCCTTGCATTCAATTTGGAAGGAGCAGCTGTAACTGTAGACGAGAGTCCTGTGCGCGTGAATTCAATTATATGGCATGGCACGCCCACACAAATGCGACTCGAAACTAACTATGCAATGGGTCGCTCTGTGGCACCCACATAAGCCTAGTTGAAAGACCTCTTGAGTTTGAGAATGGAACAACTTGCAGTAAATGTCACAGTGACTTGAGCCCGGCTTATGACATGGCAGCTTATTGGATTATCATATTCAGGCTATTCCTAATGATAAATATATATACGACGATGTGTGCAGCAGCAAAGTTTGCCCTGCAAGTGTGTGTGCGAGTGGACGTGGGTAAGTGTGTAATGGCACAATTAAAATGGAAAACGAGTACTTTTCACTATTTGCTCAAATAACCAGGAGATATGCACTCAGGCACGGAGCTTGCAACTGGATGGAGGGTTTCGGGCCAAGCGAGCTTTTGCATTGTAACAGTCGTAAATATTTGCAAACCGTTTAATGCTCTTTAAACGATGCCAATAACTGCGTCGTAGACCATAAGAGGCCACCAGACACGCATATGGACACGAACAGCACTCAACTTACATGCCAATGCACCCCGACACGCCTTTGCTATAGTCTTGCGTATGAATGTGTGCGTGTGTGTGGGTGGCGTGGATAGTTGCCTCACTCATACGTTCATACATACGTGCTGCTGTGTTTGAGCATGTTGGCTAAAGTTGGCAAGAAAACTTCGAGCAAACACTTTTCTGGAAACACTCATAAAAACAAACCATCTTTTTTGTTACAGTCGAATAGTTTAAGAATAAGTTGATTTTATTTTTAAATTACTTAATATTTTCCTGTATTGTGTGTGTTTTAATTAGAATACAAATTTCGTATGGAAAGCGAAACAAATTCAATAAAATATGCATAGACCCTAGACTCCATAAAATTGTATATTTTACGGGAGTTTTGAACTTTGTTTCTTGTGTAGCCCGGCAAAGTTTTCAAATTTATTAGACCAAGAACCAAGTCAAGCTAAGCGGTGACTTAATGAGTTTTGCCAAAATTTCGTGTGCAGCAGAAGAACAGTTCTCATCGAAGCATTAGCACATCGTTCGCTGCCAACTATCAACTATCAGAAATGTTAGCGGATTAGTTTCTCGCCGGTGAAACTTTTGCCCAACTTCAATGAGGCTGTATGCGGCTGGAAATTATTTATGCTTTCCCACCAGGTAGTTCGTTGCAATATTATATGCTACTTTCGTGGTTTAACTTTGCGTCGAGTTGTTGTTGCATACAACCGAGCTAATAGTTTATTTGAATGCTATGCTTTTATATAATGGAACAAACAAAAACTGTATGTATTTTAATTTAATATGCTGATTATGCATCCGGCTAGTTTATATACATTGTTTTTTTATGTTGGAGAAAGTGATGAGAAAGTTTCAGCAATTATGAGAATGTTTAGCACATTCCTTGTGTTACATTTAATTAATGCTTTCTCTCTTTGTCCAAATCAAACAATTTCTCAACCTTTGGCGAAAACGTAAATTCTACCAACACCTCCATGGACACCATGAATTATTTTATTAAAAAATGATGCTGAGCAACGTAAAATTACTTTATGCAAGCAGCAGAGCTTACTTAGTCCAATCCTGCTCTGATTATCTTACAAGCATTACCCCCTAGCGTTGACAGTAAAATGGACCCGACCCCTAAACAAGCAAGCATCCTTTTTTTCGACGCTCCTGCGAACCAAAAAGCATGCCCATAAAGTCTTGTCACAGATTACAGTGTGGAAGGCGAAACGCATCCGCGAAAAGAAAGTCGTTTGCTTCCAGATTATCACTTCATCGAAACTGATGTAAGTTTGCGACTTATTCTGTTCCGTCGACAGCTTTCAAAATGACTGCATAGCTTAGCATACTCAGTGACGATTTACTAACATTATTACAAACCGTTCATTGATTTGTTTCTATGAATTTGTGCTTTGGATTTGTTTGAAATTATGCACAATGTGCTGCAGGGAAAAAACTAGTAGTATATGTATGCTGTTTAACTAACAACACCTGTCTAACTAATTGTTAAAATTATTTTGCTGAAAGCAGTTAATTAAATTTCATAGAAATAGGAAATCAATTAGTCTTTAACTGTGCTGGAAATTGTCAATAATTAAATTGACATTTTGAAAAGCGCAAAAACTGATAAAAGTTAAAAAAAAAGGAAACATAAATTTACTCGTCACCACTTCAAATTTAATAAATAAATATTCATGCCATTTCAAACTTCCGCTTGCAATTCGATTAAATTAAAATGAAGATAATAACACACTTTAATATACTTTATTGTTTAAATTCTTTAAAAGTTGCTTTTAATTTAAAATATCTCAACTGTATTTAGTTGCATTTTTATTCTTAAATGGGGCAGCAGCTATGAAAGATACATGTGAATCGGAAATAAACTCAATTCTTCCGCACAAAATCTTTCTAACATGTGCAGACACATACAAACACACACCCACACATATCACACGTACACACATGTACTGGCACGATAAGAAAGTTCAAGGCTTATGCCGCTTGTGGCAAATGTTGACATGTTTGCCCCTTCGCTTGTGGCGCTCCAAGGACTCGCTGAGGCGTGCTGTAGGAATAATAATAATGGCAGCCGCTGTTGCTCTTCCTTTTTAACTACGATTCTGTTTTGAAGCGTGAAGGAAAAATGCGAACTGAGAAGAGAGAGCGAGAACAATAACAAGAAACGGCAAAACAAAGCATTAGAGAATGGGCCAGCTCAGGCAACCACTTAACCAAATAAATCACAAAGTAAATACCATCTATTGTTTCTAGTAAAAACTCATGAAAATTTATTATACTCCCCCCATCCAATTCGTGTACATATGGAAGCGCCTGTCAGGCATTTTTTTTTGCACCCATTCCGTTCCCGTTTCGCATTTCCCTTTTCAAGTTTTCTTTTCGACTCTTGCACACAGCAATTATTGAAAACCTTTTTAGGGCTGTTTGTGAAAGTAAACGGTTTTAAATCCTAATTAAATTAATTATTTTGTGTGAATCGGTAATGCCTGGCAGTACTTCACACTGAATTATTTCATTTCAATTACTTAATGTTCAACTTTAATCATTGATAGAGTTTGATTTTACGCATAAAAGATGCTCGTGGGTCGACCAACAATTAGTTTAAGTAGCATCGATTGCTGCCTTTATATACATATAATTGCTGTATTTTTCATTCATTCATTCGTATTTAAAGCGCATACAAAAGCGTAGATTGAATTGTCCTTCAAAGTTCTGCTGTTGATTATAAGGAGCAGAGAGCTCTGCTAGTTTTTCAGCACCAAGGCCACGTGAAAATTTGAATTTAAATGTTGTTGGGAAATTCAGAACAAAGCTTTTAATGCCATGGCACATCCATTTATTTTTCCATTTAAAACACAAAGTCAATAACATTAACTTAAGTAAGTATGCGCTAGCGACACGAAAGGCTATACAAAGAGCTAAAGTTGTTAACTTTAATGTAGCGTTATTAAATAAATAAAGTATACACCTAACATAACCAAATTGTTTTTAGCTAAAATAAAAGCAATTATCTCTAATATGCCAAAAACTTTTAATTAGTAACCACAAATGTTAAATTTATTTTTGGTTTCGGCATATGAACATATAATATATGTTGTTGCTGTTTCATTAACAGTGCTGTATAAATATTTTTTTCAATTTACAATTTAATTTTTCCACTCAAACACATTTCAAGACCTTAACTGTTGTATAACCGAAGCGGAGTGTAATGGTTTTCTAACATTAGCAAACAATCGTGGCCGCTTAAGAGGAGGAACCGCAGCGGCGTTGCGGTAATCTGTATATAATCTCTGTCTTCAGTCGGTCGCAAGTAATTTCACTGGTTTACTCCTTTGCCATGTGGTGGCGTCTGCAGGCTCAGGGTTCTATGCTTAGGGCTCAGTTATTCATTCATCATTGTTGAGTCTTATTGTGAATAATAAATGTTGTTTTATCCAGGCCGACATTTTAATTTGTTTGAAGCTGGTTTATGGTTCGGTGGTTTGTTGATTTTGTAATTTGTCAATAATTACAACGGGTTTGGTTATGCGGTCTGTTTGCTTTTAAATTGTAATTCAAATGTATGTGTTATAGTTATTTGTTTACCGTTTACGGTTTAAAGCATTCTCTCTAATGTCTCGCATACATCTCTCTTTAAAAGACAGCATCACAAAGCATGTGAAATGCAATTATTTATGAACATTCAAAAGATTTGACAAAGTAATCGAAATAAGTTGCAAACTGTTTACTTTCGCATAAGCGTCTAATGTTGAATAATAGATTAATCCAAATGAGTAGCATTTCACTTTGAAATTGATTGAGTTTTCTGCTGGAATTAACGAACCGTAAAGAACTACATAAAAAGGAATAGCATTTGCGTTGGCATGCGAAATATTGTAGTTGTGCCTTATGTAACCGCTGCAGGAAATGGCCAAGCCACAAGCTAAGAGTCCTCTTAGTGGTGTACTTGTCATAATTTACTTTAAATATTTAGACAGGATGTGCATGTGCCAGGCTCAAATTAGGAATTTAATTAAAATCTCCAATATTAAAATGGAATTAAAGCGCCAGCCGTTGATGAACAGAACCTCCTGACTCCGTATGTCAAATTATATCCGAGATTTAATTACTCCACGCAAAGCGCACGCATAGGCAAGGAACATTCGTGGCTGGATGAATGCAGCTTGCCTAGGCAAATGGATGGATGGGTGGACGGATGAGGGGTTTGTTGTCTGGGAAACAAACTGACGCACCTAAGCCACTGGATATTAATAAACGCAAAGTGTTCACAATCTGGTGTAAATATTTAATTTATAATTTACGAGAGATTTTACAGGCTGGTGGGTGAGCCAAAGGCCAAAGCGGTTGGTTGGCTGGCTGGCTGGGTTGTATTTGAATCCTGTGGCAGGGGTCGATTGTAGGCACGTGCTTAAATGTCATTGCGGATGTTGACGATTACATTTAAATTATTTACGAGCAATGCTCCTCCCACCCAGACCCTAGCCCGAAATGACGCGTCGGGGCAGAGAACGTCGTCACATTTGTTATTCGCTTAACTTTTATGACGTTGGAGCGCGCACGGCACGGATTTCTTTTAACCCACTCCAATGCAATGGAACGGCGGAGGGGGCAGAGGTGCCCAACTACAGAACTGAGCCTTCACATGCTCCGCCTTTGACGATGACGACGACGACGCCGATTTACGAGTTTCATTTAAAATTCACATTAACTTTTATTAAAGCAACCAAATGAATGCGACGTTATTGTTGCCATTCACCGTCGCGCCGCGGCGTCTTCGCAATTGTCTTACGACTTTACTCTTGTACTCCTCCGACTGCAGCAAGTGGCTGTGTGTGTGTTATCGCTTTAGCTCTTATCACATCGCTGCCATTCATAGCCTTTTAATGTCAAATTAGCTGCGAATAGTGTCTCTTTGTTCTGTGCCGCGCATTTTACACTCTACACTCTTCATAGCGCTTGGCATAAAGGCACTTCCTATGGCCCTTAAAAAAATGTTTGACTGAGAGTGCTTGACATAATCGTAATCTAAGGGCATTCTTGAAATAATTAATCATTTAAGGGTGCAGCTCCAGCTAATGGAATTCTCTATTAAAAATGCATATCCTGTTAAAACGTACATATCTAGTTAGTCTAAAATGTGCGACAAATCATGGTCACATCCAACGAACTACATTATCGGCTAAGCCTAAAAGTATGGTTTAAATTGTTTGTTAAAGGTTTATTTCCAGCATCCGGTTTCAACAGACAAACTCTGATTTTTGGCAACTCGCTAATTATCTTAGAGTTTTTAATTTGCATTAACATATTCATTTGTCGCTGAATGCTAACAATTTTACATTTGGCTGCTTAGCATGCCAAGTTCTGTGTGAAACATAAATTAGTTTTTAACTTCATTTTGCAATAAGTGCTGCCGCACTGGCAGTCAGTGCCAACATTCAACTGCAGATTGTTGGGCAAACAAAGCAGCAGCAGCAGCAGTAATAAATCAAAAGTTGTGCCACTTCTACTTCCATCCGTTAAGGCTGTAAACTCATGGAAGAGCACAAAAGTTTGGGCAAACCGGGCCTATGCAGAGTAGGTGGACAGCCGGCTATGTCCTGTTCTGTACTGTCCTGTCTGTGGTATTGTTACTGCTTATGTTTGCCACAAACCAAAACTTTCAATTATTTTGTGCCTTTACTAACATTTGGCTTAGTTGAAGCTTGATTTTATTTTGTTGTTGTTTAATTTGTGTGTCGATGCATGCTTATATACATGTATGTGTGTGTGATTGTTTATCGTTCAGCGATTTCACTTTATTTGTACCCACACACATGGGCCATACACAACAACAAAAGCGCAAAATGCCAAAATAAGAATTTACTGCAGTGGATGGCATAAATAGTTTATAAACTAAGTGACACCGAAAACAACTGACCCAAGCACTAAAAACACTAAAAATAAAGCAGAAAAC
This sequence comes from Scaptomyza pallida, assembly GCA_018152965.1. Taxonomy (NCBI): domain Eukaryota; kingdom Metazoa; phylum Arthropoda; class Insecta; order Diptera; family Drosophilidae; genus Scaptomyza; species Scaptomyza pallida. The sequence goes on along the minus strand of JAECXP010000004.1, from coordinate 7,825,636 downwards.
CCGACGACAGCAACAGCATCTGAACATTGTACACAATGGCCGCATAGCCATGGAAAAATATAAACACACACACACCAACACATACATGAACAAACACACACGATAACTACTACAAACACTCGATTTACTTTACAGCAACAATAAAAAATAATAAATTTTACTTCCATAATTGGTGCCGCCACAAGCAGCCCGGCTGCGTCTTGCTCACACCACCCAACCACCCACAAGACATCACACCACACTACACCCCACCAGCCTCTCCAGCCCCGAGCTCGACTCAGGCAAGCGAATTATTTGAAATATTTTCCCTTTTTTTTATATACGAGTATTTTGCTTGCCGTTCGTGCTTCTTGTTTTTTTTTTGCATACTTTTTGGGATTCTCGCTCTTATTGTGGCTGAGCTGAGCATAGCTTCTTACAACCACCGACCACCAACGACATCGGCATCGACGGTGGCACCACCATTGTCACAATCGCCATAGCCATTGCTTCTTGTGCCGCCGCCAACCGCCAACAGCCAACTGCCGTGTTGTTGGCTCTTCCGCCTGATGTTCCTTCTTCCGACTCGGGGCCGTTGCTGCTGCCGTTGTCGTTGTTGTTGGCGTCCTCGTCCTTGCTAGGAGACGACGATGGTTGTGCATAAATTTAATTAATGGTCGCTGTGAATTTGCCGTTAGTTCAGTTGTTTTATATTATTGTGAAATTTTTTTTATTCAAACAACAAAGTGCCGGCTGGCATTAGACCTCGCACCCCATAACATAAATATCCTGCAGCGAATAACAGAAATCCAATTTGATACAATAAACAAGTAAGCTTAAACCCCAGCCAGGCATCCTTACAAAACAATGGAAATGGATATGGGTGGTACTCAGAACAAAAAAAGAGAGTGTTTATTATAATTGCAGCGTTCAGTAGAAGGGCTTAAGCTTGTTAAAAAAATGTCTAGGGATTAGTAGCACACAAAGAATAGTAAAAACAGCATTTTAATGTTAATGTAAAACTGATAAAAATGAATGCGAATTGCTCCTGCTTTTGAAACAGAAAAAGAAAAAAACAAAGCTGAAGGTCAAGCTAAGTGTACCAATATTAAAACAAAAACATTAAACACTCAACAGTGGGATTATGATTTGAATTTGAGCTTTTATTGCTCACTAGAAGTGTCTAGACTTGATATTGGCGACATTGCAGTTGCTCCCGCGGGGGCAACAACGGCTGAGTGCCACAGCTTCGAAGTTGAAAGCAGTCGCTTATGATTGTCTGCATCAATTTGTGTCAGATAAACGGTAGTAGTCTTTATTTAACGTCGAGAAGTCCTTATTTAGTGGAAGCACTCTTGAAGCCTTACCCACTTGCATGCACGTATTTATATTTAATTTTAATTTGCAAATTGGAGACGCAAGTTTGTGCGCAATGCTGCGACTGTATCTGCAGCCTTTTCCAGTGAAATTCGTCAAAAAGTTTCTGCAGTTAAATGGAATTATTTTCTTTGTAAATCAAGTTGTGCGCAGACTTTGCCAAAAAAAAAGGGAAGAATATAAAGAAAACATTGCATTTTCTTTTATTAGTTTTAATTATGCATTTAATATGCTTAAAATATATTTAACAAACATGAATACACTTTATTTACATTCGTTTAACTTGGATCTTGTTGACATTCGAGGCTTGGAAAACATTGTTCCAAACTCTGACGTTTTGAGTAATAAAGTCACGAAATAAAAACCAATTTCTTGCATCAGCCAAGAGTAAAGCACCAAAACCATTATATTATTGGTATATATCTATATGTAGAAATAACACTTTTGTTTTTTTCACTTATCAGCGCATTGATAAGCGCAGACACTTTCCTGTTATGATGCAAAATGGCCCTACCCCGCAGTTGTAGTTGTAAAACTTGTTTGGTTAGCAAGCAACGATGTGTGTTTTCCGCATTGGTTCTAATATTCGACTGACGTGTCCCTCCTCCCAGGTGCAATCAATGTTTTGCACAAATTCGAGGGTACATATCAACTATTTGCCCATATTATTACTAATTGTGTCTGATTGTTGCAACAAGCCCAAAGCACACACACGCCACGTGTAGACTATGATTAATATCATGGAAGTAAGAGGTCTGCCGGTAGAGCAAGACTTTTAAATGCAAGGTCAGCCGGGTTGGCGCATGACAGACACTGCGATTTGGAATCGATACTTCTGGTGGCCACATAAACCAGATAGCATTAACCAATCTACAGAGAAACAAAACTTGTTTATTAACCGTTTACCATTTACACACAAGAAGGGGGAAGAGAGAGAGAGTGTGCGAGTATGTGTGGAAAAGAAATTTGCACAACTTATGCAAATACAAATGTAACAATACACAAGAGCTAGAGAATTCTTGTTACTCCCCTGTATTAACATCGCATTACAAGATATTGCGTTTGCTCGCAGCAGTATTGGAAGCTGCTTCTTCTGTAAGTATCTGTCAGTCAGCACAGACAGGTTTTATGCATATTTTGTTTCTTTTTAATCCAAGTCGCCAAGCTGGGGAGCATCACTTTTCCTTTCGAATGGAAGTCAAGGTCGCATTTATACGAAAAAAAAAAAAACAGAAACAAAATCGAAACAGCAAAAGAAACAGAAACTCTGCTTGTCGACCGCCGACTGATGTTGGTAAAGTTAGAAACAACAAAAAATTAAAAAAAATAAAAATAAAAAAACAAAACGTAAAAAGAAATCATAAATATTTATATTGTATTGTACGGTTTAGCTGTCTGACGTATTATAAACCGGTGGTGCAAAGCACCAAACTAACAGATATTTAAATGTATAAACGCATAATTTTCATATATGTATATTGAACCGGTTTGGGGATTTGGCAACACTTTGCTCTAGCCAGACGAACCGAACTTTTAATTTGTTATCATTTAGCATTTTTCTACAACTCTTGCCATTTGACCACATACAATATACATGTATATAATATGCTAAATTAAATATTCTCGCACTCTTTTATATTTTTTCATAGCTGCAGTTGTCATTTTATGGATTTTATGCATATTGCAATGGTCGTATGAAAAAAAAAATGGAGCTTGGTTTATTTTGAATTGTAAAATATTGACACATCAATTGACGCAGTTTGCCCCACACACACATACAACATAAAAATACACACAAATGATGAAGTAGACAAAACAAACGAATGAAAATATTAAAATTGTTTGGTTATTTAAAAAAATAAATAAATTTTAACCATTTTATGGAACATTACCTAAATGCATTAAACATTTTACGCTAGTGACTGACATCCTTTGTCAATGTACAAATTAATTAATTGAAATTTAATTCGAAAATCCTCGGATCACATGCACAATGCATATTGATTTAATCGGATGTTATAGCCAAAGCGCACAAATTTCATACACATTATATGCTAATTAATCCAGCCCAAAAATAAATGCAACGATTCACAGATACACACACACAGATTTACAATAATTAACTCACGAAATGCCAAAGTTCAATTGAAAATCGTTTCAAAAAACCAGTTAATTGTAATCGAGTTGCAGTACCTAAAAGGCCAAGGTATCTTATCAGCCGGCAATGTCTTTGGCAATTAAACTTAAATGTATTTCTAAATTTGATCTAAATACGCTATTTATAGCCGTAAACAAACACTCTAAATACCATTCTAATAATAATAATAACAACCATTAAATAATGATTATTATTATGTACACAGTTGCAGTAGCAAGTACTAGTAGTACTTATGAGAGTCGGGTTGCCCAACACGAAGAGCACTTGCTCTGTTCGTGCTCGTTAATGCTCGCGAGTCGCGATAAGCGTAACTGTCTTTTAACTTTGCGTTGGAGCACGACATTTGTTTTTCTCTCACACCAATTGTGATTGTTGTTGCTAGCATGAGTGTGAGCATAAATGTGTATGCGTGTATTGGGTGTTCGGGCTCTGGCTCTGACTCTTTGGCATTAACGATCGCAGTGCTTCTGTGGATCGGGCGTCGACGCCAGCGTCGTCGATACCGCCGCTTGGCCTATAAAAGCAGCGCATTTAGTTTGCGCTGCTTTTCGAAGTGAGCTCAGTGTTAATTTCACAGCGAAGTTGGCCAGTAGCGATCCAGCCAGCCAGACCAAAACAGACCCAACAGACCTGTTGTTGCTACCACGTCAAAGTCAAAGACAGCAAAGCAATTAAATAACCCAACACGAGCTGTGCATACCATCATTGTGTGAGTGTTGTCGTTGGCAAGTCCAGCCCAAAGTTGTGCATTTCTTTAAATTGAGTTGTTGCGCTTTTGTTGTCTCTCTGCGGTTATCCACATCGAATCTAAAAAGTTTGCAATCAATTCTTGTCCACATCCCCCCTCCCGCCACAAAGGACAACCAAGTGGTCTGACGGTTCGCAGCGCGTATTTTAACATCGGTATCGAAAAACCAAACAAAATAAACAGATTTGCTGATAGTTTAGTGCGGCGCTGCGTGTGTGTGTGAGCGTGTGTGTGGTATTGTGATGTGGTGTTGCCAGCACAACAAACTCTAATTGAATTATTTAATAACACAATGCAAAAGCGGCAAATACAACACCGAAAATGTTATGGGGCAACAAAAACTCGCTTAAAACCCGAAATTGCGGTCAATATTCGTTGTGTCTCGTCTTATATAAAATACCTGTTCGCTGTTTGCAGCGCTGCTGTTGCTGCTGCTGCTGCTGATTGCCGTTTCAGACCGCAAATACACAAACACATACACACACATACACGCGCCATGCATCACAAAAAAACAATCAACCAAAAAAAAACCAAAACAAAACCGATAAAAAGTTGCAAGTACCACGGGTATATATGAGGGCGTCAGCTTTAACGTAAATTATGTGATACCATTTTCAATACCCTACAAAATTACACACAAACTGAACAAACAAGACCAATACACAATAGTTTAAGTTTATTCAATTGGTTGAGTTCGAAAACTATTGCATCAGTGCATGTCGAATATAAACTTTTCTACTTGCTTTAATATAGATTTATAGTTTATTGCTGATAACTGCCAGACAATTTCTTGTTTTTAAGAAGTGTTTCTTTTCCAAGAAACTCGCTGTTGTTTTAAAACTTTAGGTACCTGCTGCATCCGTTGCTTACTTCAAACTTTAAGCTTTGCATTTAAAACTTGACAAATGAGCTTAAAGTATTAAACTGCCTATCGGGGATTTGTTTTTTGAGTTAGGGACCTATTATTTAATTATAAGGCTATTCTTTATTTATGAACCCCCCCAATCGATTAAACCTTCCGCAAATTACCGTAAATGCTATCACATATTGAGGCAACTACTATTCCGGCTCTCACTCTTATCTACGGGCGATAAGTCGCTTTCGGGTCGTTGTCGTTGCAAGCAGTGATTCATTAGTGAAAAGGTTCACCTTCTCTGTTTACACTTGTCGTTAAACACAGCTACAGATAGCCAAAGTAGTATTATGGATGCCAATGAAAGGTAGATTGGTGGATTTGAGTTCTGCATAGGTATACCGATTTAATTACAGTACAGTAGGAATAGTAGAGTTCGTTTCCTTTCTGTCAGCCACTTGAAGCTCTAAGTTCGACCAGCTAGACAGTTAGCCAGCTAGCCAGCCGGCCGGCTCTGTTGGGCAAATTAAAAATGCCAATCACAGCCAAGAGGCGTGACGGATGTTCAAGTGGCAGAGGCGGGGGAGAAAGAGCGTATGTGTGCTTTTGTGTGTATTGATGATGGCCACTAGAGAGTAACAGTGAAAGACGTGGCTGAGGGGTGTATGTGAGAGCTTTTTCAAGAATTCTGTCACATTCACAAACAGTAAAGCGTATGATGTTGGAAGTAAAGGAGGGAGGGGAGGGGATTACGTTGGCGACACAGACCGAGTTATAGTCGAGTACGTGTTGCACCTGAAATGGTCCCAGCACTCTTTGTGCCACACTGACTACTGACAAAGCACAACACAAACATACACAAATAGAGTGGTAAACACGTTTTGTGCTAAATGATAAAAATTCCAATTTGTTACGACCATTCAAAAGAAATTATGCTCCAGCATGTGCGTATATACACACACACACACACACATATATGTGTATGGTGGTGATTCCAATTCAAATCTACATGCATAAATTCACTATATGTATGTATGTATGTATGTACGTGTTATCGTAGTATGTGTAAATATGTATGTTTTGTAGCATTCATACTTAAAATAGAGACCCGGACCTGGAGTTGCTCCCATGTGTGCGTGTGTGTGTGACAACATAAGTGTGTTTATATACCATACTACATCTTTTTTACGACGCATATAGCTAGATAAAAACAACAACTACAACAAAGAACCAGCTGTAAGGCAATTCCAGTCAGAATACTCAAGATTAAAATGCTAGACAACTAGTTAGATACCCTATAATCAAAGCTAAGCTCCAAGCTAGGTAACTATCAGTTAAGGATCAATCTAAATTCAGCTCTTAACATAATACATTTCTTACATAGTTTAAAGTCAGAGTAACCCTTAATTTGATGTATAGGGTATACAACAAGTAAAACCCAAACAAGAACGCTGAATACAAGAAATTGCCATTTGATTTAGAACTGAGAAATCATGTTTACCAAGCAACAACAGCAGCAGCAGCAGCAAGCGAAGCAGTGGGGAAACGAGAACGGGACCTCGAACTAGAACTAGAACTACATACTATACACAGAAACTAAGTAGACCGGTAGCCGCAGCGGAACTGAAGAGTTGACGAGTTGATAAGAACACCCCGTGTGCTTGTACTTACACAAACACACACACATACACAGACATACAGATGCAGACGTAAACACAATACAAAATGTCAGGGCAGTTCTACAAGTAACCGTCTTCTAAAATTAAAACTGTGTTTACTTGGTTTTCCCCATAATGAAACCAGGTTTCTGCATTCAAAATATTGTTGTCAAAAACGTATATGTATTTATATCTTTGAGTATGAAATATATTTTAATTTTACAAACTATTTTGTTTATTTTCAGGCTTATTAAACAATAAAACTTCAGTTATAGCTTCAAAATAATCAAATCATAAAATGTGTGGTAAGTAAGTTGTTTGTAACTATTTGTTAACGAAAATATTTATTATTATATTATTATGAAGGCAAATTTCATGCTTTATGCAGTCGCAATGCAATAAACAAGACTCCATAGCATCTCTAATTGGCATGCCTTCTTAAATTCATTCATAATATCCAAAGCTTTAAAGATTTGTATAACAAGCAAATAGAACTGAAAGTATATAGCTTGAAAATATCTAGATATGCATCCCAATTACACAATTGGCATTTGGTATTTTTATGTTCAATTAAGTTTGATGGCGTCGACAACCTTTCGTTTTACTCGACTCCAAAAATAACTTTCAGTGGACGCCCACCACAATGCCGCTGAGCCACTTATGCCAAGTGGTGCACTTACAGGCTTGTTAAACCCAAACCCAAACTGGTTTTTGCCTCAGATGCAGATTTCCTCATAACTGGTCGGGTTTTTGGGCTGGGTTTGGCTCTTGCAAAATATGTGTGTTGCATATATAATAATTTTTTTGTCTTCATTTGTTACTTTTACACCAATAAACTATCTGCGATAGACAAACCGTAGTTGGAGGATTAGGTAACAAAGTCAACAATTTACTAACACAAAGCATTTTTTTGTCTTGCCTGCAGGAATTTTTGCTTACTTAAATTACCTAACACCGAAGTCGCGGCAGGAGGTGTTGGATTTGCTGGTGACAGGATTAAAGCGACTGGAATACCGTGGCTATGACTCCACAGGCGTTGCCATAGACTCACCAGACAACAAGGACATCATAATGGTTAAGCGCACCGGCAAGGTCAAGGTTCTCGAGGATGCCATACAGGAACGTAAGTTGCAGCTGAGCTTGAAGAGTGTCAGCGTCAAGTGCTAAGCAATTCCATCTCCATTGTTGCAGACTTTAGCGGCGATGATTATAGCGAGCCTGTGCTCACCCATGTGGGCATTGCTCACACCCGCTGGGCCACCCACGGTGTGCCCTGCGAACGCAACTCCCATCCACAGCGTTCGGACGATGGCAACAGCTTTGTTGTGGTACACAATGGCATCATCACCAACTACAATGACGTGAAGACCTTCCTGGCAAAGAAGGGCTACGAGTTCGAGTCGGACACGGACACGGAGGTGTTTGCCAAGCTGGTTCATCACCTGTGGAAGAAGCACCCTAACTACTCGTTCCGCGAACTGGTCGAACAGGCCATTCAACAAGTTGTAAGTGAAATTGAATTAAACTGCTCGATGCAGTTTTGACTTGATTCCTGGCGCTTGTTCTGTTTTGTAGGAGGGCGCATTTGCCATTGCTGTTAAGTCGAAACATTTCCCTGGCGAGTGTGTTGCCTCGAGACGCAGCTCCCCTCTGCTGGTTGGCATCAAGACAAAGACCCGTTTGGCCGGTGATCACATTCCCATTCTATACGGCAAAGGTAAGTTAAACAGAAATAATGATATACTTTATCTTCCACTTACTCTCCTTGTTTCTTTCATTACCTGTACCTGAATGTATCTGTGTTCTACTACGTTTTCGTGTTGTTTTTCCATTATAACCAACTGTTGCACCTTTTGCCGTCTCTTTCTCTCTCTCTCTCTCTTTCAACCTCTTCAACACTATCGTCCCACTGCATCCTTTGGCGACCCTACCATCTCGTTTGCCGTGCCATCGTGTAGATGACAAGAAGCTGAGCTCCGATCAAGGTAGTCAACTAATCTACGCCAAATCCTTTTTAAAATTCTGCTTTCTGACTGGTGGCTGGGTATCGGTATGTCGCACAATACCAAAACTAATCCCTATTCGCTTCACTTCCCAATCGACTAACCTTTGTAAACATTTAAATAACTATTTGTAAGCATATCTTAGCTGTAATTGTTTCTTGCCACTTTGCATAACAATTCTTTTTTCGTTCTTTTTTCTTTACTTTTCATGTCTAGATGCCGACTCTGGTAAGCCCTTAGGTAATTACAAAATGCAGTATTTTATTAAGAAATGCTAGAAATCAATACAAAGCATGCTTATCAGCTTACGGTCAGCTTACAACAGTACAAAACAAAACAAAAAACCACCGCCACTTACTCTCAACTCTATTTCCCCTCATCAAAAAGGCATTAAATTTAAGAAATTGTACTTTATATGCGTTTACAATGTGTATATACAATAGTTTTTTTAAACTCTTCAATTCGAATTGCAGAGGGTAAACAACAATTGCACTCAATTATAAATTTGTAGCATGCACTTTAAATTAAATAGAGAATCTGCAATTCAAACCACAATTTGTGTATGAAAGTGTGTGCAAGTTTTATTTTGATGACATTAGTTTTTCATTTCATTTTATTCAAATACACAATTTGATGCCATTTATTTTTGCTCAACAATTTAATATGAAAATAATCTACAATTGATATCCAATGGGACGTTCAATGAGAGTTAGAGAATTTCTTAAAGATAACATCATTTTCGTTATTTGTCAAACGATTCATTATTCAAATCACTTTACACTTTAATTAAACAACTAGCAAAGGACAAAACTATATCGATGATAATTGTGATAATGCCCTTCCAGACTGGCAGCCAAGTTATGCCTTTAAACCTGGTAATGAACCATAATTGCCATCTGAAAGGGTATTGTGGTTTTGTGCCAAGAAATTAGTCCATAAATGGCACACGTGTCAACAATATTTTGACTTTTGGTAAATATTATTTAATTCTGTGCAAATTGTGGAACGGACACGTTTATACGCATAATTAAGTTGCACAAAAATATATATATTGTTGATTTAATTTGTTATATTTCATAAGTAATTGCTTTGTATACGCATATACACATATATATATTTTCAAATTAATATCCTGAAATTCCCCGTTCGTATTTGGTGGTGGTTGTTTTGTGGCCATACTGAAAAATATTATATTTGGCAATAAGCCACTGTTTGTGTTGTTGTTATTGTTGTTGTTCCTATTGCCACACACACAGTGCTGATGTTGACAATTCTATTTATTTTCGTTTCTGATTTGCATTACCCTCTCCATAAACTGGTCTAAACACATACGCATACCTACAAACACACACACATACACACACGCAAATACCAATTCACACACAAATTTAAATATATGCATAAATGCTAACGCTTGCAACAACGGCAACACTTTGCGTCCCGCCTACCTCGTATTGTCCCTCGTACTCATTTGCGCTGGTCAAAACATGCAACTTGCTATCGACATCGACATTGCAACACCTTTTCTTGCAACATGCAACATGCAAATGCGCAACTCGGCAACACTATCAAAATGTCAAAACTAACACAACAGAGTTGCGTCCACATGGACAAACTCGTGAATTGCCAGTGTTGCCACGTTCGGACAGCACCTCGGAGTTTATGCCGCTCGAGGAGAAGGAGGTGGAATATTTCTTTGCTTCGGACGCCTCAGCTGTCATTGAGCACACAAACCGTGTCATCTACTTGGAGGTAAGTGTTGAAAGTATCTAAGCAACAATGTCATGACATTAAATATGGTAATCCCTGCAGGATGATGATGTGGCTGCTGTTAGGGATGGTACATTGAGCATTCATCGCTTGAAGAAGAGCTTGGATGATCCGCATGCCCGTGAGATTACCACACTGAAGATGGAGATTCAGCAGATCATGAAGGGCAACTATGACTACTTCATGCAAAAGGAGATCTTCGAGCAGCCCGATTCGGTGGTGAACACAATGCGTGGTCGTGTTCGCTTCGATGGCACTACCATTGTTCTGGGCGGAATTAAGGATTACATTCCAGAGATTAAGCGTTGCCGTCGCCTCATGCTTATCGGTTGCGGCACATCCTATCACAGTGCTGTGGCCACGCGCCAGCTGCTGGAGGAACTAACTGAGCTGCCTGTCATGGTCGAACTTGCTTCCGACTTCCTTGATCGCAACACACCCATTTTCCGTGACGATGTGTGCTTCTTCATCTCGCAGTCGGGTGAGACTGCAGATACTCTGATGGCCTTGCGCTACTGTAAACAGCGTGGAGCTCTTATTGTTGGCATCACCAACACAGTGGGCAGCAGCATTTGCCGCGAGTCGCATTGTGGTGTGCATATTAATGCCGGGCCTGAGATTGGTGTTGCCTCGACCAAGGCGTATACTTCACAGTTCATCTCGTTGGTCATGTTTGCTCTGGTCATGTCAGAGGATCGTCTATCACTTCAACAGCGTCGTCTGGAGATTCTACAGGCTCTTTCCAAGCTTGCTGATCAGATTCGTGAGGTGCTTAAGCTGGACTCTAAGGTGCAGGAGCTGGCCAAGGATCTCTATCAACACAAATCCCTCCTGATTATGGGTCGTGGCTACAATTTCGCTACTTGCCTGGAGGGCGCTCTGGTAAGTGGTTACCCGGAACCCATCACTACCTACAGAACGTAAATTTAATTCCATTAATTTTGCTTTTACAGAAAGTAAAGGAGTTGACTTATATGCACAGTGAGGGCATTATGGCCGGTGAACTTAAGCATGGTCCTTTGGCGCTCGTTGATGATTCCATGCCTGTAATGATGATTGTGCTGCGTGATCCTGTCTATGTCAAGTGCATGAATGCACTGCAGCAAGTGACTTCGCGCAAGGGTTGCCCCATTATCATATGCGAAGAGGGCGATGAGGAGACAAAGGCCTTCTCTTCACGCAGCCTTGAGATTCCCCGCACTGTCGATTGTCTACAGGGTATCCTGACAGTCATTCCCATGCAGCTACTCTCCTATCACATCGCTGTTCTGCGTGGCTGCGATGTTGACTGTCCGCGTAACTTGGCCAAGTCTGTCACTGTGGAGTAGGACTGGTCGTAGTCCGTGGCACTTTAAGCACTTACGTACAGCGCACTTTGGCGCAATCTTTACATGATAATCTCTATGTGCATACAATCCATACACTCACCCATATACGTATGCACTTGTGTATACTTATACATCAAAATTGGATTTTATGATATACTTATCACACATCACGATGCAAACTACTTACTAAAATTAAAAAAATGAAATTGTTTTGTTAAATGCATTTTGAGCTCTAGTTTGTGGGAAAATCCTTACAAAAAGCAATAATTTCTTTAAAAAGTGCTGAATTTTGGATGTTTTTTTAAAAAAAGGTTGAAAAAAGGCCCTTAGCGCTTTTTCTATTTAAATGAAACTTTTAAGATTATATTTATTAAACATTATTTGGCTTCCTGGCACCCGGTCAAGTGTGCAATACAAGCTTTAATTAAATTCAACTTTAAATTGGATGACATAAAAATGTAACACCCCAAAAAAATATTTGCCGCACAACAAACAACTAAAAAACAAGCATAACAAAAAATTATTCGACGGCGGCATTGAACAAAAAACGCTTTAGGGGCATTTCGAGGGCGTAAACGTAAAGTTCATTTTTATTGGAAGCTGCGGTGTTGCTGGTATCAGCAGTAAACGGTTATGTCTTGAAGCCAAAACCCAAAAAACCAACCAACAAAATCCAAACAAAACACCAACGAATAAATGGAAAATATCAAAATGGCCACCGCTAAGCCAAATCTGCGGCCCGGCCCCTTCCAGCCCAGCTCGCTGCTCACATTGCAATCGCCAGGTACTCGAAAGCCAACACACATACAATACACATATACACACACACACAATAGCAAAGAACACTCATACATACTCGAAACTTTTACCGAATTGAACATGCTCAGCAATGCTCTTATTATTTTCAATTCGCATTGAATTTTCAGAAGGGCACATAATCTAGATTAAGGGGCTGCTGAACGTTGTAGACACAGACACACTTGGACTCCAGCCAGGCGTTGCCAGGCCAGGCGGGAGCCAAAAGGCGTTAGACATATTTGGGTTGATGTTTTCATTGGCAACAGCAGCTAACGGGGCAATTCCGTCTGCTAAGTGTATTGTTTTTCCTGCAAAATGGCCGCAACGTCACAAATTCTAGCTAAATTTCTAACAAACCCACAAAACCAACTTGCATAACTAACAGGAAAAAGGTCGAATTTCCGTTAAAGAGGCTTAAGTTATGACTACTTAATTTCTACTCTAGAAAGTCGGATCAATATCGATTCTCATAAATTTTATCTCTTATATGCTTCACAATTGTGTTTTTTGCCCATGGTTGTTATTTTTTCGATGGTTAATTAACTCATGGCCTGTCAATGCCAATGGTCGAAGCACCTAAAGAAGAGTTAAGCCCACTAGCGGATTATGTGGTCAACTCAGTGTGTGGGTAAAATTGAAATGCTTAATATGCTTCGCTCGCATACGAATTTATTGCAACGCCTGTCTGCCAAGTGGAAAATATATAGTATGGCATGACCATCTGCCAATTGGTTTTCGAGTGCATTAAGTTTAGTGGATTTTATAAAGTGTCAGCGCCGTCAAAGTTCTAAAGCCGCCAGCGTTAACCGAAAGAAATTCGTTTGTGGGCATGTACTTGATTCCTGCCTTTTTTGGCCAAGATGCTTAACTGGCTCACTTTAATGTGGTGTTTTGTTGTTGTTTTAGTTGTTGTAGTTGCTTGCTGCGATGAAAATGAAATGTAATGAAAGGCATGTTTATGCATGTTTTTTCGACTTGCAAAAACTTGTGAAACTGTTATACAAACACGTTCAGGTAATAACATAAAAAACTTTTATCTTGCCACAGTCGTGAGCATTTACCTCAAACTCTACCAGACTCTACCTTTGGCTTAAGCTTTTGCGTTAGCTCCTCCAGCTTAACCAGTGCCGTTTCCGTTAGCTTTGCCGTTAGCTTTACTGTTGCTATTGCTGTTGCTTGAGTCCTTGACTCGACATCGATGGAGGGCACGTTCAGCTTATTTCTACAATTGCCTCATTAGAAACTGTAATGCATATCCGGTTTATCGCCAATTGCCACATTTGCCGCACATTTTTAACTGTGTCTCCATCCGAAACATTTCCACCCCATTCAATTGCGGAAAGTGTGAGATTTCTCACGAAACTTGAATCCGGTTCGGAGTGGTTCGACTTGTATTGATGCAATTAATGCTAAGCTTGGCATTACGGTTCAATATATATTCTATCTATAGTGGTATTATTATAATCCTGTGCACACAAAACTACTTGAAGAGGATTGTGTAAAGTTCCAAGTTTTCTGTTTATTTTTTTTTTTGCTTGTTGTTGCCGTTATTGTTGTGGTTGTGTTTGTGATATTGTCATTAGCTAGATAACGGTTTGGATTCTGGTTATTACTCAAGATCTCATCGGGCAAATGTAAGCCACAAGTCAACGGTCGTTCGCTTGTTGACTTTCTGCTTCAACACTCAATTGATTGGGCCAATCGGTTGGGCACTCTGCTTGTTTGTGTGTATTTGTGTGAGTGAATGTGTTGGTGTGGGGACATGTGGATTGATGCCATTGATTGATATCAAATGGAGCAGGCCCTGGGCAACTTGGACTCTTGGGGATTTGCGGTAGTGCGTTTTGCGGCACGTTAACACCAGACGCTGTGGTGTCAATTTATTTTCCACAAGTCAGATGTCGTCCTAAGCTTTCCATTTAGGCCCCTCGACAATGAAGACGACAGCCGAGATTCCATTTGTGCAAATTGTAATTGTCAGGCACAGGACAGCTGGTTGAGAGAACCCACACACATCACTATAAAAAAGGGAACGCGGTTTGTTTACAGGGTCGCTTTGTTCCCTATGTATGTGTGTGTTTGTGTGACTTTCAAAAGGGGTTTTGCAGCATCTACTACTATGTTTAGCAGGTGAATTCACCCTAAGGGATGATGATAAATGCTTTTGAGAGACTCACAACGCAGCAACGCAGTCAGTCTCAAACTTCGTAGCATTGTGTATCTCTGAGGGGAGGTAATTGAATATACATATTTGCAAAGTTATCTCATTTCATTCGCCTCAGTTGTTGGAGCTGCGCGTAAACCCGTTTTAAATATGCAACAAAAAGTTGCTAAAGTTAGTTCAGAAAATAACTTTTACAATGCTGCGTCCGGACTTTGTTGATAGCCAGGTTAGGGGAGCCCAATGTGGGTGGTACTTGCTGTCCAAGTCCTTGGGGAATAACTGGGCTTCATTGTTGCTATTTCTGTTGCCGTTGTCGTTGCTGTTGTTGTTTAAGCGAAAATAGTGCTGGCTTGGGAACGCGCCAGGCTGTGTATCAGTTGAAAAGTTTTGAAAACAAATGCAATCCAATACAATTCAAATGATAATTGTTATGTCTTTTGTCGACAGAAACAAAAATGTACAAAACAATCCGATACTGAAATGCCAGCAAGCACAAACAATTGAATGCAGACAGGTTCAAATGTGGCAGGTGTCCAAACGAATATAGAGAAACAAAAGGAGAAAGCGTACTCTAAGCGATCAAATTCATGAACCTAATATTCTACTCTATCGTCTGTAGATATAAAAATATGTTTGACATCATATTTTTTTTATCCCTGCACAGCCCACAAATGGTTTTTAGATCTCTTCATTTTGCCAAATATGAGACCAAGTGCATGTCGTGCAACATACATATAGTAAGTATGTACAACGACTATAAGCATACTGTAATTTAATATCAAAGTCGAAAAGAGCAGGAGGAGGAGGAGTAGAATCAACTGTCTTCTGCTCCAATAAGAACTCCTACACACAATGGGTTTATTTGCAATTCCAAGGCAAATTTCCAAACCGCAGCGGGCTTCGAGCATAGAGATGCGTGCCACATAAACAAAAACGTTCACAAAGAAAATACCAAACAAAATTCAAGTATTTAAATCGTGATACCCTGTGCAATATAAATAAGTTCATAATTCATTTGAAATTTTTGAAATTATATTTTAATTAAAAGCAGTTTTTTAAGCTATGGAAATATTCCCGTTGACCAACTGTTTACGAACCAAGGTTTAACTCAAATAAAGCGTATCTCGTAGTCAAGTATTTTCGGAGGCATCAATCTGCCGCATTTTATACTAGCTTTGTGGCAAAGAAGCAACGCCAACGCAACGCCAATTCGACAGTTCCAAAGTTTTGGCGAAATGTTTGCTCCACACGGCAGCTGCGACCGCTTCCGATGTTATTGTCTCTCTTCTCTTTCTGTGCTATGTGTAGCGATTTCCAATATATGTATGTAGGCAACAAGACAAATGCAATGACAACGAGATGCGGCAGCAAAGGAAAGGCAAAGACGAAGACGACAAAGACGACGTTTCCGATGCTGATGCCATTTTGCATAAAAGAATAACGTCGCTCATACGCCACGTTGGCTATAATATTTCATGGAACTAATGAACCACGCAGTGGCGTGTGTGCCTTGTGGTGTTGGTGTAGGTGATGGTGGTGCGTGTGCGTGTCTCATGAGTGGTAGCTCAGCGCCTTGCGCCTTGCGTTTGCTATCTCAACTCTTGTTGCTCTCTTGTGGCAGCCTTTGTTTACGTTTACGTTTGTCTTTGCTTTTCCCATACACAATCTTACTATTGAATGCATGCATGAGACCGTATGTGCTTGTGTGTGTGTGTGTGTGAGTGTGTATATTTGTGTGATTGGGTGGGTAAGTGCACAGGCAAATTCCCCTCGGCTGTCTCATATGCAAACATATTTATGTGGATACGTGCTGCTGCATATCTTTTCAAAATTTTACATTTCTACCCGTCCGACAGGCAACCAGTGAAAATATTTCCCCTGCTTTATTTGCAAGCACTCCGGCTCCCCTGACGTTTCATGCTCATCTGCATACACACAGCACACAACACCTACAGCACACACACACACACAACATAGTGGGCGTTGTGGGCGGGGCCGGCACTATGTTTGGCAAATAACTTTTGACGCATGATGACACAATGCCCACCATAATTTCATTTCAAAATACGCTAAAATGCAATAAGCCAAAAAAAAATTGACAAATATTCGATACCGGCGACGAATTGC
The DNA here is from genome assembly GCA_018152965.1 of Scaptomyza pallida. NCBI lineage: Eukaryota > Metazoa > Arthropoda > Insecta > Diptera > Drosophilidae > Scaptomyza > Scaptomyza pallida. The sequence goes on along the minus strand of JAECXP010000004.1, from coordinate 7,808,673 downwards.
CAACTAGTTTTAATAACAGTATACCAAACACGATTGAATTTTTGGTATTTATCATTTTGTATCATTTTGGGTCCAACTCAAAGAGATAGAACGCGTATTGTGTGTTAAACAGGTCTCCAGCTGAATAAGGTCCCTAGCTGCATGTTGTTAAAACAGACAAAGTGAAATCTTTTCAACAACATACAATAATAAAACATGTATGCTAAGTAAGTGCAAAGCATATGCCTCAGTTTGGGGATTATTTTGGTGCTGTACAACATTAAAGAGATTTATAAGCATAAAGTGGATTTTAACATAAATCAGATAGCTCTTAAGAAACAGGACGAAAAACGCTTACCTTACGGAAAGTAAAATAGATGATCTCAACACCCCTCAGGCGGGAAAGGAAACTGCTTTTGTTAAAGAATACATTTAGATTCAATAGAGTGGATAGGGAAGAGGAGAAATTACTTACAATAGTTAGCTGCCACGGGGCACGATGGGCCAGTTTTAAATCATAAAATATTTATGTTTCCCTTCGGGCGCGTCTGCAATTCTACTTACTTTACGGTCCTCATAAATTGAGTGGGCATAAAATACTTACACCGAAACACATTTAATCGAAATCTGAAGCGCTCTGCCTTAATGGTTGGGGCAGCAACGACGCATCGTCAGCCTACACACGTATGGTTCTTGGGTCCAACTCATTTTGTTCAGTCGGGCAATCAATGCTAATCAAGGACATACCAATTTCAAGGACATACAATATATATATAATTTTTTTTTGAATGTCTGCCGCTGAACTTGAAAATATACTCAATTACCCAACACGTGTCCTGTCAGACAAACAACCGAAGACAACATTGTGTCTGTTCTAATGGCTTCCATATTTTTGTGATGTTGATTGTACAGCCATAAAAATATATGGGCACACTAACCCCAGCTAGGTGGCGATCCCGAAAACCAAACACTAAATGGAAGTAATGGCCAACAGTGATAACATATTAATTTTTATGGCCACCGATAACAGTAACAATAAACAATTTAAATCGACTACAGAAAAAAGAGAATTCAATGCGTTTTAAATTGTTTTGGGACCAAATGTAAACAGTTCTTTAGCATACCTAACCTGAACACAAACAAATTACAAAATTAGTTGCGTGCTAACTTAAGTAAACAAAATTAGGAAACCTGTTGCTAGCCAAGTTGTCCGATGAAGTGAATAACCCATTAAGCAACTTAAGATTTAAATATGTTCTTATATAAGAAAAACATTTCCACGCTTAACAATAAATTAACAGTTCGATTAAAACCCCCGAATCAAAAATATGTTTAATGATTGTATTTTTAACCAAGAGTGGTTTAGCCGGTTCTTAACCTTGAAAAACTTTTATAGAACACAGAAACGCATGGATGCCCTAGAATCAAATCACAAATAAAAGTTATACTTACTGATATTTTTATTAGGTTCCATGGACATTTATTGTGCAAATACAAATCTTCTCTTCCTTTCCAAACTGATATGTGGCTTTGATCTGTGTCTTTTCAACTTTAACAAAAGAATCAATCAGTAAGTCAAAGTAAGTTTCAATTCGTATTTGTTAGTGTGTATATTTTTTTTTTAGTGAGTCTGTCGTCTGCTCACTGAAACTGGTTTTTTATGCTAATTGATCTGAGCACAGAACAACCCATTGTCAATAAAGATCAGCATGCGAACTAGTATCGAGTTACTTCCGCACAAAGCATTCGTAGACTCTTCTCAAAGATTTGAAATGTATTCTAATTATCGACAATTAAAGCGATATAACTTGAGTATCAAATAATGGTTAAACATTCTTAACTAATATATACCTACACAAAAGTAAAAAGAGTATGTACATTGGAGTATATACTGAGATAGTTAGATAAGATTAGAAGCTGGCAAGTAATAGGGGCTGGGTGTGGGCGTCTGATACGAGTATCCGTATGGTGTGGTTGTGGGAATCGGTGGCTGATACGTATATCCCTGAGTGGTCGAAACGGATGGCTCATACGTATATCCGTTGGTGGTGCGTCCCGTCGTTGTGGTCGTCTCCAGGGTGCTCTCGGTTGTGGTGCTCTTCGTTGGAATCAAAGGCGTTGACGTTTTAATTGGGTAGACGGGATGTACTGTAGGCTTCGGCGTCGCAATGTCGCCGTCTGTTGTTGTTGTTGTATACACAGATTGAGTGCTGGAACTAACTTCCGGTATAAAATCTGTGTTTACCTCTGTTGTGGGATATGTCACTGGCCTCTCCGTGGTTGTGGTCGTTGCACCGCCCAAAAATGTGATCTCTTTCCGGATGCCAAAGCCGCCAAAGGATGATTTGGCCCGCAGAATGCTGTCCAGCAAATTAATTTTGGATGCAATCAAGCTTGAGATGAACTGGGTGTTGACCGGTGCCACTGTTGCCGTGGTTTGTACACTAGAATAACCTAAACGAATGTTATATAACATAGTTTACTGTTCCACTCTTACTGTTTGTTCATTCCATCAATGTATTACCAACTGGCGCAAAAACCTTAACGATAAACGGCTTAGCATCCGCCACGTTGACCACACTACATACGAGCAGTGCCCAAATAGGAATTGTTCTCAGCATAATGATAATGATGACAGCAGCGTTCACGTTATAACTAACCGGCCGCCGTGTATGCTCGCTTACTTTTATACCCATTGGGCGGGCAGTCGAACTATGCTTTTTCGTGTTGGCTGTTGGTTTTCGTGTGTGTTTTGTTAGTTTATGTGATCAATGTGTGTGATTTGCTTTAGACACTTTGTGTCTGGCGTTGAAGTGGCTGACAAATATGTGTATGATGCGAATTCTGATGTCCCTGAGTGAAGCATCTGTTCAGTGGTGTTGGGTATGCAGTGAGTATGTGAGTGGGAAGTCCGAATCTCTCGGACACTGTGTGAAATGTGTTTTGTTCTTCGAACATCATAATAATAACGACAGCTCAGAGCATGCAAATGTCGTTTAATCGTATTTCTTTTGTTTTTGCACATTTGACTTCTTACCATTTTGGCCTTCCTGTTTGCATCGTCAGAACTGGTAAGCAGCACGCGTTCTTTTTTAATTGGGTTTGTTGAGCTGACTCAGCACAAAATGTGGGCTTAAATTTAGCATAGGCAAAAAAAAGTTTGAGTTAAAAGGCATTGGATTTTGATCTAAATTGTGCTTCTTATACGAAAAATCTCATTAATAGCTTAAAGTACAAAGCTTAATGCAAATTCATAGATAAACGTTTCGTTTTACATGAAGCACTTAATTGATTGACAATATGTCTAATGTTAAAGCTGATAATAAATGCACAACTACTTACTATTCTCTTTGTACAATCCATTAAGCCGCATAATTATAAGCTTGCCTAAGCGACTACACGCCACACCCTTCCAACTTAGTTTATCAAACATTACTTTGTGTAGTTCTCATACATACGTTAGTACATTGTAGTTTTGAACTATGACAGCCAATTGTTTGCATGAGTGCTCATCCCGCTCAGTTGTTCATAAATCGTTACATCATAATCTCTCACACTTTCTCTCTCGCTGCTCTCTGTTTCTAAATCTGAAGCTCTCGTTTAGTTCTCACGCTTACTGTTTTTGACATTTGGGCAATGGGAGTGCTCATAAAATATTTAAAGTATTGCCAAACAGTTTTGCCAACTACAAAACCATTCGAGAACGTTCTTCTACATATAAAATGTAAATATGTGAGTATGTATGTACTATGTACATATATGTATATATATTTATTGTTTAGCTCTTGATGTTTGTACGCAGAAATTATTTGTTTGCATTCATTTATGCAAACAAACATGGACACAGCAGTAAATTTTTATAGGCAACACTTTGGATCGTAAAGAAAAACGATTTCTGCTGCTGAGGCAGCTAGTTGGGGCATTTAATAATTTAACCACGACTATTTAGTTTCCATTTCCACAAAATGCTTTCGTGTTAACGCCTCCGAATGCAATAAATAAGCCGGTGTGGCCAAATTCGACCGCAACTCTGCCACAACAAGGCCAACCGAGCCCATAGTCGGGATCAGGTCAGGTCAAAAGTGTTACGTGCTACATGATATATTCCTATAATGTGCATACATATTTGTACGTTTGTATGTTCATCTGCATATACGAATTTATAGTGTAGGCATTTGTGCTGAGGCAAAAACCAAATCCCTTAATGTTAACCCATAAATATTTCATTTTATTACTCAACCTCAAACAAGGGTTACACTCGCTTAAGCGACGTAGCATCAAAAAAAAAAAAGAAGAAATGTTTGGCATAAATTATCAGACTTTCATGTACGTTAGAGATTGGGGATGGGCATGATGTTTGGAAAAGCGAGGATCCATTCGTTATATTCATTGCAAGGGTTTTCATTTTTTTTGCACTCACATCATTTGCAGTCGCTTCACACTGATTTTATTAAATTTCAAAACAAATCTCGACAAAATGCGGAAGTACACGAAAAGTGTAAACTCTGGCTAATATTAATGATTAACCGGCGGCATTTCGATTACTGGTTTGTTTTAAGTTATTAAATTAGTTTGTTGGCAGTAAAGACTTTTAAAAGATTTTTGTAAACAAGATTTTCAACATTTTAGTAGCTATTGGAACTAATTAAACTTACAAGCGATATTAACGGGTTGAACTCTGATGTAACCAATAGTAAGCCGACTTCCTGAAACCCAATTAGAGAACTCTGTCAGCTATTTAAGCTTTGTATGTGGCTGGAACAGTGTTTGCTCTCAGATTAATTCAACTGCAATTCACATTTGAACTAATTGACACTCATCGAAGTTCATGCTGTCCATGTACCGAAGACCATGGAGTGAGCTGTAAACAAAGATTATCGGTGCACAACTTTGTGTGGGTTCGTGTGCTCAAAGTTGACAGACCGAAAATCAAACGATGCTACAATTTAGCCAAAGCCGTAATGTAAAAGTGGCCAAGTGGCCAAGTGACCAAGCTGGCTGGCTGGCTTTAGCAAGTTTTCGTATTCCTCTTTTGCCGAGAGTCAGCTCGGCTGCTCTGTGGCTGCGTACACTTATTGGAAAGTGCTATTCAATTGCCTTGTTAGAATTCTAGACCAGGACTACGCAGTGCCATGGCCAGCTGCCAGCTGCTGTAGAGTTGGCAGCTCTGCGACTGCCAGTGACACAAGTGCTTGAGGCACTAACTGCCTCCCTCTTTTATTTTTTTTTCCTTGTTGGTTGTAGGTTCAATGGGAGCGCTTGAAGTATTTTTTAAAATATTCTATGCCACTTTTTTGCCTGGTCTGCTGCGAAAAGGAAAGTGCGAAATTGGCACACGAAGCGACAGACCTATGAAACTGGGACTGCGATTGGGACTGGGAGTTAGACTATTGTTCGTCTTGATAGCGTCGACATCGTCGTTGTCGGTGTCGTCGTCGTCGACGTTGTGAATGTAGATTTAGTGGAAAAATGCCATAATGTTACAACTACAAACAAGCAAACAACAAAGTGCGTAAAAGTTTTAAGTGCTTTCGAACATTTTGACAAGTTGACTTTTTGTTGCTGTGAATGGGACCAATAATGTTCCAAAGTAAACTTATTTGCCTGACATAATCAATGAAAATAACGTGAATGGCCATCAGTAAACAGGCAACACACGGCCCGAGGGGGGCAAAGGGTGCATCGAGCCCGACTTTAGGATTACGTTCGTTTCATTTGTTTTTGCCCCATGAACTTTTTGCGTAGCTGACAAAGGTGACGTACACTCATTCTACAAACAATCTAATGCCTTAACAAAAAATAAATCATACGCCTAACGTTTATCTTTGAATATTCAAATTTCGAATATTTTATTGCTGAAGTTCCTGGAAGTACGCAACAAGAAATAAATATTTAACAATGTGTGAGACTTTTGGCTTGTTTCTCAAAGCCAAACAAATCCAAAAACCTCACTGAGAAAAGCATAAAATTCCTATATCAACTATTGAAAAGGTATACATTTCTCGGTGCTCGGAGGCAAAAGCGACTCAAATGATTTTGCATATTTGGTCTTTTGAACGAGAAAGTCAAAAGTTTGGTCTGCTCTTGGCTCTGCTGGCGCTGGTATTGACGGCATGGTGGAAGGGCAACAACTGCACGCGAGCAACAAACTCATTTCACCCACTTTACCCACATCAATCCCCTACCTCTAACTGCTCTTGTGCTATACACACACACGCACACACAAACACACGTGCAGGGCCATAAACATATACGTGGACGTCAGTACCAGTTGCTGCAATTTTGAACAAACAGACATGAAACTTGTGTGAAATGGCTTCCTATGGGAATGTTTACATCTGGAATGAATTTGCAAACTCTGACAGTTGCTTGCGTTTTCTGTCAGTCAACGAGTCAGCGTCAGTGTCAGTGGGACAGACACATAAATAGACAGACGGACAGACAGACAGACTGGCAGCGGGACACAGAGACAGAAAGACAGACGGAATGACAGAGAGACAGGTATTTATTTGCTAGTGCTTCCGACATCTCGTTTTCGTTTATTTAATCGGGAGCCATTCGACAAGTTGAAGGGTGCGATTAATTTAAAACCAGCCAATTTTTCGCATTTCCCATGTCCTGAAATAAATATGGCCACAGTGCGCGCAAAATGTCAGCCTTCCATCACGAAAGGGGTACACGCTGCAGGGCCAATGTCAAAAGGCTGTCGACTTAAATCGATTTGAATGGCGGCACTTCACAAGAAGATCTTCCGATGGGAAATGGGTGTGTATATGGGTGTGTGTGTGTGTGAGGGAGAGAGATTTTATCACGTATGAAAGCCATTAGATGGCCATGTGACCAACGCTGAGGCCATAAGACGCAATTTACATCTATACATCTATATACTTTTGATGCCAAGACGGACTAGGAATAGTTGTTGGCTGGCATGGTTAGCATGGCCGTAAGCCGTTTGAATTTCCATTACGGTGAATGGGCATAATATGGCAACTCATCTTGACGGTAATCGAGTGCCTCATAACCGTTACCATCAACATAATGATTGACATAACCATAACCCAAACCAAAAACGCGATGAAAGCCTCGTCTCAACGAATAACCGCCAACCAATTTCACAGTTGGCATTTGCCAGTTAGCCGGCCACAGAATGCGATGACTACAGAATGAGCAGTAGGAGGTGGAGTAGTGGTAACAGTTTGTGGCAACAAATATCTTCTGACTCAATTGCCACACATTTTGTGGCGACGCCACCCACCTGCTTTATTGGCTAAGCCCATAGACAGGCGAGTACAAGTTCCTTGTTTTGAAAATTCTCGTTATTTATTTATTTGCTCAACTTAATATTCAAAACCTTTTTGTTTTCACCGATTGCTTACTTAACATTTCGATATCATGCAAAGCCATTGTATTTTACATTCAACGCGAATAAACGGATGTAAACAATGCAATAGATTTGATTGTATTGTAGGAGCGAGCACTTGGAATTAGTTTTGTATGTCATGAATCAATTAGATAAAGCGATTAGCTTCAGACAGCTTTATGGATATGCATTAAAATCGCTATCGAACATAATTTGCTCCCCATTGACCAACTAACACAGCACAGAGGAAGCATACATGCTGAGAGTTAATACATTTATTAGCATGAATATGCGCATATTTGTGGGTACACATGGAGATAAAGTCAGATCTGGACACAGTTGCAACACAGTTGGACAAATCCTTACTAGTCATGGCCCAGTGAGCAATTTGGGAGTGCTCAGGTGTTATGGGAATGTGTGTATATGTGTGTGTGAACAGTTGCAAGGACGTTGACTAAGCAGTTGCTTGCCACCAACCAACAACCAGTCACAAACATAACAAAGTAATTAGGTTGCTCCAATAATAGTAGCCACCTAGCGGCGCGTAGTCCAACTATACTCAATATTCAATGCAAGGTTACAAAGTGTGTGAGTGAGTGTGAGAGGGTGGGCGCGAGACAGCTTTTACCCTCGCACTAAACGAGCACTCGTGTTTGCTCCTGCATAATAATCAGATGAACAACTAAGCGATTTGCTGGCTGCTGTATTCTAGGTTGCCTGGCTGGCGAGGTCCAGAAGCAAAAAGGTGTAGGTGTAGTTGTAGGTGTGGGATGCATAGGGATGCGCCGAGCACGTATTAAATCCAATGAGGTCGCATTCATTGGCTAAATTGATTCAATTCCTGAAACCTGGTGCCGGAACTCAACATCAGATGCAGCAGGCAACGCATCGCAGCCAAGTTAATTTAATAGTTAACGGCATTTTGTGTGTGCCACGACATTCGTTGGTTTTATTAAACAGTCTCCGTCCCGCCGCGCAGCACCAGTGATAATCCTCAAACCCCCTATTCCCAGACTGCCGTAATGCGATGCTGTTTAGAGATGTTTCCACTGTACATTGGACGCGCCACGTGACCCGTTTTCGTACTTCAGTTTCGACCGTGAACCGCTTTAATTGCAACACTGCGCACTTCAAGTTTTAAATGCCAATTAGTTGCAATTAGCCCTAATTGCATTATGATGCGTGATTGCATTCAAGTCAAGTGCACGAAGAAGAAGAAGAACAAGATGGTATACAATTTCAAGATACACAAAACTACCAAATGCTGTTTAAGCTTTTGTACATTAAAGCATATTTTTTAGTTTGCCAAGTACAGAATACGCAAAGACATTCCGCTTGGCCAAAGAAATTTTAAACTAGCTGTTTTGTCAACCATTTAGGCATAGCAAAAGCACTTTTGTTTTTTAGCCCAAAAACAAGAATATACCAACATTGTTTATTTCCATTAAAGCTGACATATTATAAAGGGATTGAAAACTTAGCCAAAGCTACTTCAATAAAATACCTGCTAGAAATATATTTCCACAGTGAATTAAAACAGCATTCCCAATAGAAAAGAAATATTGATTTACAGCTTGTAAACAGCATTGTTGAGCAATGCAAAATAAATACTCAATAGAAATGAACACTGAATCCTTGAGTCCCATTGTGCATTTCTGTCAACCACTTTCAGACCCCGCATTGAATTTTAAACAATGCAACCTGAACAGCTTTCATTTGGTTAGCTTCCAATAAAAGAACTTATCCAAAAATAAGCTATACAAATTTTATAGCAAGCATTCGATTGTCAAAATTAATTTTAGCACTTAATTAGAGCTATGCACAAACCTCTATATTATATTCTTAAAGGCCTGTATAGAAGCAAAAATTGGGAATTGAGATATATTTGGAAGCGTGGGCAGTGTGACATGGTCGTCCCCAATGTGGGTAAAAAATGCCATTTTGCATAATATCTTAGGAGATACATGGTCACACTGAGGCATTAAATTTAAAAAGAAACAATGCAGTATCTTATCCATTGTTGGCAGCATATAATGTTGCAAAAGAGCGAGAAAGAGCATCGGAACCGCAAGCCGACAGCAAAATCGTGGGTCAACCCATATTTGCATCGAAGGCATCAGAATGGAAGACTTGTGAACGACGCAAGCATTTAAATTAAAATACACATATTTTATAAAACATATTAAAAAATTGTATGCACTTATAGTTTAATAATATGGTGCAGAATCCAATGAATCATCCAAAATTTCCGTCGTGGTTACAATGTCCACCCGTTTTTAGATTTCTTTTCATTTTTATTTTCATGAAGTGTTTGTTGTTGCTCTCGGCACAAAAATTTATTTATTCGCTACTATCGATAAGAAGTTTAGTATTTTTGCTACGTTACTGGATACCCAAAACACACGGACCAAAAAAACAATTCTCTACGACGATTTTATGGAAATTTTTTTTGCTGTACTGGATACCCACCTTAAGCAACAAAATGCAATAATGCATTGTAAAGTTTGTTTGGTAATTCAAACACTTTCCTCTCCCTTTCGCTCCCTCTCTATCTGTACACAATACATATGCAAAGGAGATGCGATACGTGCGTGTGTGTGTGTTTGTGCCTGTGAAACTGTAGAAGAAGACTTGTCTTTGGCAATTTCACACGTCGACAAAAATTGAATTTAATTTATACGCCTTTGCCAAAACACATTTCTGGCACAAACAGGCTGAGAAGCTGTAGCAGAAGCTTGGCGAGGATTTTTGCTCGGCATTGTTGATGCCGTGTCCGAGCCAAAGAATTTTGAAAACAATTCGAGAACCCTGGCTGGCAGTACGCTTTGTTTTTATCATCAACGAAAACACACAATGTAAGGGAGAGAGAGCAAAAAGTATACAACCAGACAAAAGCGAATCGGAAATGAAATTTCGGTCTAGTATGGATTTGGGCGCACATCGATAAAGATTTATGTATGTGCCTTTTTGGAAAGCCTTTGCATTTGGCGCTGCCGTAAAAATAGACATATGAGCTTCAGCTTGTCTCTCTTTCACTCTCTCTCTCCCATTCTCTCTGTGTAGGAGGCATGACACACAAAGGGTGTGGCATTATCTGGCGAACAAACAAATGAATTGGCATTGCCTTTGCCAAAGATTACAAACATATTTTTATCTAAAAACGACCCAATATATTTGCGTATTAACTAAATAATGTACATTTACATACGATACACATGGATGTTAGTTAATTTAATGGCCCCCCAAACGAAATAATTTTACCAAAAGAAGCATCGACTCACGCTTAACACACAAAATGTGAAGAAAAAACAAGTCAGAAAGCTCTAGTCGAGAAACCCCGACTAGACGATGCCCTCTCAACTTGGGAGTTTTACAAAACTTTCGGTTTCCGTAACTTCGTCAAAACTGAACCGATTTTCGATTGGAATAGTTTTCAAAGTCTTTTAATGAGCTCTACGAAAAAACTGCATTTATAAATTTAAAAAGCGACTTCTACCTTGTATAACTGTTTCTGGCCCTGCTGATCAGGAATATATACACTCTATGGCATCGAGATGCTTCCCTTTGTCTGTTTCATACTTTTACACAAACCATTACATTTTTTATTATTTTCATGGATTGAGGTTATTCAAAGGAAAAGCTTCGACTCACCTGCCTCTAATAAGTTCAAAGACTTGACGAGCTTCAGTTCATTTGTTGATGCCTCATTTGCATTTCATTTGGTGCCGCACCTGACATCGGCTCAGGACCATATGCCACGCCCAAGCACACACACACACCGGGCACCCTTCGTCTGCCCTCTGCTGAGTTGTGCTCGTTTTTGCTGATTAGCAAACGATGATGATTAAAAAGTTGCCTTGAAAAATGAATTGAATAATTTTTTTGTACTACTTCTTTGCTGGTTTGTCTCCCTCCCTTTTTGCTCGAACCCTACACGTTCTGAATTTTGATCTGTTGGAATTTCTTCATAATTAGAAGCCAGTCAAATGCCGTGATTTGCAAATTGCAAACTAATTAAAATTCCATTGCTGACATAGTAGAAAGACTGGGCAAAGAGCTTCAAATATGTATGTATGTTTGTTGATGCCACATTCTTCATTTCATCTGAATCTTCTCATTATTTTTAAATGTTCAACAAACAGTTTGATGCGTTTCTTAGTGCTGTTGTGGTTGGATGGGGACCATCATGATTCTTTCCATTGGAGCATTGCTGCCAGCTCAAGAGCTCTCTCATGGGTAATTTCACTTTGTGTGCGCAATGGGCGAAAAATTAAGCAAAAGGAAGCTGCAGCTGCAGACTGACTGAGCACCAGAAGGTTAAGGGTAAGGGTGAGAGGAGTGGACTGCAAAGGACTGCGTGCAAAGGGATAGCAAGTCCGCGAGCGTTAAGGACGCAGGACGCTCGTAAAGAAATGATTTCGAAAAACAATATCCGCTCGCTTATTCTTTAGCTGCTGCTGGTTGCTGTAACTGGATGGTGCTCTCTGGGCAGTGAATTGGCGCATTGCATATTTCTGCAATTTATTTGCGCTTGAATGAAATCCCCAAGATGCTTGCCCATAGCCATGGAGATACAATATTAAAAGGCTTTTAATAAAAATCAATTTATGGCCCATAATCGAAGGACAGCCAAGTGTACCATGCACACTGCACACAGCACAGAAGAGCGAGAGAGAAGAGTCCCAGGCCAGTGCGAAGCTTAGAAGGAAATTGTGCGTTCATTAATTGAAATGCCACATCCACCTGGACATACCTCACTCACTCACTCGAATACTGATGAGGTGCGCTCTAATTAATCCTCAGATTACATTCATTGAGTGCTGTTCAAATGTTTGCAAGCAACTTGCAAAATTGTTTATATTAATGGGTAATGGATATTCGTTGCCGCATTAGGACAAAATATCTCAAGCAGATGTTCATGGTTAAGAGGAATCAAAACTTATCAATAACTTAGCAAATCTCCATATTATACAACTGATTTATGCACATCTGTGTGTTAAATCTAGGCTACTGGAGCTCCTTATATGTACAAAAGGACTTCCATTGTGTTTCCTTACAATAAAACTTCAAAAGTTCGGTTTTTCGTATTCAAATTTCGAGCATCACAATGCAAAGTCGTCTTAAAGCACTTGATGATATCTAATAGTGTGCAAAACGGATACATAAATTAAATTAACTTGCGTTCAAAACAGAAAACTAAGTCAATCCATTTGTAAATGGCAGGACGCCTGTTTTGAAGGGGACTCAATTTTTATCTAATCTCAGATGTTAAATAAAATGTTTGGAGCGAAATGCTAATTTTATGGATATTGTTCATAGGTTTTTTTCATGTGAAACTGAAACAGAAACCGACACAGCACAACTTTCTATAGACTTTTATTGAATTTTGGTGTATCCCGCCCTCTTAGATCCACTGTGTGTTCTCAACACACCCCAAGCACTGAGTCACCCACCACACGAAAGCAAACGAAACAAAAACAAAAATGAAACACAAAAAGTTTAAAGGGATCCTCCCTCCAGCAATGAGAATATGGTTTGGTTTGCTTTTTTTCTTTTTTACTTTCGGGGTTTTGTGTTGCTTTTATTTTTAAATTAAAACTCTAAGAGCGAACTCAAAGTATAAAACACAGTCAAGCAAACAAAATGAATAGAGACTAAAAAGCGAAAATTGAAGAAGAAAAAAAGAAATACGCTGGCACTAAGGCCGACGTGTAAACGATGCGAAAACATAAACATAATGAAAAATATAAACTTAAGCAAACTTAAACACAGAATAAGTCGATAACGTTAGAACGAACAGTGCGCGGCTCGCTGGGGCTCGCTGGGGCTCGCAGGGGCAAGAGCGCAACTTGACTTGACTTGAAAACTGACAGCGTGAACACGTTCCTTTGATGCTGCAGTGAGCTACGTGAGCCTGTAGTTGAGATTGAGTACGAGTCGCCGGTCAGACGCATCAATTCACATCAACTTAACACGACGCGTCGGCTCATTGGATAAGTTAAGTTCATCTGCTGCACGTGATGTACACTCAATGACTAAAAGGAGCTGGGTTAGGGGTACTAACGTACCCACTGACTTCTGAGCTAGTGCCACAGCTGAGTTCAACTGCACTGAACTGTACTGTTCCCAAGTCATCTCTAACAAAGTTTGAGTGATGCAAAACCAGAAGAAGAAAAAAAACCGACCCCACCGTTTACTAGCTGTAGTATGATATCAAAAGAAGAACTCAATCATGTATACAAACAGCAGCTGGGGCGAGCGAGCGAAAGAAAAAAATAAATTATGCAATATAGTTGTGGCTCAGTCAAATCGAATTTTCATAAATCAACAAGTTTAAAATTAAGTCACAAACAGGCAAAAGAAAAGAAAAAAAAATGATAAGCAACGAAAGCAATTTACGTGTCTGCACTTATTAATGGCCTCAAGTCCTTGGTCAATTTATTCGCATTAGCATTTAACCTTATTTGAAAAACATTTATTTATATTATGCCACAATAAAATGTTTGCTATTTGATAATTTTAAAGTTGGCTTTTCGCCGTTAATCTGACAGCTATTGTTGCAACGATCAATCTACCCAAATAAATATATATTTAAAAAGAAAACAAATCAAGATTGATTTATGGCAACATGTAAAAAATACTTAGCTCAGTATAAACATAATTAAGCTTTAAGGGCGTAAAATAAGGCTGAAAATTCCTGTGGAGTACCACAAGAATTGGGTCAGATCACGTTTGCTTTATGTCTGTCTCTGCACACACACACACACACACACATCTGCGGAAATCTAACTCAAACTCTGCTCCGTTGGCAATATGTTCGCGCGTATTAACACAGACACGAGCGCAATAAATTTCCCAAACACTCTAAACAAGATTTGCTAATATTTTGTTTCGATGCCCAACCATATATCGGCTACACGGAAAGTAGGACGAAAAGTATGAGTATTTATGCCCAACTCACCGAGCATAACGTACAGCCACCGACGAGCCACTCGAGCGTGTCCCAAAAATGCTTTACGTATTCTGTGCACGCTTATATCTTCAAGTATGCGTGCTTATAGCAGACACACACCAACAACAATAACAAAAACAACAAGAACAGAAACAGCAACAGCAAAGAACAACACAAACTACGTATACGCAACGTAGTAGTAGGTGCATAAGTTTGCTTGTTCGGCACTAAGCGCCTACCAATGCCTTGTGTCTTTTGCCAGCTTGTACAAGTGTTTCTAAGTGTGTGTGTGTGTGTGTCTGAAAGTGTGTGTGTGTGTGCTTTCCTCTGTAGGTTGACCGCTCATTTATCACCGCAAAGTCAACCAGAGTTTGACCTTCATCAATTTTATTCTTGCATGAATTGCTGCCTGTCTATGCGCATCTTTTCCAAAATGAGCTTGCGTCTTCTCTTCCTTTATTCGAACTATATAATTTTGGCTTGCAGTGTTCGAACGCAACACTGGCTCAAATATATATCCGAATATACTACATATACGTACATACATATGAAATATGATTATGTACCATATGGGTTAAGTTGTTCTGATTTATATATTTTTTCGTGCTACTGTTGTCGTGTTTATTTTTAGCATCCTTTTTCGCTCAGCTTTGATTTTTCTTATGGCTAGCAGCCAACTCTGCCCACTCCACCTCAAATGTGTACTACAAAACATTTGTTTGTAGCAAATGTTTTTTAAAATTTTACTTAGCGTCCCGACAAACTTTGGGTTTGGGTTTTTTTATGGCACTTAGTTGAGCCGACTAAGTAGTGGGCAGTTCTGTCGACTTATGACGCACTTTGGCAGCAAGTAAACATTTTACGATTTGGCGATAACAAAAGTGTAACTGTAAAAACCACCTCTAGGCAAACATTGCATTAAATACTATGCTTAAGGCCCTTAAATATGGTTAAAGTGGCCAAAATACTAAAGTTTTGAAAGCACAACCCCCAAAAATGACTTGCCTTTAAGCAGCTGCACTCGTAAACTAAGGCTAACATCTACTTTAAGCTAACAGTTACATTTAACGGCCTTGCGCAAGTGTTAAGAGCAAAAGCCTGTATGAATTGCAGATATGTAATATTATAAAACAGCTATGTACCTAAAAGATTATGAGCTTGCGCCCATCCATACACATATATTTTTAATCGTTAAAACATTTTTACAACGCCAAGAAGATGAAATCTAATACCATTAGAAACAAGTACCACAGGTAAGTAATAAACAACTGTCAACATTTGTTGGCTTCCAGGCTTTCTAGTATGAGTTTTAGAACGACCTATGCAATGTGCTGTGGCCCATAAACAAGTGGTCGTAATTTAATTTTCCAGCTTATGAAATATGAACAGAGGAGCGACAACTCTCTCTCTTTCATAATAACATTTAATATTTAGATGATGCTGCCAAGTAAAATGTAAACAATTGTTTTAAAGTAAATTTTCATTCATTGCGTCCGACCTGAAAGACGAACGGTGCGCCGTTTTCCATAAGCAAACAGGCCAGCTGAAACAACAAAATCATTTTTACAATCAACAACGCAACAACACATTTAATTTTCCCAACACTGCCTGCCCCCACCGTTTGGCCCCTATCCGGCTTCATCCAGTGTCCTGGCAACCGACTCGATGGGAAGTCACATTGACCGTCAAATTGTAATCAAATGATAAATGTTTAGCAAAAAAGGCGAACAGCATCGTTCCGGTGCGCGCTCTCTCCCTCTCTTCCTCTCTTCCTCTCTCTTGGCCAGTCCGCTAGAGTTGTTGGGTAAATGACAAGAAGCAAAAAAAAGATACCACCAAGTGGATAGAGGAAGTGGAGCAACTGCCCACAAGACGATTATCACAGGTTGCTGTGGGCATGGACATGGACAAGGACATAGACATGGACAGGGACATGGCAACGCTGAAACCGCAAAACAATTGTTCTTATAAGGATTGCAGTGGGAGTAATGGAAGGCAGCGACTTCGTCTTGCGTCTTTGGCGCTTTTTGTGAGCAGCGCTGGGATTGTTGTGGACCGGCATCACCGACAGTCGGACAGACGTACGATTCGCAGGACAATGATTTGCATTTTCTGCTATTTCGGTTTCTGTCTCAGTTTATTCGTTTTTATGGCACTACAATCGCAGCAAAGGGAAAAGAAAACGCTTCGCTTGCTACACTTAAGTGAGAGGAGTTGCAGGACAAGCGCACAACAGCAATGCAAAGTTACCGCCTGCCGCACAATGTACAAAAAAAAAATTAAAATAAGCACGCCACGACAAATTCCTGAGAGTTTCTTCCTCTCGAGCTTGAGCTCAAGCTACAGCTACAGCTCCAGCTGTAGCCCCGGCAAGTTCACAAGCAAAAGTTTTGGCCGGATACAGCGGCTAAATAAAATATGAACTAAGACCAAAGCCAAAGTTTGCGAGAGCGACTGCTGCTGCCTTTTATTGCCCCGCTCGGAGATTAGAGTGCGGCAGTGCCATGGACCACAGACCTTGCCACGGACCTTGCCACGGCCTGCCTTAGAACCATGCTGCGTGGCCGCCGCTTCATATTTTTTTGCGAATGTTATTTGTTCGGAATTGCTCTCAAGTTCTTAAGTTCGCTTTCTCTTTCCGTGTTGTTGTTGTTCTTCTTTTTCTTCATTGTTGCTGATGCTGATGCGGATACTCCTTGAGAGCGCTTTGTTTGTGTCGCTGCTGCTGTTGCTGTCATCGCTTAACGTCGACGAGCAACAGGAATTGTCCCAGCAGCCGTGGGCGGATTTGTTTCTCTTAACACTCTCCACCTCGAATGGATAGGCAGTTAAGTTTGCTCGGCAAAGGAGTTGCTTGTCTCTTGAGAGCTCTAAACTGTTGGCAATATATGCGCTATTTATATCTATACACAATCTTTGAAATGTATTATGCAAGCAAGTAAAGTATGTTGTGTTTGCGAAAAACATTGATTTTGTATTACTGAACAGGACACTGTTTTAATTATTTATTAATATGATACATAAAGCCAAAAGTATTTTTCTATTTAATTTAAATGTCAATTAAATCAGGGTTAAAGTTTGTTTTCAAATAGCCCTGGGGGCAATGAATTATTGCCAGTTGGGGAACTTTAAATTATTACAACAGCCGCTAACCCATTATAATGGATGGCGTGCATGAATAATAGTTGAAATATGATGAATGGTTTCTGCTGTGTTTTCGGTTATTTTTTTTAATGTGCTTGTTATACATTTGGCATTCATAGTCACCTGCGCATTAAGCCAAATTAGCGCTAATAAATCTCGGCGATTTATTTTACCTTTATCGCAGACATTAAGATAAATCTGATTAAAAAGAATATCATAAATCCCAATATAGCAAGACGGCTGGGACTCGGGACGATGGCAGCGGTCTTGTCGCATGCCTAATTGCGTTTAGCGCCACGCCTCTGGCACTACCCTTTCTCCTCCCTCCTCTTCCATGTTGGTGTCTTGAAAAGAGGGAAGTGCCGGGAAGCTGTCCTAATCCGCTGGCATTCCAGGGAAAAAGGGTTGAGTCTGGTGCCCCGTATCCAAATCCGAACACGAAACCCGGAACGTGAACCCAGCCCGCCGTCGCGTCGACTCATCTGCTGCTCGTCTCTCTTTTGTATGTGTGTGCGTAGCGATGCTGCAATCTCAACGTGATAAATTATGGCTATTTGAATTCCTTTCGCTGGCATCGCCTTCTATATTATTGCTGTTGTTGTTGTTGATGTTGCTGCTATTGTTGCTGCTGCTGCTGCTGCTACGGCTGCTGGCATTTGCGTTTGTAATAGTAAGGTCTGTATGGACCGGGGCCGGGGTCTGGAATGCCAGCCTGGAAATGAAGCGCATGAGTTATGAACCGGAGCAGCGCTCCGCGTTGCGTATACGCCGCGTTTCGCCAAACACATAATTGCCGCTAAGATTTACGTTAGCCCTTTAAATTTATGTTACAAATTGCGCCAACTTTATGTTTATTACGTGCAGAATAATAGGCTTTTGTTGCTGCCAACTACCAACTGCCAACAGCCAACAGGCAAGCGTTATGCCTCAATGCCAGCCCTTTTACCTGTTTCAACCACACCCACAAAGCCACCCATTCAACCATTCACCCATTCACCCGCTCCGCCCACTCAGAGCGTGCTCAAAGCTCGAGCTGGGCGACCCAAACACTTGGCATCATAAAAGAGGTATTATCTTCACACATAATTGTATAAATAATGCACTTTTTTAGCGTTGACTTCATTTTTGTATTATTTGTGTTTTATTCTTTTTTATGAATGCACGACGAAGACGAGTCGAAGCCGCCATATTGTGTTCATTATTAATGGCGCTGATAACACCAAAACGTACTTAGCTCAGACAATTCGAGGCAATTAAAGGGCCCTAAACGAGAACGATTGCACAACCAAGCTGTTATCCAGAATGAATGAGCTAATTTATGTATGTATGGCGTTATACAACATACATAAGTATGAACACATACTTACAAACAGCACATTTCCCTCTGCTCTGTTTGCTTGCCATTGATTGAAAAATAAAGCTTTTGCATGGGGACAGAGAATGAGAAAGAGAAGTTGACCGGATTGAGTCAATAACAAGTAATTATCAACCAATTATTGAGCGTTTGTATTTATTTATTTTTTATCTTTGTGGCCATTTTAATGACATGCAAATCGAATTCGGAGTGCTACTGTTATTGACACTGATTACTGCGATTGCTGCAACTTTGGCACTGAATTAAAAATTCATTATTATCATCATTCATTGTTTTGTTACTCAAAATGCTCAACTACAATATAATTACTTAAAGAAAAAAATCCAAATAATTATATTTTGTGTTGCGAGTTCTTGTAAAACTTATTGTTGAATTCCTTCTTTTTTTGTAGCTACACCACATTATTAAATTGATGCAACTATCTGAATGATACTTGATTGTGATGCATGTTTAATGAATACTGAATATATGCGGAAAACAATTTACACATACTTGAAAAAAAATTGCATATATGAATGTTATGGCTGAGAGTACTTGAATAACTGATACCCTGTAACCAGGCATAAAGTACACACTTTAAAATGCAATTATATTGCTTTAATAAAAATGTGCAAAAATCAATATTCATATGTTACAACACAAAGAAACATAAAATGCTTAAGCTTTACTGCTTGCAAAAGAATTCATATATTTGTATTCGGTTTCTTAAACAACAGTGTAAGCTTTTATTAAATTTGTAGTTACATATTTTTTGCCAGCAACATACAATAGGCAAAATATTTTCGACTCTTGCTTACATTTTATGACTCTGGGGCACCAGCAGAAAAAAAAGGAGGGAATAAATGTACAATTTAGTTCAAATAACGAGTATCCATGTAGTACAAAAATTCTTTATTTTATAGAATTTTTTTGTGTTCTACAAACTATGATTAAATTGTAATTGAAATATGCGTAAAGTCGTTATCTGAATACAAAATGCTATTCTCAATTTTAAATGTAACAAGTTGTGATTTTATTTTCATGCATATAAATATGTATTTGCAGTCATACTAGGACCAAAAAATGCTACATATATACATACATGTGTACTTAGACAAGCCTCGTGTGCACATTTATTTAATGGATGAGGCATTTTTTCACTCCTGGGCACATGGCACATATTGGGGCCAAACAAACATTAGACGAAGTGAAAAATGTTGGACTAGGATTTCGTTTACTAAGACTTTTCTTGCCACTGCTGGTTGTCACGTACTCGGTTCACTCCGAACCGAAAAACAACAAGAACGAACAACGTTAACAAAAAATGTCAACAACAACAACAGCAACAACCAGAGCAGAGCATGGCGGATCACGAAAAGCGCTTTGAGCCAAAAAGTCAAAGCTAAATCTAAAGCTCGAGAGAAGATGGAGGAGGCAAAAGTGTGCAGCGAACCTTTGTTGATTACATTTCGTAATTAAGGAGATTTTAATATGCCACAAAATGACATAAAACTAATGCATAATTTTACAACACATTTGAGTAGGCACGCACTCACTCATCAGGCAACAAATTTGAGTGTATCCTTTCGGTCTATGTGTGTGTGTGTGTGGGAAGGGGTGCAACATGTGTGTTGTCAGCCATTTCGTTGCCGGAAAGAAACAAAACGTAGACGTAGGCATGGATTCAGTGGTTCAAAGAACCTATGTAAACAGAACTCAGAAATCCGCTGACTGTTTTGAGTTTGCATTCCGGCCCCTTTGCCTTTGACTTTTTTTTATGGCACATTGTAAAGTATCTTGTTAACATATTCGAGGCATTAACTGAGCAAACTACATACATACGTACGTACATACACGGCACACGTGAACAGACGCGTTGGGGGTCACAGCCTTGTTGGTGTCGGTGGTGGAGGCAACAGCAAAAGTACAAATTAATTAGTTGGCGAAGATTCAGAGAGCAACAACGGAACATCAGATGTTGCGACGGCTGTTTTCTGTTCCCCCCCTCACCTAAGGGTGCACTTTGCTCACTCGGCCAATTTGAAATTGCTCAAATGGGGTGAGACAAGAGCGCCCATCAGTTGTAGTAGTCGTAGAAGTAGTGAAGTTAAACCAACAAGCGAACTTCCTTCTAACTAATTAGCCGGCAAGGCAAAAGCAAGTCAAAAGCAAGACATGGAAATATGGAAAATGAGGGGCGAATGAGTGAGTGTGGGTGATGTCGAGGCCGGTCCCAGGATGTCAACATCAGGCTGGCAACATCTGCATTTCCGAGGCGGAGTCACAGCATATTACAAATCATTTAATTTGCATAAATTTAACATTAACATTCAAGTCCGCAACGGGGGAGGGGTGTAGAGGGGCAGATCCTTTTAATTGGCATAACGTGCTAGCTGTTTGTTTATTTACTCCTTGTAATCACCCCTTCTCCACAAACAGACAGATAGATAGATAGTATTCGTCAGATACATATGTATCTGTGGCATTGCAACTAATGCACTTCTGTTACAATTCAAGCACAATGTTCATGTCGTCGTCTACGCTCAATAGGTTGCCTCTAAGGACTATTTTGTAGTCTACTTGGCATGAGATAAATTTCCATTCACTTTCAACGCAAATTAATTGGATTATTTCTAAAAATATATGACCTCTTGGCAAAGCTCAGGGTCTCTTTTTTTTTTTTTTTAAATGTGTTTTTAGCATCATGCAACTTATGAAACTCATCAGTCAAGTGCTCTTGGAGTTTTTGCCGCAAAACGTTTGCAACACTTCTAAATTGTGAGCATACACACTAAAACGTCGCTCGAGAGCGCTGAAGAGGCCACGTGGCACATAGTACCCCACCGCTAACCAAATAGGCGCCTGGCTGTTAAATTATTCCAAGCGCTGCACTCAAAAGTTTTCAGAGCCCAGGGGCGTGTAGAGTAAACTTTTAGGCAAACTTGCACCGGCCAAAAGCTCGAACCAAGTCTATTCTCGTCGCATAAAGCAGAAAGGGGCGGCTGGGACGTGGCTTGTGGCAAGCGGAAGAAGTATACAACAATTCCAGTTATTAAGTAAGCATACTTAAATTCAACTCGACAAACAATTACAATTTTCATTAACATTAATAGTGCTAGTGGCCAGCCGTAGTTTTAGTTGTAGTTGTGATACGAAACTTTTCGTAAAATTAACCATGCCATTTTGGAGTCTAGTGAAATCGAATGGCGTGTGACGGCAACTGTTAAATGGAATTGCGAACATAATGTAAAAAAAGTTTTTTGTGTGTTTGTATTAAGTCTCGGTGTCTATGCTGAGATAATGGACATTGAACAATGACTGCAAACAGACCATAGATAGGGCTGTAACAATGAGAGCTCTATCAGAAATTCGATGCAAAGAGACGAGCCGAGTATTAAAACGCACAGGTGATAAAATAGAATTTGGTAATTGAATTGGTTGCAATGGCTATAGGCAAACAACAATAATGTAACACTGCAGCACAAAAAGGTTGAAATTAAAATACAAACTGTGAAAACAAAGTTGGCCTAGTTGACAAACAGTAAAATATGCACATTCGATGTTATTTTAAAGCACATGTGTTTTTGTTAAATTTTTTACTACCCAATTTGTAACAGTATTGTTGAAAAAGCCAAGCAAGAAAATCAATTCGGGTTGGGAGAAGCGTAGCTAAAGCATTTCTATTGCAAAACGCTAAAGAGAAGCAAGCATGTTGAAAGCAACCATGCCACTGCTGCTGCTGTTTGCTGTGTGCTGCCACTTTTTGTGCAACGTTGTCGGACTTCAGAATGGATTGGCCAAAACGCCACCAATGGGCTGGATGCCATTCGAACGGTTTAAATGCATCACAGACTGTGATAAGTTTCCCAGGGATTGCATCAGGTTAAAGCATTGATATTGTGCATCAATCCATTGTTGTTTTCTTATTTTTTTCGTAAGCAGTGAGTCACTTTTTATGCGCATGGCTGATCTCCTTGTTAGTGAGGGATATGGCAAGATGGGCTACGAATATTTGATAATCGATGATTGTTGGATGGAACAGAAACGTCATCCAAAGACCAGAGAGCTAATGGCTGATCAAAAGCGGTTTCCCCGTGGTATGGCCTTTCTTTCCAATTATGTAAGTCGTATATAAAGTAACTACAGAGCTTTTGAATTAGTATTCCACTTGATAGATACATGCAAAAGGTCTCAAGTTTGGCATTTATCATGATATTGGTGCGAAGACTTGCATGCATCAAGGACCTGGTGCATGGGGATATTATAAGCTCGATGCTCAGACCTTTGCCCGATGGAAAGTTGATTATGTGAAACTAGATGGATGTTTTACAGATGGCATGGACCTAGACGTTGCCTATCCAGGCTTTGGTCGGGCCTTAAATAAAACGGGTCGTCCAATGGTTTATTCCTGCAGTTGGCCATACTACCAAAAAAACGTCAGTCTATTATATATGTTTGATGTTTAATGACACAAAATTGTTTAATTTTAGCCAAACTACAAATTGATCAAAAAACATTGCAATCTTTGGCGATTCTATCATGACGTCCAGGAGTCAGCCGATTCCATCAGTGGAATCATGTATAATTACTACACAAATCAAGATGCACTGCGGAAACATGCGGGACCTGGACATTGGAATGATCCTGATATGGTATATATATCATACGTAATGTAATTTCTTTATCATATATTCTTTTGTTCGTTCATCAGCTGGTGCTTGGTAATTATTATCTTAGCTATGAGGCGAGTCGTCTGCAATTGGCCATTTGGGCTGTGCTTGCCGCTCCTCTGATTATGACAAATGATTTGCAGACAGTGCGTCCTGAAATAAAAGCATTATTACAAAATCCGTAAGTTTATTACGGTAATTACATTGATTTAATTCTTATTTAAGTGATTAATGATTACAGAGGTGTAATAGCAATCGATCAGGATCCACTTGGCTTGCCAGGATATTGCGTATACGTATCTAAAAATGAACAATTCACTGTATGTATTTGTAATATTCATTATTCAAACAGTATATATTTTTTAACTTAAAACTTAGATCTGGCTGCGTCCCATTATGCCACTTAATAACGTTGGTGCACATTCGTTTGCTGTTGCGTTTGTTTACAATGGTGGCTACCGAGACTGCCCACTGTGCCCTCAAACAACAAAAACTGTTTTAAAACGCATTGGTCTGACCAACAGTATGGGCTATTTAGTCAATGTAAGACACAAATGTTTTTCTTACATGTTTTTTATGATTTTAATACTCGAATTTACAAATTTTGCAGGATGTGTTTGATACGGCCCGATATCTGGGATTATTTAAGCCGGACGAAGCCTTCGAAACTCGCATCAATCCAGGTGGTGTTGCATTTTATAAATTTACAGCACGCAATAAGTATTACGAAGAACCATTTACCAATTTATATGTGTAAAATTTAAAAATGAAAAATATATTTTTATGTTAACACAAAATTTGTCAGATAGTAAATACAAATTTAAACACTTTTTTTTGTCGAGTATTGTCCCCATTGCGGTTTGCGTACTCTCGCACAAAATAGCCGGTAAGAGGAAAGAATGTACCGTTCGGGAGGACATTTTCTCTTTGGGGATATTTGTGCTCTTAGCATGTTTCCTTTATGGAATTTGCGAGTGGAAGTTGGACAAAAAGGGAATTTCAAGCGAATCATTTGCATTTTATAAGCTTCATGGGTGGCTTTTATTGCCAGAACTTGTAAACATGACATTTCCATATTTATCTCCATGAGGCGGCGTTACTCGACTTCCCAACGTCCCCAGCACACATCTGTTTCAGTTCTGCCAACCTGCTTGTGGGTAACGCTGTGGCACGTATAGAAAAAAATGTGACTAGCAAACAACTGATGGTGAGGGGAACAGCTAAAAGGTGAACTGTGCACTGAAAATGAGAAAGAATTTGCATAATTTGAGCACGGTAGTTATATTTAATTTTGAATAATCTCAAGCTTTGTTGCAAATAATTTACATCGATTTATTTCACAAATCGGCTATATGTATACACTTTGTTCGCATCCTTCTTCAAGCTGGCAACTGTTTAATCCATAAATTGTGGTACATAGTATTGTGAGAATTCGCACTCCGTCTCTGTTGGGACGCTTGCTGTGACCGATGAGCGACAGGGCCGTTAATGCCATCGAGGCATCGGGAATGCTGTTAGCTTCTGTCATGTTCTTTTATTACCCCGAAATCAATATTTATTAGAGGATAATGCTGCAGCTCACAGCAGCCTTAGCTGGTAGCAGGTGGTCCACCCTCCACCCCTCCTCTTTGATGTCTGTCAGGCGACAGCGTAACGAATATTGTGGGATGACTAAATTGAATATTCTCACTTGTAAGGTTCATCCGTTGATCAAATTTTGGTCAATACATTTTCCCGAAATATTCAGCTTGACAAGAGTCGAATAAATTGACGTCTTACACACACACACACACACACACGCACACAATATTTGCTTATAATATTAGCATGATGGCTTTTTATAAAAAGAGAATAATAAAAAGCTAAGATGTTTTTTTAGTACTGCAACTGTATTGAATATATATTCAAATCAGATATATTATTCTGTAGCATATAAAGGATTTAAGAGAAATAAGATTTAAACTTCTCGTTCAAAGCTTAAACTAGAAACAAGTTGTACACTGTTTTAGTTTGTAAAAGTTGAAGACTCTGAACCTTACCAAACAGCTCGCCAATTAGCAGAACATAAAATTACGTTTACTTCATTGCGAACTAGAGAAGCGTTGCATGCATTTTGAAATAGCAATTAACTTTAAACAAGCGTGGCCAAGCTAAACATAATTAATTCATTGCAAAGGCAGCCAGAAGTGGCCCTCTCTGTCTCTCTCATTCTCTCCCTCTCTCTGTGTCCGTGGCTAACTACACCCACTCAGACAAACACATACTTAAACACCTTAAACAACCACTGTTGCTTTTGCTGTTCCTGAGCTGCTGACATGCCAATATAAGTAACTAGCATTCCATGTTGCCGCTTGTCGGTTGCCGGAAACGAGTTGCGGTGCTTTCATCACCTTGGTTAATTTCTGCGGCCAAAGAAAGAAGCAGTGAGAGCAAAAGTAAGTTTTCTTTATTATTACGTGGACTTCTTGCTTATATGGCAAGAGAGAGAGACGGAAAGAGTGTGGGTGAAAATCTCATGGTGGTGTTTCAATTAAAGGACCGCCATTGCGTAAGCTTTATAAGGACGCAGCCAGGCTGACAACGTTCAGATATTTACGCGTGTTCTCCATTAAAGCAACATTCATTTACCTTGAGCGCACTTGCCAACGCCGCGCCGTCTACCAAAAACAATGAGAATTTTTAATGAATTTACCAATGCCTGAACCCTGACTCGGGACACAATAAAACAGAGTCATGCAGTCATAGCAAGATTTCTTAATTATTAAGTTGTGGAGCTTGTAAAGTTTCATTACGTATATAACAATTATAAAACCAACCTCAATTTCAATTCAAAACATAATTATAGTTCACATTAATGAATTTGTATGTTTTTATACCCTTTACGACCGCAATGTTTGTCGAGGGTGATTTCTTCGTTGTAAAAACATTCTTGATCTCTGTCTGTTTTTATAAAGAATTTGTGGAATTTATCCCAAAGCTCAATCCCCCACAAGCAACATTCGTGATTGTTTTTTACTGCATCTGTATGTTAGGCATTCAAGTATCCAAGCTCAAATGAATTTCCCCACTGGTATATGCTACAAAAAACAGTGAAGCTAGCAAGTAAGCCCTGTCGTACAACTAGGAAACAGACAATTGCAGCAGCAATTGATAAGGATATGACGATATCTATGTCAGCGTTGACGATGATTTGCTGCAGCAGCAATTTATCAAACATATAATTCAGACCATGAACCGTAGCCAAGTGAATGCCTGTGAGGGTAGCAGTCGTAATTAAAGCAAACAACAGGGAGGAATAAAGAAACTAACACACACACACACACATTGAATAGTTGCCAGCTGGTGAAGAGCAAAAACATGCAATATAGTACATTCAAGCCAGCAACGGGCGAGAGAGTGTGTCCATCGTATCCGCTTTTTCGTGCTCGGAAGGCGAACCGAAGCGAACAAAGCTTCATTGTCAGCATTTTTGGCCAGAAACAAGAGCCAGAAGCAAAGGCAGCTGTAATACGCGCTATCCAAGCAAAAAGCAAAAGCGAAAGTGAAAGCAAAACGATGAAGAACAGTGCGTATGAGCAATTAAATATAATAAAGCGACACAGATGACATCTACAAAAAAGCAAAAGCAACAAAAAAGAAAAAACATACGTAGACCATCCAACATTGGAAACTGTGTCGGAAATTTGCTCGAATGCCTTTGTGACTCACATTTACACACACACAGTGTAAAGAGAAGCCAGGACATCAACAACGATTCCCCATTCTCATTTTCTGCCCACTTTATATATACATATGTATGTTTGTGTGTGTGTGTGTCTATTTGTCATTGTTAGTGCTGCAAAAGTTGTAAGTATTTATTATCCGCTTTATGTTGCCAACGGTTGTCAATTGTATTGTTGTTGTTCTTTGTTTTTGTTGTTGTCCATTAATATTGAATGCCATATAATCACTTTAAGTTCAACAAATAAAAATTAAATCGCACAATTGTGTTTTTTCCACACACATATTCTATAAATACTCATCAATGGGTCTGATTACAGCCACTGGAATACAACAAGAAGTTGGTTTTAAAATATTACATATCAATTAGTGTCATTAAAAATTTATAGCCATTGAATGATTGCCAAATGAAGAAATATTATTAAGCCTTCAATTAAAGTTGCGTACGAGCATTTAAATGTAACTGGCGTGCCCTTAATTATGCCTTCACACTTTATTTTTAATATGATGAATTCAATTAAGCAGTAAATACATGTAACAGGAAGCTCAACACGATTTACTTCTTGTCTTGTGGCACATTTTTGGTAATAACCTTATGCATACCTTGCCCATTGTCTACACTTCTGCAAACAATGCTTTAATGAAATACAACTGTACAATTGGTTTCTGCTCAAAGTACAAAGTACAATGAATGTACCAAACCACATACCGTTGCATGTCCAATGAATATCGTCTTTTTGAAGTGCTTAAGTCAACTTTGCCGAAGTCAATCGAGCAGACGTTCAATGTTCAGCTTTTCAGCAATCTTGTCGCTGCAGGGATGAGGTGGAAAGGTGCACATGCTATTGGAAAAATGTTTAGAGCATCAAGAGAAGTTTTTCACAAATAGAGCTCATTGCGTGTTCAAAAAGTTTGATAACCTGAAGTGTTGGTTTATCTATTGTTCAAGCTGCTGTGAGTACAATTTGGCATTTTGAATGGCAAGTCCATGTAGGATACCATTTAAATGAAATCGAGTATACGCAGTGTGGTGCAATTGATTAAGGTGTTTTTAGGTTAACCTTACTTTCTACTCAGCTGCCACACAGCTACTCCTCTGGATGTATCAGATTTAATAGCTTGTAGCTTGTGTTTGCTACTTTTAAATAAATTATAAAGTTTATGTAATCAAAACCAAAACACGATGAAATTACCTTATTCTCCGAAACGGGGCGGATCGGAGCGGGGCGTTCATGCACGTTCAGGTCGACCTGCACTGAAACTGCATACATATATATATACTGTAAACGGCGTAATATGCTTACAACTTTTGCGGAATGCAGCAAACAAGGTTTTCAGCACAAAGGAGGCAAATAAAGTACGAAAATAAAAACACAATAGCCGCAACAAGGACGTTGGCTGATTTTACGCAGAATGAAAGCAGCTTACTTGTAGTATGTTATGATTGCAACGTACATTTATGTACCATGTACTGCACAAATACCTGTTAAACACTCTTGTTGCTGCCGTCTGAACGTCGAAAAGCGCAGTCCAAGCATTTCAACCTAGACAACCAACCTGCCAGCATTTTATTTCGCACAAGTGTTTAAGGTTCAAGCACCACCTTAAACGCACACGCACACACACACACACAACATGAAACTGCGAGGTCAGCCGTTGGGTTGAGTTGGGTTAGACACCGAAGGTGGCGGGCTGCCAAAGAGTTCGCTACTGAAAATGCTGCGGCTCATCAAGCAAGCTCGGTGGCTTGGTGGAATTTTTTTAGCCGTTTTGCAAAGCAGACATCTGCTTTTAGATCAAAGGGTCAACTTGTGGGTGATTTATTTGTATGGCCAGCGCTGTGTATTTTCACAGCCAAATTAGGTTTAAAGCTCTGACAGCTGTTAACGCTTCGTTTCGCTTTGCACGCCAAAAAGGTTTTCTTCGTTAAGCGCCACAAGTACACAACAGCGGTGGCAGCAGCAGCAGCAGCAGGAATGCCACCAGAAGCGTCCATTTAGAAGCTAATTTAGTCTGTCGTCCATATGGGTAAGTATGGGAGTCTGAAAACACGAAAGGCGGAAACGGAATAATAAATGAGCTTATTGATTTATTGATCTGCGTGCCTGCCGAAGTTGCACATTCCCAAGCTGCAAATAACTAATGTTTTCTTACAAAAGGGTTAATTAGAAGGGTTTGACCGTACCCTTAAAAAAAGGTACATGAGTCTATTGAGAGATTAAAATGATTTGGGCCAAAAGTTTTCACATGATTATTGTTAAAAGAATGATATTATGGCATTGCTGAAAGCGACAAGTTGTCCAAAAGTTTTCGCCAACTTGCACAGAAATATATGTGGCAAGATACCGTTAAGTAGATCCGTAAGAGACAAATGCCGATAATGGCACAAAAAGTTTAACATTTTGGCTGATTTATACCAATAAAAAAAAAGAAGAAAACAAACAGTACTTCACAAACAAAACACACAAAGCGCACAAGGACCTCGAATTGGGGTCAAGAAAAAAAAGTTGAAAGATTTGTAAGTTGGCCATTTGGTAAGTCGACTAAAACGTTATTAGCCATTGGCAATCATCGCTGACCGGAACCGTTGCGCCAGCTTCTGCACAGTATACTTTATATATAAATTTTGAGGTCCTGGACATAGGTCAAAGCAGTCAACCAACCACAGAGTATTTATGTCAATTCATGTCATTGCACTTGTGGTCTCCGGGGACAACACCAAATTAAACTCAACTTTGTGTCAAAGGAAAAGCTTGAGCGGTATTTGCATAACTAAATCTATAAGCACGCCAAGCTAAGCCAAGGCAAGCCAAGGCAAGGCAAGGCTGGGCGCCATGTTCAGTTCCAAGAACTGCATCCAATCAACAGCAAGTGCCGCGTTACGTGTTGGTCAACAACAGCAACTGACCAAAATATTGGTCAGCAGGCACACAGCACACGACTTTGTTGTACTCTAGTCAGAGCTAAGACTGCAGGCCCGGGGATTACAAAAGGTTTGTATGTAAGTGTATGTGTGTGTTGGTGTTCGTTCAGTTTGAAAGCCAAATTAAAGTTTCGACATGGCTGTTGAAGAGTGGAGTGTGCGGTGTGTGGAAATTAAAAATTAGACTGTTGAATAAAAGTGCTGGTGTGTTCGGTCCGTTGCTGTGCTAACAATAGTTCTCATTTAGATGCCGCAAGTGTTTGAGCTCAGTGAAGACTTACGAGGCGGAAAATGAACAAGAGGCGACCAATTCAATTCAGGACGTTCAAGCAGCTGACTCGGCGCCGGGGCCATAGGCCATTTGGGTGGCGCAGGGCCTCAGAAACGGACGTGAAATGCGATGATGATGCTCACTGGCGAAGCCGATGGGCAGCAGCAACAAGCAATTCGCACTTAAATGGCCAAAACGGACGGCATTCCGCTTTGTACAATTTAATTTTGTAGTAAATTAAGCAAAGCGCACAGTAATGTTAAATCAGCCTTTTCTCTAAATTTGTGCAAATGCCGTCGCTTCTCGCCGCAGGAGACGTCCTTCTTCTGCACCCCCATCCCTTCGGACGAGGCCACAAAATAGTACATTCACTTGACTTTATGGTACTTCTACACATTCTCTTTAGGCTTTGTCTTAATCAGCTACAAATCGTAAAAGTGTGTGCCGGACAATGACAATAAATACTAACACACACATACGCCACGTTGTACTTAGTTGTGCTGTGCATGGAAGTGTAAGGAATTAAGCTATAAGTGGAATTAAAAGCTTATCGAGTTGCCGAGTCTAGGCAATCGAAACCACAGTGGCCAATGTTGATTATCTAAATAATTTTTGTGATACTAGCTGCTGCTCGGCCGCAAAACCACAGCCAGACACAAAGCGTAGCTCATTTTCAATTTTCCTATAACTTTGCTCTCTATGTTATGTCATGGTTGGGTTTCTCTCACAAACTCCGGCTGTGTGTTTACATTCGTTTGCATTTAATTAACGCCTCACAGCGGCAGATACGCTTGGTTGCTCCCCAATGTCCTACGGTTGCAAGCGCAATTACAGGAAAGTGGCTTTTGATATTCGCCTTGCGAAGCTCCGTTAACCACACCGTCTTCAGTGAGTACTTGGAGTACTCCTGGGCAGAGACTTGGGCATTCAGGCATTCATTTTTACTCATTCAGCAACCACAGTTCGTTCAGTCTACGCAGTCCTCGCCAGTCCAAGCGCCATTGTAATTTTGTGCATTGTATTTTGTCTATTGCCATTTGCCGTCTCTTCTTTAATGCCGCAATCTTCATTATTCAGCTTCAGTTTCGAAGTTTATTCGCGGGTAATTGCTGTGCAGCGGCGTACAAAAAAACTGCCGTAGTTGGTAATGATGTGGT
Source organism: Scaptomyza pallida (assembly GCA_018152965.1). Classification (NCBI taxonomy): domain Eukaryota; kingdom Metazoa; phylum Arthropoda; class Insecta; order Diptera; family Drosophilidae; genus Scaptomyza; species Scaptomyza pallida. The sequence goes on along the minus strand of JAECXP010000004.1, from coordinate 7,777,143 downwards.
TTCTTGCAAACAAGCAAACAAAAACAGACAAACGTGCTACTTATTGCCATTTCTTGGACCTTTTAAGGTATGTTTTGCTTTGCTTTAAATCCCTTTAAGTGTCAGCTCTCACCCATTTACCCACCCGCCGAATGCTGACACTGCACTCCAGCCATTTGTTGTAATTGCTTGTCGGACAAATTAATGCGATTATTTTTACGTGGCGAAAATAATCCGTCTGTAAGCTCATTTGACAGTTTCACGCGCATTCCCAGCGCAATGCGATTCCACACCAAGTTTATTCGATTTCAGAGGCCCCCTTACTCAATTCAACCCAGCTGCTCTCACGTCCGGCAGACATTTGTTTTTTTTTCGTTCGTGTCGTATCGTATCGAAATTCACATTTAATTCACCTCGTGCACAACACTCCATGAAGTTGAGGCAGCTACTTAAATGCTTTCTAATTGCATTTGATTTTATCATTACATAATTCACTAAGTGGAAGTAAAAGTAGAACAATTAATGTTCAAAGGGACTATATTTTCTGCACCCCAGAGAATCTTACGTTCATAGCTTTGCAGGCATATCTGAATCAAAATATATTTCTATAGAACTTTACAAATTAAAATGCTAAGGCAACAAAAGTATAATGGATAAAACACACGTGTCTCTTCGAAAATAAATATTTAGCTTCAGTCAACTTACTAATTCACAGCTGCACACACATACTTACAGCCACTCACATACACACACATACGCAAACATACGTTTATTCATCGGTTGCAATCCTTTTGAGCCTAGACAAACATCCTTGTGCGATGCCGGCGGCCAATGTAGGGAATTAATGATGAATGAACTCACGTGTGCTGACTTTCTGTTTGCCATCGTTGTTTTCTTTAGAAGCAGCTCCTACTTGTCCTTTGAGAAGCTGCTATACGGCGCGCCGTGCAAATGGGCTTTGGCAACTTTGTGAAAGACAAGACAAGAAGGCAGGAACATTTTTCGCTATTAATTTGTGTAAAAGCAAACAACAGAGATTGCTAAGGATACCTACCCAAAACAGCCTGATGATGTCAATAATAGACAAAGACCTGATCTCTGGCAGGGGACGCTGGCAAATAATGATTGCAGGAAAAGGAACCAAGAAACAAACCCCTTATGTGAAATCAAACACCCGGGGACATCAAACCCATGTGCGCATACATAATTGACGTTGAATTTGGATTCACTTTAATCTTTCCTGTGATTTGTTTGGCTTCATTCTCTCTCTCTGTCTTTCACTCCATCTGTGTTAAGAGTTTTCTATTTGGTCATGAATGATTTACAATTGTGCAACAGAATCTGGAGCCCACTTCATTATTTGACTTTGCATTTGATCCTTAGACTCAGAGAACTCTGATGAATTCCATATATAGTACACAAAGCTTAGCTGCTCATATTTCATGCCATCGTCCCACTCACATGCTCATCCGGAGTAAGTTCCTTGAAGGCAGAGAATTCAGCACCGAAGTCCGTATGAATCAAAGCAAAAGCACTGACATAAATTCTTTATTCATTAATAACGTAAATGTTGCCATGAGTTTTCAGCAAAACGTGTGAAACAACATCCAGAACGACTCCTAATCGTAGTCCATTTCAAATCCTTGGTGCTACCCATTGACAGCTTCCATTTGACTTGTCTTGTGAGCCTCGTTTTTAAATTCGTTTGTGGTTTTTTGATAAACGTCATCATCGTTTTTCGTATGGATGATTAATTGAACCAAATTCAATATTCACAATTGAATTGGTTTGCTGGGCTTGCTACTTTTTACTTTACACTTTATACTTTGCATTGTTCACACGCCGCGGCGTTCACAATGTCGTCCCGAATCCGATTAACTTTGTCCCGCCCGTTATGTTGTTGTTGTGTTACTTTTGCTGTTCAGCTGTTCAACTGTTCAGTTGGCTGTGACTGGCTAAGGGAGCAAAACGAAAGGATTTAAAAACTCGCATATTTTTAACAGGCATCCGGCGGAAATGTGTTTGCAGCGCCCACACACACACACACATAAAAATATTGTACAGAAAAAAGAACGAGAATTTTATTTTAAACTCAACACAATAAATCCATATTCAGCTTGTGACCGAATCTCAGGCGATTCCTTTTGGCTTAATTTCTCAACCGAGTGAGCTTTTATGTTCTTCCGTGGAATATGCAGAAAAAAAGAAAACAATTGGCAAACCAATTTATTTTGAACAGATGCACGCATTTCACTGATTTAATTTCTGACTTATGCGATCGTCATTCAATATGCGACATGACTTGTAAGCACAAATGATACGCAATGTTGACACACGTTAAAATGCTTAAACGTAAATTGTTTCAATCGAATAAAATCTAAAGCTTGCCATTGTCAACGACAATGTTTAAAGATTTTGAAGCAGCAAATAAGTATGTGAAAAAAACTTCATAAAAACTAATTGATTTAAATGATATAGCACTTTTTCTGCTAATGAATGTGTACAAACTATTTAATTAAATATTGTTTTCAAAGTCAGATACATTTGAAGTATGTGTGCAAAAATGCTCTTGTCGAGAAATCTCGAATATGAAATACCCTAAACAAAGACGATTGCCATAAATGAAATGAAATACCTTAAACAAAATCGATTGCCATAACTTCGACAAAATTAACCCGATTTTTAAGTACAAAACCTTAAAAGTCGTGTCTTAAGCTCTTAAATAAAACAGAAAATCGAATAACTCAAATTTTTAGTGACTTTCTTGCCAAACAAAATGCTTCCTTTTGCTGTTGCACAAATATGTTATACCCGTTTTTCCCATTTCATGTTATCAGGGTATCAAAACAAAAGAGTTTTTATGAGTTTTTTTGCAGCCACAATGCAAAATAAATTTTAATAAAAATCTGTTTATGGCTAAATAAATTTGAAGTATTTATATTGATTTTATCTACAGTTTGACATAATTATTTTTAAAATTAATAAAAAAATTTGTATGAAGAGAACTTGAAGTAAGTAAGATTAAATATCTTTTTAAAGTTTTTTACTGTGGATTTCATAATTCCCTTCACGCACGCACGCACACACTCGTATTCATAAAGTATACGCCGAGTGTCCACGTTAATGTACAGTTGAATTTTAATTACACATTCGCCCTTATAATACAGACATAAAGCACACATACTCACACACTGTGTGATGATATGTGTCGGTGTGTGTGCCTGCTGAGAGTGCTGCGAATCCTGACAGACAATACAGGCATGATTGGCAATTCGGTAATGATGGCCTCATTGAGATTCCTTGGAAGCGCAACAGGATAAAGGATAAAGGATGAAGGACGAAGGACATTGGCAGTCGAGCATTGGTGAACAAACATTTGCATGCACTATAAATCAAAACGAGCCAATAACTTTTTTTTGCGAACCGTTGTACCATTTAAGCAGCGTTCAGTCATATGGAAAACCATTGGGCCAAAACGCTGTAAAAATTGTTTAAACAACTTGTTGGCAGACACGACAAAGATGTGGCAAGGAAGTTGGTTTTGGGCCATGGATTTGCGAATTTCCATAGAAAAAAAAACTTGAAAAAAGACAAACACACGAACGAATTAAACTGACAATATTGTTGTAATTGGCTTTGTTGTTGTGCAGTCTACTCACATATATAAGGATGAAAAGCTTAGCCAGCTAAGCGTGTGCGTATGTGTGTTTGTGTGCGTGTTTGTGTAGGCAAGGTAAAAACGAAATCAAAAATCTGTGCTTTTTTCCCTTGTGTTCTCGTACTTTGCCTACGAATTTCTATAGCCAACACCAACAACACGACCCCCTCAACTCCCCAATTGTGTGCCTATTCAGAAGCCCGGCACAGTATTGCACAAGGTCGTAAAATTACAACTGCGCCACTTTTGGCTTTTACGGTGCCATAAATCGAAACAAAAGTGTCGTTTAGCCATCGAAAGCGAATGGCAAACAAGAACCGAAAAAAAAACTGTCGGGAATTTAGCGCACCATTTTTGTCGACCCAGTGCAGGCAATCTTCCTCTAACTGAGATATGAGCAGCTCAATTGCGAGTGTCAGGATTTCAGGCTCAGCGCATACAATTAAATAACTAAATAGAGAGTGGAAAAAAGTGCACTTGACTATTATGACATCCGGCGAGAAGGAAGCATTGTTCGGTAGCAGCTGCAATCAGAGTTCTCTTCACAGATGCACGGATACATTTCACATTGTGGTAGAGTTGGGTGTAATTAAATTAAGCCAAAGCCAAACCGAATTGGTTTATAGCCGCCCACCACATCCCCGTCCACCTCTTCACCCCTTTGCTGCCACTATACGCCACCAGCAGACTTTGGGTTTTTGGTCACAGCTCTTCGCCAACACTTAATTACTTTTGATACGTGACAATTTAATCCTTTGGCACTACGCAACCGAAAATCGATGTCAAAAACCACACACACACACATAGTAATTCTTAGTGCAATGGGGGCAATTTAACGGCCAATTTCTGCTGATTTCCATAAAATTAAATAAACCCATTTTGTATTTGTGTCTTTATTAAAAATCACAGCAAATTGATGGATAGCAAAATGTGTATTATTTGCGCCAACGATTTAAATGTATTTTAAATACATTTCCAAAGAATGTACATGCTGTCCCTTTGTCTATCTGTTCAATGAACAAAAAAGGAAGCGAAAAAAAATATACAGAAATATTTAATTATATGCATCACATTCACAACATAATTTTAGAATTGAATACATTTTTATTGTAATTTGTTTGAATTTTTGTGCCATGACATTTATGAATACAATTCCAAAGTTAACCACATCGACCCCTCGGATGGGCGCTCCGTGCCCCTCTCATTCTGACAACACAATCACAATGACGAAGGTCGTGCATAAAGCCGAGCCTTTTTCGTTTAATCACTGCCCTATTATTAATCATTCAATTGTATTCCCAAGGCAATTATGTTAATGCGCAGCACATTTTTAATTAACCAAAAAAACATACAGCACCAAATGAATTTGCACACATATTTTCCATCTCACATACGTACACACACATTATAAAACCACACACACAGATATCCAAAGTGGGTTAAAGTGCTTATGGCGAAGTGGAGCGGGAAAAGGAGTTTGGCTGTTGTATATGAGCAGGCAGAGCAGGCTAGGTGCTTCAAATTCTATTGTTCCACACTGGCTTTGATATTCAAGCGCAACGAAAATAGATCCATCAAGTGACACACACACACACACATATGTACCATTCAAATTGGATAATTAGTATTCAGCAAGTAGAGTGTACTTTATTGAGAATTTGGAAAAGCCTCCTTACCGGATATGCTTAACAGTCTCTTGACCGGGCATTGTTCGACTGAACTAATTGAGTATAAAACACTATTTAAGGCAACCTAAAATCAATTTATTTTCATTGGGAATAACATAACAATAAATGAATCCAAACAGTTGTTTAATGTTTGCATTGTTTTATGCTTAATATTATTTGAAAAACACTTTAAAAACAGAATAATCAAGCAGGTCAGAAGAATTGGTTCATTTTGCAAGCTTAAATAAATAAGGCAAACATAAAACCAATTTACAATTCAACAGAAGCAAATTAAAATAGTTCAATTATGAAATACTATAGTTATTAACATTGCCAACAGTGGCATTAGCAACCTGGCAACTAAACAAATTATAGACATGTTTAAATTATTGTTTTGCCAAAATGTTTTAACACACAGAAAACTAAATAATATTTGGTAGTGTGTAAACTATTTAATAACCAAATAGCACAAACAGCGCAAAATGGATATTAGACACAGATATTCCAACTGAAGTACATTCTCAATGTGAAGAATAATCGAAATCCGAGTAGATTGAGTTTTCAAAAACAAATTTGTCCGAAACAAATACTTGTTATTGGATCGTTTCGTGTCTTTATTTATTGCTGCTCAGATGTAATTGTTGTGGTACAAAGTTCTAAACGATTTTTGTTTTTGTTTTTTTATTTTTTTCTTGTGGAGAACCTTATCATTTAACATTCGAAATGTTAATTTTGGCCCGTATCTGCGTTAACTTTTAAGTGAATTTCGCATAAAAGAGCAAAACTTTTCACATAAAAGGTACTTGAGACCCAACTCACACACACATACATATTTAACTAGTGCTGCACACACGCCCACACTCCCGCCCACATTTATATGCACATTTACATATTTGCGGAAACATAATTGTCTGTGTGACGTTGCGTGCTAAAGGGAAAGAGACAGAGAGAGTTTGGGTGAGTTTTAGCAGAGTCTTGCATTGTCCATAGCCCTTACTTCTGCACCCGAATCCGCATTCAAACCCATTCCATAGCGTAAAAGTGCGAAGTAAGTAAATTTGGCAAAATGCAAATGAATCCCGTTGTCAAATTAATTCTATTCTCAGTGCTTCATTCTGTGCTGTGTTTTAGTATTATGCATTCTCTCGGTCAGTTTCCAAAAACTGACATAGCTCATTGCATCATTATGAAAATAAAACAATTCGCATAAATAATTGTCCATTCTCTAATTAAACTTAGATAATTGAAAGTTGAAACTGACTTTTCAACAGTATTCGCATTGTTTTGAAAGCAGTCAAATCCTTTGCATTATTACATTTGTTCTATGTTCGAATTAATTCTAATCAAATTGTGCCATATTAGTTTGTAATTCAGTGGAATGGCATGCAAAGTAATTCCAGGATGCGAAAAGGCTTACAAATTTATTAATTAGTCATTCTTTGAAAAGCTACCAAACAATGTTAAGGGCAAAGTGCTGCATTCGACAAAAACCACAATACTAGATTAGAAAAACCTATAAGTTATGATAGCAATTGGAGCCATATACTATTTTCCACCTTCTACCCAAGTAATGCATAAATGTAAATCAAAATTCACACCTTTTGCCACCTCGAAGTGTGGATGGAAACTTTGCAACGAGTGTGCCGGACATGTATGCAAAGTATGTTTGCATCTAAATTGAATATACAAACACAGGTGACAAAAGCAAAAAAAAAAAAAACAAGGGAGAAGAACGAAGAAGCGACACCGACATTTCAACTTATAAGGACAATCGATTTTCGATTATCGTTTGAGGGCGTTTGCAGCAGCACAGCAAGAAGCTGCAATTGAAACTTGATTGTGGACACGGAACAAGTCCCGAACGCCTCAGCAAACATAAACACAACACCAACAACAACAACAACAAAATAAAATAGAAATTACAGGGCGTTGCTGTGAACAGAAGCGGCAAGGGGATGTGAAAGTTTCTATGCATGCTATTTGAAGATAAAATTGAATAGGTAGAATAGATGGCGGCAAAATGCTGCAGAACAAAAAAAAAAAACAACAACGCATTTATTTATGCGTTTGTCGGTGAGTATGGAAATAATTGTTATAAATTCCAAATGCATTTTCAATTTGCTGTTTTCGTCAGGTCAGCGGGGGCATGGGGTATGGAAACTCTCTAAAACACAAAAGTCGACAATTGGCCAAGGATCAGCAGAGTTTGCATTTCAATACAACAAGAACAATATCTACGCATACATGTATTGAACAATACATATATTCAGAGAAAATTAAATTTTAGCTGTCATTGTACGTGACTGGAATACAAAACAAAAGTATCTATGTATATATTTGTTTGCGGATAGGCTCGCAATGCAGGTATTCAGTTAATGACAGATTTTGGATTGCCCAAGTCACGTGACAATGTGCGAAAACGTCTTTAAAACGTGATACCATATGCTCGATATGGTGCTGGAAAATTGTGTGAAAATGCCAAAGGACTTGATAGAATTTAAATTCAAAAGCAAATCGACAAGTAGATGCGTACGCATGATAGTTTACTTAAGGGAATTCAAATGTAAAGCAGTTGGATCATACGATAAACAAGTTGTATAAATGTTAAATAGACAGATTGTTGAATGAATCCAATGTATTAAAGTTAATCATGTGTCACAGACTTGAGCAGCTTGTAGTGTATTTAATAAAAGCAAAACGCTGTGAGCCATCAAGAAAAGCAAATTCCAAGAAAACGCAAACTACTTAAGTGCTGGTTAGTCAAGCTGCAAGCTGAGTAATACTGAAAGAAAGCATTGCAAAATATGTGTGTTAAACTTAAACAAAAGCATTAAACTATCTTACTATAATATGATTTAACTGTTTCATTGTATTGTAGAATTTCAAATATTGTTTAAGTAAGTCATGCACATGTACCATATTCATAATTGCAGTGTACTTAGGCACTCTCTCAGCATATATCTACATATTGAATAAATAATTGTTTGTGCTACTTGCTGCCTTTCACAGTGTGTGTGCTTTTAAGTGCACCATGAAAGTTTGGCTTGTCAGTGTGAATCTTTGTTTTGTGCGTTGTTTGAGCATCGCAAGCGATGGCATTGTGTGAGATGCGGTCTGCATTTTAATTATACATAGTTCTTTTGCGTTTGGGGGCAAGGACGCACGCATCATTTTAATGACACACAAAACTCGCTAAGGATGCGTACGCACAATGTCTGGCTTTGATTTCGTGGCATGCAACATGCATCTCTCTGTCGGAGTCTGCCATCTGCAAGTGGCAAAACCTAACCAGATTTTGCGACCTGTTTGTGCCAAATGCAAATCGAGTGCGGTCTTAGTATCCTTTTTGGCGTTTGGTATGCACAAGCACCAGCAACAACGACGATCCGTATGGCGATGAATGCAAAAGCCAGGTAGCCATGTATTTCGTGAACACAACAAGATACACAACTCAACCGTTGGACTCTCATCCAATGAGTGAGTTGCAGTTGTCGTTGCAGTTGAAACTTTGGCAAACATGGAATGCGTTTGCTGATACGCCTAACGCAAGTCCTTGGTGGACATGCTAATTGATGTTGTGCCTTTCACTTGTTTGTTCAACTGTGTTAATTAATCATTCGCAATAGATCCGATTACATGTTGCGCATACAAGCCAACTGCAACTTTGCTACTCTTGTTTCGAACGTAATGACGTGTTAATGTACATACATGCCTATATACATGTTTTCCACACATGTGCGTATACATAATGTATTAAGTATTCCTTTTTTTCTCTGCAACTAATTACATACAAGGTTGCGACTCGTCGAATTGTTTCATGCCATAATTAACTCAACATCGTAGGAGATACAATTCGGATTCCGATTTCGATTCGGGTTTCCAAGGGATTGGAATCTCTGGTCTGGCGCCACCACAATATTAATAGACTTTGATGTCGATGAACAACTCAATTTGAAAGCTGCTCAACGGCCTCCAGAGGTTGGGGCACAAAATGGGCCAAATGGAAGGTCGTTGGTACGCTTTACGCATAAATTTATGTACTATGTGAGAAGATTGAGCACAAAAATAATGTTGGCAGCCGTCTGGACGCAATAACGGAATGAACTAATTTGTTATAGAAATCAAGTTGCCATTTGGCTTGGGCCATTCCGCTGTCATATCCAATATTAAATCAGTTATGTTTCGTTGAACAATAATAGTCTCGGTTCTCTGAATGTCAATACAAATGGAAATAGCCAGAGATCCACCCACAAAAACACACACACACATACACATGGCCACAGACAATATAGTAATTGGTATACTATCACCAAGAGACAACAACAAAATGTGCCTATACGATGCCCCATAAAAGTAAAGACAAAAATTGCAAATTAACAGTAGACTAATACGACTTAAAGACACTCTGTATATGTGACTTGGGTGTGACAATATTTTATGAACGTGTTTTTAAGGTAAGAAAATTTAATTTGGTTTAAACCCTTTAAGTCTTTTAAGCCAAAGAATACCTTCAATATACATGAACATATATCAAATATGTTCTTTATTCGCTTTTATTATACCCTTTTCAATACAGACACACACGCACACACACACACACAGTTTTTATCGATAAAGGGCATCCAAATGCTGAGCAAGAAGCTGAGCCTGGGTCTGGGCTAAGGATTAAATTGCCTTTTTTGGATGGGTGTGTGGGGGTGGGGGCTGTATGGGGTACACAGTCACTATAAAAGTGGCATAAGAAGATACGAAAAGTCGACTAAAAACGAGCTGGTAAGCGAATCGGAAGCGACCGCCTCATCATTAGGAGAGAAAATTGTTTTTGAAAACGTAAATCGAGGACAAAATGACCAGAAGAAGCCTGCGGCATGTCAACGCAACAATGGCCCAAATAGATAGACAAACACAGACCCTCTCCTCCTCTCTCTCTCTCTCTCTCTCTCTCTCTGTCCTGCCTTTGACTGTAGACCGTTGAACCGAGCAGCGGGGTGCAGAACAGAGGCTATCTGTAACCTGCTGGTGGTTAGATGATTGCGGTGGGTGGTTCCCATCCGTTGCGGTAATCGTATTTATTTTTGGTCTTTGGGGTTTCAAATGCATTCGACTGTGAAATATTCTTTAAACTTGTTTCGCTCGCTTGCTTGTTGCCTGGATAAATATATATGTATATGTATGTCTAGAAAAGAAATTAACTTTGAACTTCTATGAGCTATTGAGGTTATTTTTGTTATGCACACATGAAATCTTTACACAACATTAAAGTTACTTTTTCTGTATGATTTCAATGTTTTCAGTTTAACATAGTTGAATAAGTTTTTGAGAAATTTCCCAAGTTGCTTGTTATTGAACCCCCTTCACTTCCCCTGCCCCAGTCACTGCGCAAAGACTGTACTTAAGTTTTACATTTTTCTGCAATCGCAATGTCAAAGTTCCAAAGAAGCCCCTTGAAACTAATTTTGGGGCCGAGAGGCACACAAAATGCACTCAATTTGACAGTTTACAGAATGCGACAATTTTTATTCATTTCATAAACTTTGCAAACACACACACACCTGTCTGTTTGTATGTGTGTGTGTGTGTGTGTCGCATGTCCTTATGCATATGTATACATATTTATTTGTGTTATATAAGAAGCTGCCATCTTGTGTGGCGTGGCAAATTGAAAAGGCAAACGACATTTGAGGAAAGCAAAGCGTTTTCATTAAAGCTTTTGAAATATTAAAGCGCATTCAATGAGTATGTATATATATGTGTGTGTGTGTGTGTGTTTGAATGTCTGTGGTTGAGTGTTCGGCATATGCGACAACTCGCACCACCGGCCGCACCACAAATACAGCCGCCAGCGGTGTCAGTTGAAGGTGATGTTTATTTTTTTGTTTGTCGTCCTTGTTGCCGCCTCTGTGTGTTCGTTTGTGTGTCTGTGTTTGTGTGTGTGTGGTGAGGGCCTGTTTGTGTCGCATCCTTGCTACCTTCCTGTTATTTGCAGTCCTTTTTTTGTCGCTGGAGTCATCTTTTATTTCATTTTGTCTCATAAGTGTCAGAGCATGAAACGGACAATATAATTTAAATTCTGTATGCAAATGTGCGAATCGACACACACACATAGAGAAAGAGACAAAGACAGAGAGAGAAAAGAAGACGCCAACGCACAAATGTGTTATCCTTTGCGACGCAGCCATTGCATTCGGAAATGCCAAATTTACAATAAAAGCCAAAAAGTTTGAATAAGTAATTTAACCAACGAACGCCACGCAAAATATAAAGACGCAAAGGGGGGCAAAGGAGTGTGGGAGAGAGAGACCTTATAAATGCCTTGGTCTGTGTCTGCTTTTGCCACTTCGTCATTATACTCGTATTGCAGTACGCAATGTCTCTGGAGTCTGTGAATAATTCATTTAAATCATTATTTATTTCAATCGTTTGTAAAGTGCATGTGCACGGGGACACTATTATTATTGCAACTGCTATGTTGCATCTACAAAATGTCAACTCCTAGCTAAATTACAAGCCATATATTATGGGCTTTAATATCGTTATCAGATTTCGATTGCTTAACCTTAAAGTGTGAAAAGCGTTTAAGTGAGAATTTCTTTAAATACTTAATGAAAAGTATTTAATGAAAAATCCGAAATGAATAAATATCCTTATGTGTTTCCACTTGTAATGTACTTTATTATTGGTTTCCAAACAGAAGGATAAAGTGTATTTTTCCACCGTTTCCCGAAGCGATTTTTACAAGAATTTTTGAAATGTAATAATTTACCGAAAACGAGCAATTTTCAATATGAAGCACATTATTCAATATGTTACAGGAATATATATACATATATATACATTTAAGCACCTTGCTGCCACAGATAAATACATATGTTGCACAAATTGCAACTAATTAAAATTGCAGCCGCGTGTAATGAAAGGTATTTTGAGTTGTTACCGGAGTGAATGCAATCCAATATGTATATATGATATGAAGAGCATCAATCACTTTTCATATATGATCTCTATCTCTTTCTGTTCGTGCCTCCAAATGAGTAATTGCAATGCTGATATGGCAATTTACAGTTAGTTGTTGCTGTAACTCATATGCATATGAGAAATGGCATTTATTTAGTTAGCGACCCCCAAAACATGCACAGTTGTCAATTGCATGTTGCAAGTTGCAAGTGGCAAGTTGCTGGTGTGTGTGTTGGCAGTTTTTAAGTTTCATTAATTTGGGTTTTACGCCCAGTTTGGTTTACAATTTCATGAAGTTGCATAAGGGGGGGGGGTTGGAGGGGGGGGTAGGTCGACAGTAAAAACAATTCGCTAGTGTCAATATTTTGGCGCCGGCTGTTGCACTCCAACCGTGCGTCCCCATGTCCGTTCGGCCTCAATGTGGCAAGTGGCAAGTGCACGGCAACAGCAACAACATGTTGTAATGGAAAACAAACACACACACACACACAAAAACGGTTGGGGGCAAGGGCAATAGCTTTGCTTTTGGTGTTGCCCGTTCAGCTGCAAAGCAAAAACAATAACAACAACAACAACAACAACAACAATAACACAAACAAGCAATCAGGCAAACAACAAAGCAAGCCATCTACATAGACGACGACAACGACGACGGCGACGACGCAGCGTCGACCACTTCTCACTAGTCCGCAAACCACCCCAGGCAGCAACAACAACAACAAAAACAGCAACAACCAGTTAAAACAAAGACGCCTTTGGCCAACTGGCGTGGCGCAACCGCGACCACAATTCGCTCTCATATTCCTTTTACTTTTTTTTCTTTCGTCCGTTTCTTGTATTTTGCAACACACAGAAATCGACAATGGCGGTGGCGCCATATGGAATTGCAGAATCCATTCTGTAGAATGGAGAAGGAAAATCGCGGCAGAAGCTAAAAAGTCGTGATTCAAAAATTGTTTGGCTTTTATTAGTTTTCTGTGACTTGAGATGCTTTTAATTAACGCCGCCAATGAGTGCGCCACTGTGCGAGTCTGTTGCAGGCAGCAGGCAGCAGGCTGCTTGCCACTTGCCGCATGCCGTTTGCCGTTGCCGTTTGCTTGAAGCATAGCAAAAGCAAATCCTTTACGCCTCCGTGCATTCTTGTGCAATTAGTGCGACGATAAGATAACCCCAAAAAACTTTCATCTGACAAAGCAAAAACCATCCTCTACACTTCAAAACTTGTCGAGGCTGCTGCTGCCGCTGCTGTTCTTTCTCTCTCTCTCTCACTCTCTGAAGTCAGCTTGAGCAAAAATATTCGCAGCTGAATTTGAATGCCTGACAATTAAATAAAGTTTGTTTTTGTGTCTTATAAGCAAAATTATACAAATTATTGACAAGGATTAAGCACAAGCTGTCGGTTAAGTCGTAGTTAACGTTAAATCGAAAGTTATTTTTCCAAGCTAAAAGCTTTTTTACAATTTTAATCAGCTAACAAATCAGAACAAACATTTTCCTTAAATTTATATTCTAAATGCACTTGCAACAACAAACATGTTTTATACAGCTTCAAAAACTTGCAGAAACTTTGTTTAGAAAAAAATTTAAAAATTTGCTTGTTGTTGGTTTTGCATTTAAATGGAAAATGTTTTGCTTGCCTATGGAAAAAGAAAAGTTGTTTTGACTTTCCAAGCAAAACTTAAGATTAGAGGCGTGACTTTTACTCTTCCATCTGCTCGTGCTCTCTGTCTCTGTCTCTGTCTCTGTTGGTTTCATGTTGGTTTTTGTCAATGCTTGTTATGTTGTTTAGTCTCGCATTTTGTGTATTTGTGTTTAACTCATATTGCCATCAGACAAACACACACAAATAAATGTATAAGTACTTATGTTTTTGGGAATCTGAAGATGCTGTACCAAGTGTTTACATTTAATTCCTTTAAATGTGCGACATGTTTATTTAAAAAAATAAAAGCACACACACTTATTGTATACTGTGTTAAGAATACTTTAATGTTTATGCACGTTTTATTTCTCTTAGTCCTGTATGTCCTTGTTTTGTTCTTACTGGTTCATTTAACCATCCCCACATAAATGATAGCTTTCAATATAGATTTTAAAATGTGATAGTTTTTGCGCCAATTCAAAAGTGCGACCTCTAACGGCACCTAAAATGATTTTGGCGCCACCTATTGAAAATTTGTTGTCCAGTCAACACGTTACACAATGTGAACGCTTGCGAAAGCGACACCACTAAGCGTTCACGATACAACTGTTGAGAGTGCTGTTACGGCGAATTCAATACTCAAACCTTTTACATTTAACTATATGCCTAAAAGTATGCATTAGATTTTGGCTAGCCGATGCGGCAACCTATGTGTTGGGTCTGTTGTCGTAGTCGAGAAATCCCGACTAGGACATACCCTTAACCCGATACTTAACGCTTACAGTTACTTATGTGTATTAAATCAGTGACCAATGTGACCAAACTTCAAACTGCGATATCTCTGGTGTTTCTTAACCGATTTGAATCAAATAAATCAAACCAGAAGTGTTATCGAAAATTCAAAACAAACTCGATCTTCTCATGGTATAGGAAAGCTTAAGTTTCAAATTTGAAGTCTCTAGCTCTTATAGTCTCTGAGATCGGCGCGTTCATACAGACGGACAGACGGACAGACGGACAGACAGACATGGCTAGATCGACTCGGCTGTTGATGCTGATCAAGAATATATATACTTTATGGGGTCGGAGATGTTTCCTTCTGTCTGTTACATACATTTGCACAAAACCATTATACCCTTATTTACCCATTTTATGGGTTAAGGGTATAAAAAAAGTAAATTGCAGGAAATACGAAAATATGGTAAAGTTAACGGTAAATAACACAATAGCCTTTGACACAACGAAAGCACCACAAAATGCATTTATTTGCGATCTCAAAAAGCTATTAAAACAGAAAATAATTGTTGCATAAATTTGTTAGTATTTAAGTAAATAAATGTGCGTAATCCCTAGTGTTAGCTTCTATAGACCAACTCTGGCCATGTTGTCCGTTATCCATTGCACATAGTCAGCCACATTGGTGTACAGACCGGGCAGACTGATCTGTCCGCAGGATGTTACGCCCATGCTCACAATGCCAAACTCCACCATGCGAAGCTTATACTCGTCCAGGTAGAGAGCGGGTGCTTGCAGCGGACCACCGGAGTCACCCTTGCAAGAGTCCTGCAGATCACCGCCACCCACGCACAGCTGGGTGTGTGGCACCTCGCGACGATAGGCCTGGGAGCAGGAGGAGCGTGTCATGATGGGCACTTGTGCCTGCAGCAGGACATCCGAGGCGGTGCCGTTCTCGGTGGTGCCCCAGCCGGTTACAAAATAGACGGGCAACGATTCCGACTGTTTCTTCAGTTCCGGACTAACCGGCAGGCAAATGGGCCTTATGTGCTCTAAAAGAGAATTTGTCAATGGTGAGAGGATTTCATCTTTATCCATTTGACCTGAACTTACTCTGGAATTCAACAGTTTCATTGAGACGCAACAGGGCAATGTCGTGGAATATGCGTTTGGAATCGTATTTCTCATGGACTATGAATTTCTCAATGCCCAAATCCTTAACGGGCGGCGCACATTTCTGTTTGCGTCCCAGCTGTCTGCAATCCATCTCCGTGGAAATGCGATGCTCACCCAAACGTATCTCATAGCTAGAAACAGATAAATTTAATAAGGGTTTCACCAATATTTTTGGTAAGTTTGCACTTACAGTGAATCCTCCAATCCGTATACGCAATGAGCAGCAGTTAGAATGTAACCTGAAAGAAAATATGTATACTATTAGTATACAACTAAAACGAATTCTCAATGTTTACTAACGGTTTGAGATGAGTGTGCCGCCGCAAAGAAAGCGTGACTGTCCCAAGGTCTGATATCGCAGCAAGGCCATCCAAGGTCTGGAGGATAGTTGCACCTCATTGCCATTTGCTATACGCTGATTAAGTATGTTGCCGCACATGAAATCGGGGCTCTGGAACAGCTCCATGACCTTGGAGTTATGCTGTATCTGCTCCGTTGGGCAGCAAAAGTGACGCTGAACAATAGAACGATCAGATTAATCAAGATTCTTGATCATTTAAGTAGACTCGTACTTACCACACCATCGAACTCCCCGCATGCCGCCTTCTGCAGATAGCTGGCATATTCGGGTGGCACAGGTTGACCCGACTTTTTGGCCTCCAAGAGACGCTGCTCGATGTCCGTACAGGATGAGAATGGCATACATTGGCCCGCAACACCATTCGGAGTGCTACATTCATCGGCATAGGCTGTACACACATACATACATATAGATACATATGTAAAGTGTCAAGTGTATAAACAGTTGATTAATAAACAACAACAAGCTTGACAAGTTATGGGAACATTTCTTTCTCACCTGCTCGTGCGGATCGAGCGGCAGCTACGAGACTGACGACGAGAAAGCAAAAACGAAACATCATCTTGAAGCTTACTAAACTGAGGCCCGGCTTATTGTTCTGATCTGCGTTGCAAGTGCTACTAAGCGAGCACTGTGCTCCAAACACCTATTTTATACGAACTTTATAGACAGCCAAAGAGCGCAATCGACTTGAAATCTCAGCTCATCTCTTGGAATTCTCAATCTTGCACTCGCATTGGTTTTTTCCCGCAGTTTAGTGTTTGGCGTTCTATGTTTTTATTAGTTGTACACTTATATTTCAATTGATTTTTTAAAATATTTTATTTATTTTATTTTTATACTTAATTAACTCGTTTACTGATAAGTCATAATCCCTGCGGAGTTTGTTTGTGTTGTGCGCACTTTAATATACTGAAAGCAATCTCAAATCAAATCAATGCTTGGCGTTTAATAAGCTGAGAGTTTGTCGCAATGCGCTCTCTAGAATTTAGAGAGCTAATCAACTCGTCAACGAGAAGGTTAAAACAAAAGCATGTTTTGCCATAATGTTTACAATGCAAGCAAGACGAAGTTGAAATACTCTTCTTTCAAATTGTTGAATTCACTCCCATGAATAAAATAAATAAATAAGTTGTAGCGATAAAAAAGATTTAAAAAAATTTAGAAATCTCTCATAAATATTTTCTAGCTCTAATTGAACTTTATAAATATTGATAGGAAATTGTGGATTATAAATTAAATGTCAAGTACTCGATAAACAGACCTGTTTAAAGGGATCCACTAGCACTAGAGGGCAATAAGGAGGGCATTTCCATATCGAGAGCAAACATCAAATTTAAATGATTATCCAATCATAAATATTTTTCACATTTTCAAGCGCATAACTTAAACAATTTCCCATGAATTGGATTGCATACTCTGTACGATGGGAAATTCTACAAGCAAGAGCTCTGTTTAAACATTTAAGTAAGTGCAAAAATCAATTTTTATCGGGGAAGCACTCAGGTAATCGGCACAGATATGTGTAAACCAGTTTTGTAAGTTTTAGTTAAGTAATACCTTTAGTTTGTTATCATTGATTCCCTTTCCCAACACAATGACATTTGCAATAACCGTATTTTGTTTTCTCTTCTGTATTTTATTGTTCCTCGCACAGCGGCGGATCGCTTAACCATTTCGTATAGGTTTAATGTTGTTTGATAAATGAAAAATTACATTTTTTGTATAACAATAAATTATAACAAGGCTATTTAATAAATATCAGACATGGATCAACAACAAAGAAATAATAATAATCACTGCTATAGTCATACATATAAATTTATATATATATATATTTTGCTATATACGTAGTAAATAAAAACTTTAAACTTAGGTTGATTAACTTTTAGATTAAGAGTTAAATGTTAAGGTCAACACGGCTGCTCTTTAACTTTCATTTAAGGTTGGGCAGAATCTCACCGTTCTGCTGTCTATATATCTATATATAGTAGTAGTAGTATATTTGCCAATGGTACTATGCGGTCGGTGTTTGGGTTGAATATTTGTTTAAAGGAGTTCTTCGTTTTCTGTATGTCAACGAAAAAAGGGGAAATAGCAATAGATCAATATCAATCAATTCTTGAAATGTTCATTTTGCTTTTAAATTGAAAAGAGAAAGAGAATTATGAAGCGGGAGAAATTTCATTTGTGGCAAATTAAGCGTTTAGTGCTTACTTTCGGCATTAGCATTAGCATTAGGATTAGCAGAACCTATAGAAAAGAAGCAGGAAATAAAAAATATAGATAAAGTTAAAGCAAAGTAAGAGAGAGAGAGAGCCAGAGCCAATTAAACTTAATTTTGGAGGGGTGAAGGAAAGGTAAACAAGCCAGGAGCAAAGCAGTTAGTATAATAGTTAATAGATAGGAAAAAAAGTATAAATAATAGTAGTTGGGATCGCATACATTGCAGCATTATCATTATCGATCACATACAAATTAACATAATAACACTTTATACAAATCATAAACATTATATACATATATAATACTTAAAACATTTAGATCGAATATACATAAAAATTTGGTATCTATATCGCACACGTCGCTTGGTTATCAACTAACTACTACAGCTCACATCTATGACTAACAATAATTATGTAAACAATGTTGAACGTTCCCAATTTGCAAGTTTAGTCACCAATGAGACAGATAGAGAAGGAGGAGAGCTGGAGTGCCCATAGCCTTGATTTTGATCTTGCAACGTGGCGTATGCGTGTTTAAATCATATACATAAAGATAGTGTGCGAGCCGGTTGCAGCAAGACTCTATTGGCGTTGGCCTATTGATAGTTAGTTAGTTTTGTGTGTGTGTTTGATTTTGGTGCGGATTCATGGTGTTTCACATTTAGTAGTAGTAGTAGTAGTAGTTGTTGTTTAAGTAGCAGTACGAAGAGTGGGGTTAGAATGCAATACAGAAGGTGCCATCAAACGATCAACCAAGAGAACTGAACGATATGCTTATTTAATAGCGGCAATAAGCGGACTCTCAGCGCCTAAAATAGAAAATAGAAAGAGAGAAAAAGACAAATGTTAATCACTTTTTTTTCCATAGAGTTTGGTGGGCACTAATTCACGGGTCTTAATATAGGGCATGCGTGGCCAGGGCCAGGTCACCGGCATCGAGCACTCATAGTTGAAGTTATACAGTTGATCTTCCAGCCACTTGCGTTTGTTCTGTGGCTCAGGATATGTGGATGCCAGACCTTAAAACACATTGAATAAGAATCATTAACAAATAGAGATGCAAAATGTCGAGAGCTCACCCTTGTCATAGGCACACTTGGTCACACCAATTGCAATATTCATGGAGACATCACGGATGCTCTGCAGGGGTGGATACAGTGAGCCACGCTCAATGTCAGTGGGCTCAACAAAGTTGGCCAACTCCTGGGCGGCAATCAGGAACATGTCATCGGGTATATGATGTGTGCCCGTGCAAATGACGCCGAGACCAACGCCTGGGAAAATGTATGCATTGTTGCCCTGGCCGGGATAATACGTTTTATCGCCAATGGTCACAGGTGGGAAGGGTGAGCCCGATGAGAAGATAACGCGAGCCTGCCAAACGCAACACAAACACAAATCTTATTATTCGGTTCAGTACGAAATATCAAAAGGGAGAAACAGCTTACATCCGTATTGTGATAAGCCTCCTCAGCTGTGCATTCCGCCTTGCTGGTTGGATTGGAGAGCGCAAATATGATGGGCCTGTCATTGTTATCCGCCATGGTGCGCAGAATCTTGGGCGTAAAGAGGCCAGCACATGCCGAAGCGCCAATGAGAACCTGGTTAATAAGACGTTAAGACCTCTTCTTCGAATATGATTCCAAATATAATACTTACACTGGGTTTAATGGTCGTCACAATCTGTTCGAGATCGGACATGGGCTCAATGTCCTTGGCATAGTTGACTTTGTGGCCCTCCAGGCTGCCAACCTTGCGCGACTTGGTCAACAGACCATCGATATCCACCATAAATATTCTGCTATAAGCCTCATCAATGGGTACGCCCTCGGCAACCATGCCCTTGACCACAAGATCGGCAATGCCAATGGCTGCCTCGCCAGCACCAGCGAATAGGAAAGTATAGTCCTTGAAGGACTTGCCCGTAATGCGCTTGGAGGCATACAATCCAGCCACAGCCACAGCAGCTGTGCCCTGAATATCATCATTGAAGGTACAGTATGTATTGCGATACTTGTCTAGGAATCTAAATGCATTGTGGTTGCCAAAGTCCTCAAACTGGATGAGTGTATTCTGGCCATAGCGCCTAACGACTGCCTCCATGAACTCATCGATGAAGTCATCATATTCGCGTCCCACGACACGTTTCTGACGTAGACCCACATACAAGGGATCCTCCAGCAGATCGATGTTGTTGGTGCCCACATCCACCACAATGGGCAGACACTGATGCGGCTTGATGCCCGCCAGAGCGGTGTACAAGGCCAGTTTGCCAACTGGTATGCCCATGCCGCAGGCACCCAGATCACCCAGGCCCAGAATGCGTTCGCCGTCCGTCACACAAATGGCACGGACATTGGGCTCTGGCCAGTTCTTCATCACATCGAAGATGTGACCACGATCATTAAATGTGACAAAAAGACCATGGGGACGCCTATAGATCAGACCGAAACGCTGGCAGGCCAAGCCCACTGTTGGTGTGTACACAATGGGCATCAAGTCCTCAATGTTCTCGGATAGGAAACGGAAGAAGAGACGCTCGTTGCGATCGTGCAGATCGCTCAGATATAGATACTTGTTCAATGGTTCCGTATAGCGATTGACGGCAATCTTGCACAGTTGCAGCTGTTCCTCTTGGGTCTTGAAACGTGCCGGCTGCAGTCCATGAATGCCCAGCACCTGACGCTCCTCCAGAGTAAAGGCCAAGCCCTAAAAAAAGTAAATTAGTTAGATTAGATTGTGGACTGTATATAGTTGTGGATGCACTTACCTTATTCAAGCGGGGATCGCGAATGTGATCGATGCCGCGCACCTGCGAGGGGCATACGATGTCGCCAACAACCTCATGATAGCCACGGGCATCGTACAGCGCCAGCGCCGATGATGCCGGCAATGTTGTGCCTGTCGTTGTTGTTGGTGTTCCTGTCACAGCGGCAGTGCCATTGCGGCACAATTTACCGAATTTGCCATATAAACTGCAACATACAAAAAACAAATTGATGACAATTGATGCAACCAATGGAACAGCCAAGTCCAAGGTCAGGCGTCAGCTGTTTTTGCTGATACTCTTTGTGTGTTTGGGCATGTTAAGCTCCAAAGCACAATACAAATTCGATAGATAACAAAAGATAGATAATAACTTATAGATAAAGTATAGAGCTTTATGTTTACACTGTGCACTAAATAATTTGCATATCACAATCGGAAATAAGCCCTTCTTAGTTATCATAGCAATCAGATATTTTACTAAAACCAGCTCGATTTGATTTGTTTACCGTTAATTTTATGAAATCAACCACTTGAAACTAGCGCTATCTAGATTGTTGTTTATCACATTGCCGCTAAACTAAGCCGCATTGCTAGCGACGACAGCGTTGTGGCAGTATGATAAGATTTCGCTTACGACGCCGCATGACGACAACAAAAGACTACGAAATGTTTTTTTTTTCTTAGCCGATTTTTGCATAATTGCTGCTAATTACGTTTCCCTTGTGACTAATATTTTGTTTATGTACACATTTGGGGTTCATTGATGGCATTCATGTCCAGCACTGGGATTATGATTGCCTATGGTTCTTTCCATATACATATAACGTTTGCAAAACTCGTTAATGACGCTTCTGTGGGGCCCCACGCGCTCATGACGTGGGTATTCAGTTTGGTTTCCCGTCAGCTGCGACGGCGTCGTGCTAATTATCGGTAGAGTGTAAGGGGTATGGCATGGAATGGTGGTATACTATGAGTATCGTATCATTATCATCATCATTCGTCATATTTTGTTGTTACTATTTGTACAACTTAACGCCAGAAGCGCTCACATGAGCGCCAACTGCTTAACAATTTCGCATATGCACTATATACACACACACACACATACATACATACGCGAAGAGTTTATTAAATTTGTATATATATTTGTATGCTATATCTAATCACGCATACATATGTAAGTGCATGTCGTAAACATTTCCGCATGTTGATTCCAACTATGTTTATACGATCCATCCACTAATGTAAAATATTTCAAATTGCGCTCTTTCTATGTAAATAAAAAAAACAGCACTTTATCCCAGCTGTTGGACGAGCTGTGAGCTTGTATTATCCGGCATTGCGCGTGCCATGCGCAAAACAAAGGTATAATTATATCAAATTGTAAATAAACAAACAACTAAATTAGTTAAGGCGAAAACAAATTCAATTTGCGATACGTATATGCCCGTATTTTTATGACACATCACATAATCCACATGATATCATGGTTAATGCCCGAGTGTAAACCAAATAAGTTTGTATGGAAGCATAAAATTAGCTAATTAGAGCCTCACTGGGCTACATACTGACATACAGACATACATGAACAGTATGTTAATGCAAAAGTCATAAGGTTTAGCCGATAAAATAAAGTCAATGGACTCAAATCTGTTTTGCGCCCTAGAATTTGTAATAGTAAAGAGTAACAGAGACAGCAGATGAAGCTGCGCCACAACAACACAAAAATCGTTTGAACTTGGCAACGAAAAGAGAAAGACGAAATGAAGGAAACAAAAATAAAAAATGCTCGCAAAAGCACAAACAAACAAAATAATAGCGTAAAGTTGTGTGCGTGTGTATGTATGTGTGTTGGCTTAAATGTATATAATTATAGAATTTGGCAAATGTAGAGAAAATTATGTATATATCAGCGAAATATTTCAGACTTGTGTGTCCATGTCCATGAACGTGAAGGTGTCTTATTCAGACATGTGACATATACAAACACACCTGCACATATACACATGTACATACAGGCATACATAATGTAAGTTTGTTTATTGATTTTTTCAGCTGATTTTGTTTGGTGCGTAATTGCCGTTATTATTGTTTTTTTTCCCCGATTTGTCAAGAGCGCACATGGCCTGCCAAAGTCTTACGCAACACAAAAAAGGACAGCAAGATAAAAGGTTGTTTTTTTTTTGCAGCCAAGCAGCTGTTGCAGCAACAACTGGGAACAAGCGAAAACCAGAAAAGTTAGGTCAATGCCAAAACGTGAGCGTAGTAAAGTGCCAACGAAAACGAAAGCTGCGCAAAGAGGCAAAAATGGGTTGGTTTGGATTCGTCTGCCTTGGCGCACACTCGTCTGCCGCGAACATATAGACTAGGTCACTAACGACCCCAACAGCTGGGATGAGGAGCTCTCGGCCGACAAACAATATTGCATAATACTCTGGCCGTCAATTTGCCAAAAATAGTACCAAAAAAAGTTGCAAGCATGCAAAAAAATTCCTTTAGCAACCTGATGCCAGGTCCCAGGCCCATCCATCGTCAGCTGAATTGAAAGCTTACCTGGGTCGTGAGAACATATTGCGCTTATGTTCGTAGAATTGCTTTTGATGTGTTAACTATTTGTGTTATGCTTGTAGCTTGTTTATTGTTTGACACTTATAACTATGTATTAATACTTTTTTTTTACGCTTAGCGTACGAACACACGACAATGACGAGCCCACCCTTAGTACGGCCAACAAACAAAACTGAGTGAGTATTGAACTGCGGCGCGGCCAAAATATAACGCGCAAAGCTGTCGGCGAATGATGAACGAATGGCGAACTCGCGACAAAACGAACAGAACTTGCGTGGCGGTAATTCAAAACAGTGCTGGTGAATGCGATTTGCATATCAGTGCTGCCATATCGAGATATTTTGTATACCGATACTATAAATATCGATAGGAACAAACGATATTTGATGCAATTGAAAATAAAGCGCAATGGTAGCGTTATGTATAATCTTATTAAATTTTTAATACGAATAAATTGAGATTACAAGACTAATTATTATGTTTATAATTCTAAGTGTATGACGCGGTCCGCTCGATACATAACTTTGCATAGAGCCAGTGCCATCCGAGTTGGCTTGAGAGTTCTTGGATAGTCATGGGCTCAAATGTGTAGAGAGCGCGAAAACCATTGGCAACGAAAGCGATCATTGGAATTAAAGGACACACGGAAGAAACGTCCATCGGAGCGTACTTCAAAGTCGGGTAATTTGCCACAATATCTGGTAAACTTGCGATCCGTGCTCATAAAATTGGAGAACTCCACATAATCGCTTGCCGTTTGATGTTCACAACTGATAAATTAAACAAATATCAAATATTTTATTTTATTCCAAAAAAAGCCACTCACGTGCTTATGCCTTCGACATCAAAGTATGTAAAACGAAGGACAATGCGTTCATCGGCTCCATAGAAGTAGTAATTGCATACAACATTCTCCGGATAGTAACCTGGAAAGTTTGGTGAATGAAATAAGCCGCTAATCCGCTCGCTGCTGTTGTAGGCAAAACTGCATTCATTCCCCTGTTGGACGCCAGACGTTATTCCATAGTCTAAATAAACCACAATTAGTTTTATACTTATAAAATGTTTGTTTTATAGCTTACTTGTCAGAAACTTATACTCGGCCCGAAACCCATAATACTGCACTTTGTTCGTCATTGTCGGCGGATATTTTCCAACAAACTGCAGCTGAAGCTTCTGGCCATTGGACATGAGGGGTTTGGGCAAGAAGGCGCCGCATAATAGTTCTTGTGTTTCGTATTTACCGCGCACCTCACCCAGCACATGGAGTGCATCCTGATCTTGACAGCGTGTGGAGTTCTCTGCTTCCGTGGGTATATTAAAATCATGAAACTTTATTTGTATTCTCTCTGGCTTCTGCGATTCAAATTCGTAACGGCATTGCACAACAACAGCTGAGTCGATATTTTTATTTATCGCTGAGCCGATAAATGCGCCCATCAGCTGATTCGATTCGAAGATGCCAGACTTGTTGACGCGCGAATCGTACGTCTGCCGGCAGTGCTCTATAAATAATGAAGAATTTCATCATTGTTGTCAATAATTTATGCTTAAATTGCTAAACAAGTGTCGTGTTTGGCGCATTACTGGTATTTGGAATAGAACTATGAGCAGCAAAGCGCAAAATGAGGACAACAAACTGGACACATTTCGACGCATTTGTGATGATATAGCCGCCGAGTCGAGTTACTTGCGAAAGGTGGAGAAACTGGAGCACTTCTTCAAGAAAGGTAGCAGTGGCAATGGCTTCCAGGGCGACCCTTTGCAGTGGGTGCAATTCCTTATACCAGGCGCCACACAACGCGTCTACAATTTGCAAAACAAGGCTCTCATAAAGTTATTTGCTCGCATTCTTCACGTTGACCAGCAACAAATGCATCTGGATTTGGAACAGGGTAAGATGAAATAAGTGTAAGTTTTGGTGCAGCTTTTAAATTAGGTTTTCTCTCAAAGATGGTGACATTTCGGAAACATTGCGCAAACACTTTGCCAGCTCAAATAAACTTAAGCCGCAGCCACAAAGCAAACTCTACCTGCATGAAGTGGAAACGTTTCTTTGCCAGCTGGAACAACGCACCAAGGAGGATGAGCAAACGGAGGTACTGAAAACGCTTTGTAAGCAGGCAACAGAGCTTGACCTGCGCACGTTCATCAGGCTCGTCAAACAGGATTTGCGAATCAATGCACGTGCCAGACATATACTGGACGCATTTGGTCCACAAGCCTATCCGGCATATCAGTCCTCTCGTGATCTAACAGCAATTGTGCAAACCTTTGCTGGCAGTCAGGATAAGGCCTCACCTCTAAAACCTACTGCCAAGGTAGTCGGTAAAAAGGCAAAAGTGGCATCTAGCGGTATTCAAGTAATGACACCAGTGTCGCCCATGCTGGCCAACGCCTGCAAGTCTGTGGAGGAAGCTTTCAAAAAGAATCCTGGTGGATTGTACAGTGAGATCAAATACGATGGCGAAAGAGTGCAAATACACAAACAGGGCAACGAATTCAAGTTTTTTAGTCGAAATTTAAAACCTGTAATGGATCACAAAATCAAAGATCTAAAGGATTTTATACCACGCGCCTTTCCAGGCGCCGATGATATGATACTGGACTCTGAGATTATACTGGTGGATACCGACACAGGCAAACTGCTTCCCTTTGGAACTCTTGGCGCACACAAGAAACATACATTTGCTAACGCCTCAGTTTGTCTCTTTGTCTTTGACTGCTTGCTCTACGACGGCGATGATCTAACTCAGCTGTAAGTAGGACACTATATTAAAATTTTAAGATACTAAAATTGTCTATTTTTAGCGCATTTTGCAAGCGACGTGAGATCTTGGAGCAAAATATAAAGCCTATCAAGTCCCATGTGCAGTTATCAGAATCCGAGTTTCTTAAAACGAAAAACGAGTTAGCCATGATGACTGCCAAGGTGCTGCAGGCTAATCTGGAGGGTGTAGTTCTAAAAAGTCCAGGAGGCACCTATCAACCAGGCAAGCGCAACTGGCTTAAAGTGAAAAAGGACTATCTTTTTGGTGGCAAAATGGCAGACACGGCAGATTTGGTTGTGCTGGGCGCCTGGTATGGATCTGGTAAGAAAGGTGGTGTGCTCAGCATCTTCCTAATGGGCTGTTACGATAAGCGAGATCACCTCTGGAAAACAGTTACCAAGGTACACTCTGGCCTGGATGATGCCACCAACGATGAGATACACGAAGCTCTTATAAAGCTAACAGATCGCGCCGATGCCACCAAGATACCCAACTGGTTGCTTTGCAAAAAATCGCTGGTACCCGATGTGCTGGCCAAGGTGCCGGAGCAAATGCCTGTTTGGGAGATTACGGGTGCCGAGTTCACGCAATCTGAAGCGCACACAGCAGCTGGTATCTCTATACGCTTTCCTCGGATCACACGTCTTCGCAGCGATAAAAGTGCCAAAGAGGCAAACGATTTGGCGCATCTGGAACAACTCTATGCTGCCTCAAAGCAAAATGTGAATGTTGATCTGCTTCTGGCCAACTGTGACCCCGATAACAAAATCAAGCTGGAGAAGACGCCGCAAAAGGGACAAACTATTAAGGATGAACAGGCAAGCAGCAGAAAAAAGGCAAAGAGATCAATTGACAATTCCGATGATGAAAAAGCAACACCTTCAAAACCACACAGCGCTCGAAAAATGTCTAAACTAGATGCCGTGGGCACATCCAAATTGCAAGGCAGTGTTAAAGATTTCTTCAAACCCAAGGTGGTAAAAGCTGAAACAGAGCCAAGCACCTCGCCTGAGCATGTTAAAACAAAAGTAAAAAACGAGCGTAGTAAATTATTTAGCGGATTGGTGGCGTACTTTTCAGCTGATGCAGCTCAAAGCAAGTACATGGATGAATTCGCAAATAATGGTGGCACGTTAACGAAGGATTCGCAAAAGGCATCTTTGGTTTTCCATGATGCTCCTATTACTAAGGACTTAACGCAGCTGAGGTACATATATTTCTTAATGATATTTGCAATCTGCCATTCTAAATCTATCATTTCTCTTTTTTTTTTTAGACCCCTTTACCGTCGCAGCTGTCGCCATCTGAACGTAAAATGGTTGCAAACATCTATAGAGGCCAATACACTTCAACCTTATCCCCCCTATGCCTTGCAATTAAAATCACAATCAAGCCAGTGATTCAAATATTTTGTTATCGAAAACATTTAAAATTGTAAATAATCGTATACGTTTTGTTCTATGTAATTCTTGTTTATTAGCAATGTGCCGTTTCCATATTTATTAAACTAAACTTTTGTTTAAAATAAAGTATAACCCATAATATATGAATATGACATTAATTAACACTCTGCAATGTTATTTTACCTCGTTATTCACAGAATGCCAAGCTTAACTGTTTAATAAAGGGCGTACCTGAGTTGTTATTGTATTATCACTAAGGTACACTCATGGTATTTACTCAAAAAATAGGAAGTAGCTGCCTGTTTATACTATTTCCAGTTCACTCTCATTGAACTTGGACCCACTCAGAGCTCAATGGGCCAAAACAACAATATTTTGCAATTAGCCAAATTCAATAAGTGTCATTTTGATGTAGACTGCTCTGAGGTTAAGCAGCGGAACGTCATCAAAATTCCAGTTTAAGAGCCAAAAATACTCACATCTAAGTTTGTATTAGACAAATCGTCATGACTAGCCGCCAGCTAACGATGCGTCTAGTCTAAGCAGCCTTTAACGATGTGTACGTAATATGCATTTTATGGCTTGTTGCTTTGCTTTGTTTTTATTTGCTGCAAAGTGCGAAGACTTCGAATTTAGGAAGAGAGTAAGTAAAGTGCAAGTGACGATATTGACGATCACTGTGTGCGGCTAGTTGTATCTTATTTGTGGTTCTTTCTGTTATATCACACAGGTTCAAGACGACTGTGTTTGGTTAACCGCTTGCCCACTGGGCAGGCAGAGCTGAGCTGAGCTTCGTATAAAAAGCGTCAGCAAGTTCTGAATAGCTCTCATTCAATTGGCAGCCGCGACTGTCTTTATTACTATCTGTACAAAACTATTTACATCTGAAAGTTGGATTTAAAGTTTGTGCTTTTTAAAATAAACAATGAGTGTTGAAAACGATGCGAAAACTGAAATGCAACAATTTTACAAAGACAAGACAATTTTTCTAACTGGTGGAAGTGGTTTTTTGGGAAAAGGTAAAACAAAATTCAAGTGAACAAAAAAAAATTGAGGTGTAACAACAAGCTCCAAAAGGCGGAAGAGTAACATTTATTCATAATTGAACACGTAAACAATGTTTTGACTTCAAAAAGTGTATTTTAAATACTGTGAATTGTTGAATAAACATGAAAGAGACTACGCCCAAACAAATGGATTTAATACAATCTAATCAGTGATCACATTATTTGTGAAGATAACTTTTTGGCATCTAAACCTCAAATCCTCAACATTTTTTTATAATAACGGAAAACCGAAAAACTGAATTTTATGGAAATAAAAGTGTGAAAAGGATCTGCAACACAATCGCATCATTAATTTAATAATAATATTAACCTTGTGTTTAGAAAGAAACAAATTTATACTGCAACAGTTCCACAAAATATATTTATTCACATAATATCTTATTTTTCTCTTTGTGTATGAAACAAAAATGTAAATAAAACTGCATTGCACATTGCTGTCAATGCTTTCCGTTGTCAGCAAAAAGATGGTCAGCAATATTTCGTATACGACTCCAATAGCATTTCACTATTTTTCTGTGCTACTTTTAGAGGTCTATTTCAAGTTAAAAACTTGACATAAAAACGATTGATGTAGTGGAAAATAAATGACATTCAATGATGTTGTAACTGGGGGTTTTACTAATTAAAAATTTTATTTATATAAATGATACAAAAAAAAAAAAAAAAAAAACAACAATTAAATTGGTAAATTGTTTCTACTTTAATACGCATTAAAAAAAAACAACGCATTTTGAAAGAACTAGTTTGTGGAGTAGATTGATTTGTTAGCCAAGGTCAAAACTTTTTAGTTTAAGCCATTTAATTATTTGAAGTTTGAAAACAAATCTTTTGGGGTGTGTTCTCAGAAATAAAGCATTGAATTGAATCAACTGTGTTATTTAAAGTTTAATATTAATGGAAAAGTTATAAACAAAAGATAAAAACAAAGTAATAATAAACAACTAAGGATGTTTAGGTTGAGATGTCCTGACTCTTGTGACAAGAAATAGACTTGGGATTCGAACAATATTTTTGATTCTCATAACTTCGACAAAAATTACCTGATTTTCAAATGGAATGCCTTTAAAGTCTTGTGTTGAGCTCAACAATAGAATTACAGTTTTAAATCTAGAAATGGTTTCACGATATAAAATAAGACTTAATTTAAATTAAGACGAACTATTTATCGACTATAATATATTTCATGTGAATATTTAGTGATAATTGAAAAATTGCTGCGCACAACAGATGTTAAATGTATTTATGTCCTAATCAGAGGCAAACGTGGCCAGAATATACTGGAACGCGTTGCTGATTGGAAGAACGATGCCGTAAGTAGATCATTAGTCACTTTAAAGAGGGAGACTAATTTGCTGTTAATTCACAACAAGGTATTTGGTTTGCTGCTTAAATCTGATGCTAGATGCTTGGAACGTGTTATGCCCATAGCGGGAGATTGTCAGGATACAGATCTGGGCATCAGTCAGGCGGACAGGGAGCTGCTGATGGAGCAGGTGCAAGTGGTGGTGCATGGAGCAGCAACAGTTCGCTTTGTGGAACCATTGCACATGGCACTGGATATAAATACACGTGCCACACGCCTCATGCTGCAGCTTGCAAAGCAAATGCGTCGACTGGAGTCATTTGTTCATGTGTCGACGGCCTTTTCGAACTGTGTCATCAGTCAAATCGATGAATGCTTCTATCCGAAGAACTTGACCTGCACCGCGGACATAGCTCTGGCGCTGAGAGAGCAACTGAGCGATAAGCTCTTGGACAATATGGCGCCAGCGCTTTTGGGCAAGTTTCCCAATACATATACGTACACAAAGGCACTGGCAGAGGAGGTGGTGTTGACGGAAGGTGGAGACTTGCCCATTTGCATCTTCCGACCGGGTGTTAGTAAGTTGGATCACTTTTTCGATATAGAGATTTGTTCAGCCTTATTACTTTTGCAGTTGTTGGTACCTACAAGGAACCTGTGTCTGGCTGGATAGATAATCTCTATGGTCCTATTGGTATACTAGTCGGCACTGCATTTGGAGTTGTACGAATTACTCGATTGAATCTCAAGGCACAGGCGACAATTGTGCCTGTTGACTACTGCGCTAACCTGGTCATAGCCAGCGCTTGTCATACGGCCAGGGAGAATGCCGCACGCAAAGAAAAAACACTTGCCACAAACTCAGAGGCACGGCAGGATTTGCCGCCCATCATCTATAACTATGTGCCCAGCGAGGAGAACCTGCTGACCTGGGGTGGATTTAAAGAGAAAGCCCAAAAGCTGGTCGATGTCTATCCGTTGACACAAATGATGTGGCTGCCATTCCTGCATTGCACCACCACACCCTGGCTCTTTACGCTGATAGCTTTTTTCTATCACATTCTGCCCGGCCACTTTATTGATATAATATTAAGGCTGCGGGGTCAGAAGCCACGCATGGTCAAGGTCTATGAGAAGATACACAAGAACATTGAGGTCCTATCGCCGTTTGTGGACTCCAATTGGTATTTTGCGACGCACAACACAAATGCGTTATGGGAACGCATGTCCTCACAGGATCAGAAGCTATTCACATTCGATATGAGCAGCCTGGATTGGGATGATTACTTCTATCGTGCTCTGGGCGGTATGAGAATATATCTGGCCAAGGAGGATCCAGGCGAAGAGACTTTACAACGGGCCAAAAAGATAATGGCAAGGTGAATTTGTTCTTTTTTATAGTTTATTTTCAGCTTATTTTTGTTTCTGCCTGTATTTCAGATTTTATATATTGCATCGGCTCTTGCAGTTTGTCCTTTGCAGTGGAGCTGCAGCCATTTTGTGGTCACTAAGTAATCTCATAAGATTCTAGCAATAAGTTTCGTAAAGTGTTTAAGAGCAAACTACAAACTATTTCAATAAATTGTAAACTAAAGTAAAACAAACTTAGAAAAAAACTCACTGCCCGTCGAATGTCCTGCATAGGATGCGGCCATCGCCGTTTGCCAACGAAAGGCTATAAAATTTAGCACAACTAACAACGCAGAGCACAACATTTGAACTTGTCGACAACTCAAAACAGACTAACCATTGACAGTCAAAGAAATCGCAGTAATTCCTCCAACCCCACAACCATTATGAACAGACCAAGTCGATTGGCCACATCCGTTGAATAGGGCGCGCTGCCTTCCGGCATTCGGCACAGACGGAAGCTGACAAGCAGCGCAATGGCGGGCAATTGCGATGCCAATAGTTGAACAAGAAGTTTGCCGCCATTTGCTGTCGATTAGCATAATTCGATTGAATCCTTTGGTGTGAGTCAGTCACTTAATCTATAGCTAATTTATGGGGCGCCAACTTACGATTTGTGCGTCCCGGCCGTGTTTCCTTCGTCTTTGCATCCTCCTTTTCCAAACTATTTGCTTTAGCAGGCGGCTGTTTAACTGCTGTGCTGGCTATGCTGGCTGCCTCCAGAACCGGCGCCACAGGGGATTGCTGCTCATTCGGCACAAACTTATATTTGCCACGAAATCCTTTGGCGGTGCGATTCGAACTGGCATTAAACTCCAGCAACAAATCGGGTCCACTGCTCAAAATGCGACGCGTTGGACGTGGAGTACACAAGACATCAATCACGGCATTCATGTGTGCTGACTCTGCATCAAATATGGTCAGAGAGTCCAGTTGACAGCCACCGGTGGTCACTGGCGGCAGCTGCAGCTCCTCAAAGAGCAGTTCCACACGGCTATCGGGTCTGCCAATAAACTTGTAGGCGCACTTGATGTGTGCAGGATAGTGGGCGGGAAAGCGCGGTGAGTGGAAGTAGCCCTGACCCAGATTACCATCATGTCCAGTGCTGGCAAAGAAGTAATAGTCACAGAAGCTATG
The DNA here is from genome assembly GCA_018152965.1 of Scaptomyza pallida. Lineage (NCBI taxonomy): Eukaryota > Metazoa > Arthropoda > Insecta > Diptera > Drosophilidae > Scaptomyza > Scaptomyza pallida. The sequence goes on along the minus strand of JAECXP010000004.1, from coordinate 7,744,318 downwards.
CGGCACCAGGCGACCATTTGTCTTGAAATTCTCTGCACACAAATTAAATAAGTCATAAACATAGTCAATTGGTGTCACTTGTGCTCACCTTGCTTTAGGAATCGATAGCTTGCCGTCAGATTTAAAGGCCAGCCATCCAACTTGGTGGGTGGCTGCTGAAAGCTTAGCCGCAATCCCAACAGCCTCCCAGCGCTATAAATAGGCGTGGCATTGCGACTGCTATGCTGGCACCATGTATATGCCGGCACTGTTGAGTTCTCGATGACGGGCTCGCGCAGATACGGAAAGACCTCCACGGTGTCCAAGCAGCTGTCACCAAAAAAAGAAACACACGTTGAAAAATTGAAGAAAATATATGTAAGTGCAGGGCGTTGGTAATCATATGGCAATACTATATAGTATGGCCAAAACGTAATGATGTCGAAAATTTATTGGCCGATACTTTTTGGGGCTGGCCGCTTGGCCGGCTCGTTGGTCAGCCTATAAATAACCAGAGAGCTGCCATTAAATAAAATGTTGCATTGCTATTTGGTTCTTCACCATTTATTTTGATAAAAAGTCTAACAAAAGTTGGCGTTAAGGTTAACGTACAAATTCACGGTATATGCCAAACACACACTGCTATGGACAGACAATAAATATTAAATCGATAATTTAATTGATTTACAATTTCAGTATTTCAAAAATTCTCATATTTAATGAAACGTGCGACTATGACATAGAGAGGAAAACAAGAATTATGTAGGGGTTCTCCTAAATGATACGCGAAAGCGAGACAGAATAGAATGCAATTAAGGTGTTTTTTGACTAATGAAAAGGACAAAAAATTATATAAAATGATTTAATAAAATAGGAAGTTAAACAAAGCTGATTGATATTCTGAACTGTTGTAATGGTAAAACTAAAGCACAGATGACAAAAAGGAAATGCGACGGAATACGGTTTTTGGCGCTACTATAAACAAACTAAATATCATGAAATAAAAGCATAATCTTAAAACTATGCTATAGAAACTTGAAGAAATTTTGTTGTTTAGCATTTTTGATTATATTTAGTTTTTGCGTTTTCGCATTCCACCCAACATGCGACAAAATGCTGGATAATCAATCATTGGCGGTTCCTCTAGTGTCTTGGGCTTGGCCATTGGCGCATGACTGAGCGCCTCCTTAGCCTCCTTGATGGTCATTTTGTCTCCGTAGTTGGTCAGTTCCTCATAGATTCTAAATTGTGTTGAAGAGCAGTTACTAATTAGACTAACTTAAACATCAGTTTATTCACTGCACCCACTTTCTTTCATCGATCATGCCCGTGCCATAATCATCCCATTTGCTCCACGCCTCCAGCAGCACCTCCTCCGGATCTAGCTCTTGAGTGCGACGGCACATGAGCTGCACAAATGCATCATAGTCCAGTGGCTCTCGTGCTTCCTGCATCATTTGCTCCAACAGCTGCTCATTGGGCTCATTACCCAGCGCCGTATAAGTGAACCGCAGGTCATCTCTTGATATTAATCCATCACAATCAGTGTCGAAGAGCGTGAAAACCTTTCAAACCACAATCAGCAGCATGTTTTTAGCGGATCCAAACTGTAAAACTTACTTCCTTTAACTCTGCCAGCTTGGCAATGTCCAGATCCTGTGGCGCCACAGGATCATCTGCACTTAGTTCCTCCGGCAGCGTGTAATGGCCAGTGCTCTCCGGCAGCTTAAGTCTGGGATTGAATATCTCATTGATGACAGCCATCGCCTCCGATTCCGTTCCAGAAGGTGGTGGCTGTGGTGTGTGGGATGCTTTGCGCGCTGAGCTGGCCCGACGACGTCGCTGTAGAGATTACGTTTACTAGTGCTCAAGAATTCACCAAAATCACTCACGCGTTCCAGATCTTCCAGCGAAACCGTTGGATCCATCGACATTTTGATGCGATGACCGATTTACAAGCGACTTACGCGCGACTCACAAGCGTTTTAGGCGCGATTATCTAGCGTTTTTTTCACTAAGGATTTTTCACTCTTCGCTGCGGAAAAAAAATGTTCACGACTACCGCGGCCAACGTTGTGACCAACGCTCTGCCCAAGTTCCACTGAAATTTGTGGCGCTGCTGCCCACTAATTTTATTGACAAATCGATTTCGAAATTGCACTTTTTCTCCTCTTTTTTTTTTTTTGTAAAGTTTTTATTTTTGCATTACATTATTTTAATGCAGCGAAAATTGCTGGCAAATTTCGTAAAAATTGACACAAATTCGCGAGCGCGTATACCATTTATATATTTTTCTTTTATAAATAACCAGGCATGCTGGGCACGGCTCCACGGACCCCCCAAACACACACACACATAAACACTTCTATGTGTATGAGTAGCCATATTGGCCTTCATACGGTATTTTAATTACATTCGCTGCATTTTGATGGCTGCCGCGCAGCTGCCAGGGGCCAAACAGATCCAGATCTCGGATCGATTCGGATTCAGATTTGGCAGGCAGCGGGTGGAAGCTATACGGCTGACTTACTATGGCCGGAAGTGTTGCTACTCACCCATGTCGCAGTTGCAGCTGCTGCGGCTGAAAGGCCACCAGTTCATCGGCCATGCCACCAATGAAGATCATCAGGCAGTTGTTTTTGGCACCCAATGCATGGCTGGCATTAATACTCAAGCTGCCCCATTGTGTGGCATTGCGTTCGTTAGCATGCAAACACGAACAGTCTGTAAGTAAACCATTAAACAAACATCATCTAAGGTTCAGTGAAAATTTACTTACCCAAATACAATTGTGATTGCTTGTTGTTGGCATTAACGCAACTGGCCAAAGTCAGTGCCAAGAGCAGAGTTAAACAAGCGGCCGCCATCTCCAGCGGCCAACATGAGACTGTGCTTTCAACTGCTAAGCATCGCAATGTTATCCTTCTAACAACGTTGGTCCTGGCTGCTTGCCTGTGTGCTTTAAAAATAGATGTGCGCCAAGCCACCCCATCCTTTTGAACGGGTCCAGCTTAGTCGAACCACAGTTTGACGAATTATTAAATTTAAGTTGACGTTTTTTATGAAGCTGTCTCTGCAGGTGTTGCCACCGCCAACAGCTAGTTTCAAACATTGTCCTCGTCTGTGGTGGTGACGCCAGCATCAACCACATAAACAAAAAAAAACTCTTGACTTAGTTAAGCTATTTTTAAATGGATTTCATCTCCACAATGATTGGCAGTTATAACTGCTCGAGGCAGGAAGCAACAAATTTATAGCGATGTGGCATTGTTTTCGAATTGCCCATAAGCAAAAAGACTTTACTTATGCCAACGAGCATTGAATCTAAAGAGGTTGCAATTGCCGAAAGCTCTTTCGTCTCATGGTAGCATAACCAGTCATTGCTTTTGATTTGCTTTTCTCTGTATACCACAAGAAAGCCCTTTGTTTTTAACATGCTTTATACATATAACTTTCTAGTCTGCGATCGGACACAAGCTTCGTGGTTCTGTGGTAGAGTGCTAAATCAATGAACAGTTCCTAGAATTCTGTGAACTGGTCATTGATTTCAATGAACTGGTCAATAATTTCAGTGAACTGTTCATTGAATTCAGTGTTCATTGAATTCATTAATTTCAGTGATTCTATGAACTGGTCATAGAATTCTACTGTTCATTGATTTCAGTGAACTGGTCATTTCAATGAACTGGTCATAGATTCTACTGTTCATTGAATTCTACGAACTGGTCATTAATTTCAGTGAACTGTTCATTAATTTCAGTGAACTGTTCATTGAATTCTATGAACAGTTCATTGATTTCAATGAACTGGTCATTGATTTCAGTGAACTGTTCATTGATTTCAGTGAACTGTTCATTGAATTCAGTGAACTGTTCATTGATTTCAGTGAACTGATCATTGATTTCAATGAACTGGTCATTTATTTCAATGAACTGATCATTGATTTCAGTGAACTGTTCATTGAATTCTATGAACTGTTCATTGATTTCAATGAAATGGTGATTGATTTCAGTAAACTGTTCATTGAATTCAATGAACTGGTCATTTATTTCAATGAACTGATCATTGATTTCAGTGAACTGTTCATTGAATTATATGAACTGTTCATTGATTTCAATGAACTGGTCATTGATTTCAGTGAACTGTTCATTGATTTCAATGAACTGGTCATTGTATTTTATGAACTGTTCATTGATTTCAATGAACTGATCATTGATTTCAGTGAACTGGTCATTGATTTCAGTGAACTGTTCATTGATTTCAATGAACTGGTCATTGATTTCAGTGAACAGTTCATTGATTTCAGTGAACTGTTCATTGATTTCAATGAACTGGTCATTGATTTCAATGAACTGATTATTGATTTCAGTGAACAGTTCATTGAATTCAGTGAACTGTTCATTGATTTCAGTGAACTGTTCATTGATTTTAATGAACTGGTCATTGATTTCAATGAACTGGTCATTGATTTCAGTGAACTGTTCATTGAATTCAGTGAACTGTTCATTGATTTCAGTGAACTGTTCATTGATTTCAATGAACTGATCATTGATTTCAGTGAACTGTTCATTGAATTCTATGAACTGTTCATTGATTTCAATGAACTGTTCATTGATTTCAATGAATTGATCATTGATTTCAGTAAACTGTTCATTGATTTCAATGAACTGGTCATTGATTTCAATGAACTGGTCATTGATTTCAATGAACTGTTCATTGATTTCAGTGAACTGTTCATTGATTTCAATGAACTGATCATTGATTTCAGTGAACTGTTCATTGATTTCAATGAACTGAACATTGATTTCAGTGAACTGTTCATTGATTTCAGTGAACTGTTCCATGATTTCAATGAACTGGTCATTGATTTCAGTGAACTGATCATTGATTTCAGTGAACTGTTCATTGAATTCAGTGAACTGTTCATTGATTTCAGTGAACTGTTCATTGATTTCAATGAACTGATCATTGATTTCAGTGAACTGTTCATTGAATTCTATGAACTGTTTATTGATTTCAATGAACTGTTCATTGATTTCAATGAATTGATCATTGATTTCAGTGAACTGTTCATTGAATTCAGTGAACTGTTCATTGATTTCAGTGAACTGTTCATTGATTTTAATGAACTGGTCATTGAAATCAATGATCAATGAACTGTTCATTGATTTCAATGAATTGATCATTGATTTCAGTGAACTGTTCATTGAATTCAGTGAACTGTTCAATGATTTCAGTGAACTGTTCATTGATTTTAATGAACTGGTCATTGATTTCAATGAACTGTTCATTGATTTCAGTGAACTGTTCATTGATTTCAATGAACTGATCATTGATTTCAGTGAACTGTTCATTGATTTCAATGAACTGATCATTGATTTCAGTGAACTGTTCATTGATTTCAGTGAACTGTTCATTGATTTCAGTGAACTGTTCATTGATTTCAATGAACTGATCATTGATTTCAGTGAACTGTTCATTGATTTCAGTGAACTGTTCATTGAATTCAGTGAACTGTTCAATGATTTCAGTGAACTGTTCATTGATTTCAGTGAACTGGTCATTGATTTCAATGAACTGTTCATTGATTTCAGTGAACTGTTCATTGATTTCAATGAACTGGTCATTGATTTCAATGAACTGTTCATTGATTTCAGTGAACTGTTCATTGATTTCAGTGAACTGTTCATTGATTTCAGTGAACTGTTCATTGATTTCAGTGAACTGTTCATTGATTTCAATGAACTGATCATTGATTTCAGTGAACTGTTCATTGATTTCAGTGAACTGTTCATTGATTTCAATGAACTGGTCATTGATTTCAGTGAACTGTTCATTGATTTCAGTGAACTGTTCATTGAATTCTATGAACTGGTCATTAATTTCAGTGAACTGTATATTGAATTCTATGAACTGTTCATTGATTTCAATGAACTGGTCATTGATTTCAGTGAACTGTTCATTGATTTCAATGAACTGATCATTGATTTCAGTGAACTGTTCATTGATTTCAGTGAACTGTTCCATGATTTCAATGAACTGGTCATTGATTTCAGTGAACTGTTCATTGATTTCAGTGAACTGTTCCATGATTTCAATGAACTGGTCATTGATTTCTGTTCATTGATTTCAGTGAACTGTTCATTGATTTCAATGAACTGGTCATTGATTTCAATGAACTGGTCATTGATTTCAATGAACTGTTCATTGATTTCAGTGAACTGTTCATTGAATTCTATGAACTGTTCATTGATTTCAATGAACTGGTCATTGATCTCAGTGAACTGTTCATTGATTTCAATGAACTGATCATTGATTTCAGTGAACTGTTCATTGAATTCTATGAACTGTTCATTGAATTCTACGATCTGTTCATTGACTTAGCACTCTGCCACTGAACCGCGAAGCTTGTGTCCGATCGCAGACTAGAAAGTTATATGTATAAAGCATGTTAAAAACAAAGGGCATTCTTGTGGTATACAGAGAAAAGCAAATCAAAAGCAATGACTGGTTATGCTACCATGAGACGAAAGAGCTTTCGGCAATTGCAACCTCTTAGATTCAATGCTCGTTCCAATAGTTTGTGTAAAAAATCGACTTGATCGTTGGTCAAAACTTCCGATTGCCATAACTTCATTAAATTTTACCCGATTTTTAAACGTAGTGCATTGTAAGTCTTGTGTTGAGCTCTCAAAAAAACTGCAAATCTTAATTATTCTTCACACATATCCAAACCTATTTATATGAAATAAAAGTTTATCACAGTTTTCATGCAAAACGCCAAAAAGCTATTTATTAAATACAACACTAACACATACTCGATTATATTTTCTACTTTGTTCTTGTTCACCTATGGCCAATTAGGTGCCACCTGTTTGATTCATCTTGGCCCTAAACATGTCCGCTAGCATTACGGCTTTGGTGCCATTTAGCTCGTCATAATCGTAGGGTGCCATGTGTTCCTTGCAACGTTCCAGCCATTGTCTGATATGCTTATAGGGCTGGAGCTCAAAGTCAAAGGCTTCCAGTTGAGAGACGGTAACCAGAAGCGTTAGATCTGCAATGGTGAAATGGTCGGCAGCAGAATATTCCCTGCCTTCTAGGATTGAGTTAAGCCAGCCAACAGCTTCGGATAACCTGGCACGTTTGCCCTCATCCAATGGGGCGCCAATGAACATAGTAGGAAACTACAAGGCAAGATTATTTGAGTACGTATTTGAGAAGCTCGTTTAGTTACTTACATAGTAGTCGGTTAGGCGCTGGTAGAGTGTGCCCAGATCAAAGTGTAGTCGCTGATCCACAAGTGCTCTAACACGTATATCCGAGGGATACAGCTCATCCGTTTTTCCATAGGCAGCCACCAAATATGAGAGTATGGCGCGACTGTAATAAGAAATGTTAGTCTACAGTCTTTGGCAGATGGTTTCACAACTTACCTTTCCCACAGCACCAATCCCTGGTCGTTCATGGTTGGCAAACAGTGTTGCGGATTCATGGCCACAAAATCGGGCTTCAGTTGCTCTCCCTCCAGTATGTTGACGATCTTGAGCTCAAAGTCCAGTCCAAGCATTTTGGCCAAGAGCAGTATACTGCGACAGGGCGGACTTGGTGGCAGATAGTACAACACTGGGGTGGACATCTTCCCACCACTGATAAGTAGGCAGTAGACAAATTCGGTTACAATTTGTTCGGTTTGATTCATCAGTTACGACTGAAAATAATTGCTAAAAATTGGCCAGCAAAAAGGCCGAATACAGCTCTGTGTGCTCAACAGAAAATCAATGCATCGATTTTAATATGTTTTATTAATGCAAATTGTTTGGAAGTTTTTCTGTTCTTCATTTCTTCTTAACCCCCAGCGACTAACAAAGGTCAAATTGACATTTGCTTTTACTTTTAAGTGAGTAATTACAGCAATCAGTGGAAGTGGGTGTAGATTAATTGCTGTGTTACGATTACATGGAAAACTAGGAAAAGGATCATTAAATGAAATGACATTTAAGGTAAGAAGTCATGGGTCCTTGGGGTCAGAGGAATTGATTTTTAGAAAATATCTAATTTTTGACAATTGTTCACTTCATTATCTGGATAATTTATATATTTATAGGGTATTTAAACGTCTATCCCAACACTTTAAACTAGCCGTTAGCATGTTAATTGTAGCCTGTTTGCTTTACTAATTTATCCATTATTGATATGGGAAAATTAATGCACCATCAGCAGCTGCAGCTTTACATACTCACACAATCTTATGCACCAGCTTGTGCTGCACTATGGCCACAGTGTCGATGTCAATGCAGTTCCCCAGTGTGCCTGCGAGTGTCGAGCTCTACTGTCGTCGCGACGGAGCTAAACAGTTCTCCTTTCGTGTGGCTGCTGTGCTCTGCTGTGCTGATGATGTTGATGATATAATCTTGTGTTGTGTTAACTTGTCGACTTGTCGCTGTCCGTCGATGTATCCTGCTTGTCTGTCTGCCTGGCTGCCTGCTTGGCTGTTTGAATTTACAAAATATATATATTCATGTCATCGGTGGCTGCTTGGCGCTGCTTTTGTTTCATGCTTGTTTTGTTTTGCTATTTTCGTTTAGTTTTCATAGCGAACGTTACCTGGACGACCATAGCGTCGCCTCGGCTAATGTGTGTTCACCTGAGTTGAGTTCGGGTTGATGTGTGTTTGTGTGTGTTTGGGGGTTGTGGGGGCGTCAGGTTGTAGGACAGTAGCTTGATTGAGGGCGGCCGCCGAAACTCGGTCAGGAATTGGTGTTCGTGTTCGTTGTATATCTAAAATTAAGCCACTACATAATTTGTTGTAGCTACGTGTTTTATTTGTTATTGATTGTTGCAAGTCCTTCCAATTGAGTGGAGCGAGAAACAACAAGCTTTGCAGCCACAACTGAACGTGAGTTTTGGCACAAGTCGAGCATAAGGTGTCTTAGACTATTAGCAAACAGAAATGAAGAGTCAAACCGTAGACAATTTAGCCATGCACAATATTTTGGCCAGCACTGTAGCGCAACGATTGTCATGGCCACTTGTTTAACTACCTGAGTGGCTATTTTGGCAGGTAAACCAATGACAATGGCTATTTTGGAAAATTGTTTAAAAATTCCAAAGACATTAGCCATTCGATTCTGGGAAACCTTGCAACTAATTGCAAAAGGAACGAAGGATAACAGGCAACCAAAAATGTCGGCGGGATGTCAACCCAAGCCTATAAAGGAGCATTGTAATGCACTTCGCGTATTTAGTCGTCCGTGTAAAGTGAAGTGAAGCAAGTGAAGTGCCTCAAAGATGAGTTTTCGAAATCAGATGTTGCACCTAATGCTGCTGCTAGCAATGCTGTTTGAGGCACAAACGCTGCCGGCATTGGACACTGCACCGGGAGCAACAGGCGTCAATAGCATAGAGGAGTCAGACAAGATGCCCGATGCCAACATTGAACCAAATGGGTTACATGAAGCAGGTTTAATTATTGTCAATGCAACTAGCCAACCAGCCAATGGCAACACTGAACCACAGGAACAGGAGGTAAGTGTTAGTTACATCATAGCATTGACAACCTGTCTAAGCTAATCTTTGTTACAGTCTGGTGACAACGTGTGGCCAGCGCTAGTGACAATGAGCCCGTGTCCATTTATGCCAGTGGATTGATTACACCCGAAGCCTTTCAACAGTACTTGAGCCAGTATGGTGGTGCAGCGGGTTTGGCACCACTTGCCGCTGCCTATCCAGCGCCAATGGCAGGCGCACCTGGTCTCTATCCCTATCCGGGTCCCATTATGGTGCAGACCGGCTATGAGGGCTTCTTGGTGCCAGCCAATCCACCTGCCTCTGATAGCGTATCAGAGGCAAGCACAACTGTTGCAACAACAGTGGCTCCCTCGCCACCCGGCTTGAATCCCTTGATGGCCTTTGCATCCAAGCTGTTGCCCAGCATACTGATGTCCACGTTGTTTCGTATTGCAGCCGTTATCTTATCCGCCGTTGGTGTCATACTCTTTGGCGGTGCCATTACCAATGCTCTCTGCCGTCTGACGCCCATTTGTGAAATTCCTAGCAAGGCAGTTAACATCCTACGCTCCGGTGGTGCACAAGATGTGGGTCGCATGTTAGCTGAAGAAATTACTCCGGAGCGTGTAAGACGCACCACGGACTTTGTACGCAATGCCATTCACAAATACCGCCAACTGCAGAAGCTTATCGAGACGGAATAAAAAGTGTTTAAGATAAGAAATAAGCTTTTCAAACGTGATGAGATTTTGTGTTAATTGTAATAATTTTGATTGTAAACTTGAAGAATCGAAACAAAAATATATACTCTTTATTTTAGTCATAACCATTATGTAGTTTTTTTTCCTGTTAAGCGTCGAAACTCATTAAAACCAAAACTTGTCACTTGTCGGAACAATCCAATCCAATTTGCGACAAAGCGTTGGGTTATCTCTTTGAAATCAGTGTGATCAACGGACTGAATCGTTAATTTGCTTGAAATGTTATCAAGTGCAATTAGAAATCCACGTACCATTGACAAGTTGGTTGACTAATCAAAGACTGATTATGAGTCTCTAAAAATATATGTACGTACATGCTGGTTGGTTTTTATATAAATTTAATTACATTTATTTAGTTGATTATTTAATAAATGGATATATTTTCTAAATGGATTTAGGCATAACATTTTCACAGAAAATAATTTAAGCTTGGACAGCCTTTAGCTTTGCCTCGAACCAACCCTTCATCTGCATCAAACCCTCCCAGTTTTCATCCCAGCCAGGTGTTTCCGTCTTAGCATTTGCGTACCACTTGGCAACACAGGGATACTTTTTCAGATTGAAGCCGGTTACATCAAATGTGGAAACGGTGGCCAGAATTGCAATATCAGCAATGGTCAGTTGTCCACCAGCTACATACTTCTGACCGGACAGGAAGGTGTCGAGCAGCTCAAAGGCATCTTCGATCTTTTTGAAGTCTTCCGGTGCTCCAAGCTTGTTGTTACGAAACAGTGGAGAGTAATAGTCACCGAATGACTTGTATAAGACACCCATATCGAAGAAAAGACGTTGATTAACCAATGCCTGCTCCTTGGGGTCTTTGGGATAGAGTGAGTCATCCTTGCCGTACTTCTCAACCAGATAGATAAGAATAGCACGTGATTCCCACAGCGCCAAGCCATCGTCGACGATCGTTGGAATCGTGTGCTGTGGATTGATCTTCAGATATTCTGGTTTCATCTGTTCACCTTCTAATGTGTTTAGAATCTTCTTGTTCAATTCAACTCCCAAAGCCTTTGCCACCATTATAACTGAACGACAGGGCGGTGAACCAGGCAAATAATAGAAATCCATGTTGAAAAAGACGTCTTGCGCTTAACAATTATGAGCGTCAACTGACTGGAGGCGGGCAAAAGCCAAAGCTTTTACACCAAATGTTCAAGTGTGTACAATTATCCGGGTTTATTGTTTTTGTAATAAAATTATGTTTGTCATTATTACTTTCGGTTTTGTGTTCGTATGTTTATGTTTGCTCTAGAAGCAGGTATGAGTCAATAGTGTTATCTTCTATTAGATATCTATAAATGATAATCGGAAAGTGCATACCGATAAATGTTGATTAAACAAAAAGCTTTATTTACAGTAGAAATAACATAAATCTAAAAGTATTCTTATCGTGTTCGAGTTCTCTTTTATAAAAAAGTAAAAATTATATGATATAAAAATTAACCGACTTAAGCGTGAAACGGAACTTCCGATTGCCATAACTTCCTCAAAATAAGCTCGATTTTCAAATGCAATACACCAAAAGTCTTGTTTGACGCTCTAGATTAATACTGCGTTTAATTAAAATGAATAAATTTGTAGTCGATTTTCATGTTAACAATCAGTCAGTCAGTCAGTTATGACAAATTCTTTTTTATATGTTGATAAGCTCGCACCAGGGCATAAGTGTATGGGAGGTGCCCCAAGGAGTTGTCAGATCGGGTTTAAATTTTGCATCAATAATTTTTTAACACGCTCCCATGTCCTAGCTTAGTTTTGTTCAGATTGATTAATTTCAAAGCGTAGCTCTTGTTCAAAAGTTGGGAAAAGAAGGACTTTGGTGTTCAGCAGGTGCTCGAAGGAGTTGCCCAAATTAAAAATCCTTTCTTAATGCTCACTTTCAATCGGAATGGAATATTTTGGGAAAATTTCAGCTTTCTAGCTCTTTTCGTTTAGGCTGTGGGTCTTTCAACAATTGGGACAATATAGAAGATAGTATAAATCTATATAAATTTAATTACTTTTATTTAGTTGATTATTCAATAAATAATATCTTTTCTAAATGGACTCAGGCATAACATTTTCACAGAAAATAATTTAAGCTTGGACAGCCTTTAGCTTTGCCTCGAACCAATCCTTCATCTGCATCAAACCCTCCCAATTTTCATCCCAGCCGGGTGTTTCAGTCTTTGCATTTGCGTACCACTTGGCAACACAGGGATACTTTTTCAGATTGAAGCCGGTTACATCAAATGTGGCAACGTTGGCCAGAATTGCAATATCTGCAATGGTTAGCTGTCCACCAGCTACATACTTCTGACCGGACAGGAAGGTGTCGAGCAGCTCAAAGGCATCTTCGATCTTTTTGTAGTCTTCTGGTGCTCCAAGCTTGTTGTCACGAAACAGTGGATAGTAATAGTCACCAAATGCTTTGTTCAACACACCCATATCGAAGTAGAGACGTTGATTAACCAATGCCTGTTCCTTGGGGTCTTTGGGATAGAGTGAGTCATCCTTGCCGTACTTCTCAACTAGATAGATAAGAATGGCACGTGATTCCCACAGCGCAAAACCATCGTCGACGATCGTTGGAATCGTGTGCTGTGGATTGATCTTCAGATATTCCGGTTTCATCTGTTCACCCTCCATTGTGTTGAGAATCTTCTTGTTCAATTCAACTCCCAAAGCCTTTGCCACCATTATAACTGAACGACAGGGCGCTGAACCAGGCAAATAATAGAAATCCATGTTGAAATCAACGTCTTTCGCTAAACAATTATGAGCGTCAACTGACTGGAGGCGGGCAAAAGCTAAAGCTTTTATAGCAAATGTTCAAGTGTGTACAATTATCAGGGTTTATTGTTTTTGTAATAAAATAATGTTTGTCATTATTACTTTCGGTTTCATGTTTGTATGTTTATGTTTGTTCTAGAAGCAGGTATGAGTCAATAGTGTTATCTTCTATTAGATATCTATAAATGATAATCGGAAAATGCATACCGATAAATGTTGATTAAACAAAAAGCTTTATTTACAGTAGAAATAACATAAATCTAAAAGTAATCTTATCGTTTTTGAGTACACTTTTATGAAAAATAAAAATGATATGATATTAAAATGTTAATCTACATGACAGAAACGAGATAATAAAGTTTGATTGATCAGAGCTTTATAATATATAATTTTACTGCTTGAAAAATTGTTTAAAAATTTTCAAATGTGAAGAAAAACTCAATGAATATCTATGAGAGGGTATAAGCTCTCGTCATACCCCTGGCAATGTTCGAGTGGACAAATACGCGTCCGGCACTTTAGAAGTTTTCAAGTTTACTGAATACTGGCGAGAGGCAGCTGAAGTCAAACACTCGAAATACAGAGAACATTGAGCATAAAAAGCTATATACAATAATTGTTTGTACGCTTTTATATTTCGTTCTCCCAAATTACTTTGGCAATTAACTTGGTTCATAGTTTTTGTGTATAGAAATATGTGTAATTACTGAAAAAGCTTTTTTTGCAGTTGTTTATTATACTTTGATCTTCAAAAGGTAAACTAATATGAGAATAATTGTTTGTTATAATATAACTAATACATATTTGCAAATAAATAAGCTTAGATTTTACTTCTTCTTCATTGCTTCAATGCGCTCTTTCAGCTTGAGCAAACCGACTTCGTTCTCATCCCAGCCAGGTGTGACCTTTTGGACATGAGCGTACCACTTGGCCACATTTGGATAGTTGTCAAGGGAGAAGCCCACCGTGACAACAGTTGAAACGGAGGCCACAATAGCAATATCGGCTAGGGTAAATTTATTGCCAGCCACATATTGCTGACCCTCCAGGAAGGTGTTGAGAAAAGCGAAGGCAGATTCCACCTTCTTGTACATCTCAGGATCAGCGGGCTTGTTGAAACGGAACTGAGGATAGTAATAATCGGCGAATGCCTGATAAAGCACACCCATATCGAAGTAAAGTCGCTGATTCACAAGTGCCCGCTGCTGAGGATCCTTGGGGTAGAGAGAATCATCCTTGCCATACTTTTCAACCAGATACACAATAATGGCTCGCGACTCCCACACCGAGAAACCGTTGTCCACAAGCGTTGGAATCGTGTGCTGTGGATTAAGCTTCAAGAACTCTGGCTTCAACTGCTCCTGCTCGGAAGTGTTCAGCAACTTCTTGTTTAGCTTGACACCAACTGCGGCTGCCGTCATGAGGACGGAACGGCAAGGCGATGAACCAGGTGAATAATAAAAATCCATTTTAATTAATTGCTTGTGTCTAGCGCTTTCAGAGTGCGAACAACTACTGAGCTCTCTGGCCAGCCGGCAGCATTATTATAGCCAGCACAACAACCTGGCGTACTCAGATAAGAACCGACGTTAATTGGTTGTTATCGCTCTGCCCCATTTGCTCATTATCTGGTAATGGCGAGCTTTACAAACTGCTGGTCATGGTCTCTCATGTGCAATGTAAACAAACATCGTTGGTATTAAAAATAAAAAATATATGTTAAGAACATCGATATGCCTGATGAAATACTTTTATTGTGGGATTATATTTAATTCATATTTTGATGATTACATAAATAATTGAGATTTTGGTTTTCTATTTGCGAGAATTTTCAATGAATTCCTTCATGTCCTCCATGCCCTCTTCCCAGCCGGGTGTTGCCTTCTGAACATCCTCATACCATCTGGCCACATTTGCATATGGACTGATGTCAAATTCAGCCACAACAAATGTGGAAACGCTGGCCAGAATGGAAATATCAGCCACAGTACGTTTCTCACCAGCAACAAACTTGTTTCCTTCCAGAAAGACGTTTAGGAAACTAAATGCGGTTTTTATCTTCTCCAACATCTCTGGATCGGCTGGTTTCTTTTGCAAAAATTGTGGATAGAAGTAGTCGGCAAAGCTCTTGTTCAGTGTGCCCATATCAAAGTATAAACGTTGATTGACCACAGCCTGTTCCTGAGGATCCTTGGGGAACAAAGAGTCATCCTTGCCATACTTCTCTACGAGGTATGTGAGTATAGCACGTGATTCCCACACTGAAAACCCATTGTCCACAAGCGTTGGAATTGTATGTTGTGGATTGATCTTTATAAATTCAGGCGTAAGTTGTTCACCAGCCAAGGTATTAAGGCGCTTCTTATTGAGCTCCACTCCCACTTCCCTGGCTACCATTTGAACGGCGCGACATATCGGTGAAGCCGGCAAGTAATAGAAATCCATTGCAAATGTGTGTTTATTGTCGGACAATTGAGGCAATACTGGCTGCATTTCGTTTGAGCACACCTATATGTACTAAATTGGACTCTTTATTTATAGGGCGACCCTAATCGTAACAGAAGAGCAACTGGCGTCAATTATATTCTAGCTGCTGGATAAATTTCATTTAAGAGCTTTCAGTGTACATAATACACATATGCATGTGTGTTTAGCTAGAAACTGCCTTTGGAAGCATCCAGAATGATGACAAGAAGGAAACTTTTATACAGAGAATCAAATTATTTAATAATACGTTTGTATATTATCCAATTAAAAAAGTTTAAAGATGTTTTGAGCCCCTTCTATAATACGATACATCTTAACCCTAAACCAAAGCCCCATATTATGATACGTTCATCATACATCATATATTGACTCGATCATAATATTTACTTAACTGAGTCAAAAAAAACTTTTGAGCTAAATATAACTATATTTCCTCTATGCCTTATATATTTTTTATGGTATGGAAAAAACTCTTTAATGATCTCTTTTAGTTTCTCTTAATTGAATCTCTTCAACTGTCAATTGCTCTTTGCTTAGGTGGCAGCTTTTGTCTCTAGTACTCTGCACATATCAAATCAGAAAGGGTATGATGAAGCTGTATAAACTTATATATTTGAGGCGGAAGTAAATACAGCCGATTTTTGGTATGAATATCTGACTATCTAGAACAACAATTGTGATCATTAACCTTAGTAGTAAGCCAATCTCAGTACAGGGTATTTCCTAGTCAAGTTTAATCACTTTTTTGCAAAGTGTTTATATTTAATTCATATTTTGATGATTACATAAATATTTGAGTATTTGTTTTCTATTTGCGATTGTTTACAATGAATTCCTTCATATCCTCCAAGCCCTCATCCCAGCCGGGTGTTGCCTTTTGAACATCCTCATACCATCTGGCCACATTTGCATATGGACTGATGTCAAATTCAGCCACAACAAAAGTGGAAACAGTGGCCAGAATGGAAATATCAGCCACAGTACGCTTCTCACCAGCAACAAACTTGTTTCCTTCCAGAAAGACGTTTAGGAAACTAAATGCGGTTTTAACCTTCTCTAACATCTCTGGATCGCCAGGTTTCTTTTGCATAAATTGTGGGTAGAAGTAGTCGGCAAAGCTCTTGTATAGTGTGCCCATATCAAAGTATAAACGTTGATTGACCACAGCCTGTTCCTGAGGATCCTTAGGGAACAGCGAGTCATCCTTGCCATACTTCTCTACGAGGTATGTGAGTATAGCACGTGATTCCCACACTGAGAATCCATTGTCGACGAGCGTTGGGATTGTATGTTGTGGATTGATCTTCAAATACTCGGGTGTAAGTTGTTCACCAGCCGAGATATTAAGAAGCTTCTTATTCAGCTCCACTCCCACTTCCCTGGCGACCATTTGGACGGCACGACATGATGATGAAGCCGGCAAGTAATAGAAATCCATTGCTAATGTGTGTTTATTGTCAGGCAATTGAGGCAGTACTGGCTGGATTTCGTTTGAGCACACCTATATGTACTAACTTGGACTCTTCATATACATGGCCCCCTTATCGTAACAGAAAAGCAACTTGCGTTAACTTAGCTTTATTCTTGCTGCTTGATGGATTTCATCAAAAAGCTTTTAGTGTACATAATACACATAATGTTGGTGTTCATATATACATATGTATGTGTGTTTAGCTAGAAACCGACTTTGGAAGTTTCCAGAATAATGACAAAAATTAAAATCTTATACATAGAAACAAATTATTTAATAATACGTTTGTATATTATCCAATTAAAAAAGTTTAAAGATGTTTTGAGCCCCTTTTATAATTAGATACCTCTTAATCCTTATCTTGAATTTCATACATTGACTCGATCATAATATTCACTTGACTGAATAAAAATATTCTTTTCGAGCTAAGTATAACTAAATTTCAATTATGCCTTATCTGTTTTCTATTGTATGGTAAAGGGTATGGAAAAAACTCTTTAAAGATCTCTTTTAGTTTCTCTTAATTGAATCTCTTCAACAGCCAAATGCTCTTTGCTTAGGTGGCAGCTTTTGTCTATGATACCCTGCACATATCAAATCAGAAAGGCTACAATGAAGTTTTATAAGCTTTTATACTTTAGGCGGATGTATATACAACCGATTTTTTGTATGAATATCTGACTATCAACAACCACAATTTTGATCATTAACCAAAGCAGGAAGCCAATCTCAGTGCAGGGTATTTCCTAGTCAAGTTTAAACATTGTCTTGTAAAGCTCATGACACATTCGTCGTCTGTGTAGGCAAACTGGTTCTCTAGGCATCTGAATAATGTTTCTTTTCACATAGACGAAGCGACCTTTCTCTATATACTCGGCTCTTCGTCAGACATCGATGCGTAAAACCCCAACCACCTGTACTAGGTTTGGAGCTTCCATTGTTTATGTTTTCCATTGAACCATATTATTATGTACGAATGAGTTAGTTGCCGGCATCTTTTGTTTATGCTTTTGGGGTTTTTCGCATGTTTCGAATATTCTCGTCACTCGAAAGAGTGACTAAACTTAATGCGCTCTCATCTGACAGCTTGCCAAGTTTGTCTCTTTAATGCTGACGCATCGTTTTTGGGGTAGCACTGACGTGTACCACAAAGAGTATACGAAATTCGAATGTTGGAATTGTTTATAATTAAGTAATAGTGCAATGTCATGCTGATAATAAAATTTAAACAAAAAAACAAACTGGAAAACTGATAAAAAAAAATGTTTGGGGTGTGTGACAAGATGTACATAGAATATTCGAGTGTTATTTACAATTAATTTGCAAGTCAGTTGAGTATGTGTGAGTATTGGGATTATGGGAAAACTGGTGTATTTCATCACAGAACCTACAAACATATTTATTATGATTGTATCAGATTTGTAATCAATATTTATTCTGATATGGCTTACCACAAAGTAAATAATATATTAATTGACAGCTGCGGCATTCTTTTCGTTAAAAATTAATACAATATGCAGGTGTTATTCAAGAATTAAGAATTATTGCTGTTGTTAAACACTTTTCAGAATAAATGTGGAATAAATTCCAGAAAGAAACAAATGCGTTTGACATTTAAATTTGGCCACATTAAAATAATTACAAGATAATTAAATATGATTGTACTAACTACGAATCAATAATTATGTCAATGTGTGCGTGACTATCCTGAACATTATGGCATGAGTTACTTTTTTTTTCCTTAATGTTCATTTCTGTTTTAGTTCACATTCGGCCCCTGCAATCATCATTAGAAAAGCGTTTGCTGTGGTCACCCTTTAATGGAAACTCAATACAGATTGTCGAGCGAGAGAGAGGGAGAGGTGCGAGACATGTAAATAGTGTTCGTATTCAATTGTGCCTTGTTTGGAAAAGCTTTTACACTCAATCGATCGCATGTCAAATAGCGTGGGTAGCTGACCTGTACAGGGTGATGTACTTTATAGATATGTGTATGTACAACTTTTATACAATTACAAGCTTACATACTCACTAGCCCGTATATAATTAAGAATGTTCAAGGCCAGCGGTTAATTAACTATTAGTCTATATTTATTGTATGCATACACAAATCACATATTACTTGGCTTTTATTTTAATGTTATCGTTATACTCTTAAATAGTTTCGCTTTTATGTGGTCAATCTACAGTGTAGATTCTACACATACAGATGTAATATGTATGACTGTTTTCGTGTAAATATTTGTGCTGGTTCTAACAAACAAGCTTCGTGATTATTTTATTTCTGAACTAAAGTGCTTGAAGTTCGAGTCGACAGCTGCAAAAATGGCAAAGAATTCACACAAAAAGCAATAAACAAAAGTGTTTATAATGTACGTAACATTATATTAAATTGTTTATAATGCACAAACAACAATACATACATACATACATGGTATACATATACATAAGTATAGAGTGGGAAAAAAAGGGAATTCTATTCAAAAACAACTCACAGAATGACAAGCAAACAAATAACTGAATAAATTAGCAAATAAAAAAGCACAAAAGAGAATAAGCTAAGAGCACTGAGCGGCGAAATGGTTACTCAAAAATTTTGTGTCGATCTACAATGTGGTGCAACGAGTTCATTAGAAAGTTGCCACTTTCTGTGGCACCACAAGTGAAGGGTATACTATGTACATATGCATGCTCCACATGTTTGTTGTTAGCTACAATTTGGATTATATTCATATGTCTATAACATACAGCCCCAAGCTTGATAAATTAAATATATGTATGTACACACAAACAATGTACGTAGTCATGTTCATACATACATATGTATGTACATGCAAGCCCACGAAAGCAACGGCAAACACGCGAAAACAACTGACGCTGCCAGTGGTCGCTCTTTATGGCGGCTTGTGCTTTTACATACATATGTATATAATCTCCCATCTGTACATGTACATATGTATGTATTTGCCATACACACTCCTCACGATCCGCAAATGCCTTAAAGTTTGTTTGCCGGTTTTATGGCACTAGCATTTCGGGCCGGTTGCTCGTGCGCTCGCGATTCTGACACAGCCGAGGTCTATAAAAGCTGACCGCCTCTCCAGAAACCCATCAGTGTTGCTTGATACTTGGTACAGTGCGCCGCGTCTTAACTACAATCCAAAAAAGTAAGTGTCTATGTGTAAAAAATATTATATGTACATAACAGTGCCTATGTGTATGTGTGTGGCAACGAACTTGTTGAGCCAAATTATAAGAAATAACCAAAAGCGAAAAGATAATGAAAAAGTCAACTGTTCAAGAGAAATAAGAAATACCAAAATGACATCACAGGACAGCAAATCACAAAGTAGAATAAAAGAGGCAAAATATATAATCTTAATTGCTTTTGTGTTGCCTTTTTTGCCATAATTATAAAAACCGCGTCTAATCGCCAATTGTTTTCCGTGTGCTTTGTCTAATTATAGTAAAATGGCTGATTTCTACTACTTGCCCGGCTCCGCGCCCTGCCGCTCCGTCATCATGGTCGCCAAGGCCATTGGTGTTGAGTTGAACAAGAAGCTGTTGAATCTGCAGGCCGGTGAGCATCTGAAGCCCGAGTTCGTCAAGATCAACCCTCAGCACACCATTCCCACACTAGTGGACAATGGCTTTGCACTGTGGGAGTCGCGTGCCATTCTGGTCTACCTGGTGGAGAAGTACGGCAAGACCGATTCTCTGTACCCCAAGTGCCCCAAGAAGCGCGCCGTCATCAACCAGAGACTGTACTTCGATATGGGCACTCTGTACCAGAGCTTTGCCAA
Source organism: Scaptomyza pallida (assembly GCA_018152965.1). Classification (NCBI taxonomy): domain Eukaryota; kingdom Metazoa; phylum Arthropoda; class Insecta; order Diptera; family Drosophilidae; genus Scaptomyza; species Scaptomyza pallida. The sequence goes on along the minus strand of JAECXP010000004.1, from coordinate 7,723,529 downwards.
CTACTACTATCCTCAGGTGTTCGCCAAGGCACCCGCTGATCCCGAGATGTTCAAGAAGATCGAAGCTGCCTTCGATTTCCTGAACACCTTCCTGGAGGGTCAGACCTATGCTGCCGGTGACTCACTCACTGTCGCCGACATTGCCCTGGTCGCAAGTGTGTCCACCTTTGAGGTTGCTGGCTTCGACATCAGCAAGTACGAGAATGTGAACAAGTGGTACGAGAACGCCAAGAAGGTGACTCCCGGCTGGGATGAGAACTGGGCCGGTTGCTTGGAGTTCAAGAAATACTTCGAATAAGCGTTATTCCTTTATTTTAATATAATTTATTCATACTTATTCAGAAGGCGGTTTGAAATCGTTAAATGTTGTGTGCTGATTTGCATTAGACGCCAGTTTAATGCAAATGAACTTTTTGTCTTAAAATAAAAGAGTATTCATTTTTATTGAGTACAATTTAAGAGATTACATTTTTTGGTTTTGATTTTCGAGACTTTGACTTCGCTCTTTGGCGAACCATAAATTAGAAAATATGGCTAGTGGGGAAATAAATTATCAAGAGAGCAAACAAGCGTTTTCAATTGCACTTCTATATACTGCATCGTGTATCCACACACATACATACATACATACGTGCATGTCTGCTATAAAAACTTTTCTCTATCTTTTGTGCTATCCGTTGTGTTATAAAAGGCAAAAAATATTTGCACCGTTGAGTGCTTTATTTGTCTCTCTCTTTTTCGTTAAGTGCCGGCCGCTATTGCAATTTTGCTTCACCTCAAATCAGTTGCCATAAGTAAATGCAGTAAGCAGGAAGCTCTCTATTGCAGTTAAGAAGTGAGAAACATTTACAAATTTAATATGTGTTTATCTACACAAGCACTGTAATTTTCCATGGTTTATAAGGGCGTAGTTTGTTCAAATCTTTTTTAATACTTTATTTGAAAACATAATCAAATATTTTTACATCAACATAACATTCAATAACTTTTCAAACTTAAAATTCATTTTCTCACACCTGGTATAAAAACATACACACAATTTGAATAGCATGCAAACTGAAACAACTAAAAATTTGTAAAATATTTTAGAACGATGTTGAAGTTCTACTATATGCTATATTCGGCACCATGCCGCTCCATTCTGATGCTGGCAAAGGCTTTGGGGCTTGAGCTGGACAAGCAGCAGGTGGATCTGGATGCCGGCGATCATTTGAAGCCAGAGTTTGTCAAGATTAATCCACAGCATACAATTCCCACACTGGTTGACGGTGATTTTGCTTTGTGGGAGTCACGCGCCATTATCCTATATCTGGTGGAAAAGTATGGCAAGAATGATGCATTGTATCCCAAGGATCCCAAGCAGAGGGCTCTGGTCAATCATCGCCTGTTCTTCGATTTGGGCACACTGTATCAGAGCTATGTTTATTATTACTATCCACAGTTGTTTGACGATGTCAAGAAGCCGGCTGATCCCGAAAACTTGAAGAAGATCGATGCTGCCTTCGACTCCTTGAACATTTTGCTCGAGGGTTTGAAGTATGCAGCTGGGGATAAACTTACTGTTGCTGATTTCGCACTCCTGGCTACTGTTTCTACTTTCGAGGTGACTGGGTATGATTTCAAGAAGTACTCCAATGTGGCCAAATGGTACGAAACCACCAAGCAAGAGATTCCCGGCTGGGAGGAAAACTGGGAGGGTTGCTTGTACTATAAGAAACTGTATTTGTCCGATCTATAAAAACCACCTTATAAAAATAAAATGTTTGCACTTGGTGTAACCACCTTATCGGAGTCAATAACTTTTACAACTTTATCTAATCAGTGTTGTGAAAGTCATTGGGTCACTTGTTGACAGTGTTTATAAGTATGTACTGATAACATTTGGGAGCTGACATTAAACACAATAGCGATAAGATATAAAATACTTTATTTCTTATACCTCTGAATTGCCGGAGCTGAGATTGCCCAAAAAATATTGTGCCAATAATAATTAGCAAAAACAGTAGAATATTTTTCAATTAAACAATTAATCATTTTTTAAGAGAGTTCACTTAAGTTCAACTCTCTTTGACGGTTTAGAAAACAATCATTTTTGCCAATTAACACCTATCCCCAAAAACCCATCATTTGTTAGACATTAAGTCAGTTGCTCGCGGCTCTTTGCTAGAAAAACTGCTCAACGAGAAATCACCGGAATACAAAACAAAAACAGGTAATACCATTACTACATAGCCTTAATGTTGTTTTATATATTTATTTGTACGCCCGACATTTATTATGTCATCCAATGAAAGTGATTATCTCGAAACGCTGGCAACGCTTCGTTGGTTTTTCTTTTGTCTGTTTGTTTGATTATATTTAGTCGCTGTGTGACAGCTTTTGATTGTAATGAATTGTGTTTCTTTCTTTGAATACGCCCCAAAACACTAGGCAAATGGACTTCTATTATCGACCCGGATCTGCCCCTTGCCGTGCGGTCATTATGACCGCCAAGGCAATTGGTGTTGAATTCGATAAACTGATTTTTATCAACACGCGCGCCGGCGACCAATTCAAGCCGGAGTACTTGAAAGCTTAATCCACAACACACCATTCCCACACTGGTGGACAATGGCTTTGTGCTGTGGGAATCGCGTGCCATAATGGTGTACTTAGTGGAGAAGTATGCCAAGGATGACGCATTGTACCCGAAGGATACTCAGAAGCAGGCGCTGATCAATCAACGTTTATACTTTGATATGGGCACACTGTACAAGAGCTTTGCCGATTACTACTATCCACAGATCTTTCTAAAGCAGTCGGCTAATGAGGAGTTCTACAAGAAGATTGAGCTTGCTTTTGAGCTATTGAATACCTTTTTGGAGGGTCAAAGCTATGCAGCAGGCGACAGTCTGACCCTTGCGGATATTTCTCTACTTTCAAGCGTTTCTTCCTTTGATGTTGCGGGCTTTGATTACAAGCGTTATGCCAATGTGGCCAGATGGTATGAACAGGCTAAGCTGGTGACTCCTGGCTGGGATGTCAATTGGTCGGGTTGCTTAGAGTTCCGCAAGTACTTTGATAACTAAGCGAGTGTAGGATGGATGTACGATTCTAATAAAAAAGCTTCATTTATTGCACTTGTTTTTTATGGGTGAGGAACAGCTAAACTCTAAAAAAAAATTGCACTTGGTTCACTTAACAACTAAAATAGGGAATTCGATTTACTAAACTCTAACGGACGTCGAAACGATTGCTCTAAATTGTGTAATCTCTGCTCCAGATCGTTCATCGAGTTGCGCAACGCATGTCCGCGTGGACGTAGCGATATTTGTGGTGAGTGCTGCATCAGATCGTCCTTGACGCCTGAAAACGAATGACGCACACAGGAGGAACGCTTATCGAACTTGGTGTTCTGATAATGTGGATGCGAATGCTGGTGCTGATGATGCGAACGATGCTCACAGTTGCCACTGCGACAATTGTGCGTCACGAGCGGCTCATCGGTTTTCAGTGAATCCTCATAGGTATCACTGCGAATGGGAAGCGCAAAGTGTAAGCTTTAAGGGATTATGGAGAGATTTAAAATACACACCTGCTATCTGTGTTTGGATGCTGGCGCATCTCCAGATGCGCCTTGGCATGCCTGGGACAGAGTAGATCTGCATTGCTGGCACGCTTGGAGCTGCCATGCTGAAAGGAGTCGGGTGATGTCTCATACAGCTCACGACTGCTCAGAAAGTCAACGCCCGAATCTTGGCCAGCGGAGTGCAGCGAGAACAAAGATGTTTCATAATTGTTGCTAAAATAATGATACGATGTACGATAATATACAGCTCTAAAAAGCTTTTAAGCTTAACTCACAGATTGTTCACCGGCTGACACGCATTGTATTTGAGAACAAATGGAGCACTGACATCGGCTGAAGATGCTGCTGCTGCTGCCGCTGCTTTGGCAATGGACTTGGGCAGTGGCACATCAATATATTCCCGCTGGCACTGCTGCTGCCTGGGGGAAATCACAGAGAATTGCACTCAATTCGGAACCTGTTCCATCTTAAGACTACTTACTCATTTAGATACTGATGATGTTGCTGCTGTGTGACCAGCGCCTGTTGCTGATGATGCTGATGCAGCTGCTGTTCCAGTTTCTCGGTGGCCGTTGCCGTCGACTGCGTCTGTGCCGAGGAGCACACCGATTCGGGCATAAAGGCGCTTGTCGGACGCTGCAAATGCCCGTTCCTGCTGCTTCTGCCCTTGCTGCAGCGCTGCGTGTGTCGCTGCTGGCGCTGACGTCGCTGCTGCGATCGCGACTGGTTGATGCCGGCTATGGTATAAGTGAGACCGGCTTCTGAGGCAGCAAAGTCGCGCTGTGACCACAGATGTCTGTTTTGTGTGAGAGAAAGAAGGAATGGTTTATAAAGTGGCTTGGACAATCACATTTCACATTCGTATTTGCGATGCAGTTGTCAACACAGAGCTAAGCTTAATTGCCAGCTGATTTGGCTGCTCTTGATGTTGTTGTTGTTGTTGTTGCTTGTTGGTTTGTAATGTGTGTGTGTTTTTTTTACAGTTAGAATTCCAGCGCTCAGGTGGAGATGTAATAGTAGCCGGTTTTTTTTTGTTTCAACTGCACCACAAGACATCAAACCAACCAACAACAACAGCAAAAAACTAAAGCATTTGATCATTACTTAAAGATTTATTAGATGGCCTTAGCTTAAGTATGTATGTGTTTGTGTGCATGTATGTTTATGTAAAAATATGCATGGATGTATGTATATCGCCTGTTTGGGCAGTCTTTTAGTTCAGTTCTGGTTTTTACCGTTTTTGGCGCAGGCACAGATAGCAACAGGCGGCAATTATGGCACCCAAACTGATCAGCGCCAGCAGCACCAAAGTCACAAATTCCAGGCCGCCCACATAGCTGGAGACGGAGGCTTGTGTGGGTCGCGGTGCCAGACCAAACTCGGCCAATTCAATGATACGTGGCATGGTCTTAGTGCTATCCATTTGCTGCTGTTGCTGTTGCAACTGCAATGCATCCAACTGCAGTCCAGCCAGGGATCTGCAAGACACGAAGCATAAAGAGAATTTTAGGCTATAGACATGTTAATGAAACTTCAATTGCTTACTCTTGCAGCTGCTCCATTTCCACAATGGCATTGGTGTGTGGGTCAACGGCATAGATGTATGCATTGGTGCTGTGCAGGAGAAGAAAGTAGGAAACAAAATCTTTTGGTTTGAATATATATAAAGCTACTTACGCCACTTCGACTGTTCCTGAGTTCGGCTCTAGCAATCGCACTCGCACATCTTTTCCAATGGCATGGCTTAGAGCCTCCATCAGGCTATCAATGCGCCGCTCCACATCCACTGGCATTCCTGCCACAACGAGACGCACCTGCTTGGCCTCATCTATGATGTACACAAAGACATTGACAATGCCGCTGCGTCCATCGTCGGCACCCATGCGATCGGTGGCCTTCACATCGAAGCCGTAGATGCGCTCATCCCTGGGCAGGTCTGCCAGTAGGCGTATGTTGCCCGTTTGTTCATCGATGCCAAAGAGACGTGTGGGCTCATTCAGCAAACGATAGCGTATTTCCGCATTGAGTCCTTCATCAGCATCCGTGGCGGCCACACGGGTCACGTGATAGCCAAAGCTGGCACTGCGTGGAAGCACAGCCACAATTGGTTGTCCATTGCCCCGAAACTTGGGTGAGTTATCGTTCTCGTCGCCAATGCGCACCAGGATGCGACACTCGCTGGGCGAGAGTCCCTCGACACGCTCATCTACTACCGGATAGGAGACCTTGGCATAATTGCGGGCCTCCCGACTAATACGATCCGCACGAATCCGCAGCTGGTAGCGTGCAATGTGCTCCCTGTCGAAGGGTTTGAGGGCATACAGCAGCATATTCTTTGCATCATATTCGAAGGGTGGATGGGCATCGGACTCGTCTAGACCTTCTTCCAGCCAGAGCGACCAGCGATAGTTTTCGGCATTAAGGCCAGCTGTCAGGTTAAGACGCAGTACCTCAATGGGTGCCTCATTGTTCTCCATCAACCTGACATCGTAGTAGGAATGCTGAAAGATGGTCACATTGAGCGGGATCTCTGGGTTTGGGAGCTGCCGTAGGCTCAGTGACCGCCTGACCCTGCAGATTAATGAGGACGACGGCTGTGGCAGATAATGCTGGGCTGCCTAGATCCGAGGCTATAACCGATACATTCAGGTGCTCATAATCGTTGTAGCCCCGAATGTTGGATACCGTTGTTATCGTTCCATCTCTAGAGTCTATCTGGAAGACGGGCGCATGCAGCTCTTGATGCAAAATAGAGTAGAGCACTAGTCCATTGCCATTGCCCACATAATCCTTGTCTATGGCCGTCACCTGCTTGACAAACATGCCTGGCAGCGTGCTACGATCTAGGTACGCCTTATAGACGGGCACAATCATGGTGCGGTCAGCCAGGTCAGCTATGAATTTGACTGCCTTGACCTGGTCATCATAGCCAATGAACTCGGGTCGATTGTCGTTGATGTCCAGCACATTGACCTCCACTTCCACACTGCTCGACAGACGCTGCATGGGCTCCGCATTATCACTGGCAATGACCTGGAAGTTATACTTGGCTCGCAACTCCCGATCCAGTTGACCATTGATCTTCAAAACACCCGAAGTGGGTTTCACTGTAAACGGCAACATCTGGTCGCTCAGGGAATATGTTATGTTCGCATTCTCTCCATAGTCCATGTCAATGGCCAATACTTGACCTAGGACACTGTCCTTGTAATCGCCCTCGGGTGTGTCGAAGCTGTACCAGGATTTCTTGAAGGCTGGCACATGATTGTTCACATCGATGACCGTAAAGCGCATGCAGGTCGTATCCTTCAAGCCATCTATATCAGTGACGCTAAGATTCAGCCAGATCTCAATGTTTGCAGCCAGCGGATAATTGACGGTTAGCTCTCCGCTCAGCTTGTCGATGGCAAAGTGACGAACATTTTGCAACTTGATCATTGGCATGCCAGGTGAACGCTCCACCTGCTCGCCCTGCAGCTCATAGTGCAGCTGGGCATTCTTGCCGAAATCTTCATCGCTTGCGGTCAGCTGCAACAGCTTGGAACCTACTGGAGTGTCCTCATATATGGCAAATAAAGGACACTTTACGGGTAAAGCGCGTGCCATCCGACGTCTGGATTTGGCACGTCCCACAACTCCGACGCCAGCAGCAGCGCTGGGTGTCTTTTCCCTATCCATGTGCAGTCTCGGAGAGCCGGGTATGTGATAGGCGGGTGGTGCTAGCATCATGGACGCAGCGGCAGCGGGCGGCAAAGCCATGCCATTCGAGCTCTCCACAAAGTATATCTCCATATCTGTATTGTATTCGCGAATCTCCAGTCGTGAGTCCTTGAACACCGAAATGCGCTCAAAAATGGGTCCATTGTCATTGACATCCGCCACGAGGATCGTCAGATGCGCATAGCCCGAGAGTCCTCCAATGTCTGCAGCCACAATTTTCAGATTGTAAAGCTGTTGTTTCTCTCGGTCCAAGCCCCGTTTACCCGTGTAGCTGATGCGAAAGTACGGACCGCTGCTAAGCTTAAAGTTCGTTTGCATGAAGGATGTGTGCAATTCCTGGTACTTGAACTCGTCGTTCCACTGATCGGTTAAATTGAATATGTTAAAGGCACCCGTGCTGGGTGGCAGCTTGTGCTGGCTGCTGTTGGCTCCAATGCTAGAGTTGACATACTCAATGGTAAACTGATCGCTGTAGTCGCCCTGCAGAAGAACACGGAACTCGGCATTGGGTCCCTCGTCCGCATCACTGATTTGGATGGCCTGGTTCATGGAGAGTTCTGTGCCCACGGCACAGTTTTCATTGATCAATCCAACGTATGTGAGGGCATTGAACTTGGGCGCATTATCGTTGACATCGTCCACCTTGATGTTAACCTGATAAATGCCCGCTCCACTCACCAGACCCGTACTATACTCCACAATCACTGTCAGCTCATAGCTTGCCTGTTGCTCTCGATCCAGTCCAATTAAGGTCAGCAGTGTGCCATCTTCGGTTATGGTTATCTTATTGATGACCTCTTGTTGATTGGCTATAATGTAGCGCAGCTTTATATTTGAATCTCCTGCCAAGCGTCGTGGCAATCTTCGCTTGGTCTTTGAGCTCCGACTTCGATGACGACTGCGAAAACGACTACCCGTGGTAAGATTGGTACTGCCAACCGCTGTGGTAAGTTCGCGAAAGCTTCCTAGCTCATTGTTAACCAATGCATTCTTGTAGAGGAGCTGTCCAATTATGCCACCCACCAGATTCTCCTCCACATGGAAGTTAATGATGTTCATATTGATTTCCCTGCAAGATAGATGCGAAACCTCATAGTGAATATTTGTCTTTCGAACTTTATGATTGATATACTTACTCAATGACTGGTCGCAAGGGGTACCTTCTCCGGCATTGGCCTGTTTACAATGTGTATGGTTAGGTTCGTTATCAAAACACCCTCATCGCTGAGCTCTGGCGAGGCTGCTGTTGTCACCGCTTGTGAACTGCGTGAAACAACCAACGGTTGTGTGGAATTGGCAAAGAGCTGTAAAGAAATTTGTATTTAAAATCATTTTCATCATTTCCCTCTTTTCCACTCACATAATTAGCCACAGCTTCAAAGTTATAGATTTGCCTCTTAAAATCGGACAGCTCTCGGATGACTGTTATAATGCCCGAACGCTCTTCGATGGCAAATGGCACGCCCTCGGAATATGTGTGCAGAAGATCATACATAATCTCATCCTCGCCATCGTATATCAGAGTGGTGCGCACCTGACCCACTGATGTGCCTAGTGGAGTATTTGCACCGACATAAAACTGATAGGGTGCACCCACAAAGTCAATGGCCTGATCATCAATTGTGGCATACACCTCAATCGTTATTACAGCCAAGGAAAAGCGACGCTCTGAAGGATTTGTCGGCTGATCGCTGGCCTCAACAAAGACAGCGATGCGACCTCGTCTCAAAGGTCCAGCGACATAGATGGTGCCATTCTTGCTGTCCAAGCGAAAGGGTATGTAGCCGCTACCTTTGGGACGCTGTAGCTCATAAAGCAGCTGCCCATTGGGTCCCTCATCCGGATCATGGGCAACCACCCGGCCAATTTTAGAGCCAATGGTGGCAGTGATAGGCACTTTAAACTCGAATAGATTGCCGTGATCGAACTTGGGATTGTTGTCATTACTGTCGAGCAGTGTGATATCCACACGAACCATACTGGGTCCCGGTTTCTTGAGATGCCTATCGTCCAGGTAGGAGGGATTACGTTCCAGTGCTTCCACTTTCAGCTGTATGGAACGGCGCTGCTCTCGATCGAGCAAACGATCATCGCGCACTGTTATCCAACCGGTGCGTGAGTCAATTCGAAATGCACCCGCTGATGTCTCGTTCTCCACCAGATTGTAGACAAACTCAGAGTTTTCGCCCTGATCCCGATCAATGGCATTCACCTGCAAAACGCTGAAGCCTGTAGGAAGATTCTCCACAATGGATATGTTGTAGAAATCTGCCTCAAACTCGGGCACATTGTCATTGAGATCAAGAACCTCAACTTCGATGCTGTGGATAAAATACAAATCGGGATAAAATTTTAAGAATAAACGGTTGTTCGATTAATTAGCTTACCGTGCCAGTGCTTTCTTCAGAGGATTATCCTTCTGTCTAGCCTCCATTTGCACTACGAAAGTGTTTCCCGGCAAGCTTTCCTCTTCCAAATCAATCTCCTTTTGTAGGTACATGACGCCATTGTGGGAGTTAACACGAAACAGCTGACGTTCATTGCCCGAGATGATATCATAAACAAGTGTGGCATTTAGGGAATCCTGGTCAAATGCCATTATCGGTGGTGCAAAGTAAAGTGGAATGCGAATTGGCATTCCTGTCATTGGAAAGAACTCATTGATCTTCGTGCGATAGACGCCTTCGGTAAACTTTGGCGGCAGATCATCCACATCCCGCACATTGATGGTGATCGTGGTGTTTGCCTGATTAGCTGGTGTACCACGATCCCAAACAAAGATTGGTAGCTTGAACTGCCGTATTCCATTGTCAAAATCCAATTCACGCTTGAGTATCAACAATGGTCGATGAGGACTTTTGAGCACAAAATAAGGTCTACCATCTGCGGCGAGCTGCTCCGGAACGGTGGACATGCTGAAATGTACTTCCGAGTTGGGTGTATTTGGCTTATCACGATCGAAGGCCTGCACGCCCTCAAAGATGATGCTGTCCACTGATGTATTCTCATCCACATCAACCACATATGGCGTATTAAGAAACTCGGGTGCGTTATCGTTGACATCTTCTATGTAGACCGTGATGGAAAGATAGCTGCCCTATGGGTATAACAAAAATAAAGATCAAGGTAGTTGTGGTTGAGATTGTGGTTAAAATGTAAGAAGGCTCTTATTCGAAAATTCTACTAAAAGATACGCTAAGCATAGCTCAACAGCTTGTGACCAAAAATCGACTTCGGATAACTTTACAAAGTTTCGATTGCCACAACTTCTACAAAACTTGACTGATTTTCATATGCAATACCTTAAAAGTCACGATTTTAACTCGATTTTCATCCCAATTAAAGTTTATGTTTTGTTTTTTTTTAAGTTCAATTACCTCCTCGAGCTTTTCCTGCTTGCCAGCGCAGAGTATGCGAAACTTGAGCAGATTCTTGGGCACATCACGATCCACCAGACGCTCCAAGGATCGCGCCAGACTAACCACCAAAGTTGTCGCATTATGTTCCGTAAGATTAAAGTACTTGTGATCACCGCTGGCATCGCCACCTTTGAGGGCAACACTGGAACGTGGATAGGCTTGCAGTCTTAGGATTTCCTTGCCCACCTGGGCATCCTCACGTAGCCGTATGAAACGAACACCTTCACTTTCCGCTGCAACGCCATCTAGCGAATGGAACGAGCAGCTGGTTGAGCTAGCTAAAAGTGGAACAGTTACAGATTATTATATTTGAATATCAGAGAAGTAAATCGAAAAAAAAAAACCAAATCGTTGACAAATTATCTACACTAAAGTCTCGCTGTTTCTCTTTTACTATTTGGCATGCTAATTGCACGCTGAGAACCAAAAACGGCTAAGCCAACAATTGAAAATCTCCATAAGGCAACGTGCGAACCGAATTGTTTGGGCCAATTGTTGGTTGTTGTGTTTTTTTTTTTTGCTAGTAACTACCGACTAGCCAAAAACTTTCTACGTTTGTCGCGTGGCTGGGCGCTTACACGCCCACCTGCTCACTCCCGACGCCCCCTACCAGCTCCATTAGCAATTGCAACACTTTTCCACATGCATTCAACTGTCGTTGTCGTTGTTGCCATCTCTCTTGTGCCTGTTCCAAGTACTGCAATCAGCGAATTATATTTGCGTTAAGGCTTGTGGTTCAGTTCCCACCCTCATGACATAATTAGACATGTGTTTTTTCCTCTTCTACTGATTTTTGTGAGCCTTTGCAAGTGCAACACTGCAGTTGCAAGCAAATGTGATTCAAGTGACAAGCTGACACACACAAAACAGATTGTTGGGGTTCCAAGTCTGGGTCTGGGTTTGGGGTTTGAGGTTTGGGCGTCTTGGCCTGTCTTGTCTTCACTGACTTAAAGCCCCAGTGGCTGACTTTCTGACATTTTTTCGGAACATCTAGTACATGGCGAGAAACTATCATTTGAGATGTCGTCTTTCTGTTGTTGTTGTATCTGTCATGTTGTCTTTTGCTGTTTATTGTTGTTGTTGTTATTGTTGTTGTCTTGTTATTGCTGGAGTGAAATCTTCGCAGTCTTTTCGTAGGCTTTACTTGTTTATTGTTAGTCTTATTTCAGTTTTTTTTTTATTGCAATTGCAATTTGAGTTGCAGTTTCTATTTACTTGCAGTTTCTAGCTCGATTCGGTGTGAACTCGCATTATTGTTGGGCATGAAAATAAATATATACATATGTATGTGTGTATATAGTATGTATATAATATGGAAATGTGGCTTTGCAACTGTGCCACAAAGCTTAATTGCGCCGGAAGTGCAGCAACTTAGAGGGAGTTGCAGTGGTTCAATATGGCCAGATTTCAGCTCTGAGAAGAATTCGCTATGCAGATTTCTCACAGCCAGCTAAGCTATAGATCGTTTAAATACCATGTGAATAAACCTAGCATAGCTTTTCTTTTTGTTCAAGGTTGTTAGGAGGCTTCAAATGAATAAAATATTTTATATAGATTTAGTTAGATATTTATGGGATATTATGGGATTATAGCAATTTCTTAATGATTTCATGCAGGAATTGTCACTAGTTATATTTTTCAAACTTGTTTTTTTATATTTTAAGTGATATTTCATGTGACATAAAATATATTTCTGGTTGTTACACATAAAAAGAAAGTTGATTTTTCGGGCATTTAAAACTTTTAAGAGTCTAGGAAGTCATATGGGTTCAAACTGATATTCCAAAGTTTCCACACATCATTTGCATTTGACATCAATAACTGATGCTTGATTCATTTATGGATCATTTGTTATAAGTTTATCGATGCAATCCAGTTCAGTTGTAGTTAATTCCTTTAATTTGCCACAAATTATAACACTATTTTCACTGTCATTGCACTCGTAAAGCATAATAGCTCTTTAATTTGAATGCAGACTGGAACACCCCATAGAAATATGAGAACAATAACTAAGAATTCACTTTGATTAACTTCTTGTGTTTTGTTACACTTAAGCATTAAGTTCAGGCGGCCAGTGTTTTATTTATTCCAAGTAACACTCACATACACACACATAATTTCACACACTCACACGTACATATTAACATTTAATTAGAACATTGCGGCACTATTTAAGTGGTTCCAGTGGAACATGACAACTTTACGCCTCTTAACTTGTTTTTCATTCTCATTAGTTTTGTTTCTCCCAAAAGGTGTTCAAGGTGTTTTGCAGGAGCTGGTTAGGAAATGGGCCAACAAGTTTTCATATTTTGGCATTGCTCAGGGGCAAACTCAATCATTGCCACAAGTTGCATCAGCGAAGACAAATTAACCAATTGGCACACTGCACCGATTCTTGCCACATTTTGCTGTCTCTCGCTTATCGCTGCATCGCCGACACATTGTTAATACGTATGCAAATTCACAGCATTTAAAATTGAAATCGGGGTTATTTAACGGTTCACCAATAGCCACAACAAGACAAACAAGTTGGTCAATGCATTGAATACAACAATGCGGCAGACGAAAGACTTTTCAACGTGACAAATCGCCTCAAGTGGGATAGACGTTGCACGCACAACTCTCTAACACACACAAACTTGTACACACACACACACACACATCTTCACAGATTTAATGGCCAATAAGGCCATAACAACTTGCCTTGCACGATTCCCGTTTGAGCGGCTTCAATTCGCAGGAATATCAAGGCACAAAAACCGATAGCATAGATTAAAACTATTTTATTTTGCATATTGGCAAATACACTGATACCAATAAGTATCCTCTGCGGTTTTCTTTTTTCGACGATGTTTTCACAATGATATTTGTTTTGTTTGTTTGTTTTTTTGTGGATTTGAATTGTTTATGGCCCAAAAGCGACACACATCGCGAACAACAACCGACGACGCAAACACCTCACAAGCAACTGAATGATGTGCCGCAAGTCGCAAGCTTAGCCAAGCTAACCAAGTTGGTAGTAGTCTCTCAGTAGTCGCTGAGTCTATTGATGCGACTAGTTTTTCCACACGACAAGTGGAAATGCAGGGGAAATGAAAATGTTGCACTCGTCTAGTTTGCCGTTGCCGTTGTTGTTGTTGTTGTTGGTGGGAGCATCTTTTTAGTCTAGGTCAAAAAGAATGAGCAGCAGCAGTTAGTTTCAACTCCTTATGGATGCTGGTCAAGAAGAGTGCGGTGTAAAGAAATATTTTCACAAAAATTAAACCGTTGATGCTTTGTTATGAAATGCGCTTTGTAATGAAAAGAAAAGGTGTGTAAAAAGAAAAGAAAATAAGGAAGACAAGCCCAACAATAAACTTGTAGTAATAACAAAAACAATAAACAGCCAAACTTATTAACATAAACATGAACACAAACTCAGCTCATAAGAAGCATCAAAAGCAAAAGACTAGAAAAAAAAGCAAAGCGCATTAACTAATGTTGCGCCCCAATGAAATGTGTAGTGTTAGCCGGAGCGCGTTAGTTCGAGCTGGCCCATAGCTTACGCCCCTTTTTGTTGGCCACTTGGTTAGCAGGGAGTTTGCAGAAGATGCAGCCAAGCGCAGCTGCAGCTACAACAAATCCTAAACAACAGTGGCAAACAATAATGCGATAAGCTGCCATTGACCCATCCATCCGTCAGATGAATGGACTTTTGTTAGCATAAAGCCGCCCAAGACAACAACACACAAAGTCTTAGGCAAAGGCGTCTTTCTTAACGGTCTTCAGCAAAAAGATGCGCTCAAAGAATGCAGCAACAACAACAACATCATCTCAAGAGTAAACTGAACAAGTGCAACAATTTGTGGTTAATAGACTTTTACATAACATCCAAGCCAAGCTCGAACTCGAACTCAATTCTGCAGCTGCAGTGGATAGAGGATGGAGGAGGGGATACATCGTCCGCCCAGCGACTTGGAAAATTGGCGCGTGCGAATAGAAGCAATATATATATATACTCCTGATGCTTGTGGTTAATAAATGCAAATGCGCATATACGAGGGTTGAACGAGCTGTTGTTGTGTTTGTGTGTGTTGCCAAAGTGAAAGGAGGAAGAAGAGGCATAAATGATTAAATATTAACAAATTTGACTATGCAAAATCGTTAACATATGCATTTGGCTTATGAGTTTGCCCTACTAACTCATTGGTTGCTCAAAAATCATAACAAAACTTTTCAAATCAATTCGCATTGTTTGGCGGCAAATGATGCAACACGAACCAATTTGTTATGGTTTGTGGGCTTGGACTAAAAAACCAGTTTGAAGACGATGGCATTTATATAACTAGAACTGATGAAAGTGCATCGAATTTCGATGTGAGATTGGATGCCACAAAGACATAATGATATTCTTAAGAAAAAGCGAAAGCTTTCATTTTAACGGTTTTTATCGTTCACTGTGGTTTCTATGATTCTTCTGCGTTCTTTTGTTCGAAGATAAACTGTTAGCTATTATGTTACGAAAAGAACCCAAAGAAAGAAAAACTTGTTTTTGTTTTGACGTATATTTGTATTTTGATTAATTAATAATATTTGTTTCTTTCCGGTCAAAGTTTAATAAACTTTTCTTAAATTTATATATTGCAAGCATTTGTTTTTATAGATCGACCAAAAAGCAGCTGTCGGATTAAACGCAACTAGTTTTTTCCTTTATGTTGCAGCTTTTGATTTGTTTTTTGGCAACTTTCTTATCCAGTTTATTAGTTAATGCAAGGCATTTCACCCAAAACCACAAAAAAAGATTAAACAAACTTGAATGCAAAATGAGCTCGTTTTCGATACTATGAGCAATAGGTGGCGCCAGCTAAAAAGAATGGTAGCTGTCGCAGCTTACCAAACGCCTTAGCCAGTCCACCAACCGATTGAAAAAAGCTTTTTCTTAACGTTTTATATGTTCCAAAGTGAACTGCAGAATGATGACAATAAAATTGACTGCATACGAGACGAGAAACAGCCAAAAGCCGTTGTCCAGTGTGAAAAGACCCAAAATGGAGAACTTCAGACAATCGAGGGGCCACATCAACAGCGGAGTGGGCTGAATGGCCTGTAAATAAATATGGTTAAGAACTCAAATCTTGTCACAGTGGCTGTTAGCTAAAATGAAGTAACCCTGAATAAAAAAAATATTACTCAAATATCGCAAAGAAAAAAAAATTAAACACGCCAACAACCACTGTACTTAGCAAAGCTCCTACTCTCTCCCCCACTATCATTTTTAAGCCCACCTGCTCTTTGGTCATTTCCGGTGGCACATAGCACAACTCCAGGCAACGACGACGCAATCTCGAGTGCCGCATGTGGCACAGATGAGTAGCCAAAACAACAGCATACAGTTGAATGGCAACCAACATGCAATAGTTAGAAATGGTCAATGGAATGCCATGCTTATTCACAAAGTACGACATATAGGCGTACATATTGGCCAGTATATTGATAAAGTTGCCAATGACCAGCAGAAAGATGCCCAGCTGAAAGACGCCAATGAAATCCATGCAAACATGCAACAAACGTCGCTCGCGACGCAACAAAAGCTCCTGCTGTGCCTTATCACTTGGTGTCTGCTGCCACTGCAGCTCCAAGCGATGTATGCCCTCGAGTATAAGCAGTAATCCACCAAAGACACCATTGCCAAATACGCTGCTCACATGTTGCACATACAGTTGTACGCTGTAGGCCAGTATCTGGAGCCAGGGCAGACGTGAGGCATTCTGCTGCAGGAAGGGCACATTGCAGAGTAGCTCATAGAGCGAGATCAAAAGCTTGCCCCACAGCAGCAATGTTGCCGGCCAGCCCAATTTAATCCTTCGATGCAGTCGCTCCAGTCCAGTTAATAGCTTTGCTAGCCGCCGGCGTTGCCAGATGTGTGCACCGAGCAGTGCCAGCGAGATGCCCACATCGCCAGCCATGGCGGCCAAAGCGATGCGCCTGAATAGCGATGAATGCTGCACATTTGTCGCCTCATAGATTGCCACACTTTGACGCAACAGCAGCGGCGACAGTGCCAACAGGCCGAACCAATGCAATGCTGCACTGGCAGTTATTAGGCGGCGACAGCGTGCGCCACGCCCCTTTATATAGCTGAGAGGCGCTAGTCCGAGTGCTTGCCACAGGCGCAGCAGCAGCAGCAGACACGCGGCACCCAAGTGTGGCAGACGTGGCATGTTTAATGCAACTAACTAATGCAGCCGCAAGGGTTTCAATGCTGCTTAGTTAAACACTCGGTATTTGTTAACCGTTTAACTGAAGTTAAATGAGAGTTACACTGTAAAAAAAACAACTTTGCTCAAAATGATGGTAAGCTTTAATTTAATCAATATGACATTTTTTCGTATTTTTGAATTAAAGTGATTTATGCTCTCAAATATTTTTTATATGAATATTTAACAAGGCAATCAGTAAAGAAAAAGAACAACAGAAGAGGAATTCCCAACCCAAGGCCGATTGGGAATGTTTTGCAGTAATGTGAACGAACCTTAGATTCAGTGTCCATGACACTCAAAGAAGCAACAACGGAAATTGAAAGAAGGCCTGGGAAGAAGAGGATGAGCGAAAGGAGGTCTTGGCGGCATAAAAGTCAAAACAGAACCTGAGACAGGACCATTTGGCAACTGGAAGCTGAAGCTGAGGAGCCTAACAGCATAATCAACAAAACGCATCCCTCAGTGACACAACATAAATTTCACAATGCATTTGATTTTTATATTTTTATTTTTGTTTCTTAGTTTTTTTTACCGTGTAGCTTTAACTGTCGCTTGTTATCGCGCCCCAGCGGAATTAGAGCAATTCCAGATAAGTGCTGCAAAACACGATCGATAGATACAGGCACAGATACAAATATACCAAATATGAATAGTAACAAATGCCAAACAATATTATTAACACAAATCGTTTATATATATATAGTATACGTATATATAATGCTGGCTGACTCAATTTGATGGCTTATGACTTGCGCTTAACGCGCAACTGAAACGTTTTGGTCAATGTGGACATAAAGTTGGGCATTTCCTTCATCTGATTGAGAGCCTCGTTCTTCGTATTCGATTGATACTCGTAGGCAACCTTGCGATTGACAGCTGTAAGGACTTTCAATAGATCAATGCCATCGGGTTGGCGTGCCTCGTAGTTAGCCGTTGAGTTCAGAACCCAACACAGACTCTGTATAAACCAGGAGCCATCGTCCACATTACGAAACGAGAAGAACTCTACAAAGAGAAGGTTTAAGGGTTTTCATAAGTTAAGGGTAAGAGATTCTTCTCACACTTACTGTCAAATGTGGAGTAAAAGACAAGCATATCGGCAGTACTGGGTATGGCATAGGTGATTGGTTGTGGCGCCGGGGCAGCTGCTGGTTCCAGTTCCCTAGTCATCACTGCAAAACTGGTAAACTCAACGGCTTTCTCCAGATTCTCGCCACGACAGGCTTGCAGAAAGAAGAGTTTGGGTTTGTTCACCAACGTCTTGCAGCTGTCACCCAAAAAGGGATTCCACAAACGTTCCACAGGATAGGACATGTCCTAAAAAACGTTCTATTGTTAGTGAAATCCATCCGAATTATATGATATCATACATACCTTTGCATAGACCTTGCCCTCTGAGCCATGCGACATTACAACCAGAGCAAAGCAATCATTTTGGCTGTGATCCTCGCGAGCAACTGCAATAAAAACAACGAACGATTTTCCGATAAGCCACAAACACATGTTCTAGCCATATAATAGCTCGTCGATAGACAACGTTTATATCACTTGCAGCTAGATATGAACATTATTACTCACCCTCTTTCAGCAAATCGGTGATTTCGGCAAAGGTCAGATCGTTGTGGACACGCACATCGAATCCGTAACCCTGCAAGGCTTCCTGTATATCATCACGATCCCGTTCGGTGCCCGTGCGCTGTTTTTGACCCTTAACATCCTTATGATTGAGTATTATGGCAATGCCGATGCGGGCACAATTCTCGTAGGTATCATCGCTTGTGGGTCGCGAGATGATCGTACGCTTGAGATCCGCCTCTGAAGTGGGCGTTTTGGCCTCGAGCGTTGCATCCGCTTTGTCTTTCTTGTGCTTGTTTTTCTTGCCAAATGAGAGCGAGAAGTCCGTAGTGTCCATGACTGTCTTGCTTTCTAACCCAATCGTGACTAATTTTCTAGACTTATTTCATATGGAAAAAGCTTCCGCTCACTCTTCCAGCTGGTCTTATCTTATCAATGCAGTGCGTGCCTTTTATCAGTCAAAGCTCTCTCTCACTCCCTCTCAGTCTGTCTTCTGTATCTTTCTCCCCTTGATGTTTTATTTTGGGCGACCTAGACGTTGATTAGCCTTCTACAGGGGAAGTTCTCTTCATTGCCGGCAATTGGCAGCTAATAGAATGACTTTTTGTTGTTGAACGAGACAATTTGATTTTGGGGATTGAAACACGCCCACAAACAAGACCGGTCATGACGGTTATCCATTCCGCCTTGCTTTTGGATGCATGGCTGCCATGTCGTCATTCCTCATGGAAATTACGAACATCCGCTGTCACCGTCGACGGCGTCGTCCTTGCAGGCTATTAATGTGTTTTCTATAATTTGCAAATACGCAGAAAAACGAGAGTAAAAAGAAAATCATAGCGCGCGCCAAAACTTCGCAACGCAATTCAAATTTTACACGCACACAATGCAACGGAAACCGGAAATGAGTATGGCACCCAAAGAGTACCAAAGTGTCTCGTCTCGCAAGGGTACTATCACTATGCACATGTTTGTATGTATGTGTGTAAACAAGTGTTTGGCAGTGTAAAAGTACGCAGTATCCCATTGTCAGTGTACCGTTACGAGTTGTTGATTTCCAAAGAGAAAGGTAGAGACACAGAGTTTTTTTTTTTTTTTTTTTTTTTTTTTTTTTTTTTTAAATAAAGATTTTTTTTTTTTTTGTTTTTTTTGGAGGGGGAAAAGGAAGGTTTTTTTTTTTTTTTTTTTTTTTTTTTTTTTTTTTTTTTTTTTTTTTTTTTTTTTTGGGGGGGGGGGGTGGTTTTTTTTTTTTTTTTTTTTTTTTTTTTTTTTTGAGGGTGGGGGGGGGGTGTTTTTTTTTTTTTTTTTTTTTTTTAAAAAAAAAAATTTTTAATTTTTTTTTTTTTTTTTTTTTTTTTTTTTTTTTTTTTTTTTTAAAAAAAAAAAAATATTTTTTTTTTTATTTTTTTGGTTTTTTTTTTTTTAAAAAAAAGGAGGGGGGGGGGGGGGGGTAGTTAGTTAAGTATGTTTTGTGTACAACTAGTAAAAAGAGGCCGTTGACGTTAATAATGGCGTGGTGCCTAAGAGAGCGCATGCCGGCAAAGAGAAAGAGCGAGCGGTGTGGTGTGCGGAACGCGTGGCAAATGAAACATTGTTGCAGACCTGGACCGTGAGCAACTATTCCGGCTAATTAATAAAGCTGAAGATGAGTTATGGAATGTTTTGATTGCTGCAAAAGGAACTCTATTTGTAAGCTTAAACACTTTGCTTTTATAGTCGTTTATTTCCAAATATCTTTAGCATGATTAATGTATCAAATTTATAATGTGTATTTTGGGCGGTAATGAGATTTATCAACTTGTATTTTTAAGCTGACAGAATTATTATTTAATGCAGGAGATTGACAAATTTGATTGTTTAACAGAGACATATGTTTAATGCTTTGTGCGTGATGTCAATTTCTATTAGTTCAATCACGAATATCCAATTATCATCAAATTTGAGTGCATATCTGCATTTATTTCATTTCAATTGAATTTAACCAATTATGTGTTTCCCATTATGCGCTTCATTTCACTGTGCTTTACTTTTATGAGACCGCAGACAAAAATCAAACGTCACTCGATAGAGATTGCCAATGCGATTGCAATGCAGAGAACATACCAAATCAGCAGCATCAGCAGCGATGGCATGAAGAGAACATAAACACTACAGCGGCAGCAACAGCAGCATCGTTCAATGCACAGTGAAGTTGATGCTTAGAAATGGAAAGAGATTTCTACTTAATAATATCAAACAATAATGTATTATTTGTGTCTTTAAGTTATTATAAAGTTCACAACAAGTTCAAATGTTCAATTACACAAAATCTATTTTGTTTCATATCCTTATTTAGAACGCTTCGACAGAATGTTCATGTTAATGTACCACTGTGCGGCGCCAGCAGCGCCCGCAGCAGCAACAGCAACAACTTGGTTTCATTTCCAGTTTTCAGTTGCGCGACGACTTGCATTGCGAGTGGACGTGTTGAAACGGTGCGGATGAGAAACGATTGTCGTACGAACCAAAACAGAAAACACAACGAACGTCGAGAGTTATTTCAGTGTGTTTGTGTCAAAGTGTAAGTGTGAGTGTCTCGCGAATAATTCGCCTGCAGCACCCGTTTCGTCCAAGCAATTGGGAGCTGGTGACTGCCTTTTAACTCCGCGCCCGCCGCGCTCAAGCTTGTGCTTGTTTTTATTTATTTCATTGTTGTTGTTGCTTTTTGATTAAAGGCCTCCCAACAACAACAGCATCAACATATTTTTTGGAGAAAAAGTAAAAGGAAAGCAAAACCAAACAAAACAAAGCTACAACAACAACAACAACAACAAGCAAGAAGTGTCTGTGTACCACCAAGTGCTCTAGCCTTAGAAAAAATAAAAAAAATCGTTGTTTGTTGCGGCATTTTTTGGGAAATTAAATTATGTTAAGTGCATAAATCGTTCGGCGCAGTAACAACAACAACAACAACATCAACAGCAGCAGCTACAGAAGTGAAATGAAACTCCAAGGTGGAAACGAAAAGTATGTAAAAGAGCTGCAGCCAAAAAAAAAAAAAAAAAACTCTCACACACAAACAAACAGACTTCTTCTCTCTATGTATATGCATATGTGAACATACATACATGTTTGCACATAATGAGCTGGTTTACCCTTCTCTCCAAATATGGAATGCAATACGTATGTATGTGTGTACGGTGTTTGTGTGTGTGTTTAAGCTTTGTATGCAAAACGTGTACAACAACAAATTAGGGTGGTGGTGATGGTTGTGGTGGTTTGGCCAAAATGACAAAAGGAACAAACAACTCGCTGCATAAACGAAATCAAATCAAAAGCAGCTCTAACAAAAACACACTCAAACGACATAAAAACAACAACCAAAAAAAAAGAAATGAGAAAAAAATACCTGCACGCTTTTAGGCGAATGGCCGCAAAAATAGAAAATGAATTGTAGAAAGCACCCAAAAATACAAACGAAAATCATGTGCGAAGCCATTAAAATTCTGCCAGCATCACAGTCATAGCAACAACAACAGGCAGCTCTTAAAAGTCTGACCAGTGTGACCAGCTGCTACTGCTGCTCTAACCTTTTCTCAATCATTTGCAAAAGCTATTTAAATTCTAACAACATCACAGTCACAACAACAAGTAGCCGTTTAAAGCTCATCCAGTGTGACCAGCTGCTGCCGCACATTCTTTCTTTAACTTCAACTTCTTCTGCCTGTCTGCTGGC
Source organism: Scaptomyza pallida (assembly GCA_018152965.1). Classification (NCBI taxonomy): domain Eukaryota; kingdom Metazoa; phylum Arthropoda; class Insecta; order Diptera; family Drosophilidae; genus Scaptomyza; species Scaptomyza pallida. The sequence continues at coordinate 7,701,293 of JAECXP010000004.1, read as the reverse complement.
AAATTGAGTTCCAAGAGAGTTCTAATGAACCCCGCTCGGCATGGCTTGGCTTGGCTCGGCGCGGCGTTGGCCTTTTAAATTACTGAACGCACCTCGCTCAACAAATATTTAACATACTTTATGACAGTCCCCAGCTGACCAGAGGCATCCCAGAAGCAGGCTGACTGACTGGCATGTGGTGGGTTGGTGAATTGTGTGGTACAGGTGGGCATCCCAGAGGCGGACATGGGGCCACAGACTAGGTGTAAAGTCGACTCCACTCTACGGCTCTGTGTGTAGCAACAATATTTATTTATGTTGAAATGTTAAATGTTGTTGTTGGTGTTCGGTGTTGCCGGTTTGGTGCAAAGGTTGCGCTTTTAGTGCCACACGACGACCCTTTTCTGCTCCCCGGGGGCAATTGGCCGGGCCTGTCGGATTCTCGCATTCTTATTTTTCTCGTTTTTTTATGTTTTATTCTCCTCTGTTTTCTTTATGAACTTGGCTTTTTATGAAATATGCAGGCTTTTAGCTGTTTTGATAAGAGATTTAGGTAGGGGTCTTGCTCCTTGGGAATACTTTGATGTTTGTGCGCAAATGTGTGTGTGTGTGTGTGTGTGTAGGGGGTGCAGGTTACACAAACAAACATTAATTGTAACTGTAAATGGCGTGAAATGCTTGAATGAATGAGTGAATAAATGACTGAATGAATGCTCACTGTGGCACAGCAGCCGCTTTCAATGAGTGTTGCATGAATGATGACAGTCAAGTAGACGCGAATGAAAATTGCGTTAAGTGGAACCAGAGGCAACAGCAGCAACAGCAACAGCAGCGGCAACATCGCCACCAGCCGGCGACAATTTTGATGAACTTAACAAAACACTTGGCAGCAACAGTGACAGCAGTTAGGGGTGGGGTTAATAGGGAGTATAGGGTTGATGGGGTAAGGGAGGGTTGGAGCAGAGTCCATGCTATAAACGAAATTATGACGCTAAATTGAACACGAAACGGCCATCGAGCCAAAGAGCACTGTGTGCAAAAGCATGGAACCCATCGTAGTTTCGAATCCAAATCGAAGAAGGGGTGAAATGGATGGGGAGAAGAAGGAGGTTTCATTTACAAAAGCAGCTCCTCCATACCCCCCAGCACAACGCCGCCCGCAATGTCCAGCCACCCTAGCGCGCATTTAACGCGCGAATGAACCAGCGACAGCAATCATCCAAAAACGTAAAGAGAGGGAGGTTTGTGGAGGCTAGTTCAGTTCAGTTCAGTTCAATTCCAATGCCTGGAGTTGGGCTTTGGGGTCGTCATCGCGCCATTGTTGCTGGTGTTGTTGATAACAGCGGCAGCAGCAGACGCAGAAGCACAAGCAGCCATCGTGAGCATAACAATAAAAGTCATAATAATAATAATAGACATAGAAATACGGAAATCATGTTTTTTTTTTTTGGGCATCAGGCAAAAAAGGGGTTGTTGTGCTTCACACGGCTATGGATAGAATTACATGCCCAGGCCCAGGCGCAGACCCAGGCTACAGCTGCGGGTTCTGTTCCGTTTCTGGATGCGTAGTGTTGTTGTTCCAACTTGCCACCGCAAAGAGCGGAAGGTGAAAATTAAGAAATTAGCGTGGTAGCCAGAATGGGGGGAGAACGGGAAAAGAGAGAGAGAGAGAGAGACAGCTTTGGGAGCTAAAGCTGTGCCAGCAGAAGCCGTCGCCATCGCCATTGCCGTCGTTCACTTTAACTTAATTATATAATAAACGAGACAGTAAGTAAGAGTGGCTGAGGGAGATAGATGTAACTGCCGGGTTTGGTTGCTTTTTTGCGGCGCACTGCAAATTAAATGAGCTGAATGCATTTAAAGGCTTAAAAGCCGCCACTAACGCTTGCCGCAAATCAGCCCAAGCCAACGGCTTACTAAGCCGCACACGGCACCGCTGTCTGCCTGTCTTAAGTGAGTCAGCAGGCTCAAACTGGCAGACGAGGCCCGAGAGTGCGGCCAGCAACAACAGCAACAACGAAAAAATAAATGGGTATATGCAATCCTCAAGCCACAAAGCAATTATGCAGGCAGCATCAGCATCAGCAGTAGCACAGCAACAGCACAGCACAGACAACCAGGCGGGGCTGCTGGCCAGGCGACATCTTGTCAGTTGGGTGAAAAATTGCAGTCAGCATGTACATGGCATATAAGTAGGTAGCATGGAGTAGCCAAATATAGCCGACAGGTTGTAGCCAGCAAATTACTTAAAGTCGAATTTAAATTTTTCACTCACGGCAAGACTTTAAAGAGCACTTAAGCCGCAAATGTACAGCACTGAAAGAAATTAATGTAGAGAACTTGAACGAGAAACTTGCTTAAGGAATTGAATTTATAGAGAAAATAAATAAGTGAAGAGCAACAGTTAAAAACACACTGCAGGAACTATAAAATACGTTACAACATTTTTCATACAAGCTTAAAAATTAATTAATAGTTCAACCATAAAAGATTTTTCATAGATTCAACCTTGTAAAACCTTTTGCACCCCTACAAAACTCATTATTTACATATTAATATGTAGAGATTTTCTTTTTTCCTTTTTCCAAAGTGTAACTGACTTTGTTGGCTGATTGTTGCTTTTGTCGCAACTGAGCTGACTGGTCATGCAACATGCATCGTGACTCTTTGGGGTTACATTGCAGCCGGTTAGGGTGCATTGATGCGTGTCCTTGATTAGTGAACCCTTTTGGCCACCCATTTCCAATTACCTGCATTGCTTTTGCTCTCTGAGCTTAAAACTGGCCTCCTGCACACATTGTCGATTGTGGTTTGATAATATATACTCTACATGCCTTTTAAATTTAGAAACAATTGAATTGACAAATTGACCAAAAGCCAAGCATGTTTAACAATCATAAATGGAATGTACATATACATATATTTTAGACATTTGTAAATTGTTTATTTAACATGCTTTTAAATTTTGAGTTCATGTGAAATTCCGATTACTGAGCAAATGGCTTTGTATGCCATACAGATTAAGTTCTTAGTGACCAGCTGTTTGTGGTACAGTTAAGAATAGACTTATTTTTCCATGTTTTCTGAGAACTTTTATCTTCGCTTAACCTTTGCTATAGCTACAGCTACAGCTGCTGCTGTTGCACAATGCTTTCAAGGTTCAGCTTAAAGGCTTTTGATGCTTTCAATGCTTGAAAACAGACCACACAACAGCACCACACACACACATACAGTCTGGGGCCCCACAGAATAGGAGCAAAGCACTGGCACCAGTCTAGGCATAGCCCAGCCCAGCTCAGCACAGGTCCTGCCCCATGTCAATTGTGCTGTTGCTGGTGCTGCCTTTTGCTGGCTGTGTCTGTTTGCATTACTTGCCCTTTTTGCCGTATATATCCCAGTAAATGGCAGGAAAAAGGCAACAACTACAACAATACACATACACTGGCTAAAGTTAAATTTACACCAAGAAAAAATATGAGCTATAGTTTTTGAAAAAGGAAATTAGAATACCTAGATGGGTATCTTTAGCTAGAAAAGAGAACCAAGATCGTCTTTAAGTTTTCCAAATAAATGTAAAAAACAGCTTATTGAGAACTTCCTGAACTTGTTATCAAGATGATGTTGATAGACACGAGAACATTAATTAAGCCATGTTTGTATGTATTTTTCTTTTCTAAGTGCAGTTTGCACTGTTCAAAGGATTTGAACGAATAGATAAAGTTAGCCAATGTCCGCTCAGTGCCTGCGCTTCAATTTACGCCTAAGCACTGACAGACAAGCTTACCAACTGAGCGTACTCCCTCTCCGCCCATCTGTGTGTCTTTGTTTCGTTGGTGGTCCCTTGATATTGGCGTGCAGCCTGTGGACGAGCCGTCAACGGGGTCGCGGATTAACATTTGTTGCGCCTGCCAGACCCATTCATAAAAGCGCACGCAACGTTCAACTTTGGGCAGTGTGTCGTTGTATGTTGCACGTTGCCAGTTTGCCTCTTTGCTAGTTTGCTAGTTTGCTCATATGTCCGGCTGGCAGCAATGGGTTGAGCCACTATACCAAGTGCAAGGTTGCATGTCTCGCCGCCGACGCCTGCGGTTGCAAGTTTTATATACTTTGTTCCCCTATGTCTTGCCCTCTCTCTCACCGTCTCTTTCTCTCTCCCTCTCTTTGTTTTCCTGCTGGTCGAGCTTTTGTGCAGTTAAGTGCTTAGTTGCGTGTAACTTTACACTGTTTAACAAACTCGCTTGCCGCACGGCGGCGGCGGTGGCCACCTCAGACTTGTTGTTGTTGCACTGTTGCATGCAGTGTGTGTGTGTCGAGTGTGTCGTGTGTGTGCCAGGTGCAAATATACTAACCAGGCAAACAGTAAGGATAATGCTGAAAGTATATACTCAACCACAATTCTTACCTCTCTCTCTTTCTCTCTCACCCCAGCAAGTCGAACTTGTCTGCTTTTATTACAGTTTAACTGCCTTCCGCAAATATTTGCCCGCCTTCTCATATGTGTTTTGTGTGTGTGTGTGTGTGGGCGTGTCGCAGATGGCTCCTTCGACATATGTATGTACAGTTAATTATCATGCATTTTTTTTAGATTTCGCTTTTAAAACAAGATCTAATAAAAAACTTTCGACAATTTTACAACTTTGTAAAGTTCTTTTGGAAGTTAATTCTTCTCAACTAACATAAAATACTTTCATTTCATTTGAGTTGAAGTAGGCCAGCTTGTTCCACTGCCTCTTGACTTTGGTAATGAAATGTGCATCGCTGAGAAGGATAAGATTACTTCCTTTATATCGCGTATCATTCTCTTTCAAGTAAATGTGCATTGCCAAATAATACACATCGTTTAAAAAGTTTATAAATTGTAAATATATTTTACATATGTTTATAGTTTATTTTCATATAAAAAAGTCCAATGTACATTTTTCCTTTAACATTGATGACAAAGTTTTTGTGTCCTGTGTCCCTTCGAGCGAAATATGTATGTTGAGGAGCAAAAAAAGAACCGAGTACTTAAACTTGTATAAGCAGTTGTTGCGGTTGCTGCTGCTGCTACTGTTATTGCTACTGCTGCTGCCACTGCAATTCTTTGCATCAGCAACAAAGAAAATACCACACACACTTGCCCCGCTTTGCCGGCTGTGAAATGTGCAAACCAATGAAACCAACTTAAAGCTAGGGGCATGGTGTAAAAGGAGTCTGAGTTGGGGACTGGTTGCAAGACAGCCAGCCGTCTGGTAGCCAGTAAACAAAAGTAAACATTGCGTGCCAAAAATTACGGAAATTTTTAAAAGTCACAACATGTGTAAGCTGGATTTTTACACACACATACACTCTATTGTTCGTTGCTAATGTATGGTTGTACATATGTATGTTTGTGTGTACATAGGTGCGCTTTAAGCAACTGGACTTTCCCTCCTTTTCATTAGTTTTGACGGCAACACTATGTCCCAGAGTCTTAAGTGCTAAATTGAAATTCCGAAATTAAGTAATTTCTCCCAAAGCGCAAGTTCGTCGTATGGAGGAGAAGGCTGTATGGAGTGGCAATGCCATTCGCTGAGTGGGCGTGCGACAGTGTTGTAAAACAACGCACATAAAACTACAAAGACACCATAGATGGTAAAACAACAATGAATAGCACTAATAGTTTGTACTCTATATGTATGCATGTAGTCGGCATCGCACATAAAAAAAGACCCTAGAGAAGACAGTGGCAGCATCTTCGGCAGCCGCAGCAAAACAAGCTGTAAAAATTATAGCAAAATGGCAAGAACATAAACAACAAACAGCCACACTGTGTTAAACATGGCCCACATGAATACTTAAACTAGACGAGCCAAAGTCGACCACATCATTTACCCATAAAACAAAAGAGTTTATGCTAAACTATATAAGAAAGCTTTTGCTAGGATGATAAGGTTTATTTATCTATAAGTTCATAGTAAAATTGTTAATAATATATATTACACAAACTTCTACTACTTTTACTTAACGTTTACCAACCGTAAATGATATTGGCTTGAAGGTTTCGTTCTAGTTTCGCTTGCTTTCTCTTGTCAAACATTAACATTCCATTTGGCCCGGCGCTTTTTCAATTTCGGCGATGAAGCAGCAAGAAAAATTTGTGGGTCGGCCAGGCAAATGCCAAATCCACAGTCCCATCCTTGCAAAAAGCTGTAGGTGCTGGGTGGGATTGGGTGGTGGAGGAAAGGCCAATGCTGCTTGTAGAAGTTGGTGCCAAGAAAAACTTAAACACTGCTTGCATTTTTCATATGACACGACAACTATTTATTACCCCAGCCCTACCCCTAAAGCCTCAAGACGTGGACGACTTTGCAGCCCCAAGATATTGAGCATTGCTATACGCCGTTGTTGTTGTTGTTGTTTGTTATTGCTGTTGTTGTACTTGTCGTAGTCGCAACAATAAAGTTGAGTATGGATGTGATGTGACCGGTGGTTGTTGAGGCGTCAACTGCTCCAGCTCCTGGTTGTTCCTTCAGTTGCTGCTGCTTGATGATGATGATGATGATGAAGAATGCGCATGTGTTACTAACGGCCCGATTATTTTTATTGTTTATTTGCTTTGATTTTGCCCTCCGTGTTATGTGTGTGTGTACGTGTGTATGTGGTTTGGTTTGGTGTGCTGTTCTCTTTCATGTTTTCATTTTGCCTTCCAACGATTGCCTATGTTTGCGTGTGTGTGAGTGGGCGAGTGTGTGTGTGTTGGTTTGCGCATTTGTGCGTAACGAATAAATTTAGCAAAATAAATAAGGACAATAATCCTTTTGAATGCATTGCAATTGAGCTTTTTACAGCCATTGGCTTTCCCTTTGCCTCCGCTATCGGTTTTAACTTGTAGATACACAATCACACACGCACACCCACATAAAACACACACACTTACAAACGGACAGCACTTAACTCAACATTGTGTGCCCAGTTAGATGAGCCTGGCTCTTGGGCATTGGATTGGTTTGTCCAGTGGCCCTCGTGCCGGCTAATGCCATTCTATTTTGCTTGATTTGCATTTCAATTCGAAATCAAATTTTTCAATTGCCAGCTGGACACACAATCTATACCCTTGAATATATGTATGTATATGTAAAGTGCTCAAATACATATACATATGTATGCGTTTGAGTGTGTTTACTAAGTAGCGTCTGCTAACACCCACATACACACACACTTATACACACACACTTACTCAGTCATGACCGACACACATAATTGAATTTGTGCGCACAAAAATTCATAGCATGCTTTTTGGGGCCAACTCTCCCTTGGGACTGCTGCTGCTGTGGATACTGGCTGCTTGCTGCTTCAGATCCATGTAATTGACAAAAGCTGCGCGCCAAGCTGTTGAAATTTGAAATCAATTTATTTATATTGAGTTAGCATCAAAAAGCATTAACCTTTAGCTATCTACGAGTCCGTACATATACGTTGATAAACATATCCGAATGTCCAACTGCAAAGTCAGCGTAAAATGAAAAGCAGACAAGACTCATTCAGGTCAACTTTGACTTTTCACTGACTGTGTTGTATGTCTGTCTGTTCGTCTGAATGTGCTTGTCGGTTAAGCTCGCCTCTTATTTGTTAAATTAAAAGCTTCATTGCATAGCAGCTGTTGTTGTTGTTGCTGTTGCTGTTGTTTGCCATCCGTTGTTATTGGCATTATTATTGGCCTCACAGCGCACAAGACTTTCAATTAGTTTTATTAGGGTGTAGCAAACATTCCATTGACTTCCAACCGCCGCTCACCCCATAACTTGCGCATTGTTGTTGCTGTTATTGTTGCCTATGGTCGACGCAACTCTGCTCATCGAAATTGGCCTTTTGACTTTTATGCTCAATTTTTGTATTGTGGTTTGGCTGTGGCTTGCGCGAACTTTGGTTCGCATATCATATGATTGTTTCGTTTTTTTTCTCCTCTTTTCTTTCTTCTTTTTTTCAGTTTTATGAGTGAGATTCTCTCGGTCTTACTGTTGCCGCATGATTGCGCAACATACGTTTACACACATACACTTAAAATGTATCTTTTTTTTGTGTATAATCCACTTTGATGCGTTCATAATGCTTGAGCAATATATAACAACAAAAAAAGCTTCAAGAACATAATGGGTTTGAATGAATTTAATTGTTTCAATTTGTTAATAAGTTTTATTTATTGACAATATAAGCAAAAAGTTAAAATTATGTAAACTTATAGTTTGAAATCTGATATCTTTATTTCGAATAAAAATAAATCTTGATATAATTTCCGTTCCAATGAATTTTTGTATGATTTTTCCGCACAACAAACAAGAACCTATATTTTTTTTCCTTCTACCCAGCTATTTCCTGGAAAAAACATTTATTTTATGTTAGTTCTGGGTCACTTCTGTCAAATATTGCTTAAGCTTCAACAAATTCGGCTTACACATAAGTATACTTATTTTTTACGCTTAGATTACGCATAAAAAAACGCTTTATAGATGTACTTAAATACATGATTCATTCATAAAACAACTTTTATATAAAGCCCATTTCAGTTGTGGCCCCCTTTAATATTTTTTTCTTATCCAACATGACAATAATTCTACTTTATGGGTTTTAGATTGTCTGTTGTTTTGTTAGACCTCAAGTGGCTTTCCCGCTGAAAAAGCTTCAGCAGTCAGCTCCCACTCCCAGTCCGCATCTCTTGCAACCATTCAACAACTGTAGGCAGCGGCAAATGTTTTTGACACGCCAAGTCTGTGGGTCAAATACTTTTAGTGCCCCTCAATAGCAGCTGCTTTGGCAGCCTTGTTTTTGTTTTCTCAGTTGTTGAGCTGAGCTGCAAAATAAAAGTTTTTTGTGTGAACAAGTTGAGCTGGGAGTGAGGCACTCGCTGTTGTTGTTGTAGTGTTGTTGCTGGGAGCCGCTAAACACGGCTGGCTGAACTTAAAACGAAGTTAGCGCCAGGACACGTCACGGCAAGGATGCAAGGATGAATGTCGTCCTTAGCAACGTGGCAACGTGTTGGTTGATTATTGAAAATGTGTCGACTGGGTCCAGTTGCCATAATTCAAGCATGGCCAATGCGGCAAACGCCTGACTCGATTCAGCTACCAACTTTTCTAAACTTTATCCAACCCACTGCATACATACATATCTTTTTTCAACTTTTTTTGTGACTTTTTCACTTTTCTCTACCGTTTCGTTGCAGTGAAAAGAGCTCAAGAACTAAATAAGTTGCAATGTGAAGAGCGCTTGTGGGACAAGTGAAAACGCTAGCAAGCCAAGAGAAAGAACGAGCCGGAAAACGTGAAGAGGACACAAACTCGGTGGCAACAACTGTCAGAAAACTTGTCGAGGAGCCCAGGAAGCTAGCAGCCCTAAGAACCAGCTGCTGTGACGATTGACAAGACAAAAACAAAAGCTACGACGAAGGCAAGAGTTTGACAAGTGGCACAAGTGGCAGCTAGCAGCGCCCAAAAGCACGCAGCTAGTTTTTCAACTTAGATACGCTGCCCTGCAGTAGCAGCATCAGCAACAGCAGCAGCAGCAGTCATTGTAGAAGTTGAAACCGCAGTCCATGGCCGCGTAGCTTTTGTATGCGGCTCGTATGCCGTGGCCTAGCAACAACAACACCAACACCAAAAACTACAAACAACAGCAGCAGCTTTTCCAGGCACACTATGTACTGGACAAATACCGCAACGAGACGTCAGCAGCAACTAGCGGAATAGTAGAGGAATCAACAAGGACGCCAACGTTGGCCAAAAAGAAAAACACAAAAATTGACAAAAATAAAGGGAGCAGCTTGCACTCTGCAACACATGTGTTTTTGTGATGCGACAAGGACACTTCAAGTGCCGCCAACACACTTAAGCACAGCAGCAACTCAGCAACAGCAGCAACATCTAAAGCATTAGATTAAAACAGTGAACAGACAAAGTAGTCTTCAATCGCAGCATGCGCAAACATAAAGCGCCGCCCAGCGGCCACCCAATCAGTACCAATACCATGCCAAGGACAATGCCAACAGTGCACTGCGATAGCACGACAACAACAGCAGCAGCAATGTCAACAACAACAGCAGCAGGAACACACGAAATGGAACAACAGCGCATGTTGCTTGGCCATGCGGCAAACGATGGCAACACAACAGCAACAGCTGCCGCAACAGCAACAACAACAACAAATCCAACTAGTCGCCTTGCAGCGCCAACATCAGCAGCAGCAGCAGCATCATTAGCAGCAACCAACAGCAAGGAACGCCCAAGATATACAATCCAGCTAATGTCTTTGCTGCACATTGCCAGCTATGTGCTTTGCCTGTGCGCCTTTAGTTTCGCCTTGTATGCGAATGTGCGACAGACACGCATCGAGCAGCGATTGCAGCGCCTGCAGCACTTGGATGCACGCATTGTCGAACTGGAGTTGCGTCTGGAGCAGCAACAACTGTTGCACTGGCCCGCCGAGCAGGCTCAGATTCTCGACAGCAGCTCCAGCAGTCCCATTGCCAACGAGAACGGTTCATCGCCACACATGGCGTTGCATGTGCGCCGCGAGCTGCATCGCTTGCGACGCGATGTTTCCCACCTGCAATTGACGCGACGCCAACAGCGACGGCAAGCAGCAGAGGCAGCTGCAGCAGCGGCAGCAGCAGCAAATCTAGGTGGCAGCATGGCAGCCAACGGTGAATGCCAGTGTCAACCAGGTAAGTTCTTAGAGCTCTAAGCGATTTGTTTAACTAGTTTAAAGAACGTTAAAGTTTTATGCAGCTGTCAAAACCACCTAATATATCATCAATTTAAGCATAGGACATCCTTTTTAATTAGACCACTCCCTTAATTGGTTTTTGTAGGCAACCCTCGTCTGTTGCGAACGTTTGTTGGCGACACTTGACGATTAAAACGGCTTACGTTGTTGACCGGCAAACCGCCTTTATTTGTGGTTTTTGTGGCTGGGGCCATGGTTAATGCACAATTGGTTAGAAATGTCAGTCACTCGCATACAGCCACAAAAGCACATAAGTCAACAAGTCTCTGTCTCTGTCTGTGTCTGTGTGTGGGTGTGTGTGTGTGGGTGTTGGTCTGTGTGTGTGTGCAGGCGTGAAGCCGACAAAATTTAATTATTTGCGTCTGGGCAAATTTATGGCAGTTTAGAGATTTCATTAATTGGAAAAGTGTTTCTTTTTTTTCTTTTCTTTTTTTGGCTTGTGTTTTTCTTTTGGCTACTGTTGCTGTTTTGCTCACATAAACATAGACGATACCCACACACACACACACACACACACACACACACACGCTGCGTCTGAGCCGTTATGGCAGTCGCCTCTTTGTTCCATGTTTAGCTTTCAGCTTGCAGCCACTTCTTGCCGCTGCTCGTTTCGCTTTTTCGCAATGCCCAAAACTTTGATTACTCGGGGATTAGCCATGTCCTTTGAGTGCCTTCGTGCCTGGCCTGTTCTGCCCTGTCCTGACTGGCTGGCTGGCTGCCAGCTTGCCTTGTGGTTTGCATAAATTTCGCTTAAAATACTTTTTAAAAACTTTTACGACACTCACATCCTCGAACTAGTACACACACAGCCAGTGCTATTGCAATCAGTAACAACGCTACCCCAATCCACACCCACTCTCGCAGGATTTGGCGAGGATATGAACATGAACTTTATGCTGTCCTCGTCATAGAGTCGCCTGTGTCCTTTTGTTTTGTGCGCTTGCCGCATTAACGCAATTTGTCTTGACATTCGCACAATTAACTCATCCACTCGAGTGCCGCTAAGCTTCTGGCTGCTGGCTGCTTGCAAACTTTCAAGCTAATCCCAGGGACACGTATGTATATGTATGGACCACATTCCACAATTCGCAGCTGCTTGCAGTAAGCTTGGACAGCAGCATATGACGCATACGCAGCGTGCGCCCAGCAACTAAATGCTCAGCGCAATTATTTAACAACTTGGCCAATTCGCAACCGAAACTGCCCGACTCGCCCCCGTGCTCAAGTTTCGGAGACAAGATACGACACAAAAGTTTTCTAATCGATGCGCAGGCAGGTCGAAAGTTTTGCTGCTCGCCAGCGCAACGAAGTCAAAGTTTCTTTTCAAAGTCACTGCAAATAAATATATATTTTTGGTCTCTACCGCCAGCACTCCCTTCGGCTTTGATAAGCGCGTGCCAGGGCGCTGGGAGTCGCCTCCTTTTCACAACTCTGAGCCGCACACAATAAATCAAAGCCACCAAAGAGAGAAGGGGAGGGTGGAGTGAGTGAAGAGCATGAGGTGAATAGGGGGGGAAGAGCAGACGTTAGACGTTTGTCGCTTTGCTTATCTTGAAGCAAGTACGGCGGCATTGGTCCTCATAGCCTCATCACTTGAGCTGTCCGCATGTGCAGCGCTGTAATCCTGAAGTTCGTGCCAAGGACATTGCAACGAAAGCCAAATAGGATGCTCAACTACTGTCTGTCTGTCTGCCAGTCTGTGAAAACGGTACGGCTAAGTCGATTAGTTTGGATTTGTCATTTGCTCGTTTTTTGCAGTGGAAAATTGATAAAATTACTCTGAAGGGACGACACAGTAAAGCATGTACCATGGTAGAGTGTTGGTAAGGACACTAAAAATTAATTTACATAATTAATAACTGTCAAATAATCATGTCAATTAAACCACATATGAATAATTGATCAAATTAAATATTTATAAATATTTTCAAATCATATAAAATGCATATTTGGTCCCATTGTCAACCCCTGTGTTCTTGTCAAACTGCAAATGACATTTGGCCACTTCTCATTCAGTCTATTCTCATGCTCCTCCCTCTCTCACACACCCACACACACGTACACACCTCTCATCTCTCATCCGTTGCAGATCTATGCTCTGTTCTGTTCCTGAATAAAGGTTTTCAGCATCACTCTAAAGCTGACCATACGCTGCTTTTGCTGGTTGCTAGCTGCTCGATGCTACTGCCAGTCCCTCAATTTATCATAGCCAAGCGCAAAATCCACTTAACAACAACAGCAACAGCTACAACAACAACAGTACCAACAACAACGGCAATCACTGGACAAGCGCTTGATGCTCAAGCGGACATCGTTGGCTGCGTGTGACATTTTGCAAGCCAAAATATGTAGAACAAGCCACAGAGAACAGCAATATACACACACACACACAAACACACCTATACACACTCCAAAAAGAGTGAGAGAGGGCAGACACACACATGTAGACAGTTAGAGAGAAAATGGACATATGAACTATGGAAATTCCCAATTAGGTTTTAATGCGAACAAGTGCTTTTTATTCAGTGCAATTTCTCACAGATAACGGTAGCAAAGACACAGTCAGAAATGGCCATAGTCAACTCACGTGCTTAAGCACAAACACACATACACACACACTAGCATACCCCACCCTGCTACCTACCCCTCTGTATTTCTTTATGTATTTCACAGCTGCTGCTGTTGTTGTTGTTTTTGTTGCCTGCGTATATTTTTGCCAGTCATAAATTTCAATCACGTTGTCAGGATAACACCGAGTGGATATACTCATACATATGTCTGGCGACTAGTATGCTCTGCATATGTTGCCATCATGGCAGAGTCTGATGCCTGCTGCCACGACTCTGCCATCAGGTACCATGTACAGCCGGGTGGGGGTGCTACAGAGGCCAACGCACCCAAATGCCCACCTACCCCCAAAAAAAATGGCAATATTCCTTGTTGCTTCTTCTGTCTCTCTGTGTGTGTCTGTGTATGTGTGTGTGTGGTTTTGAGGGCGTGCCAAAGCAGAATGGCTAACCTCTCTAACGGCCACTTTGAGCGTGCCCACAGACGTTTGTGCTTCTCCGGCCGACTGTACTGGGGGCACCCAAAAAAAGGAAAACCAGAATGCTGGCAAAAGCATACCACACCTCGCGCCATATCGATTGTCGCTACATATCAATTGGTTTCCTTTTCGTTTTCAATTTAGCCGGCTGCTCCTCCCTGCTGCCTGATTCGATTTCTGCTCTGTTCCCTGTGGCCTGCCGCCATGCTGAGCATTTGGTTTATGCTTGGACTTGGACAGTTTTGTTTGCTTTCGTGGCGCTGTTGCTGTTGCTGTTGCTGCTCTTGTTTGGACTTTCATTTGTGAATGTTTGCGTGACTTTTGGCTAACCTGGACATCGGAACACGCCTTGATTACCATTTAAATGCTGCGCTAATAGGCCAATAAACCATTTCGATTCACAACAGCAACAGCCACAACAACAACAATCATATCACGGCAGGCAGGCAGGCAGTCAGGCAACAGCAGCTACAAATTATTAATTAGGGAAACAAAATTAATGCGCAACTGTCGCCGTTATTTTCCTTCTCCTCTCTGCCCGGACTTGCACCCACACACGAAGCAACATCGGATGCCACATTTGTTGACAAATTTATTTATTTGCCATGTTTGCCATACTACATACAGCCTCCGTTCCGTCTCACTCTTCTCGCCCTTGCCCTTGTTCTCTGCCCCATCATTCGGTTTTATTTGCGGTTTCAGCTTCTCATCGCTTGTGCGTCGGAATTCCTTGATGGAAAAAAAATGCTATTAAAAATAACACAAAAGCGCGTCAGTCAGAAACAAACAAACAGGCCGGCATGGAAAAAAAATGCAGATACATATAAAAGAAAAAAGGAGATGAAAAAAACGAATCGGCCAGCATCAGTAGCAACAGCAACAGCAGCAAACAACATGAGAATATAAAATTAATTTATTGGCAGCAATAAAATAAATGAATTACCAGCAAAAATTCCATAAATTTTATTTAATTCTTACTGCGATTTCGATTCCGTGCTGCATGCTGCGCCTGTCACATCTCTCAATTTATATATATTTTTTTAACCAACGAAGCCAATTTTGATGAGACATCGTCAATCAGGTGAGAAGTTCATTAAAAATGCAATAGACCATGTGCATTATAAAACAGATAAGAAGGAATAATGCGCTTTGAAATTGGGAGACCTAACATATTTTAAAATAATCTTATTCCTTTCTATCAATTATCTTAAAAGCAAAATGGCATTAAAACTCATTTCCTACTGCCTTTTGCACATTTTTGCCCAGCTTTAACATACGCTTTCTATATTTTTCTTCAATTATTTAATTCTCCTTCTTCAAGTGCTTTAATTGTTTTGCTTGTGTTTTTGAATCCTTTTAAGACAACTCTTACTCCCCAAGTACTCGTTGGCAATTAGCTTGATTCTTTAGTGGCGCGTGCTGTTCATTCGTCAAGTCAAGAAGCGCAGACAGCTAAATGTTGAATGCTTAGAATGCGTATCTTGTATTTATGGTATTAAAGTGTGTCTGTGCGTGTGTACAGCTGTGACCGGATCTACAACTGTCTGGGATGTTTGGTTAGTTTATTAGCCGCATATGCGTGGATATTTTTTCCTTTCTTTTTTGTTGTTGTTATTTCGGTTTTTGGTTACCAGTCCACACATATGAGGTTTATTTTGCTGGGCTTGGCTTTCTGGCTCTGGCGGTGGCTCTGACGTTTTTTTTTTTTTCTGCTGTGGTTACGCCTCATTGCCTGTTCCTGGAAATTGAGAGCGTTGGTTTGGCGTTTGCTGCTGCTGCGTAAATATTTCAGCGCCAAACTGAAATTTATTCGACTCGGCGGCTCGTTTTGGGCCGCAACAGCGACATTTGACAAGCGTCAGCCAGCGATACACTTCCAATTGCCTGGCTATTGGGGAGGAGATGAAGAC
The DNA here is from genome assembly GCA_018152965.1 of Scaptomyza pallida. Taxonomy (NCBI): domain Eukaryota; kingdom Metazoa; phylum Arthropoda; class Insecta; order Diptera; family Drosophilidae; genus Scaptomyza; species Scaptomyza pallida. The sequence goes on along the minus strand of JAECXP010000004.1, from coordinate 7,685,618 downwards.
GAATGGGGAGGTACAAGAGCAATGGGCGTGCATTGCCTGTAAACAGATTTCATTTTTATACTTTTACGTGATTTTCAGCGACAATTCAGCGAGTACAGCGACATTGCCGTTGAACGACGACGCACATGCTCCAATTTCATGCCATGCTCACGTACACAGCGTCCAATGGCAACGCCAACTTCAGCTCCAACAGCAACAGCAGCAGCAACAGCAGTGGTAGCGGCAACGGCTGCTTTATGATTTATTGCCTTGACACTGCGTGCTCTGTACACAACCTCTGCCTGCCCCGTGCACACGCCACGTCTCGCCTATATACACTTGGGAAAATAAATGGAACTTAAATTTATAGCATAGTCATGGTTTGAGAATACCAAAATTACACTATTTTATAATCCCAATTTAGATTTTGTATAACATCATTCGATCAGTGTAAGCTTCTTCTTATTTTTTAAGTGTACGCTGCAGAGACACTGCCACTGCCACAGCCACAGCCGCAGTCACAGTTGCCTACCCTCAGGCATATCCATCCCCATCCACCTCTGCCTTTCCCTAACCTCCTTTCCCACTCCATTGGCTGGCCGACGTTTATTTTTGCCAACGCATTGTTTGTTTGACTGACAGACAGACAAAACTACTAGCCAGGATTTGCCGTCATTCTGTTGGCTGCTGCTGGCGCTGCTGCTGCTGACGCTACTCATGGGATTTGTTAGCGTTAGTGCAACGCGTGGCACCAAGCACCGCCCCACCTACCCATCTCTCAACGCCTCGCTCACATTTAGCGATAAATACAAGTTTTATGATGGATAATAAATGGCTTCATTCGCGTTGACAAATAGTCTGGTTTTGTTTTCATTTGCCGGCTTTGTTTATGTGCCTCTTGCTTCAAGTGCTCTGAAGGATATATATATGTGTGTGTGTGTATGTTTGTTGTGCTTCCGCCTAGCGGCAGCAGCAGCAGCTCAGCGGCATCATTGGTATTGTCTTTGGGGGCTGAACTGGTCACAAGATAAAGAGATGATGTATTGCCGGCGTGTCAGTTCGCGCGTTTTACCAAGCGAGTGGGTGGATTATGCTTTCAGGTAGGATTAGCAATTACGTTTTAAATAGAAATTCCAACCATTTATCATCGGTTTGGCTTTCGGCTCTCGCCCAATCTGTGCATTAAATCGCCCTGAAAAGCAACAACAACAACAATAAAACGTTAAGCGCTGTTACAATTGGAAGAATTATTCACTGTATAAGCGGGCTAACGTGGATTTTATTGCATCATTTAAAAACTTGAAAAAAAATCATAATATACTAATAAAAATATAGACAGGTTGCCGCTCCCCGCCGCAGGCTGTCCCTGGCGTTTATGACTATGGTGTATAATTTTGAGCATTTTATGCATAATTTTCCCAGACACGGTCACAGCCGTCATTGGCTTCGTTACGGGCCACAGCGATACATTTTCAATTTTCGACTATTTATGCAAATTAACAGTAAATATGCATAAAAGTTGAAAATGTCATCATTTTTATGTGTGTGTGTGTGTGTATGTGAGTGTGCAAACGATAAAAGCGCAAAAATATCACGCATACGCCCCGTTGCGAGCGCCACAGCACGGCTCATTAGGCCACAAAAAAGATTTATACTGCGTCGCAGCTTGACAGACAAGCCAATGTGGCAGACTGTCTGTGTTTGCTTTGTTTTCCTTCTTATGTTTCAATCAAATGAAAAATGAAAATGAAAATCTAAATAAAAGCCCCCATCAACTCAATCGACTCTCTTGGTCAACGCCAAGCCAGGCATTTTAACAATCTGGTAACACAATCTGATTTGTAATGAGCCAAAGAGCACACAGTCAACCAGACAGTCAAAGTCTTTAGATTCCAGACATCAGTCTTTATATTTCTTTTTCTTTTGCACACACAGCGAAAGTCAACATAAACATCAACATCAACATTGCCATCAAAAACGAAATCAAAATCAATCTTTAACTTTGCCCATATCAATTTCATGTATTTCATGCACATTTCATTCTTCAACTTGTACCCAGGTCAAGGCATTCCCAACAATAATCACAATCGATCATTGTCGAACACAAAATAATCGTTAAAAGACGAATAGAAACGAGAAAATATGTTAACGCGTTGCTTATAATTAAATTTTTGCTTTTTTTTTCAACATCTACGACATCTTTTTCCCAGAAAATTCAATAAAAATCTTGAGCAACGTATCCGACGACCCTCAAAATGGGGCAGTTAGCGCAGTTTCTGATTTCAGTTGCCACCGTTTCGTGGTGCGTGTTGCGTGGTGCAATGCACCCGTAATTGTGCCTGTTAGCGTGGTTGGTAAACAACAAAAGCAAGCGAGGAAAAGGAGGTGGAGTGACAGTTGAGGCGAACTGGTTTTAATGCTGATAAATTATGCCTGGTGTGTAATATGAGAGCCAAAAGTATGTCCGAGAATTTACAATTATGGGAATTTACATTTACATTTATATCTATATGTATTTATGTACATTTATCAAAACCATTGTCTTTTTGTGTTTGGGCTGCCATAATTTTTGTAAGCCATAAGATAACAATCTTTAAATCTAAAATTTCACGGTTAGTTGGCCTTATAATTCGAACAAATCATTTACAACTACGGAAATCTGAAGCGACTTGAAGATGAACCAGTTATGATATGTTGCTTCACGGTGTGAAAGGGCTTCTTGAAACCTTCAATCAGTTAGTCATAGAGGTTTTCTCTATTCCTCTCTAATTGAGTTTTCCCATCACCAACCCATTTTCACTTCTTCGTGTCTCATGTGGCACCCTTTTATACCTTGAAAAAAAAAAAACCTTGTGCATGGTGGTGCCTTAAATTACCTGCCTTTGTTGTGGCTGTCTGATTCATCAGTTCGAGCACATACTCCTGGCCATGCATCCTTTTACTGCGTGCTAAAACTCAATCAAAATTGTCGCCTGTTTGTCAATGGACGCCGCGACGACTAACAGTTCGCTCTGTCTACGTACATATATATATGTACCATATACTGTGTCTCCTTACCCTTTCTTCTTGGCATTTTGGGTTAGGCGTGCCATTGGCGTGCAATTAAGTTGCGCTTTGCTTTGTGGGTTTTTCCTTCTAACTTTGTTTTTTATGGCCGCGCCTTGCCGGCTCCATTGCTGGCTCTGATGGCCTGGCATTTCATTCCATTTGCATTTGCATTTGCCGAAACGCATTGTCAGACATGCGACATCGTTAGAGACGACATCGATGATGACGACCACAACCGCAACTTGACGATGTGTCGGGCATTTCGCTTTACCCTCTCTCCCCCTTGTTGGAGCGCTAAAACGTTGCTTGAATCTAATCAAAATGCGAATGTGTCGCTCGCTTTTGTCGCGTTTTGCTGTTCAACTCGTTGTAGTAGTCGTTGTAGTTGTCGCCTCTTCAACAGCCGCCAATGTTGTCGCTGTTGTTGCTGCCGCCTTTCTTTCGCACACGGGCAACGTGTGGTGTTGCTTGTTCGTTCACATACTGTAGGCCGTTCGGTCGCCATTTCGCTATTCAAATTACCAAAAGCAACAACAACAGCTGCATGAGCAAGGCGACAAGTTTTTCAAGTGCATGGCATGCAACACCTTTTGACATGTTTGTTGCCTCTGTTGCCGGTTTCAAAATGTCGCTCAAGATACCCTCACGTCTTAAAGGTAGCATTCTCTTGTCTGATGTTTGTTTGTTATTGTTTGATGTTTTTATTTTGTATTCAAAACCATTTGTTTTAAAGCTGTTTACATTGTATTAATCCTGCTATAAATTAAACTAATGCCAACACTTACTTAATCGGCTTTGATAGATGCTATTAAAATAAGCTATCGAATCGAATTCGCTAACATATTAATAAACTACCACAAAAGTGCTTTAAAAAATGATTTGATAATAACATAAGGAAGCAACAAAAAAGTGCTAAAAAATTAAATGATTGTCTCGCTCTTAGCCAATAGTTTTGCACTTAAAAAAGAAAAACCAGAGTATTAAAGTGTCGGCATAACTCTTAAATTGTTATTGTCGCTCGTTTACAGAGCCATCGTCGTTCATAGTCTCAGCCTGTCGGTCTGCCTGTCTGTCTCTGACTCTGGCTTGGTTTTGACTCTGTTGTGGTTTTGCGGTCTGTTCGCTGCAGACTGGGCCAGTTAGTGTGGCTTTTGTCACACTCATCTTCGTCGTGGTTGTCACGTCAATTTCATTGGAATTGCATTTTGGCTGGCAGACGGAACGCATGCGCAGTTCGTTGGTTGTGTGCCACTGCCGCAACATGTTGCACCCATGCACCCCTTCTGGCCATCAGCCTTCGAGGCGACAAAGACACTCGCTGACCAGTTTGTCAAGTTGTCGCAAGCATAGCTTACAAATTTAATCAGCTTTAAGCGACATCTTTGAACAGTTCTCCTCCCTTCTCTCTCTCGCTAGCTGCCTTTTCTATGCTCCACTTGCTGTAGAGTCTGTTGTTGTTGTTGTATGCTGCTTGCTCCTTCCATTTGTTCCATTCATAACTATGCAGCGCTTTTGATTCGAGTTTACATTTCGTATGCAAGACATCGCTGCATTCTGGAGCATCTGCACAGTGATGCGAGCGTTGTTGAAAATTGTATTATGCAAAGTGCTGCGTGCTGGAAATTAAACATTTGCATTTTCGTTGCCCTCTGCTGTTCTCCTCACTTAACACCTCTGTGGGGAAAGCACTCATGTGTGGCGCTTAAGCGATGCTTATGTTTGTTGCTCTGTTCGCTTTATTTTTTCTCTTTGCTATTCGACTTTGTTGCTTCGCTGCTCATATTTATTTATATTTGGCCTTTTCTGGGTGTAAAACGTTTTAGCATCTTTCAAGTGTCTTCGTGAGCGCATCGCATAAACAGGGCAACATTTACATAGTTAAACATATTAAGCATCACAAATGCATTTCGTATATGCACTTAAACGCAAGTGAAATGCTTAAATAAACAACAACAACAACAAAAACAACAGCATCAACAGTAATAACAAACATCACGGCAAGTAAACAAGCCGAACACAAAGGCAAAGAGCAAAGCAACGTAGAATTCTTTAACCCACTGTGCGGTTGCTGAAGCTTGTTGTGTTTGTGCTTGGGCCCATGCCAAAGAGTTGTCAATTAAAGTCAACAGCAACAGCATTAACAATAACAATAATGGATATAACTCTATATAGCAACCCAGGGTCACTGTCTTATCAACAACAACAACATCAACTTTATGAAGAAGGAACACGTTGCCCGTATCGCATCTCAAACAGAACCTGTAAGAAACTGTGTTGAACAAACTCAAATGGCGTCAACGTTCTGACACCTTTAGCCAAGTTCAAGATATAGAGATATATATAAAGTATGTGTAGATTTTTTTATATATTTTTTTGTCTTTTTATGGCGCTTGGGATGCTGCTTATAGTTGTCACTACAAATTGGTTATGCTTGGAATGGGAATACGTTTTGGGTTCGCTGCTTGATTAAGCGCCATAAATCTTCAGGGTCGCCGTCGCCTAAAGCTTTAAGACATTTGTAACTAGACTAGGAAAAAAAGGTTCTTTTGCTCACACCCAGCTGCATGTATAAGTATAACAAACGAAATCTTTTCTCAAACATTTTGTTGAACAAAACGCGTGCGAGATATTTGTTGTAAACACACACTCACACACACACACACACACATACATATGTGTTCTAAAGTGCCGAGGTTACAGCGAGTTCAACGGCAGCGCTTTTGTATCTGCTCTTAGCACTGCCTCAGCGTCTGCCTTTTTCGAGCACATTTAACACTTTATATAATTTATTGTAATTCTGTTGCTGCTATTCACAAGTTGTTGTTTGTATCTCCTTTTTTTTTTTTGACAGGCAGCTGTTAACAAAACGGTTTCCCCATAAAACTCACACCTTTTTTCATTTCGTGGATGAGCTACATCGGCTGCATTTGGTTGTGGCAGCATTAGTGCAGCTGCATCATAGCTCGTTGTCGTCATCAAACCCACTCAAAATGCAGATACTTTTGTCTAGCCTAATGTGGCCTGCAGCAACAAGTTGCACAAGCTGAAGCTAAGCATTGATTTCGAGTTCGCTGATACGTGGGCTGATTGTGATTAGTAGCTCGGGAAATAGTAGATGGGATTTGAGTTAACTGAAGAACATTTATTTTTACAACATGCAACTTGAAGATGTTGCAACTTAGCACCATAAACTTCAATACTTACTTTATGCTATGACCGTAACTTTATAAATTTGTCAAAGCAGCTTAAAAATACTTTAAGCTTATGTCCAAATATTTGCCTTCTTTGAATTGAGTTAATGAACCAGTTGACATCATCTCGTAACCCTTAATCTCTCTGCACTAAATGCTCATCAATAATCCCACGTGTAAACATTCGCTGCCCTTTTTGACATTACATCTCCCTGTCGTTAATTGCCGTTTGTTGCAAGCATGAAAGCATGGTCTTTACCCAACAGATTGTTCCTTCTTCCCTTGGCAGTTATTACCGACTCGTTCGATTTCAGTATGTATTTCAGTATGGCCTTTTGTGCAGCGATAACTCTGTTTACATTCCTGTTAACTCGCCATACACACACACTCTCACACACACACACACATATATCATCAACATCCTCAGCATCACAGCATCAACGGCTTTGGGCCTTTACCTTTACCATCTATTTTTTGCTCAATTCCTTTTAGGCCTTTGTTGTTGACTGCTCTCTCTTTGCATGTCAGCGGTCTTAAGCTGTGGAGACGCCTCTGCAGCCGCATAAAGAGAACGACAGCGACAGCGACAGCCTCCGCATCTGCCTAGACGACCATCACTTCCTGTCCTCCGCTTACACCCGAACTATGGTTTAGCCTGTCTACCGCCTCGTTGTGTTCGCCTTTCTTTGTTTGTGCGATTTTCAGTATCTTCATCGCCTTTTGCTTGTTCTGTTTGCTGCTAGCGAAACTCGTTTGCATATTGTCATAATTTCTGCACTTGCACACACACACACACACACACACACATATATATACATAAAGAAACAACCACTGCGCTGTCTCTTTGGCTGGTTTTGTTTAAACAGCTCAGTTCAGTTCAGTACAGCTTAGCTGAGCTCAGCGCTTGCAACAGCAGCGGCAGCAGCAGCAGCGACGTCAACGTCAGCTTTGACTAGTCGCCTAGTTGTTATTGCCACGGCAGCGCTCATGCTGCTGCCATTTGTGGCAAATGTAGCATGTTTTATTGTTATTTTGATTGCATTTATTGTATTTTTAAGCTGCATTGTTGCGCGCCTTAAGCCCACCGCCTCGCATTTACAAACGTTCATGCCACATGCACCGTTTTATCCACTCACCACTGCTGGGCATTGCGATTTTGTTGTGTGGTCTGTCAGGCAACTTGCATTGTTTGTTTTGAATGTGACGGCTGGCAATAGTAAGGTATAGGAAAAGCAACAAAGGGAAAAACCATAATAATAATCAAAATAAACAGCAATTTGTTAATGTTTACTTTAAACTGATTATTTTAAACAATTTTCACAATATTATTTTTCTATTTATTTCGTTCTTTCCCAGCGAAGAGCTCTTCTCTTATTTTGCTGCTGTCACAGCAAACGTCATCATTAGCCGTTAGTCAGCTTGGCCATTTGACTAACGGCTTTGGAGCGACAGCAGCCGTTGCATTTGTCCAGTAATTTGCCATTTGGCATTTGCATTTGCTCGTTGTTGATTGTCCATTAGCGCGTTCAGCCGAATAGTCGAGTGGCCCGCTCAAGAGTGTGTTTGAAACGCAACGTTTCCCGTCTCTCTGCTGAAACGAAAAAGTAAATGTATGTGCCTGAAGGAGGTGTCAGTTTTCCAACGCCCCTCTTTCTGTGCACAGCGTCGACTCTTGTAGATTTCCATTCATTTCACACAGCATTCGGTTCGATTGCTCGCGTCTGACATAAAAATCCCATTGAGTTTAATTAGGCGTATAGCCCTTCGAACCACTACTTGAATGAGTCATGCGCTCAACTAAGCCAATACAAATACATAATCTAACACACACACTCGCTAGCTCTCAAGCATAGACAGTCCGTCAAACATGCTGCAAGAGCTTGCTGGCTGCATCTGGCCCGTGTTGTTGCCTCTTACATGTTGAGTGTTGTTAATTAGCAAGTTTTTGTAGCTGCTAAAAGTTGAACATTGTTTGTTGATTAGCGACTGCTGCGGGCAACAATGACCAACTCTCTAATTAAAGGTAACACGCTGCAAACAAAAACAAATTTGTACCGCCCACCTGATTACGCCCTCAAGCTGGCAACATGTGTGTGTCTCTCTCTGTTTATGTGTGTGTGTTGTTGCAACTTGTTTTACCAAACAAACAACAAACAAAAATAACGGGGAAAAAAAAAATTTTTGCCACCATTTAACCACTGCGCAATGAGCAGTTTATTTTGGCAGCTTTATTTTTTTGTGCTTTTCAACACTGGTTGCGAAAACTTGCAAAGATTAGAGTTTAAGATATTCAACAGCTACAAACTGATGTATGAGCTTAACATTTATTCCTTTGATAGATGAGGCCAAACGCTGGCCGATTGATATTTTCTCTATATACAAATTGATTGATAGGGATAAATTAATTGAAAGACTTTGCTCAATGCTGTCTTTTCTTAAGGCTACACGAAATTTATTTACATAGGCACATTGTTTGTTCGACCAACAATTTTATATAATCTCTTAGCAAGGTCATAATTGCCTTTTAGTTAAAGCTGTACAAAGCCAATATAAAGAAAAACTAAAAGTAAGCAAGTAAACAAAATAAAAGTTTAGAACAGTTAAACAGAAAAAAGGCAAACAACAAGCTTTTTTGCTGAATGTTCGCGGCTTCAACTTATGTAGGGGAACAAATTGCAGCTAACAAAAATATTTGCCCAAAAGCCCAACAACAAAAACATCAACAGCGACGTTGCCAACAACGGTGAACAACAAGCAAACAAACCACGTGGCAGCCAAAAATTGAAAACTAGTTAGATATTCACGGTAACCGAAAGGAGTCAACATAGAAAGTAGAACTCTGTACCCAAAAAACGAAAACGAAAGAAAAAAAAAACGTTTTTTTTTTATTGATTTGCTGTTCAATTTGCTCGTTGCAGCTCGTTGTCAGGGGTTGTTGTTGTTGTTCCTGTTGTTTTTTTTTTCTGTTCAGTTGCTGCTCAAATGTAGCCCAGCAATGGGAGAAACAACAAAAGAAACAGAACCTAAACCATAAATAACAAGAAACGTTGCTCACAACAACAAAGCCATGTACCAAAAAAAAAAAGAAAAGCAAAACAAAAACAAGAAATAATTACAGTAGTCGACTTTCTGTTACCCTATTTACAAGACCAAAAAAAGTTTCAAATAAATAAGGAAATCATTTAACAAAGCTACTTCCGATTTCAATAAAATATTATTTTGGCTTACAAGATCTCAATACATACCCTTTTCTGTAGCCTCTTTGGTTAAGAGGTAGTTAGAGACCAAAGTCCGGAAGCTTTACGAATGGCAACTTGGCTCCTTTTTATTTAGGGCTACTTGTCGTCACTTTTTGGAACGAGACGACAGTGAACTAAGCTTTGCCTGCAGGTTTTATTTTGGGTCCGAACCAAAAAACTTTTCTGCCATCACCGGCAGCAGACACAGAAATTGGACAGCTATCGCAGCTAGACAAACATAAAAGTAAACAATACCAACAACAACAACAGCAGCAACAGCAATGTAACACAAATTGTTGAAAATGCTGCTACAACCATGCCACACATCAGGCCAACTCCATGGTTTTTGGGTTGTCGAGAGGAGGGGGCAGCAGCTATATGTCTTTTTCTTTTTTAATTAATTGCCAAAAAGCGAGGCTGGCAAAAAACGAGCCAGGCCAAACACTTGTGGCCGGCCTACGAAGCAAGCCGGCAGACCGGAAGGAAGTCAGTAAGATTGTGCACAAAAGCCTGAAACACACACACAAGCCAAACACCCAAACAGTAAGGGTTTGTTGGGTTGCCAGTTTGTAGCATACTTTTGTGCGCGCTGCTGTTTATGTGACTTGTAAGTTGGTCCTTGGGTTCGTTGTTGTTGCTGTTGTTGGTGTTTTTCTCACTTCCTTGCTGATTGCCGGCAACATATTTCGCAAATTGCTGTCAAAGTGTTAAGGAAGTTGACTTGCCTTGCCCTCAACGGGGGAAGACCTTACGTCCAACTGCAATGAACTCAGGTCGAATATGGATGTGTGTGGCTTACGGAGTGTGTGTAAGTGTGTGTATACCTCTAATTGCATGCAACAACAATAACAAACATAAAAACTGTCCCGAAGATGAATTGCTAATGGTTTTCTAGTTTTTAAAAGAGAGTTCGAGCGAGCAACAACAATGAGAGTAATAATAATCATGAGGCGGACGAGTTTACATTGCCAGAGTTTCAAGTGTCAGACAAAAGAGCCCGCCAAGATGCATGATAGGCTACTTTGACTGATGGGCGCCCAATGAATGCTGATGAAGATGGAGAGACCCGATGGACCGATGAAGATCAAGATGACGACGATGATGATGAATATGAGCACGGCGCCGTCGTGTGAAAGTTTTTGAATTTCAATTGTGTATTCAGTTACAAGCGAAGGGACCAATTCATGCTGGCTGCTCTCTACCTGAGGAAACTCAATTAGTTGCAAATGCGCCGGCACTTGGCAACAAGGTAGACAGACAGACAGACAGACTGATAGACAGACCACGACAACAACAAACATTTTTCAATTAGCAAAAGGTAGTCTAGTGACGGGGCTAAGACAGCTTCGCCAAGTTGCGGCCATGGACATGCAATTAACAGCATCACGTGACCTGCAACCTAAGCAACACAGCAACGTCTAGTGGCATAATGAAAAATGAAGCAGCTAATGCAGCGACTGCGGCTCAAGTTAAGTTCTCTATCGTTGTGGTGTTGGTAGTGGTGGTGGCGGCATTGGTTCCGCCCTCTTGGCCCAATCACGGATTCACCCAATTGACTTTTGGGTTGCCGTCAATGGCATCATTAATTTAGTCAGCCCCAAAAAAAAAAAAAATATCTCGAATTCGAATTGAAAGCGACTTTTGGTTTTGGTTCTCTGGTTCTCTGACTCCCTTCCCAAATGAAAAATAATAAAAAGGTAATTAACGCCCAAGTCATAGAACTCAGTGTTTGTGGGGCATGGCCGCAGCTCATTCCTTCGTTCTTTGTAGCTTCTTTTTCGCTGTGGCTCATTTCTTATACAATTAAGTGGCCTGGCCAAGTTGCTGCCCTTTGGCCATAGTGTCCAAATATTCCTTAACTTTGTCTATGCCTGTCATGAATCTCATTGCTAGGCGTTTGTAGGCGTATCCATTCATGCTCCTGCTCCTTTTCTGCTTATCTGATTATGCGGATGGCACCGCAGGGCGACCTTGCTGAGCAAAAAGCCGCAGTCTGTCGCTGATGACACGTCAATGGTTGTTCTCCGTGGAGAGTTCGAAAGTTTAATTACCACTCACTGTAATCAGTGCCACTGTGGGTGCGTGCGTGTGTGCGTGCGTGGGTGTGGATGCTGTTGTGTACACAAAAATAGCTACAGCGCCTGCAAATTACGGCTGTGGAATTCAAAAAAAAAAAAAAGAAAACAGCTCGCATATTTTGTGCGGTATTCGACCTTTGAATGCGCTGCATGCACCATCAATTTGTAAAAAAATTAATTAATTAAAGTCGAATGCTGCGCTTTTTGTACCGAACTTCATTTTTTCACAGCACATCAATTTTTTCACATTTAAAAAAATATTGATGCTCGTCTGAATTTCATTCGAAATAATATTGACAGTTAAGTGTAATTGATGTGAATATTTTCGGCTTATTTTTATAATCTTTGAGAAGAGCATAAAGACTAATCTATATACCCTATGAGTGTAGCTAATGTTTAAATAGATTAAGAGCATTAAAAAACACTTTAGCTGCATCAATGCTCATCTATTTATCGTTCAAAATAAAGATTTCGTAAGTTCTCTGATGTTGTTACATAGTCTACGATATTTTTTTCTTACCCACAACATTCATCTATATAATATAGGGTAACCACCGCAACACAACAGAAAACACGTTCAAATTATTTTGCAACATCCCAAAAAAGGAAGCAACAAAATGCTGAATGGCCTCGCTTGGACACCAACCATTGTTGCAGTTTGATGGGGAGGGCGATTCGAAGGGTAGGCGGGGGCGGAGGCGGTTGCGTCCCCAGCGGCAGCTATAGAAAAAGTTGATGAACAACAAGACAATGAACTATGTTAAACTTGTAGCCACAGTAAACGGACTAAACGAGTGGCGACCTACCGACAAATTTTTGCGCCAGACAAAAGGGTCCGCTGTGCCCTCAGGGGAGCAAGACAACAAAACAGGAACAACAACAAACTATACAGGGAAAATGACGTTACAGCGGCAGCTAATGGTCAACAAAGCAACTGGACCGTTAGTGGGGGGATGAAAGAGAGCCAAAGTGGCAGCTGCGCGGCACAAGATAAGCTTTGGTGCATTGAGCACTTGGCCGATGGCGATAGATAGAAACCAAACCGTCTTGGTTGTCCACTTAAGACACAAAAACAGCCTCAAGCAGTGAAAGGTGAGCACGAGAGCAATGCTTAAGAATGAGAATAATGAGAGAAAGAGAGAAGCGAGACAATGCAGATGCAGCTAGAAATTGATTAATGGATGCAAATGATTGCATACCAGAATAAAATCAAAGGAAGATAGGCGGGGAGAGAAAAAAGAATGAGTAGGGCTGGCCTGTCAAAGCGTACACATCAAAGCTGTATTTGGCATTTTGGGGGTCTTGAGGTGCATGCAACATTTTGTGCACGCCATGTGGCCAGCAAGGCCTGCGTGTATGACCCAAAAACAAAAACCAAAAGAGATTGCGAGTATAATTTCCAATCAATTGAATAAGCCGCACACAGATGGTGGGCTATTCGGTCTGTCGGGCGGTGCGTCGATCGCATTTTATTGCACACTAAAAATGAGCCACAACGGCGGTTGGCGGCACCGTATGTCCAGCTATCCGGCTATCTGTCTATCCGGCTGACCTGTCTGCTCGCCCGTAGTTGCAATTGTTTTGTTTGCTTTAGTGTCTGCGCCGCAGAAAGCTGCAACAGCAATGACTAAGACCCTTCTAAGGCAAGCAGCGAGAGGTGTTGCATGCGGCATAAGAACAACAAACCAGCGACGACGTCGCAGTCGACGATTGTTTGTAGATTTTATTGAGGCTATAGACGTATAGCTGTTGCTGTTGCCGCGCCATCAATGACGTTGATGAATTTCTATTTACTTTGTTTAATTTCTGTTTTTATTTGCCATTCGCCTTGGCTTGCCACTCAACGTGGCCAATGCTACTCGAGAGCATACCCTTCGCCACACTACTTCAACCCGCCGCCAGCCATCAAACCAGCTCCCATCTAGCATCTCGCATCTCGCATCGTTGTTCATTGAAACTGCGTGCAATTAGCGCAAAGTGCTTCGTGGCACACTCTTTATGAGTGTGCGGGGTCTGTGTCGATTTTTAGCTGCAATTACCGTTCGCCTGTTGCCCGTTTAATTGATTTTGACGCCGGTCACCCTCCACCGCCACCTCCTGTCCCCACTCCTCCTTGCAGTCCGCGACAGCTGCAATTAGTCTGCTGTCCGATGTGCGTGACGCTGCTGTTGCATTTGTGTGGAGCAGCGGAATATCGGAAGCTTGGTGCCTCGGAAAGAAGTCCTGCAGTTACTGCAAGGGTTTTGGCCCTGACCAGCTAGCCAGCTCTAGTATTTTTTTGTGTTTGCTTTGTTTATAGTATTGCTGTGTTTGTCGTGTGATTAACTGCTGCCAACTGCTGCACTGCTTTGGCTTCTTGCCTGCTTGGCGTCTTTGCTTGCTATTTAACTTTGGCCAGATGGAAATTTGAATTAAATTTTCATTATTTGTGTTGGTTCTGTAGAATTTTCAAGACTTCATTCCCTCTAATGAATGCAACAACTGCAAACTAAACATTTAAAATGAGAAGTATGACTCGAGTTTGTTATTTAATTAAAAGTGGGCGAGTTGTGTTCCTCTATTATCAAACGAGAGATGTTACGGTCGAATTGAATTTTCATGTTATGCTGCATTTTCACTTGTACATGGACAAAAATGTTCAAATGGGCAGGAATACTTGTTTTAAAAATGCCAAAAATTTTATATCCTTAATTGCTTTTACTAGTCACATGCTGAGTGTATTCAAATAAAAAATTGACATTTTTGGTTTGTTAGATTTTTAATGAAAATAAATTTCAGCAAATGTACATAGCTTAATTTGTGTCCAATTATTTATAATGGCTGAATCAGAATATTAAATTTACCAAAACTTTAAATTTAACATTTAGTTCAAACTACAACTCAACGAAAGCTTTAAATGGCACTAGTCGGTCAATCTATTCCAAAAATTTGTGTCAGAAATTTGAGTTGGGAATTTTTGAAAACTTTCAATTCCCATTACTTTGACAAAGTTTCAAATGCAGTACCTAATAAGTCATGTGTTGAGCTCCTATATGAAACTGCATTTAAATCTAGAAGCGCGATTTTTTGTGACTTTCATCCCACAAGTTGTTTAAAGCTTCCTAGTGTCTGTTACATACTTTTATCCAAAACTTTTATGCCTTTATTTTTTACATACTGAGGGTATAAAGTTATCCACAAACAAAATGTCTGAGTACATTTCGTAGAAACATTTTGTTAACCGTTTTTTACAAACCAAAAACTAAGTCTTTTGGTTAAACTTGTTTAAAAGCTTAAAAAAAGTTATATAATAAATTAAAAATGCAGTGCAGTGCAGAGAAATGAAAAGTTTTCAAAGCACATTTCTAATTTATTTGGCCGAAACATTGCGTGCTTGTCCCATAACTCAAAAAGAGCTCATAAAATAGTTTCTAGCATTTGTTGCCTAAACAAAATAACAAGTGTGCAGGCGCCCATTTAGCTGTGTAGTAAATCAATTGAAACATACTCACACAACTACAAATTCTATGAGCCATTGCAAGCGAGCTAATATCTTTGCGCACCACTGCGAATGGCTTCCACAGCACCGTAGCTCAGAACTCATGGAACGATTCATGAGTACCCAATGTAGAGTATTTTTGTTTTTGTTATTTTGTTGCCCAGTGCCGCAAAGGAACACAAACAAAACATACAGAAACCAAAACACAAAACACAAAAAAATGCTGAAATGCAACAGCCGTGGAAGAAATGAAAAATATTTCTGGTTAGCGTTGAAAGCAGCGGCCAGTCCATGAATGACTAATAAATTGGCGCTTAATCAAGTTGGGAGGCCAAAACTCAGAACACAAACCACATGCAACATTGGAGTGCATTGCAACTGCAACGAAATCTTGTATTAAAAAATATTGTGTATCAAGTGGAATTAATTGGTAGAAAGAGGCGCCGCTCTTAAGGTCCAAAGTACTATAGCATGGATATATGTATGAATGAATATATGGGGTTTATGCAAGAGCTGCTATATGGAAAGATAAATCAAAAGCAATCAAATTAAATGCAGCACAAACAAAAGTGAAGGCAGCGGCGAGGAAACTGCTGAAGTGGCAGCCGCTTCAACTTTCAGCCAGCAACAACAGCAAAGAGTGGCAACAATCGCTAGTGCACTTCACTTCAGCAGCAACAACAAAAGCAGCAACAGCAACAACTACAGAACTTTGAAAATTGGCGGACTTTGAGGCTCAGCGTAGCTGGCGCTAGCCAGGCCAAGTAACTCACAACAGCAACAATATTAACAAAAACAGCAACATCGGCAGCAACCACAGCAACAACAACAGCAAATACGCCCACATTGAACTTGCCTGTGGCACACAGCCTGTTGCTTGTCTTTGGCACAGCGTGTCGCAACGTTGTTGTTGCAGCTATGGTTGCTGCTTTTTTTGTTGTTGTTCTTGTTGCTGTTGAGGGCACAGCGGAAGCAGGAAAATAATAACAACAAGACTTAAAAGCAGGGCGCATAAATTTATCAGCCTGGCAACAGCAACAACAAACAAACTAGAATAACTTTTAATAGAGCAAAAAGTGGGTTGAAATATTATAATTTGTTGCTTTTGTTGGTGTTGTTGCGGCTGCAACGCCAAAATTGCCTGCTCGTCCTACTGCTGACGCGCTCAAAGAAACGGCTGCCACATGTAGCAACAACACTAAGTCTTCAGCTAACAGTTTTGCCTCCCACCACCTTACCCCATCCAGCACGCTTCCTTCTCGCACTGGCGCTTTGTTTTTGTCGTGCATTTTGTTGTTGTACTTAGCATATTTGTTTTGATTTTAACTTTTTTTGTTTTTATATTTTGGTACGCTTCATGCTGCTGTATTTTTTGTTTTTTTGCTTTAATGATGATGAAGCGCAGCGTGTTGAAAGGTAAATAAACAGCAGCATCTGCAACAGCAGCCCCTTACACACACACACACACACGCACGCATACATGAATATGGCCACTTTAATTAAGAAAACACAACAAAAAAATGTTCACTGTTGTGGCTTAAAAATTCATTAAAATAAAGTTTACCTGAGCCCATTGTTGCCAACGGATGCGAATTTATTTGTACAAGTCAAGATATGGAATTTTTAAATATTTATTTTACGTATTGGATCAACTTATTTTTAGAGCTCTGAAGTTTCTTGCATTTCTAATATTTTCAAGAACACTCTCTTCGAACTATTAATTTCATTTAGGAAACTTTCAGAACTTAACCGTACATTTATATGTTTGAGCAAAACTTTGTTGAAATAAAAGTTTGGGTATCTTTTAGTCTAGATCATAAGCATTCGCTTTGTTCAAATTGCTCCAGCGGCTAAAGCAGCGACGATGCCTTCGACAACAACGGTTCGACGTGTTGTCAGTGCAGCACTGTGGCAGGGGACAAAGGGGCAACCAGCAAACGATAGGCAGCATGTGGCAGAGAGAGAATGGCAATGACTGACTGCCTTAAAGCAAACAAAACGCACACGCGTCAAGTGCAGACATTTAATTTGCATAAAAACTTTGCCATCTCACGACTACCCCTAGCTAAATACACACACACACACATATATATCTCTACTATTGGGGTAAGTAGGTGACAGCCCCAAAGTTGTCAGTGCCACAGGGGCCAAAGCAGGCAGCAGGCAGCGTTTTGGCGTAAAAGTTAAGGCCAGGTTCGTGGGTGGGCTGATTGTTTGTTAGTCAGCGACCCGCGACGAGGCAGCAGTATCAGCAGCAACAAAACAGTAGCAGCAACAGCAGCAACGGCAGCAATAGACAAAATTAGCATAATGTTAATTTTAATTTAAAAATTTTGGCCACTCAACGTTTGGCCAGCAAAATAC
This sequence comes from Scaptomyza pallida, assembly GCA_018152965.1. Taxonomy (NCBI): domain Eukaryota; kingdom Metazoa; phylum Arthropoda; class Insecta; order Diptera; family Drosophilidae; genus Scaptomyza; species Scaptomyza pallida. The sequence goes on along the minus strand of JAECXP010000004.1, from coordinate 7,668,241 downwards.
ATTTTTTTACAACGTGTTGATGCGGCACATTGAATATTCCAGAAAACATTTTTTATAAATTTTCCATTTGACTAAAAAATAATTACGCAAACGAATTAACTTTCCATCATGCTATAATATATTTTGTATATGTTGTGGAAGAAATAATTATAGTTTTTCAAATACTTATTAGAATTGCATGTTTACTACGTGGCAAACTATATATATATTCTGTGTTGAATTCCACAAAAACTAAATCTGTTTTCAAAGTGCACAAGCAGGTCACAGCTGTGGCCAGCGGTTATAACTTTACAGTATGTGTGTGTGCCTTTTTTTCCTGCAATTTGCAATACCCTGTAACCAGAAAAGAGTTGTTAAAGGTTCTATAATCTACAAATAGTTAAAGAATCAGGCTTTTCTTACAAGACATAGTGTACATGCTTTGTGTTATTCTTTTCTGCCTACCTCATATAAGTATGAATTATATATTAATCGTTCCATACCACAGCGTATTACTTAGCTGAGCAATTTATGTTAGCACTTAATTTTTTTGCCTTACAATCTGTGCTGCAATGGGAGCATTGTCATAATGCGCCTTGGACTTGGGGTCATATAATATGACCGCGGGCACGGATGCAACTAAGATTTATGTATGTGAACGCTGGCACAATGTGCATAATTGGCAATGCGACGGCAGATTCGTGCAGCTGGTGCTGCTGCTGATGCTGCTCGGTTGACCCTTTTGCGATATCTGCGCATAATTAGCGCATTGCCACTTGTGCCTAATGAGCCTGTTAGACACGTCATGCAGTTAGCCAAATGTCCGCCTTCGCAATGGGTGCCAATAAATATTAGATAGCGTGTATTCGTGTTTCATGTTCCAAGTGCTTTGCCAAGTGAGAGAGAGAGAACCCTTTGTGGACTGTGGACTTTGTGGCCTCGGGGCCAAATGTTCAACTCGGGCAATTCATGCTGTCCAAATTTGTATTTATTAGACAGTGCGCCATGGGGCGTATGTGTAATATGCCAATATAAGCATTCCAGTCCAAGCAAACGCTCAAAATGACAGAGTGCGGCCCGTCTTGTGGCTCTGGATCTAAGCACCAAGCGAACACGATGAGCAGGCACTTCAACCGTATCAACTGCAGTTGCAGCTTGAGTGTGCGTGTGTGTGTGGGTGATGCAATGAGTAGAATATTCAAGGGGACCAATAGATGGTTTGGGATTAGGCACTCGACTTGATGGCGAATCCTTGGCTTGGCTTGTGCAAACGGTTCTATTGAACCCACAGCCAAACACATTATCATATCTTACCGAATGGATAGCCAGCGCAGCAGCAACGATGGAGAGTTCTGAACCTCAGCTCTAAAGCTTGTTCGCTGTCTCGTTTCGCAGGAATCCAATAAAAATAATGAGAACGCGAAGAGCTGCAGAGCAACAATAACAACAATACAGCAAAAAGCGGAGTGTAGCTATAAAAAAGGGCAACGCGACGCGACTGCAAAAAAAAAGAGAAAAAAAGAAGGAAACCAGCTAAAATAATAGAAAGCTGCTGCGTCTGCTGCATATTTTGGCCCTTAAATAAATAGACTTTGCATACGAGCAACTATACTGTGTGTGTGTGTATGTGTGTGTGTGTTTTTATGTATTTATCATGGTACTGGCACTCAATTTATTTACAAAGCGTAACTTTCAGTCGCTGCGCCACAGTTGCGCCCCAACATCCCAGCGAAGCAAAGCACCAAAACTGACTTAAATTATTCAAATTTCAAATGAGGGGATTCGAACTCTATATACCCTGTGCTTAATAGCCTTAAATCAAGTTATTAGAGTGTGCATATATTATGCGCATATAGTTTTACTTAAAGGGTGTCTAACTTTAAGGCGTTTCTGCATTATTCTCATTCGCACTTCGATGGCGTTGCATTTTTTTTTGCCAGCTTTCCATTTTGTAAGTTAAAGTTATTTTCAGTCATGTCAGCAGCGTTGTCGACTTTTGTGCACTTGCTGCAGGCAGCTGCAATATTTATGCTTACAGAGTAGCCAACAACTGCAACTGGACTCACAATGTGTGTAGAATACACACACACACACACACATGGCCAATCGCACGTTCAGTCAATGAACAAATAACATGTCAAGTTTCATTACAGCGCTCGCCCACAATTTAGAGAACCCTCGCTCTCTGGCAATATTCTGTTGAAGCTGTTGCTGCTGTCCGATTAAACTAACTTTGGATGCCGACCCCAGCAGCAACATCATCGTTTTTATCAGTCAACCTGCGCCCGCTGGCCAATCGGCCAATCTACAACACTTGCAGCGGCCGCAGCAGCAGCAGCAACTGTCCTACTGTCTACATCTATATCTGTCTTTACCCACTTCCCCCTACTTGCTCCCTAGCTCCCTCTTTGTCTGCGTGTGTATAAAATGGCTGGCAATTTGAAATTTATGGCTGCTACATGATTTGTATGATATGTACGTAAGCAGTTTGCACTCACGTACGAGTCTCTGGCCAGACAAAAGAGTTTGGCGCTTAGTATGTGTGTGTGTGTGCGGATGGGTCCAAAAATGCTGCAATTGAAGCCGGGGCCAACACTGAGTTAGCTGGTCAGTGTTGCTGTTGCTGCTGTTGTTGTTGCCGGTCCAACGCCATTGGGCAGAAAAGGCAGCGTCGCATTTGTCTACTCGCAGCTATCTGATCATTTAATTGTAATTCACAGTCTGCAGTTAGCCCGAGGCAAACAAAAGCAAAGCGAACAAAACCCCTTTTATGTTTTAGTCGTTGCTCATTTGAATTTCGATCCGTGTGCGCTGCAGGGACGAGTCTCTGTTTGCCAAATGTGCTGCATTAAAATTGGTTAATTTAATTCGCATGTTGTTTGTGCAGCAAAGCCGCCTGAAGAGTGCGCTCATTAAATAGCAGCGACAGCTGTTGATGCTGCCTGGCTGCAGGATGTAACAGGATACACGGAGTGGACTTTAAGCGTCATAGTCTATACTTTTCCGGACATCAGCTGTTGCTGATGCTGCTGTCGTGCTGTTGTCGTGCTGTTGTTGTTGTTATTGTTGTGATTGTGCCATCGCATTATGCGCTCAAGCGTAAAACTTTCAATTATTTAAATTATACCACATGAACAATGCCACAAAAGCGCACGCCGCACATATGCCACCAGCAACAGCAGCATCAGCAGCAGCAGCACACCAGCACACCAGCAACAGCTGCAGGTTGCCGTCGTCTGTCTGCCTGCTTGTTCGCAATGTTGTAGCTCATTCTTTTTTGTTCTCATCGTCGTCGTCTGCCATGTTACAAAATTGCCGCAAGTTTAACGCATGTCGACACTGGCTGGTATTCTCTCTACCCGTTCTCAATGCCAACTCCCATGCCATTGCCTCCAATTTCGACACCCACTTTCTTCCTTTCTTACTCACTCCAACACAGATATGGCAGCTGCCCAGCTACCCACATAATTCATTCATATCATCAGCGAAGCCAGCGGGAATGTCACAGGCGTCAGGAAAAAGGCGCATGGGGAGTAGATGAGTGATGGCTCGAAATATCGCGCATATCGACATCATTGTCATTGTGTAAGTGTCACTTCATCTCATCCATGCCACGTTTGTGAACGTTGTTGGCCAACAACTGGTAACAAAATTCGCCTCTCTTGCTCCCACTGCCTTTAGAAATATTGCACATACGCCGCGTATAACACGTTATCGTTACTAGAGTGCCAAAGCCCGTAAAGTGTGAAGTGCTTGGCCATGTGTGTGTGTGTGAGTGTGAATGTGTGTGATCTCTGGTGGCTGACAAGCGCACGTCGCATCGTTCTGCTTAGTTATCATATGGGATGTGCAGTGGAATGCATGGTTGAATGAATGAATGAATGAATGCGACCATCGCTATGAGTGTAACAAGTGTATGCTATTGGCAACTAAATAGCTTTGCAACAGTTTGATACATATTCGATACAAAATATATAAGTTTTGATTGCTGCCAAGGGCTTAGTTTAGATTTTTAACCACAAAAAAGCTAAGCTATGAATGCGCCTTTGTTAGCATGTCAAAATTCAGTATAAGCTTCTGGGCATAAAAAGAATTTATGGTCGTGCAACCAATCTGTTTCTGCAACTAACGCCACAATTAAGCCATAACTTGCCGCTTATATTTATATATATGTTGTATATTGTGCAATTTCTGACTGGTTACAAACCATTACGCTACCCACTCAGCCGGATATACATATGTAAACGAATAAAAAATAAAAGGATGAGGCTTATAGCGGCATGCGCAAAAATGCCACACACATGCACACATGAGAGTTAACATGCAGCGGCTTGTCAGCAGAAAAAGACAGACAGACAGACCAGACAAGCAGACATTCAGACAGACAGACAACAATGAGTGAAGGAGAAGCTCATTTGATTCTGTGAAATTGGAATTGGGCATGGATAGTGAATGAGTGGTGCATTGCCTATAGGCACAACTCAGCTCTGTCTGCGGGGCAATGAGCCAAATATATACATATATGTGTGTGTATATACTGATACATTTACATTTACATTTATAGCAACAATATTTCCATTTATTGCAGCACTGCTCGCCCTCAACTTGTTTCATATTCGCATGAATTTACTTTGTATCACTTGTCACTTTTTTATTATCATTGCCCTTTGCTGTTGTTGTTGTTGTTGCTGTTGTTGTTGCTTTTGCTGCGGCTGCTGTGATTCTCTTCTCATATTTTTTATGGCCCATCCGCAAGCAGATTCTCTCGCAACAGTTGCTGTTGTTATTATTATTATATCATTCTTCATCAGCTTGATTTCCATCCATTGTTGTGTTTATAAGGCGCACAAATATTTTCCATTATTTGTTTGCTGCTGTCGCAGCTGTTGAAGGGATTAATTTCTTGATTTACCCCTGCTCGCAATCTATATACACTCCAATGTATATATCCAATGCAATACACAAATACGCATACAAAAAACGGCTACGTTGGAGGTGCTGAATATTGCTTTGTTCTTTGCCGTTGCCATCGCCATTGACAACAGTGACGCCCCTCCGCTTCCATGATTCGACTTAACTGAGGTTTTTAGCTTTACTTCTACGTTTTTTTTTTTTTCTTCGTGCCCAAATGGGATGCAATTGCGTGGAAACGTATTGAAAATAAGTGAGTCGCCTCAGCTTGCGTCCTCCGCTCTTGAATATACTGGAAAATATGCTAATACCAAACGATAGGGAAACAGCAGCCATCCATCAGCCAAACACGTCACGGGTATATACAATACAAAAAAAGGAAGCGTATTAAATTCTTGTTCACTTTGAAGCGTCAAACACTTTCTATTGTTGAAAGCAAGAGCTCCGCGCTACTCGGCTACCTAGCTACGTATTTATTTTATTATTTTTTCTTCTTTTTTTCATGGGAATATTATTTTCTTTTCTGTGTTTTATATTGTTGATGATATTGCTGCGGATTATTTCCATTCTTTGCCTTTTTGCCTCTGTTTTCTGTTTTTTTTTTATATACGTTTTAACCAGCAGCTTGTCAATTCAGAGCATTTATTTTTCTTTAACAATTGCTCTTCTTGTTTTTCTTTAATTTCCATAGGATTATCGATGGGATTTAACATTTTTCAAATATTTTCAATCCATTTGTTTTGCGTATCGATAAAAATACCCTACAGGCAGGATTGACTGCATGATACAAAAGTGGAAAATGCTTTAAGATAACCAGAGCAACAGCACTTAGTGTGTGTGTATCTCAGTTTTACACTCATATTTGTGAAAGGGTGACGTTAGCCAGGGTGTTATAAGGACACAAAAAACGAAAGCGAAAACTTTGCCAAACAACTGAAAGAGAATCGGAAGAGGGCGGGTGTCAAAGTGTGCAGCAGCTTAAGCCTTTTGCCAATTACTTAAACATAAGCAACGCCGAGGGATTTACAAGTATTTTTTCCGGCTACAAGCTTTCCTTTTTTTAGTCCCTGGGATGTGCGCTTTAGTTGATCGTTTGGGACTCTTATGTTTTTTTTTTCTTGCTTCGGTTAGGTGTTGACATAAACATTAAGTTAAGTTTGGCAATCTTGAGTAAGCAAAATGGTGTGCATTTAAAAAGTTATAAAAAAAAGGATGCAAAGGAAGTACTTGTAGCAAACATCAAACTGTGAAGGAAATTATTTACTTGAAGTAAGAAAAAGCAACAAAAACTCAACATGGAAAGCTATTTAAAGTAAGGCAAATTTATAGCATAAGCAGCTTAACAATTTGTAATCTGATAAGCTTCAGCTGATACCCTATAACTGTATTATGTATGCGTGCACTCTCTCCCTCTAAATAGATCTATTGAAAAACAATCGATTATTTGATTCAATTGAAAGCTGGTTTGTGTCTTTTGTCTGTCAAGCTGTCAGTTGGGTGGAATTAAAACAAATTGGCTAACAATAACTTAGTTGGCTGTGGCCAAAATAAGTCAAATTGACAGTGACAGTGGCATATTATTGGATTTTCAAGTGACTTTTAAAATGGCCTTTCGCTATAAATTTGAGATTAACATTTGCATGCATATTTTATTATTCCCTTTTGTATAATCAGTTCAAAAAACTGCATTACGCATCATTAAAACATAATTTGAATAAGAATAAAAACGAAATGAATATAAAACACAATAATTACGCGCATTGTTGGGAATTGAATGCATAAATCAAAGCGTAAACTCCAATAAATTATGTAATTTGCATCAAAGATCATAAATTGAATAATAATAATAATAACATGAAATGCAAATGCAAAAATACCAAATCAAATAAAAAAAAATGTTTTTCCACACAACACAAATATATAAATTAAATTTACAAAATTAAAACGCAAATAAATGTGAAGCTAATTTGTCAGTTTGTCGTTTGTCAAAACCAAACTGACAGCAATGCCACCACTCAACACGACACGCAAAAGAGTCAAGAGTGAAGGGGTGTTGACTGGTGTGAGGTTTAGAGGGGGGAGGGTGTCGTTGATCTGCTTACCACAACTGGCCGTCAATCAATTTGAAACGAATTGAATTCACAGTGCAATGCATTTTGCAATTAACCGTTGTATTCTTTAAAGGCTTTGCAATTACCTTTAATATTTATGGGTTGAGGGCGTGCCGTAAACATTTGTCAAACGCTGCCGTGTTTACATTGTTTACATTGTATGCACATAAAAGCTGTTAATTAATTGCAATGTTGCAACAAGCTGTAACAGAAACAAATACAACACACCTGTTGATGCGTGGCAAGTGTACAAGTTTGCTGTTGGCCAAAAAAACTGATGTAAATGACAGTTAAATGGGAGCATTTGTCATAGCTGATTAGTTGCATTGAATTTATGGTTAGCAAACAGAAAGACCAGTGAACGATTAAATGGTTTGTGTTGCATGCAGCAAACGGATTCACTAATGCAACAAATTTGTCGCTCATTTGTTACCATGCAACCCACACACAACCACACCCACACAAACCAACTGTCTGTTATCACAAGCTTAAGTTTCTGTGCAGGCTGCCATTGAACAAAAGCCAAACAATTTATTTGTGTGTGTGTGTGTGTGTGTGTGTGTGGTTGTGTGTTTAGTTTAATTGTTGTTCCGTTCGTTGACAACGATTGCCAATTAAAAGTATGCCATATCTCAAGACATCCAAGCGCCAAGCAAATGTGGCCAACACGCAAAACAATGATGTTGTTAATGCAGCATTGGCCAGCTTACTGCCGCCTCAGTTGTCGTGGTGACCATAACTCAATTAAGACACCATTGTCTACTATTTATGTGCAATAATTTGGCCATCAAAATGGAGCATGCAGCCAACTGATTAGTGGACTGAAACGATAGCTTATTATAATGAACTGCTCGTAGAAAGGACACATGCTTCATTTGTGTATGATTATTATTATTATTACTGGTATTGAACACTCGACTTAACAGTTGTAAGCAAAACAAAATTGCAATTTAATTAATTACAATGTCCTTTTAATTATCCCAATGGAGCAGCTCTGTGATTTATGGACCATGTTATATTATCTCACCTCCGGATGTATAGTGCAGCATTATCGAAAGTAGGAACGGGTTTTTTTGTTCATTTTAATGAGCTCCCATAAATCAGCTGCGTACCCTAACCTGTTCGGGCAGCTGTTGCAGCCAACACATATGCATAAACATAGATTCATTGGTAGTAACCAAGATGTGTGTGTGTGTGTGCTTTGTGTGTTTGGGTAGTGAAACAGTAGCAAGAACTTGAGACGCAGCAGTAGGACAAGACAAACAAAATACCGTTGGCTTTATTCAAGGAAACAAGGAAGACAAGAATTATTTTGTGCGAAAAAGTATCGCATATCAAGGGAGCAACTGGAGACAAGATGCCAGCGACAAGGACAAGTACAAGGACAAGAGCCGGCAAGACGAAGAGTTTGTGCCATTACGCGAAGCAGACGTTTTTCTTACACAGTTACTCAGCGTTGTACAGATGCCACAGCTGCTATGCTTTATTATAGCCCTTGTTGTTGCTGTTTGTGTTGCGCATATCGCATATCCTTGACATAAGCAAATGCATTTATTGAAGTCTCGTACAGCTTACAGAGCGCACACATAGCCAGATGAAATCAAGTATCTTGGCTGAAACATTCTATCGCTTAGGTTTAGGAATATATATGTATACAGATAGACATGGCATGACTATAACGAGAAAGTTTTTCACAGTCATATCGGTAACAGTGGCAGCTTGACTAGAACAAAACATTTTCCGTATATGAATATGCTTGTCATTTCTATTACTTTTTTTTTCATTCCTTAAGCCGGAGTTGAGCTGCGAAAAGTGCATGGCAGACGAGACACGGTTGAAGTTAAAAACTTTGCCAAACAATGTTTGCAATTCGAGTTCATTTTGCACGCAGACGTCCTTGACAGGATGTTGTATGTTGCTGGCAAAATGCACAGCCAGCTGGTGTTGTAGCAGCAAAAGCAGTTGACTTAAGTAGATGCAGACACACGTATGTGTTTATGTGTGTGTATAGAGAGCCACTTTTGAGTGTGGAGCTGGGGAAAAACTAATGAAAATTCTGAACAGCTAAAGCTTAAACTCATTAGGCAGCTGCCTACTTAAACAAAGTTTGTGCATCACTGACTAAAAACTTTGGTCATAAGTCAAAGATCAGCGTTATTTACGCACATGCACATTAAAACACACACTCACACACACACATACACACAGCAATCAAGCTGTTAACGTAGAAATAACATGGTTGGCAATTTGTGAAAAGCAACCGATACCCCAAACCAAGAAATGCCAATCCTCAAACTCAATTCGCTTGCTGTCTGTGATTTGATGCTTGACTGCATTGCACGACTGAAGCCCAAATTGATGACAAACACATTTCAACGACATAAATCTTTAGTATAGAACATACATGTAGTTGTTTGTTTAACGCTATATTTAGAGATGGCCCAAAGAGCGCTACAGCTTTGCGTCTTGGGGAATTTTCGATGTGCAAAGTGCTTAATAAGCCAACAAAAAACTTCCTAAATATAGCACTCAGTGTTTTTTAAGTTAGACAAACTATTTTGAGAAAGTTTTCCAATTATCCAAGTCTCCATGGATATTCGCGCAGGTTCCCAAGTGTGTCGGCAAAGTTAGATAATATTTGCCAGCACTCGAAACATTTTTACGGCATTAGCTCTTTTTTTCTCGTTTTTTTTTTGTATTCTCTGCATACGTTATGTGATCAACAAGACCACCTTAGTTACTCGGCTCGTCGAGAGTCAATTGCCTCCACTCTGCACTGTTTGCCGGCTTGTTTGTCTCTTGTTTGTTGTACGTGTCAATGTGGTGTTGTACGCACGTAAACGATTCCGAGTATTTATTACGCGCACAACTTGACATAATTCCTTTTTTCCGCTTTGCCAGTTAAGCCATTGCTGTAGCTTCCTCTCCCCCCCGCCCTCTTTCATGCCCAGCCAGTGACAAGACACAACGATGGGGATGAGCTACTACAACTGGTGCTGCTGCTGCTGCACTAATGTTGACGCTTCTACGGGACTTTGCAGTAAATGCCACTTTACTCTACAACTAACAACGAAGCGAGTAGAGAATGGGATGAGGGCGAAGAGTCGACATCTCGATATGGATTTATGGTCGTCGTGTGTGCGACTTGCATCACGCGCTCATTGAGGAGCGTTCAATTGCCATCATCATTATCATCATCGTTATCATCATCATTATCAGCATCAACAGTGCTGGATCATTATCGGTAGCGCAGTGCCTGCCAACATGTAGAAAAATACTAATTCAGAGAGGGGGGGATGGAGAAAAAAACCAAGTTTTGACTTAACAACTTTATCTGCACTTAGTTTTGCCCATTCCCTTTGCCTCTCCCTCTCTCTTGGTGTGTTTCTGTCAATGGGATTTCTTAGCGCATTAGGCAGCAACAATAGCAACAACGACAAACAAAAATACCATTAACAGGCAACAAACTGTTAGCCAAAATGGCGGCAAGCATTGTCGCCATCAACGCGAAAATAATAAGAGAGAAAGAGAAATGCGACGTTAATGGCAAAAACCCAACTGGGATAGAAAAAAGAGAAAATGAGAGAGAGTGAGAGAAAAGACGAAACGCATGTGGAAGGCAAACGATATTATGATTATGATTATTATGTTGTTATTAGATTAAGCGCAATTTTAACTTTTTTTTTGTATTTTGTTGCTAGTCTCTTCGCGTTCTGCATGAGCTTCGTCGTCTTGTTCTTCTTCTTATGCTGCTTCATTGCCCCATTTGCTTTTGTTCAGCGCCGCTTCCGTTGGCATTGTTGTTAAGTCGACTCTTTTGGTGTGCTGTGGCACTTCCGTTTGGCTTTGGCTTACGACACTTGATGCCCCAGTTGGCCACGTTACCAAGTTAGCCAAGAACGGGCCCCCAAGCGGCCCAGGCAAGCAACCGAGCAAACGTCGACCATTGTTTCAAGCTGTGCCTGCGTCTTAGCCACGCTTAATTGGTTAGCTTTTATTACTTGCAAAGTGCTTGCACAGTGAGCGCATAATTTTTACTAAGCTACCACATGGTACAGTGGAGCAAAAGCTGAAAAGTTTGTAGCACAAACGTTCCTGCAACACCCCTTATCAAAACAATTCTAGTAGCATATTGATATGAAATCTTGAAAGAACAGGAAATTTGAATTCATATTGTTTGTTGATCAAACAGAAAAGTTGAAGATCTCTTTGCACCTTTTTGTGTAGTTTTAGTGCCTGCCATTTCCGATCTTCAATTTAAACTCTGAACTTGCCACATCTTCGTATTGTTCTTATTGTTTGGGCTGCTTTGAACCCAATGTGAGAAAGCAAAGAAATCTTTTTTTAATTAAATGAGCTGGCTGCATTTGAGGGGCGTTGCTCCGTTGGAGTCATGCTGGCTGACTGGTTGCCTCTAGCTGCTCACATCGCACCTACACACACACACACACACAGACAGCCACACCCACACTCACACCCTTATGGACGCCCACATTAAGACAGCGACGCGTGCCATGCTGGGCCGGGGTCGGCCCTTTTTTCACTTTGGTAGTTTGTGGCGCCATTTTGGCGCGAAATGAATTTAAATTGTTTGCCAACGTTTCCTGCATTAAAGGCAGCTTCCTCTAGCTTTGGTCTTTTCTCTGTCTTCGTCTTCTTCTCAATTCACTTGCACCTTTTTCGTGAGGCAGCTAAAAACGGAATTACTTAATTACAACAATTATTAAACAGCAGCCGAAGGGTCGCACAAAAAAAAAAAAAAAACACAAAGTACGGCAAAAACGGCGCGTGTTTCCTGTTGCTTTTGTTGTATTTTTTTTGTTTTTTTTTTTTTATTGTGTATTCAGGTGATGTTTTTGTTTTTTTGTTATCATGTTTGTTGCTGGCTGTTATTTTAATTAAATATTTTCACACCTAGTTCATTTGAGCTTGGAACAGCGAAGAACGTAGCTAGACATTTATTTCGTTGCCAGCATCTTGCGTCCTTACTAGACGGGGTTTGGTCTTTATGTGTAGGTGTTAATTTCCTGTCTCCAGGCAACAACAAAGGACAGTCCTAGGGCAACAACATCAACTAGTATTGTAAACGTCGGCTATAATAAGAATAATTGCCAGGACTAGCTATAAGGCACGATGCCTGAAATTTTATGCGCCGTAAAATTGCATGCGAAATAATTGAAAACCATCGAGTCAAAGTCTTTGTGTCCTGCCCTGTCCCTGTCCCTATCACCGTCCTTGCTGCATCTTCGCACTGGCAGCAGATAAAGTTTTCCACAGCACTAAAATAATAGCAGCCAAAGTGGTTATAAATATTTTGTGCACAGTTTCTGTTGCTGTTGCTGTTGCCCTCTGGCCTCCCGTTTAGGTCCTTTCGGTTCCTTCGTGCTGCAGCGAAAGTCATTTTTCAGCTAAATGAATTTGCACAAGTTGCGGGCAAAAAAAATGCGCAAAAAACGTTCAAAAAAGAAAGCGTACTTGAAAAGTGCTGATGGTCTAAAAGTGGGAAAGACTTTCTTAGAATATGCTGTGTCACTGGACGCCAACTGCGGTCAACAGCAAAGTTCAACGCGAACATCTAATGAGCCGGAATCATTTGACCTTAAGACGGCAAAGTCTGACTTTTTACCCTTTGTTTGCAATAACTTGAAAATAAAAACTTTACCAATTCTGCGCTAACAACAAATTTTTGAAAATTTCATTTGTAATTGCAGGTCCACCAGGTCCACCCGGTCCGCCCGGCAAGCGAGGGAAGCGCGGCAAGAAGGGCGATACTGGCGATAAGGGTGAAGCGGTAAGTACTTGAGTGCGGATTAAGCGTGCGCAGATATCCTTATATGCCACTTGTCTTGACTGTTCTCAGGGCCTTAATGGCATCAGTGGTGAGAAGGGTTCGGCTGGCAAGCCAGGCGATAAGGGTCAAAAGGGCGACACTGGCCATCCGGGCGTCGATGTCTTCCAGACAGTCAAGGTAAGTCGAGCTCCTGCTCAACTCTGCTGCTGCAAACTGGCATTCGAAATTGAAAACTCGAAAATTGATACTACTACTATTCGAAAATCATACTTTTTTTTTGCAACGTCTCTAACCAAATGCTGCTCTCTGCTTTTTGCATTCTCTTAGGGCCTGAAGAGATCGGTGACAACGCTGCATGGTGGCACACTTGGCTATGCGGAAATAGTTGCTGTTAAGGTATTTTCAGCCATAAATACGTTTCAACTGCCGTAGACACTAGACATGACAGCCTGTAGCCCACAATCCACAATCCAACATACCCCAACCCAACCCCCATACCCAGTCCTAATCCCTAACGCTGGATGCTGTGGCACATGGCCATGGTCATTTCTCAAGGCACAAAATGCAGTTGGGCAGAGAAGCTTGCAAATATTTGCAACTTGTTGTCCTTCTGGACTTGTCCTTCGTTCTTGGTGTTGTTTTATTATTGTTGTTGTAGTTGCTGTAGTTCTTGTAGTTTTTGTAGTTGTTGTTGTCGTACTTTTGTATTTGTACTTGTTTATTATCCTGCTCATTGTTGTTCGTAATGCTTTTAACTTGGCTCAGCTCTTTTGGTTTAAGCTGCACCATAAATTGTTGCTACTTCTGCATACTTTCTGCTTAGTCATTTTGTTTCATTGGTGACCAAGCGATGCTTCCCCAGCCCACTTTTTCTGGCCATTTTAAATGTCATTTGAATATTTGCCATGCAATTTTTATCATTGGTTTAATGCTAGCTGATGTAGTTTCTTGTTTATTTTGTGTGTTCAAAAGCCGAACAATTTAAATAGTTTACACATGTATGCTTGTAAGTAGAAAGCTGCCATTTGCTGCCGTTTTAACTTAGTCTACATACTTGATAAATGATTTGCGTAAACGTTTGCAGACTTTGCGTTTCCCACGATGCTTCGATTGATAATATAGTTGAATAACCAAATCAATATATCAAATGAATTTAACTTAAATTGTTTCACAAAATAATATTAATTTTTTTAAATCAAATTCAATTATTTCTCATGATATATTTGTACGAAATTGCAATTGAAGTTTTAATCAAATAAGTTTAAATAAGATGGCAAATGGCTTTTTAAATACATTTTTTTTCTGGTATTTATTATTTTGAATTTCTATAGAACTTGCTTAAGCTTTGATTGTCTTAAAATAATTAATATTTTCTATACTTTAATTGAAAGTTTTGGTTTAAATCTCTTTTCCTTTGGCTTTAAAACTTTGCTTTGCAGCAGCTAATTTTATGCAATTTTTATAATTTTATATTTTTATTAACCATTTTAACTTTTATTTTTATGATATTTTGTTTTTCTTTTAACAACGTTACGTTAAATTCTACTATGTGTGTGTGTATATGTTGTAAGGACTTGCAAGAAGCGGGCGTTAACGTCTCCGCTTCAACGGTCATACAGCTGAAGGTAAGTTCTGGGTTCGTGGTATATTGCATGCTTTGTGGTTTGATCTTTGTTTGTTGCACGTGCCTCACCATTTAACTAGAAACTGTGTGGGTTCCTGATGCTAATAAACATATTTTTCAATAATCTAGGGTGAGCCGGGCGAACCTGGACCGCCGGGACCTCCAGGCGAACCGGGCAATCCAGGCGTGCCGGGCGAACGTGGACCACCCGGCGAAACTGGACCGCAGGGATTGCAGGGCGAGGCAGGTTTGGCCGGACCGATTGGACCTCCTGGCGTTGCGGGTGCACCTGGCACAAAGGTGAGTGATTCACAGACAATGAAGAACTAAAACACAAAAACGAACCGAAAAACAAATAACGACACAAAGAAAGAGTGAGTGAAAGAGAGAGGAAGAGGTGTGGGATAAGATAGAGCCCGATAGGGATTGAAAGCGATTCATAAGTAAAACAAAGATGTCACAAGGATTAATGCACTATTTGTATCTGTTGGATAAACATTGTGACATTTAAAGTGACTACGAATGAGTCGTCGTCGTCGTCAGTCTGGATTTTACTATGTATGTGTGTGTGTGTGTGTTTGTGTGCGTGCTGTCTGGTATTGTTTTTCTGATTTTCCCATTGTTCGTTTTCTAGGTTTTTCCACATTATTTATCGTTTATTTATGTATTAAGCGCCCCCTCTGTCTCTCACTCGAATGTCTGTGTGTGTCACCTTTATGCCTCTGTCCTTGGCATTTCCATTAAATTTTCCAACAGACAGATATCACAGCCCTGTGACTCATACTATATGTTCTTCTCGTTTCTACAGGGTGACAAGGGAGATCGCGGTGATCGTGGCCTTACCACAACCATCAAGGGTGACGAGTTCCCAACGGGCATCATTGAGGGTCCACCGGGACCGGCTGGACCACCTGGTAAGTGTCACCAAACTCTCCTTGAATTGCCAGCTGCCCTCTCTCTCCGTGTTTGTTTTCATTCAACAGCCACTTAACTCTCAGCACAAATACACAAATACATGAGACTAGTCGTAAACTACGTAAACCGCAGCTTATTGATGTTTGGGAATCGATCGTTTCGATGGGTTTTTTTCGTTTTCAAGTGCTGCCACGCGGCAGTTTTTGGTTGCTCATCTGCGGGCTGCTTAATTTATTGCCAGCGGACGAGCGCTGGGAATAGTTTTTCGCTGCCCCTGGCCCTGCCCCAGGGGCCCTAATTGAGTCATTGACTAACGCTGCGGCATTAGAGTGCATTTTTGATTTTGATGTGGCCTTTTTTGGTGTGAAAAGCAGCTCGTTAAAATGTAAATCAAATACCAAATGCATGGCAACAAATGTGTTGCATGCATATCCGTTGCTCTTTTTATTGCCGCACACATTTTTGAAATATTTTCGTATAAAATTTGTTTGTTGCTTTAATTTTGTTTTTATTTGATTTTGCCGTGTAATTTTTTTTGTTTTTCGATTTTTTCGTCCACATTTGGATGAAATTGGTTTGCCTGCCGCATTTTGCGATAACATTTACGACCTTTGTGTATTGTGTGCTGCCACATGCCGCAAAGTTTGACGTCGACGTCAATTAAATGCCCAACAATTTTCATTGGAGTCGGCTGCAGCCGCAGCATCCACTCCGCCCACTCATTCGTAACCGCTGTCCAGTTTCTACCAGCACACATCCACGCCCACAATAATACTAGGTCGACAACAACAACGTTTTCCATTTGCCATCAGCTAGTTTTACGATCTGACCTAACATATTTCTGCACTTTATGCGATTTTAATAAACGAAAATAAACCAAGCGCACACGACCAAAATAGCTTAAATAGCCGAAACGCTCTGGAATCCAAATCCGAATTCGAATCCGGCGTTTGTCATAAAAATTTGTAGACTTCGGACAGCTTTGAAACACTTACCGCACTCATAAAAATGCAACTTTATGTCATTTATGTTGCTTTTAGCGGCTCATTAGCATCGCTACTCGTTCCACGTTTCACGTTCAACACGCACAGCCAGTGCAGCATGCCTCCATGCTTCATGTGGTAAATGTGTATATTGTATTGCTAGCTAGTCTATGCATGTAATTACCTTAACTGTCTCGAAGCTGATCTCTGACCAATTGTTTTATTAGGGGTCTTCAGTATATTCGTCATAAATAAACAAGACGAAAGGAGGTATAAATAAAACTAAACAGACAAAAGTCATAAACGTAAGTAGGCGCAGTAAATGTTTCACTCAGGTAAATAAAAGAGACTCAAAAGGCGATTTACCAGCGTTAAGTAATCCTTTTACAATACAGTAACTTATCTAGAAATTCCGAATAGGACGTACACTGAACCCATTACAAAAATATGTAAAACAAAATCGACTTTGGGTCCCAAATCTTTCAATTGCCATAACTTCGTCAAAATTAATCCGATTTTCAAACGGAATACCTTAAAAGTCTTGTGTTGAGCTTTCATTAAAAACTGCATTTAAATCCAGAAACCCGATTTTTACTCGATTTCCATGCCAAAATTTTTTGTCCAAAAATCGACTTGGGAGGCTTTGCTAAACTTCCGATTGCCATAACTTTGTCAAAACTCATCCGATTTTCAAATGCAAAACCATTAAATTAATATATTGAACTCTAGAATAATACTGTATTTAAATCTCAAAACGAGATTTTTAATAATTTTTTATCACGAAAAAAATCGGAACAAACCCGGTATTTACCCTCAGACATAATAAAGAAATCTCAAGCATATCATCACAACAAAATCTTAGAAATCAAAACCGAAAACCTTCAGTAATTTCCGGAATTGAATACCCCTAATGCAGTTGACCAATGCGCATCACAATCAATTAAGCGCTTGTTACAAGCCCGCATTGCATTGAGTAACCTCCCACTTGTCTTATCAGTGCATCAAAGCGCTGCAGTTGTTGTCAATGTTTTTGATGTTGTTGCTGTTGTCGCTGTTTGGTAGTTTGCAGTTGCGTTAATGTTGTGCGCATTGTTTTTAAATTTCTTGTTAGTTTCAAACAAGATCTACTGTTGAGATAGCCGCAAATGTCAGCAGCGTTGCCAAGCAGTTGGCCCAACAAAAACAGCAACAACAACAACTGCCAGTGCAGACCCTTGTCCATGGGCCCCTACTGCCAGTACGTACGCCTAGGCTGTGTGGGATGGATGGATGGGGTGGTCTGGAGTGGGTCTCCCATGACTGTGGTGCTGTGAGTTGATGGACATGAAATTGCAATTTATTTTCCGAAATCAGCGCCCGGCTTTGAGTCGCCAGCTCATGGGACATGCGTCTCTGCGTTTGTGTGTTTGTGTATGTGTTTGTTTTAGTTGTGGATCTGGACTTGAGCTTCAGTCATTTGGGCTTGATTTGAATAAATTGAATGTCATTTGTATTTGGAATTCTTTCATCTGGTCGACTGTCTCACTCTGTTCACTGCTTATCTTATCGTTGTCGTAATTAGTTAAGCTGACTTGTGCTTTATGTGTGGGCAGTCAACACAGCTTGCTTGGACCTGGGAGATGTCTCGGCAATTTAATGTGTCATTTGTATTTCGCCTTCACTCCAGAACATTACAGCCCAAGAGGAAATGCTGGCACAATGGCTGCCAGCTGCCGGCTTCTTCAGTCCCAGTTGTAATGTCGAAAATTTCAATTTATTTGCTGATTTATTTGAATTTCATTTTCAGTTATATTTTGATTGCATTTCATCCGGGTTGATTTCATCGGTCTCTGCTCTGCCTGCTTTTGCTATTCTCCACTCTTCTTCCTGCATTTGTCCATTGCTTTTGTGTACGAAATTAAAACTTATCATTTGCACTTCATCTGCATTGCCTTTTTTTTTTGCCTTTTTTGTTTTTTGGTCTTGTTTTGTTAAACACAAACAGAATACGGAAAACAGTAAACAGAAAAACAGAATGCGAAGCAAAAATAGGAAACTCAAGCAGACCAACAACAATATCCAATATCCTGACACTCCAAATCCACTTCAAGCCCCGCGGCTTCTCTGGGCAATGGCAATAGTTTTGATTGTGGCTGAAAATTGTCGCCTAAAATGCTTAACGGTAAAATATGCCACCATAAATACTCACCAAGTCCAATGTCCGCTGTCCACTGTCTAAGGTCCGAAACAAAAGAGGCACAACAAAATATACTTAATAAATAAACCGAAAGGACAGCAAGACAGAGAGAGAGAGCAAGAATAGGACACATAAACCAAATGCCAGACGAGACCAAATTTATGCGCACTGACCAAAAAGGACGTACAAACAGAGAGTGTCCTGCCAGCTCAACGACCCGACCTCAACGTCCTAAACGCAATTTTACGAACTTAATAAATTTTCTATATCTTTTCACACACACACACACACACATATTTTGACAAGCCGCACAATTGGATTTGTCTATGATATGAATTTTGTGCCACGTCTCTGTACTCTTCAGTCTCTGTGTGTGTTTGGCTTGTATAAATGGTCGCATTTAATGGCCACAGCAAACACAAAACACAAAAAAAAAACAATTTCTCATTATTTTAACTAAACAGGTCGTCACATCGTTGTTGGTGGTTGTTTTAGTTGTTGTTTCAGTCTCGTTGTTGAGGCTTTTTAGTAGCGCCACAGTGGAGCAAAATGCCACTTTTATGTTGACACATTTACGAGCAGTCCAATGTCATCGGCACAAATTTAATTATGCATTTCTCTAGTTCAGTTCAACATAAAACTAAATGCAAAATTGCATGTCTTTTGACACATGTCAGGCTACACAGCAATTGCATTATTTCGCATGCTGCATATTCTTTCGAAAAATGTTTGAAATAACAAATGACTAAATAGGTCAAGATTCTTTATTAACATACTAGTACAACGAGCGAACGGTCGACAGCCACTGTTAGTATTTTGGGGTATTTTATATTTGGCAAATAAACAATTTGCGTTTTAAACTAAAACCCCAAAAACCCAATAAAAAGCAACAGCAACAGCAACAACAACTGAGTCGCTTATCGTTTGGCCAGCATCATCGGCAGTTGAACAAATTGCTGACCGAAAAAGCCGACAAATGCTTGTTTGTTGACTGACAGATGGACGACGGTGACAGTCCATTGAGTCGCGATAATAATAACGGGTATAATTACAATGTGGCGTCAATGCTACGCCTCTTGTTTGCACCACACTTGTCGCATACCATCGCTGTAACATTGTAGTTACACCGAAAAAAAATAGTATTAACTTGGCTATGCTGGTTAATATTTTGAGGTCTAAAAACATTAAATGTTCAACTACAGTTTTTTAAGTGTTTTTGTATCTATTTCTCTGCTCTAAATATATTTAAATGATTCATGGTATATGTATTAACAATTTACAGGTCCACCTGGGGAGCGCGGTGAACGCGGCGAGGTGGGACCCATTGGACCGGCTGGACCGCCGGGCGAGAAAGGACCACGCGGCAAACGGGGCAAACGGGTAAGTGTTAAAACCAACTGAATGAATAACCAATGCGAAAACTCGCTTTGCAGTCAATTTTTAATTAGAAAACAGCGACGACTGCAAATTAAGTGCGAGCTTCAATAAAAAAAATGAAGAGAGATGTATAAAAAAAACAACAGCACAATAATAATGATGAAGAAAATTGTATTAATATGTAAATTGGTTTTGTAAATCTTTGTAAAAATGCGTAGAAGCGTAACATTAATTTACATACTCGTTATATTAATCTGTAAATATTTGTGCAGTCGCAGAAAGCGAAAGATAGAGAGAGATAGCTATACTGCGTAAGCTGTAAATAATTAGGGCGCATCCTTCCGCATCCTTTCGCATGACACGACCACCAAGCAGGTGCCTTCCTCATCCACCTTGCATGTTAAGTTTGTACATAAGTCTATTTACATATATATATTTATGAGTGATATGTGTTTGTCCTTGACTATGATGCTATGAGCATGTTCAAATGGCATCCCCTAAGGAGCTGAAGCTCAATGCTCAACGCTCAACTAAACTCATTACAGTTACAGACTTTGGGGCAGAACGACGGATGGGAAGACCTTGATGAAATGTCTTTGATTAAGTCTTAAAGTATCTGCCAGATACGCAGAGAGTATTAGCGCATAATAGGAATTTTTCTCCAGCTCTCCAGCTGCTGCTTCTTTCTGGGGGTCTGGGTGTTCCCCGTGGCGCAAAACTATGTCGACGCACTTTGGCGCCTCATCGAAATTGTCAAAAATGTTTAGACGCTTAAATCTTGTGCTTAATTTATGTGGGCCCCAGCCTGGTTCTGCTTTAGAGTGTGTGTGTGTTTGTGTGTGTATCTGAAGCATTAATCTAGGCGTTATGTGCTCGTCTCGCGTCTCGTCTCTCTGGAATGTCAACAGTGCAAAGATACTTAACATTTTTATTGGCACTTGGTGAGGCAGGCAGCTGTTGCCACCCCGTGACGTGCTGATGGATGCACGAGAACACATCTACGGATTCATCCATATTTTGCGAAATACTTGTGATATATATGTATAGTGAACTGGGACTGGTGAGGAATATGCTGTATACTTATATATGAATATGTATCTAGCACGTGTTTCGTGCACGTTATGAAAAATGCATAAGCGCCCCGGGCAAACGAAGATGTATGTGTGTATGTATGTATGTATGTATGTATTTGGGGCTCGATTTGAGTTCTTTTCGACTTCGGGGGCCACTCCACAAATATTTGCGCGTTTTGCCAATTTTCGTAAAACAGTCTGATTATTGTACAATACACAAACAGATACACTCGCATATGTGGCTAAATTCATATAGCATGCCTTTGGCCAACTGCTGTTGCCCCAGTCATTGGCATGGCCATTGCTGTTGCGTTTACTGTTATTGTTGTTCTTGCAGTTGCCGCTGTTGCCGCTGTTGCTGTTCCTATTGATGTTTCTGTAATAACGCGTAATAACAAAACAGCGGCGGCTCAAACTTAGTTCCAATACAGCCAGAAGCAAACACCAAACAACAACACACAAATGGCAATGTGGCAACGTGCAGCATCGCTTTTATGACTTTAGCGTCGATTTTCTTAGCGTTAGCCGAGAGTTGTCTAAAGAGTTTTTAATGCCAAACATTCAAGAGTCAGACATAAATATTTTTGAACTAGGGATAGAACTTTACGTTCTGGTCTATGAACTTTTCTTACGCACCTCTCTGCTGTCGCTCAGCTGCGGGTAATGCATGCCGCGCCTCCTGCCACAATGGTATGTATTTTCAATGCTATGCGCACTCGTGCCATGGTGCTCGAATGTGCCGATTACAGCGTTCCCCCTTCACGCCTCTGCTGTTGCAGCGACGTGATGTCAAAACAAATGAAAGTCATAAGAAACGGCAGGCAGTCGCAACAGCAACAGCAGAAGCAGCAACAGCAGCGGCAGCTCCCTGGTTGCCTTTGGCAAACAAACAAAACTTTCGGCAACAAACAAAAGTTCGCGCCACCTCCTGCCCAAAACACAGGCTCCGAACCCCAAATTCAAGGCAATGTTGAGCATAAAAAATTATTTGCAACAATTGCCATCATCTTCGACGAAGACTGCCCCGACCTGGGCCGGGCTGGGCTGGTACCACCTAACCAAGCTGCTGAAACGTGACGGCTCCCGGCAGCAGCAACAACAGCAACAACAACGGGGCGTCGATTTTTCAATTCGACTATCAGCGGCATTGATTTCCCGAGTAAAAGCCTTCAAGTCCACACACAGGCATTTCATTTGGATGAATGAAACTGTGAATGACTATGTGAGTGCAAATGTGAACGTAAATGTATCTGATGGCAATGTTGCTGCTGCTGCTGCTGTTGCGAAACGATGAGAAATGATGCTTACAACTTGTGCCATGTGCGTCACACTTCAACTTCAGCACATTTGCCTAGCTGCGAATATAGAACTCTTAGAATTTAGCACTAGAAAATCTTGTAATTAGTTTGCCAAGTCGTAAAAAAGTGGTGTAAAATAGCTTGTGTGCTGTGTTTTGAAAAGCATTTATCCGTTTGGCGCCATAATGCCACGCCCATAATGCTAAAACGCCTTGAACGATGGTATTTTTCCTTTTTGCATCTGGCATTATGGCTTTAACCAAAAGAAACAGCAACAATGTTAGCCGCCTCGATAAAAAATACTCTTGCAAAGGGTCTAAGAATTCAGTTTATTCATTAGCCATGAATATTTTCCTTTCTTTTCTTGAAAGTTCATGTTGTTTATAAAAATTTATGGATGAAAATTTCATCGTTTTATAACTGCAAGAGTATTATACGTTCGCCATTTGAAAGCCAGCTGCTCCATAATTTTTTTGCTTTGCCAACACGTCGTCTACGGCTATAAAAAAAAAAAACAATTGTAGGCATTATAAATTTGACATGTTATTTTCGTCGCCTCGTCATATTGCGTCACAGAGGGGAGAGATACAGAAAAGACGACGGGCAAAAGCGACGGGTTGCCATATGAAATGAATGAATTTGGCTGGGAAGTGTAGGAGACACAAACTGGAATGAGTTTGCCGATGCGACAGAATAATGCTGAACACAAAAACCCAAGCATTGCGACAGATGTGTCAAGCGATATATGAAAATTAAGTAGAAAAGATCTCTATATGAGATATTGATGTGTTTATAAAAAGAATATGCGACAATAACAACATTTAAACAACAATTAATGAGCTAGTTAACAGACACAGCAAAGCTTTGAAAAATCACAAAAATCTGTGTCTCTTTGTCAAGAGTTCATAAATAATAAAATATTTAGTTAAACTAGGTTGAAATGTAAAGAATTTCGTTATGTTTAACCCCTTTAATACCTGTATCTTTTCTCTTTTTATGCCATAATGCCATATCGAATTTATTTTTGATTTTTATTCAATGTTTAAGGCCCACTAATAAATGTGCTTTATTGATGTATATGTAGAGGCTTTTGGCAAATGGACTCTGCACAATAAATTGCGTTTTCCATTTAACGTGCAAAAAATATATTTCTTTTGCATATTTTAACGCCCTCGCAATTTGAGCTGTGAGAATCTAGTACACAATTTACGATCAGTCGACATATTAAAAATTTAAATTAATTTCAAACTTTTTGACGAGTGGCGCTGCTGCGACTGGCAACTGGGGCGTATGATGAATATCCAATGACTGTCCAACTGTTGAAGCGAGCGAAGAGATAGAAGGGAAAAGGCAGAGATTTGCAATTTATTATGCGCACTGACATCGCTTTAGCTGCTTTTTTTGTAGATTTGCATTGCCATTTTTTTAATAAAGTTGAAACAATATTTTACACACACACACACACACACACACATACAACGCACACACTAATGCGTTAACGGTGTTGCCAAGACAACAACCTATGCCTGAAGCGTTCGTTGTAAAAACTGTTCTTGAAGCATTTATGTCAAATTTATGTTAATATATTTTACAATCGTCGTTGCTCTCACCCCGTGCCTCATGTCACATCAACGTGTGTGTGTGTGTTGTCTTTTGAGGCTCAAAATCTGCATAAATTTCCGAGGCAACTCTCAGCTTTTCAGCTTCTAGCTGCCAGCTCGCATTTCTTATCAACGACATTGGGCAAGTTTCTTGGGAGCAGCGTCGTGTTGTGTCACCGTGTGTGTGTGTGTGCGGGTGTGTGTGCTGGTGTGTGTATGCTTTCCGTAAATAGAGTCATAAAAATTGCCGTTGCCGCAAAAACAAAAATACATAGAAAAACAAAGAAGGAGGCGATGCAAAAAAACTTGCAGATTCTTTACACGTTATATAACACCGCCCCCATACCCCTTCCCATCTTCTCACTAAGGGTAATGTGAGCCAAGTAGAGACCCAAACTCTTGGCCAGAAAGTCACTCGCATGCGGCACACCGCTGACGACTTTGGAGCCAACGACACCACTTTTGTGCCACTTTGAAGCCTTTTGGCGGCACACATTTTGCCTCGCAAATCAAAGCCTTAAAGTTGCTTACGTGAAGAAACCTAAACGTTAGTCCCTTTGTGCATATGTGTGTGTTTCGTGTGTGTTGTTGTTCTTTTGCTTACATCTTATATCTTCATGTCTGCCACTCAAAGGGTTCACATTTGTTGGCGTCTTTTCGCCGCCAATTCGTTTCGGGTGTTGCCTAAACGACGCAATAAGCTTAGCACTTGCCACCAACCCAGTAGAAAATCTAAGGCTGAATTTTCATTGCTTCTGCTCGACTTGAGTTGAGTTGAGTTGAGTTGGGTTGGGTTTTTATAGCTCGATTTGATAAGCCTTTACAATGCTGTGTCAACTGTGTGTATGTGTGACGTCATTGTTCATTGAAAACTGCGCAGCATGCAAATTTCCGTCTTTATTCTTTTCTTCTTTTTCATTTCATGTCTAGTTTCTTTGTACTATGTGCGCAATTTTCCATTTTTCCACTATGGCAATTATTTGTGGTCAGTGCTCATATGTCTTCCCATATTGAATATGAAACCCAGCAAAATCGGTCAAGCATGTTATCCATGGTTGCCACCCATGCCGCAGGACATAGCACAAGTTTGTTCATATGTGTGTGTGTGTGTTTGTGTGTGTGTGTGTAGCTTGTAATGTTGCCCCTGGGGTGTGCGTAACTTTTATTTTATGGCAACTGATGATGAGGGCGCTATGGGAGCAACAAACCGATTGAATAAAGAAATCCAGCCGGTACGTTACGTATGCTGGCAAATAAAAATCTCAAGTTAGCGACACCAAATGAATGTTCTCGCCTACCGCCCACCCGGGCTCGCCCAAAAACTCATGGCAATTTATAAGCACGCCCGATGTGAGGGTTGACTGTGGTGCTGCAGCTCCAAAAACTCGCAAGAACCTTGCGTATGTAAGTTGGGTTACAATCCACACCTCCTCCCTGTTTTGGGGATGGTGCTAGCAGTGTTGTTGCTGTGGGGCAGCGAAAGGCAAAAATCTTTAGCAACGATTTCCCTAAATACTGCCAAATTTCCGGCATATTACAATATCAGGACAACAGCAACAACAACAATGTTAGCGGCAAAATGAAATCACGCGAAATTTTTATAACGCGTCTTGACTTTTTCCTGCGGCTGAGTGGCAAGTACGATGGGCGAAACTGGCAAAAGACTGCATTTTCTAAAAGCAAATCTATCTATAGTGAGAATGTTTTGAATGCTATAGGAATTAACTTAAATTTTCTTTAGTGTATTCAGAATCTCGAAAAAAACACTTTCACCAGCTTATTAATCTTGAACTATCAACTCGCATATTTCAAGAACAAATATCTTTCTGTTTTAAAATGCAGAAATTTATTCATGCCACTCCATAGTCAAGAAAGTCGATGCGAAGCGGAACATATTACGCATTTAATGTGGCCGCGTACTTGCCAAGAACTTCCCTGGCATTGTGTGATTCTTGTAAACTTTTGCGGCAAGCGAAAAGCGATGAGGAACGCATTACATGGCTGGGCCAACTCCATTCGACTGGCAGGGGCGAAGACTCAAGGAAAGGAAACTGTGTGTGAGCCGGAAACGAGCTACAAAACTTTCACCTCGAGCGGTGCTCAGCTGCACGTTGTTGTTGTCGTTGTTGCTGTTGGTTGCGGCTGCTGTGGCTGAGAAAAATATGAAATTCCAAAAGGAAACTGGCTATAAAAAATGGGAAAAATATGCGCGCACGCACACAAACAGACAGACCAAGAGACAGACCGACGGACGGACAGACGATATGGACAGCGCTGCGGCACTGCGGCATATGCTGCACTTGAGCACGAACGTGGCAGGGGGGCAGCATGGCATGGGGTGCTGGCCACACCCTTGCTGCGGCAACCGGTGTCACAGCACAAAAAGGTCGCGACGAGATCAAAATGATTTTCAATTTAACGCGTTTACGTGCGGCCATTTGTCTGCTTCTGCCTGAAACACGGCAGTTACGCTGCAAAAAAAAAACCAAAAAAATAATAATACAAAAAATACACTTCAATATCCGGCGTTACGCTTGACCGGAGTCCGAGCTAAGGGGCGTCTGGGCGGTATTTCGGTAGTGTGGCAGGCAATTACTTTACAATTACAAACATTTTCACATTTTTCTTATCGCCGGCGCCTGAGAGTATGCTGTGAGTTTTGGGCAAATTAAAGTTGAAATTGAAAGGAAAAAAAAAACATTTGTGTAAATATAAAAGCAAATTTTGCGCATAATTTAAAGAAATTCCTTTTGGCACACACAAATGCTACATATGCGTATGTGTATGTGAGTGTGTACGAGTGTGCTGGTTTGTGTGTGTTTGCCTGAATACTTTGAAAATTAAAATCAACTCGAGGCGCTCGCACAAATATTGATACATTCTAATGGATTTCACATGCACAAACACACAATCAAACACACTCATCAGCTCACACCCACACACATACACACACACAGAGAGGAGGGAGAGCGAGTCAAAGAGGCTATCGAGAAAAAGGCAGGCAAGGAAGTTTTTATCGTAGTTAGGCAGCTGCGCCAACATTGAATCGTCCTTGCGAATGGCTAACAAACATTGGCCCCGAAATTCCACTTGGCTCCCTATCTTTTATTTATGTTATTTATCGCAACTGCCTCTGGCGGCGGTCGCCTTAAAGCCTTTTAAATTCTTAGTCTGTACCTTTTTCTTGTTTTTTGTTGCTGTTACGCACAGACAGTGCTTGATTTGTCGCTGGCATTTGTTTATCGACTGTCTTACTCACAGACTGACTGACAGGCAGACTTAGTGAAGAACTGATAGAGATGTGGGCATGCCTTAATCCCGCTGAATTTGCCTTAATTATCGCCAGTGCCGCACGCAAAGCAAACGTTAAGCGTTCGCTTTAATTTAAAGCGCTTTAATTGCTCAACAAATGGACGACTAATCACCAAAGCTCAACAATGGCGCGCACGCAAAGCGGAAGCGGAAATTCACAGAGAGTAAAGGAAAGAGAGAGAGAGAGAGAGAGAGGAAACACATTCACCCACCCATACATACGTATATATAGCCCCTGGGGTCTTTTGCAACATTGTGTAGAGTTTGCAACAAAAAGCGCCAGCTGTGCTTCACACACACACACACACACACGTACGCGTATGTGTGATGCAGATGAGCTGCGCATTATATGAGTATGCATAAAGGGGCAAAAGTTATTCGTGCGCTGTGCTGCAACTGCATTTGCGGTAAGCCACGTCGCCGACGTTGGCGTCATGGTCGTTGCTCCTGCCACTCCTTATGCTCAGTTCAGTTCAGTTGAAGTTCTTCTTGTTGCCGCTGTCTTCTTGTTTTTCTTTTCACTCTCTCCCTCTCTGTCTCCCTCTGTCATTTCTTTTGTTTTTGTGCATTTAAGCAAGCGAACGGCCGCCATTTCGTGGCATCACTTAAGCATATGCATGGCACACATATGTGTGTGTATGGCAGTCTCTATGTGTATGTGTGTTAAGCGTTTTTTGCATTGTCATGCCATCTCATTGTTGTTGTATTTTAATATCTGTAAGTACGCCACTTCCTTAGGCAACAAAGAATTACAATAAAACTTAATTGTTTCACTTGTCCCACAGCAACAAAAGATTATCAGAGGAAATTCCTAGAGCAAAGTGAGCTTAAGTGTAAACTTTTTGCAGTTTGTATGATTCTCAGGTCTTAAAATAAGTTGTTTTTTGTGTGTGAAATTCAATTATTTTGATGGCGAAATGCATTAAAAGTTCGCATTGCCAAAGGTTTTTGTTGTTTGTTGTTATTAAAAACATTTAATATTTGCCCAAAGCTTACAAGCAGCTCAAAATGTTTCTGGTTGCACGCTTCAGTCAGCACTCAATTTGCCGTTGAATGCTTGCGTTTGGGCCACGTGTGTAAACGTTTTCTATTTTCCGTAGCTTCTTTGTATTGTTTGGTTTTTATATGGCCCTAACATTTGTGTAATAGACTTTGTTGCTGCAGCTCGAACAGCGCCAAACGCCCAAACATTTTTCGTGAACTCTCTGTGTCCCAAATGGGACTTGAATGCAACTGGGCTTATTGTGTGTTTGTGTGTGTGTGTGTGTGTGTGGGTGTGGCGTTTGTGGTTTTATTGATGCATTCGCGGTTTTTGTTCCTTTTGTTGCTGACTTCTCGCAAAATATGCCATGAAATGCACGAGAAGTGCACAAAAACCAATTCATTATCTTTCACTTTGGAGCTCGCGACACAAATACACACACACAAACACTTGAATACCCAGTAGCAGGAGCCAAGGAGCACGGCACAAGACACCACTTGCACAGAAACCTCTCACCCGCACACACTTTCGCATACACACACGCACACACTCACATACCGCACTTGAAGCACGTCGCTGCTTGACTTTATTTTCGACTCGTACTCACCTCCCCCTCCCCGTAGCCAGCACCACACAATGAACCCCTGAGCTGAGTTTTAAAGGTTTTCTATGCAAACGTTGTCTAAGTTTTTGTGGGAGTTGAGTCGCTTTTGGACTCGGCACAGAACTTGCACTTAACACAATTTCGCAGAGCACACAAAAGACTTTCACTGCGACTCGACGCAGGCACCAAAGCAGAACACAGGCCACCCACCATGAGAACCACCCAACACCACCAATACCACCAGCAACACCACTGCAAAGGGATGCCAAGCTTTTTTCTTTTTTTCTTTTAGCGAATTACGCGCCGCTTTTGTTATGCCATCAAAGCGTGTGTGTGTGTTAGTGTGTGTTGGTGTGCGTGTGTGGAATGAGCGCGTGCAACGCCTCAGGCGGCGCCACGTGGCATAAATTAATCTTCTCACTAAATTTGCCATCGTATCTCTCTTTCATCCCACCCACCCCGACCCACATATTCGCGTTCGTTTTGAGCAGCTCTTTGGACCCGGCGGCACCAAGCTAGAGGAGGATTACGATGATCCGCCTGTTACACTGTTGCGTGGCCCACCTGGACCACCTGGCACTGCTGGCAAGGACGGACGAGATGGACGCGATGGCAGCAAGGGTGAAGCGGGCGAACCGGGTGAGCCGGGCTCCTTGGGTCCACGTGGTCTGGATGGGTTACCTGGCGAGCCGGGCATTGAAGGACCACCTGGCCTGCCTGGCTACCAAGGGCCACCTGGTGAGAAGGGTGATCGTGGCGACATTGGTCCACCTGGTCTAATGGGACCGCCTGGCTTGCCAGGACCACCAGGCTATCCGGGCGTCAAGGGCGACAAGGGTGATCGTGGTGATTCGGTAAGATCAAATCTTAAACACCTTTATGTTATCGACAAGCTATAATCGATGTTATTGCAGTACCGTAAAATGCGACGTCGACAAGACGATGGCATGTCGGATGCACCACATATGCCCACTATTGAATACGTAAGTAGCAAAAATATCGTTGTTTCCACAAACCGTTACTTATCTTATACCAACAGCTTTATGGCCCACCTGGTCCACCTGGTCCCATGGGCCCACCTGGACATACAGGCGCTCAGGGCGAACGAGGCTTGGATGGACGCAAAGGTGATTCGGTAAGTAAAGAACAAAAACTCTGACAAGTGTTTCCGATGGCAATAATATCTTTTTAACAGGGCGAAAAGGGTCACAAGGGCGACCAAGGACCCATGGGCTTACCGGTAAGTATCTCATAAGTACTTTATTCACGACGGTTTCTTTATTTTGTTATGTACTCTTAGGGTCCTATGGGCATGCGTGGTGATTCCGGTCCCTCCGGTCCGGCAGGCAAGGCTGGCATTCCGGTACGTTAAAGTTTATTAGTCATTCTTATTGCCATTTTTATTAGCTTACTAAAAATTTTAATTGTTTGGCTTTTATGTTGTTACAAAATTTGTTGTTGATCATCTTGCTTTTGGTAAATCGTTAATAATTTTAATCCTTAATGTAACTAAACAATGTTTAACCTCTTAAATGTTTTCGTATCTCTGTTTCTTTCTCTTTCTTCCTACCTGGAACAGGTGTGGGGCGACTACTAATACAACTTACATATAAAAAAGTGCAGTTTAATTATAAATAACAAAGTCAAATGAAAAGCGACACGAAATTACAATCACACACATACATTCACCTCACACACTCACCCCCACACACATATATGTAGACGCACAGGAGGCAGAACAGATAAAACGCTGAACCCTGCGGACATAAAAAAAAAAAAAACGCCCCCCTTTAATACGCATAGAAAATGTTAACGCGTTTTGACCCTCACTCAGTTGTAATCGTCTATCTCTTTAGCCGTAAATTAGATCTCTGTGTATATGTATGTATGTACCATATCTAATTGTACATACAAACAAAACCAAACCAAAAAATATTGAAGGAATATCAAACGCATGCCAGTTAAAAATGATTCCATATCTATAACCAAATAGCCCCAGAGCAAGAAAATAAAATTAAAATTGCATGCTACTAAAAAGCAAACCGAAGAATACAAAAAGTTAAACGGAAAACAAATACAAATTAATGATAATGCATTCATATCAGATTTAAAAATAACATAGCCACAAAACATTTAATGGCTAACACGTATTTATGTATACAAACAGAAATGATGACAACAAACATATTTACATCAATCAATTGAATCATAAATTGAGTATATAAGTGTGTGTACATACTATACTATACATATATCTATATATATATATTCAGATGTACAGTGAGGGCCCATAATAAACAAATAAGCAAACACCGAATGCAAACAAACAAACAAGCTCTCAAATATGCTAACAAATATTATGCAATGCAAATATTTTAATTGCATTTCATTTTGCCGCTGCGCTCAACGCATTCCCGACTAGAGTACATTCAAGTAAAAGCAATGCAACAGCAGCGGCAGCAGCAGCAGCAATCGAAGCGCGGTGTCAGTTATTGCATAAATCATACGCACTGTGGCACACGAAAACGGTTAAGAAAATCATATTGTGGCTGCAATTTGGTTAAAGTACCTTTTGCCACAGCGTAAGGGGATCCGTTGGTTACTTTCCTGATTGACCCATCAATTTTATTGCCAGCCGCAAAGTCTATATATTTTAAGTGCTGCAATGTGGCTGAAATGTTGCTGCTGTTGCATTACCTTAGGTGCCGTCCAGAGGCTTTGTCGTATATTCAATTTCAAGGATGCCAAAGCTTCAGTGCTTGACGAAAGGAAACACAGCAAGAATAATAAAATATATATCTATTTATATTGTGCCGTAGTTTAACACAAAATTTAAGCAAATATCCTCTCACAATAAGTGAAAAAGTGTAAAATAATATCTTCAAATATACAAATTTGTCTCAATGTTTGCGTACAGCATTATCGTGTTTGATGTGTTTTATGTCTACAACAAAGCTAATGTTTACTATGCATATATATTTAAAACATACACGAAAACCTTAAAAATAAACATAATGCATCTTAAAATATGTGTACTCGTAAACTATTTGTAATATTATGCGATAACAACAAAGAGCTATCTTCCAATTGTGCATATTTTTCAGTGTTAAATGTGAAACTTCAAAACAAATAAATTAGTTAGGTTAAAGTTTAAATCTATGTATGTATGTATGTACCTATAAAAATGTGGGAAGCCATACAGAATACAAACACAAAAAATAATTCACAATAAAGCATTGGCAATAACATCGGCCAGCCGATGAACAACAACTGCGGCCTCAGAATACCCTTCAAAATTCTCCAAAAAGCATTTCCGAACACGTATCCAATTGAACAGGATTAAAATTCAATTCTAGAACAATACCGTCAACAATAAATACATAATCTTATCATGTATCCTATTGGTTTCATTAAGCATCTCAAACAAATTAATGCAAATCTACAAATCAAACTAACAAAAAAAGTTACGAATGCAGCATGGAACGAATAAATATTTACATATAATAAATAATATTGAAATGCAAATTCAAACAATATCTATGATATGTTACGCAATTATAAAGCTCGCTCAGCATTTGCATAAAACAAAAAGCATTTTACAAAACAAAAGCCTCAAAGGATTTATAAAAAACAAATATGTATGTCAATTTGTTTCAATTAGATTTATTGAGCCCAAAAAAAAATGCATTGAGAAACGATCCCAAACCTATTTCGCATGTCAATTTTAATTTAAACAACCTCAAGGTGTATATAAAAATGTCAAACTAAACATAAGATACAATATTTTGATCAACTTTAAATCTAAATCTTTGTAGCTCTCTCCATATTTTTCACACTTTACTCTCTACTTAACTTTTATGCCCTCTAACTTTTGTCTAATGAACTAACTTACGAAAATCTTCCTAACTTACTGTAACCGAGATCCCATAGGCTAGAATAATGAATTGTGCAGTGTCCCTATCAGTATGTTCTAATGGCAAATGCGCATTACATTTAACAACAAACACATTAGCATTAAAAACGAAATATTTATTTAAATTCGATTTGAACATAAAAATTCATAAGCTGCTAACGTATAATTGTAAGTGTACATTTGTTAATTACGTACTAAAACAAAGTTTTTGCAATTAAAGCGCAATAAATATATATATATATATATATATATACATAAACATATATGTGAATGTATTTATGTCTATACATATAAATTATACAATAAAGAGATTGCGTATGAATTCCGCTACATGAAAATTGATGAGAATTACAATGAATTACGCTAATCTAAAAAGGCAACAACGCCTTGGACAAGCAAAAAAAAAAAAATACATTTGTAAAGCGGCTAATGAAATCAATATCATTTTCATATTAATTATGCATTTTCAATAAAGTGATGGTTTTTTACTAAAACAAAACAACAAACAAAAAAATGTTTACTAATTTGTACATGCATCAAATAATTAACCACAAATACCAAATATTATCCACATCAAAAGGGCATAGTTTGCGATTTTTTGCGTTTTTTTTTTCTATTTCTGTTTTGAGCATTTGCTGACGCTTTATTTTTCTCCTCTTTCATTCTTAATTGTTATAGGGTCCACCTGGTTTGGATGGCATGAAGGTACATAGTATATGCATACATATTAACCAGCTTTTGTCCGCATTGATTTTGTGACATTGTCTAACTGAAATCCTCCTTTTTTTATTCATTTACACAGGGTGCACAGGGTGAAACGGGTCATAAGGGAGAACGTGGCGATCCGGGTTTGCCGGTAAGCAGAATTTAAGCACATAATTATAAACGATGCGTTATATAACATATGTATTTATTCACGAACTCGCACACACACACACGTACATATATGTGTTTATCTACCTTATGTGGTTGCTAATTTAAATAATTTGTGTTTCTTCTTCTTTTTATACATATATGTTTTTTTCTTTTTTGTATTTGTATGCATGCAACACACCTCTCTCTTACACACTCTCTTCTCTTCTTTTTTTTTGGCGTCGTACAATCTATGCAAAACCCCCCACACATAAACCTGAAACCTTTGACCTACACAAACACACAAACATACATACACATATATACAAACAAACACTCTACCAAAACACATATAAAAGGGA
Organism: Scaptomyza pallida; assembly: GCA_018152965.1. Lineage (NCBI taxonomy): Eukaryota > Metazoa > Arthropoda > Insecta > Diptera > Drosophilidae > Scaptomyza > Scaptomyza pallida. Next base: position 7,634,377 of record JAECXP010000004.1, on the reverse strand, counting down.
ACTGATGGCATACCCGGCCAAGAGGGTCCACGCGGCGAGCAGGGCTCACGCGGCGATGCTGGGCCGCCGGGTAAGCGTGGACGCAAAGGAGATCGTGGCGACAAGGGTGAACAGGGTGTGCCCGGACTGGATGCGCCCTGTCCGCTGGGCGTTGACGGGCTACCGTTGCCGGGCTGCGGCTGGCGGCCGCCAAAGGTTAGCATGCGTTTCAAACAAGCGAAAATATTTCACTTTCTAATTGGCTAAAAACTAATACTAAAACGTGTTGTAACTTTTGCATGTGCCACGACCAAACTCTTGCCCCATGTATATACACTTTGTTGTTCTTATTGTTATTGTTGTTGACTAACTCGGTTAACTAACTTTTGCTTTTACACACACACACACACACACTAATACACACACACACGAACATGCACACATATGCACAAATAAAACGTATACGACATAGGAGCCCATCATCTCAACGCCCATGCACAAGGATTATTTGCCGGATGTAACACAGCCAGAGAGCAATGCTAGCGATTATGAACAGGAGGAGGAGGAGGAAGAGGAGCAGCAGGAGGATAATGAAAACGAATATGATGAATATCAGGAAAATTTGCATAACAATGACTAAAACGGAAACGTAGCCAAACCCTAAAACGACAAAAGGGCAAACACTAACTCAGACGCAGACACACACTGAAACATAGCCAAAGCAAATACATTCCCTACACACACACACACACACGCAAACACACAACGCATACACACATATACATAAGCGCATACAGACAGACACGCACAAGCGAGACTAGTTAAGCATTTCCGATTTTAGCTGTGTACTTGGATCCGTTTCTCGCTCTCTGTTGACACATGCAATTAGCGCTAACCGATGCCGAGTGGCTGGCTCGTTGCTCTCCACCCCCAACGGCTAACTATAGTTGTAGTTTCTATTAGCATACGCACACTTCTCACAATGCACACTCACACACACGTACACACTGACACCCACTTTTCCACCTACATTTTGGTACACTCGCTGGCTTTGGCTTGGTGTTGGAATTTAGAGCTAAAGAACATACAAAATCGCTTTGTTATTTTGGTATCAACATTTGGCCACTTTTCGTATAACATTCTGTTTCGCCCCCCAATCGCAGGAGAACTGGCAGACATGGCTCAAGGACGAGCTGAACGCGCTGCAGCATACGAAAACAAAAAACTAATTGCCTCAGCTGGCAACGCGTTCGCCCATTGCCAACAACGTGGGTCGTGGACTTTGTGGCTCTGCAATAATCAGATGAACAAACTAAGCGCTTTGGTTTTAATTTTAGTAATTTGTTATTGTTAATGTAGAAATCGAATCGAAGCTTTTCAACCAGCTATCAACCATTAAATCACACACAGACTATCACTATACATAAACTACATACACAATTCTATTATGTGCCAAAATCTTTGTGAATCGCAGCAGACTCTTCAGCTCTAGGCATTTTACAAAACGTAACATTTATTTGTAGTCTTAATTTACATGCATACCAACAAAAACAACCAATTATATATTATATATTTAAATTGTAAACGTTGTATCTACTACTACTACTACTATTGCTATTTCTACAACTTTTTTCTATTACTCTAAGCAGCGTACCATAAAAATAAAAACTATTAAAACATATTGAAGTATTTAAATATACAAAATTAAACAGAAACATGTGTTTTATGCATATTTGTTCACTTAATCACGTACTTTGGTTGAACAAGGATATACAAATTTAGTTACAAATAAACCAACAAGTTACAAAGTGTTCAGCGTGTTTTATTTGAATGGTTGGCAAATATGTACATATCTTTAATCATTGCTGGTTGCTATATATATGAGTGTGCACCTGTGTCACAAAGGTTGGTGCATTGGCTAAATTTGCCAATCAAAAACTGTTGCATACATTTAGAAGTACTAATAAAACATATTCACGAATGAGGCCATCTTAATTAGTGTGTTAAAACATCTTTCAATGCTAAATCTTATTACTTAGTTAGTTTGCAAGGGCGCGCTTTTTGAAGTTAAATCATTTTAAGATGCGCAGAGAGAGCATGCTAAAATATTGCGCACTATACAATGCTCTCAGCGGCGTTGCCAATCGACGCAAAAGTATTTCCTGAAATCAGGCAAGTCCAGCGCAGCGAATCACAAAAGCTCGTTGCTATAAAACTCAAATAGCACAGCTTTTCGCAACAGAGCTTTTGACGTTTGTTTTGAATAGACAAACGCATAAATTGGAGCTGCGGGCATTTACAAGCTAATCCAGTGAGAAAAGCTTTTGAAGCATGTGTGCGTTACACTCTAAAAACCACAGTTTTTTGTCCACACACATATGTATGCGCATAGTAAGTAAGGTCCCATACACATGCAGTTGCATAAATTACGTAGCCGCCCCCAATTGGGGATAGTAAATCGCTGCGAAGTGCACCCAAGCTCGAAAATGTAGCTGAACCGTACGAAGGTTATTTGTGGCCCCCAAGCAAAATTATAATTTTCATAAATTGCCAACCAATTGCTGATCTTATCGGTTTCCATAACCTGTGGACTTGAGAAAAACACCCCATGAACGCCCCCTGAAACGGCAACAAGTAATGGTTTTTTGGTCTATATAAGTTGCGGAATGCATTTGCTGTAGATGTTTAGTATTTATTGTTTGTAATTGGTTGGAACACTTTACATTTACATTTAAATTTAAACGTTAGAGATTTGGGACGATAAACTACGACTACACACACAAAACAATTTGACAGTTTAATTTGTTTAATTTACGCATCAACAGTATTATTCGTACGAGATTACACGAATTTCGTTTCTAATTGAGCTTTGAGATATATGCATGTATTATATGTTTGCGTAATTAATTTCATACAACAATTAGTTATACATAGTTTTAAATACTCGTATACACTAAGTATTAGTATAAGTTGTAGTAGTAGTTGAATATAAAATATATATAAATAGAGACATTCGTATTTTGATTTAACAAATTAGGCTAGTAAATTAGAACATTGAATTGGGCAAAAGTGTTGACAACAACATTTCTTTATTATATAATTAACAACTTCCGAGATATTTAAGGGGTTTTGTTGGCTAACTGCTAACTGCTAACTGGGCTATAAAGTGTCAAAATGGAAATGGAGCCAGAAGCTGCCTGTTGATTCAGCATTAAATTAGAATGTAAATTTGATATTTTACTAGTAGTTGATAAAGACCAAATCGATCAGGCATCTCCTAACAGCAGTTAGAACTTGGTCTTGCCAAAAATGAAGTTACCCGGAGCATTCGCATCCTCCGAGGCAAAATACTCCTTCCACAAGGCAGCAAACTGCTCGCGAGTCACATCATCCTGACCCTGAGCCATCTTGCTGAACGCCTCCTCGCACTCATTCTTGTCCAAGCCATAGCTGGAGCAGACCAATGTAAACTCCGTCACATCGATGCCACCATCATGCGAGGCATCCTCCAAATCGAACATAAAGTTCATATACGCATTCTGCCAGTCCATTACGCTGCTCGGATCCTTGGCGTAGGCGTCCCACATGTTGCACCACTCTTCCACGCTGACCTGTTGGAAACAAAGTGAACGAAAATCGAGTTGAAATCTTCAGATTTATGTGGAACGCCCCTGAAACGCGTTGAAAAGCACATAAAGCGTCTAGCCGCAGGTGGGCGTGGCAGTTGCTCATAAAACATCATAATGGCTGCTACGCTAACTGAGGTTGGGGCAGACTACATGCGGGCTGTAATTTATGCGTGCTGCACCGTTTATAAGTGCTGCTACTTCTTATGCTTCTGCTTCTTGTTCTTTTTTATGTTTCGGTTAGCAAACAACGGCAATTACCGCAACATCAGCAATCGACGCCTTGACCAAATTGAACAAGTTTGAGAGGCTCCTTGACCCACGAACTTTGACTACAACAACGTAGGCTTGGTCGTTTATGTTGTTGTAGTTGTTGTTTAGTTGGGGGCAAACGTTAATTTTGGTCAAAGACTGTCTGACCAAAGCAGGTCCTGCTGCGGTTGGCCATGTTTTAATGTGGCCATAAATAAGCAAAACACTGGACAATGTGCGGTCAGCGCCATCAATTCCAATGCCAATTGACAGGCCCCCAAACACTTGTAAACCCTTAACCACCACCCTCTAGTTGAACTAACTGCATATTTTTAATGTTTATTGCATCTAAGTGGTGCGCGCTGCCAAATTGAAATGCCAAAAAAATGGCCACAAACACACATCCTTGACCGTGTATCTGTCTATGGCTTGGCCTGCCTTTTGCTGCCTATCGAGATTGTCGTTGTTGTTCTTGTTGTTGTAATGTATTGTTGCCATTGCTTTGTGCTTGTGCTTGTGCTTGGGTAAAATGAGTTAAGGCTGCAACTATAAATCCAAGTCTGGCCAAAAGCACAAAGCCCACAAACTGCACAAAGGCCACAAAACCAGTTGACTTCAGCTTATTTGCAAAGGAACTTCGTCAAGTTGTTGGCTAAAAGCCAAAAACTTTTGCGGCTATCTGTGTCACAATCAAAGTGCCGCAAAACTGCTGCCGTACCCACACTCAAGTTGCATCTAGACTTCAAGCACCTGGCTCCTCACCGCACACTCAATTCTTAAAGTGATTTCCCATTGAAAGTCGTCTGGCTTATGTCCATAGCTTAATTTTGTGCAAACGCAGTTTGATTAAGCCTGAAGTTTACCCGAAAGCGACTCTAAAGTTTTGTCATTGTATAATGAGATTCGCGGCCTAGAAAACTAAACAGAAGTCGTGGCCCGGAAACTGCAACTGAACTGCTCAAATAATTCACAATTCAATTTCCGCACATTGTTGTAGACATGGAATTTTGCTTACTGGCAACACAGTCATCCCCACTAATAAAAAGAAAATTTAATGAACATTTTTCGTACTATTTTTTTTTTGCTTGCTTCCTTTGCTGTGCAGCATGCGACCGACATTGTAATGTTTGCACACATATTATCTGCGTAGCTATGTACGTGTGTGGGTGAGTGTGGGTGTGGGTGTGGATGTAGGTGTGTGATGTGGCAAGGCCCACTTGTCAGCTGCTGTCACAATGGCATCGAGTGCAGTCCATGGATTTCAATACACACAACACGACGACAATGGAGCCATTACAAAAAGCAAAGCACTTGACATACAGTTGCTCTTTTTTATAGCTGTGCACACACACACACACACACACCCACAGACACAGATAGAGAGGTAGTCAATTTGGCTGACTGTTGGACTCACCTGGCCATCGTTATCCTTGTCAGCCTTCGATCGTAGTCCAGTCCAAATTTCCATCATGACATCGTAAGTCTCCTTGTTCTTTGGCGTGTCCTTTGCCCAACCGCGCAGTTTGCACACACGCTGCAAGCGACAACAGCATAAATTGAGTTATCAGTTACGAGTTGTACAAACAAAATAAACCAAACCAAACAGCATTGCCAAAAACCAAAACAAAAACACACAACACACACACACACACAACAACCAGTGAAAATATTCGTATGCAAAATCAGCAGAGAGCAACAACCAAATAGTTTGGCATGCAACTTTTTAGCATGCACATTGTTGCACTTAGTTTTGATGGTGTGTTTTAGCTGCTATATTTTATTCATTCAGCTGTTGGTCGATAAACATCCTCCAACGGCCATGCATATCTATGGTATCTATCTATCTATCTATGCAGTAGCAATTCTAATTTTGTATTTTTGTTTTTGTTTTGGCACTTGCATATTTGAAACGGGCTGTGTATGGCGCTTTTTCGGTCCACTTACCTCGATGGCCAACTCGAAGTCCTTAACGTCAATTTCGCCGCTTTGGTTCACATCTGTTGGGTCGCGTTGTTATTTTGGCAAATTCCGCATGAATTGCATTGTTTGCATGTTTTCATCCAGTTGTCGGTCAGTTGGTTGGTGTTGTTGGTGTTGTTTGTGATCCCAGCACATGAAAAAAAGGACATATAGAGTAGAGCAAGTAGAGCAATGAGCGTGTGAACATAAATGCAAGTTAAACGGATTTCATGGTCGCGCATCTGGCACAAAATTGCACTTCCTGCAAAAAGCCATTGTGCCCAAAAACAGATTTATAATTCCTCTGTTCTCCCAGCCTATTTTTCCTTTCTTTGGCGTTCTTTGGCTTTCGGCCATGTCTGCATTCAAAGTGGGTGTGTCATTAGCATAGGAATTGCTACTGCAACAACACACATACATACACGAACGGTGTGCAAATGGCCACTTCAAATTTCAGTGTCAAGTATTTGGCGCTTGTTTTATGGTGCCAACAGCAGCTGCTGTCGCTGTCGCTGCTTTGGCCATGCATGGCATATGGCAAATGGCCAACCAGGACGATTCACTGAATATCTACTGTAAACTACCTGACAATTAGTCATAATCGAAAAGCACTCAACCTTTTGTTGCACATACAAATGCTTGCTCATAAAAGTTACAAAATGTGTTGCCTACTTTGCAGCGTTAACAGCAAAACTGTGCAGATTTACTCGCATTTCAAATTTACAAGTCAATTGTTCCAAAGTGCACAAGAACATGTTGGCTAAAAGTACAGACTCAGCATATATGGTAATGCCTGTGTAATTCAAGCATAAACGCAAATGTGCACAAAGCATTTTACCAAATTGAATCGCATAAATTCAAAACATTAAAGTTGCACTTAATACATTAGCACAAAGAGAATGTTTGAAGCTTGTTTATACACATGTTTGTAGACAGAATATAATACCATTGAGACTTTATATACTACTCCAATAAATTTCAATTAAATCAAAACAATGACCAACTGCATGAAACCGCCTAATGACATTCATCCGTATACAAACGTCCGGCTATTAACACACATTTCGAAAATATAATACATTCGGTTTAATACCCACAGCAACATACATATAACATACGTATACTGTGTGCCATTTATCATTAGGCTGCGTTTACTTACCAAAGAACACATTGAACAGGAAAAGCAGCTTCTTCTTGCGAAAATCGGAGATGGACATTTTGTAATTTTATTTTGTTTTCTTTGCTGTTGAAGTTTTTGGGGATCTGTCAGTTGTTGAGTCCTTGCACGTCGACAGCTGCAAAACAAACGAAAATAGAAAATTGGATATCAAATTAAAAACAAAGAGAGACAAAAAACAATAAAAACAATAAAAGAAAATGGCAAATAAATTGCGTTGAGACTAACAAATGTCTTAAATTTTAAAGAGCTCTCAATTAGGGGGCGTGTCAGCCAACTAAATCATGGCCCGCTGATGACTCGTAAAATGGTATGGCACCGAGAAATGCTAACGGGTTGCATGCCTTTAGCGCTGCTTAGTTTAGAATCGCTTGATGTCAGCTAATTCAGAAAAAGGAAATAAAATAAGACTGTCTAAGGATGCACAAAGGATGCGCGCAAATGCAAATGCACGACAAGCTCACAAGGGAGAGAGAGCTAGAGAGATGGGGCAATCTGTGGGGAATTTTGTGTCTGTTTATATGCTGTGTGTTTGTGTGTGTGTGTGTGTGTGTCGTCTCTGTGTGTCAGCCTTGCGTGCCATGGCTCATTTAACCTTCAATCAAAAGCAAACAACCAACGAGGCCAAAAGCGTTGCACTAAATCAGAGCGTGGCATGTAAACCACGGCATTGCTACCTCATCATCATCACACACATGAGCACAGGTATGAGCTTTGGCATGGGCGTGGGCATGGGCATGGTCATTGGCAGTGCCTTAAACGGGCCGCTTTTCGCTTTTGTTTCGGTGCCGTTAATCGGTGTGGGTGGTTGCGGCTGCTGTTGCTGTTGCTGTGGCTGCTGCTGTTGCTTTTGTGGGTGTGACCATGGGCTTCATTCAAGAACTGTTTACTTTAGTTCACTACTGGCTGGCTACCGAGCTACCGAATCACCTTGCAGCATTCTGCTGTTTTATTTATCATCTCATCGCACAGCAGCCGAAGCAGCAGCAGTAGCATCAGAAGCATCGCAAAGGCAAAGCATAATTTCACAACAAGGAAATTGCAGCTAGGATGTCAAGTGGAAAACGTACTGCAATGAAAATGATGACAACGGCAACGACAACGACAGCACAACCACCGCACAGATGCGGATTCAGCTGTTGAGATGATGATGCCGATGGCTTCTTTCTTCATGGCTGCTGCATACTTGATGGTCTACCAGTCGGCCTGTCTGCCTGACCGTAAAACTAAACGACAAACCGTTTTCGATTATAAAAATAATGCAACTTGGAAATTAAATTAAATATCTCATAGTTCTTTATGGCAGCTGCTTGAGTAAGAACAATAAACATTTTGGCAATTCCAACAGAACGACCTGAAGATGGTTTACGTTATGACAGAGCTAATATTATGACTTAAAATAAAATCTAAAATGGACTATTACATTTAATAAATGCTATAAATTTTCATACTCGTGATTTTGTAATCAAAGTGCAAGCTTTTTTCTAATAAAAATTATTTTATAACCTAATTAATATTGACTTGAATTCATTGAATTTTCCAGATGATTATAAATGTTGATTTCTGCAACATTTGCTTAATTAAATTATATATTAATGCAAAATGTGTTTTTGTTATTTGCAATTTAAATATTCAATTGTCAATTAGAATGGAAGAGTACACAAGTACATTAACCACACATAATCAAACACACAGCAAGCCTGTCACAGTTTATTAATTGTCAACGCACCTGGCATAAAACGTAAACGTTCGATTCACTTTACGCAAAGCATGCAAAAAAAATAAATAAAAAGGAAAGAATGCGAAAATGAAATTCAATTTAAAGAGCTTTTCATTTTAATTTGTAACGAGAAGCAAAAAGGTTTTGTGTCGGTGTGTTGTATATTTTTTTTGCTTATTCATTTCATTTGCCACGCTGCATGCATCCTGTAAGCCGTTGGAGCAGATGGAATTAAGGTAAATGTGTCAGCAATGGAATTGGCTTTCATTTGCATTCGATATGTTCGCGATATTCAAGTTGAAAATTGAAAATGAAATTGTAAACCTTTTAATAGCCCGTTGGGCACACACTAACACACACTCACACACACATTCTACTGAAATTAATAATTAAATATGCGAGCAATTTAATTGGAGCTCTTTTGCGACATATTTGCACATTACGCATACGCCACGTGCTGTGGTCGACAATGCGATATCGAAACGAAATCAAGCATTACGCTCTAATTTGCTTTTTGTTACGGCTCCTGCCAATATTCAAACAGTTTTTCATGAATATTATTATTAACACATTTCCGTTTATGGCATTACTTCCTGTCATTCCTCTACCCTACCCTACCCTAACCCCATCCCACCCGTCTTTCCTTTGACCATATTCCGTTCATTATCGTGTTCATTATGTTTGCCGTTTTTGTGTCAAGTCGCGCATTAATTACCAATATCAATACTCATGCGCCAGTGCATAAAAACCATGCGCTTTAAGCCACAAAATGGCTTTGGCTGTGGCTTCATTGTGGTGGTGGCTGTGGCTTTGGACGCGTTGACCATAGTCAATAGCTGACAGGCTTGTCGTTAATTAGACCCTGTTCCTGCTCCTAATATTAACGGCTAGACCAATGCTAAATGTTGTTGTCATTTTTATGGCCTACTGCCCATTAACATTTATCATTGACATTATAATTATTGGCCCAATATTGGGTCATAAAATTTTTAATTGACATTTTGGCACAGCTTCCAGAATATTCGACGCATTGGCTCAGACCATTAAATATTGTGATTGGTGTCCCAATCGAAGAGTTTGCCAAATAAATGTAAATTTGCATCTCAAGTTTTCTGAAGTTTGAGACACATTCCGCCATTGCAGGAAATGCAAAGTTGCACGTAGTATTTATTTAAAATTTGTAAGGCTTTGAACTTTTTGTAACTTTTCCCTTAAATCAAGAATGAAAGTTTTTCCACACAGAGTTCCGGCCACAAGAAACTCTTGAATTCTCTCATCGAAAATTCGTTGTTGAAAAGTCACTTTGTCAAATAAATATAAATCATATTTCATGCACATTTTGGCATTTGCAAATGCAAATGAAATATGTTTAGATGTTTAAGCTATTTGTGGTGAATTGAAATATGACATAAGAATTATATCATGTCGTCTTTACTGTGAAATGTATGGAATCGTTGGAGTTGTTGAACCACTTGAATGTCTTAGAAGACAAGACATCTTCACCTTCAATATGTGTGAAAATCGAATTATGGACACTTGACCCAATTGTTTTGACCCACATTTGTCTTTAAAAATTGTCTGCCCATTTTATGATGTATAACCCATTTCGACGTAAACTTGCCAAGGATCAAAATGTACTATCCTTGTGTATTAAACCGCTTACGACTTGAGCACCAATACTAAAATCTTGACAACTTAATATTGTATCTTTCTGCTATCTTACGTTGAGTGACAAGGCCTTTAGTCTTTCTTCTTATCTCTCATTTTCTTTTTGCCCATTTCGGATTGTGATTCCAGTTGCTTGTGTGTGGCACACTTTGACAATGGTCGCTAATTACTTTTGGTGATGCCGCAAATTTGCGCAACCAATTTAAAATAATAGAGAATGCGACAGTCTTTTATCTGTTGATGCAGCCCATCGGTTGGGGGCAGACAGTACGATTGCGACTGTTGCTGTTGCTGTTGCTATTGCATTGTGTGGCCTGCAGTAATTTCATGTAATTTGCATTAATTTACATTTAATTTAGTGCGCAACAACAGAGCAGACCTACAAAGCAGAAGCAATGGAAGCCAGAGGCGCTGGTTTAGGCCTGCGGCGCACTTAGCCACTGACCACAACGGTTGGGCCAGCAAGCGCTGCGTGACAGGACGAGGATCCTTGAGCGGAACTGTTTATGCATATTATTCGGTTTTTGTTTTGGGCAAATTTTTCACAAAAAATAAAAAAACTTTCGCCGTCATCGCTGTGAATGAATTCATTACAAAGAGAGCAGCAGCAACATTTTCTTGGACTTGTTAAGTTTTTGCACACTTTACAGTGATGCTGCTGATGCTGCTGATGATGATGATGATGAGGCGGTTCGCTGAACAAGGCCCGCCAGGTGGGCGAATATGAATCGCTTTTAAAAAAGGCTGACTGACAGGCTGCCAGCCCACTTAACAACGCTGTTGGGAAGGCCATCCAATTGCTCACTTTGTTGTTCTTCATCATCTTTTAAAGAAACTTGTGCTCGTTACTTGCCGTTTGTTCTTGTTCTTTTGTCGGTTTTTCAAATGTGTTTTCGAAACTGTGGCATTATTCTTGTAACGGAAACTCTTAACACAAATACAAATGCACTCGCACACTCACATACATACACTCGCACACACACACACACAGACGATACGATAGTTTGTGTTATTGTTTCACTTTACCGTTGGTTAACTTTGACTCTGGTTCTGACTCTGAATCTGACTGTGGCTTTGGCTTTGGCTTTGGCTACTAATGTAGTTGTTCTATGATGGCCTCCACGCTGGGCTTGTGTGTGCTCGGCAACGCGCTTCGATGTTTTGTGATGTTCACTCGTGCCGAGCCAACGGCTTTTATAAGCAACCAGCACCAACACCAGCAGAAGCAACCAACAGTCATCCATTCCATGGCATCGTGGCATCGGCGTCAGCGTCGGCTTTAGCAGCGACGCTTCGCAGTCGCTTCGTTGCAGAACTTCGTAAACTGTGTCGTTCTTTTTGGTCGTCGTCGTCGTCGTCGGCGTCGACGGCGTCGTGGGTCGCTTTGGGTGCTTTTTGTCATCACACGTTTTATCTTATCGCTGCGTCTGCGTCGCTGTCGACGGACGCAGCTCTGCACTTGTGTCTGCCGACTGCAACGGTGTATTGTTGTGCTTGTGTGTGTGAATTCCGTATTATGGCTACCACGTGCTGCCTTACAGGACAGCATGCGGCATTTTTGGTGTCTGCTTCATTTTTTGGAGATTTAACACTTGCAGAAATTACAAATTCTATTTAATTGTATATATTCAACACTACATTGTATTAGTTCAAACATAAATACTTCGTTATCTGGGCAATTTTTAGACAATTTGCAACAGAGATAAAGGATTTTGATTTCAAGTTGTTTGAATTGTATTTTTGTGCTTATTTTGTGTTTGTAGACAGAATAATCTTATCGCAGCCTTATTTATTGTTCTGCTTAGTTGGCCAAAGTGAGATTAGATATACACAGATTGATTGACAGACATTTTTAGGAAGTGAGGTGCCTAGAATGATGCTAATTTGTGATGCTTAACACAATACGTAAGACACTTTCAAATATTAAAAAAAAAATCTAGCTAAAAATCGGATATACGTATGTACAGTAAGAACTAAAGAAATCAGTCGTTATGTAGTTTTAGTTTTATAGCCCAGTTGAGAGCTGCCTTTTCGTACAGTGCATTGTCCAAATAGTCAACAAATCAAAATGAGCAATTGTTCTAGACTAATTTCAAGCATCATAGCCTTGGAACAAACACACACACACACACATACACACATGTAAACTTATAAAAATACAAGTACAAATGGTGGTGCTACTTGGCAGCATAATTAAAGTGGTGGCGCTTTCGCATTCGATCATATCCAAATGTGGACCACCAACCGGTTGCAGTGGCAGCCAAAAACATTTAAGCAAAACAATTTCATGCCTGGTTTTCTTGCTCTTAATTATATACGTCACAAACACACAGAGACAGAGAAAGCAAGACATCTGCATTTGTGCAAGTAGATGAGCATACATGAGCTCTGGTTATTGTCAACTCTTGCTGAAATGTCGCTGCCAATTTATCAGAATGAAAAAGTGGCCAACTGAATTGCGCGCCCGCTGCGCCATCCCAGCAGGCTGGGCCACTGGTCGCTGGTCGCTGGGCTCAAAACCCAAAGAAGAATGATGAAAAGGACAGCAACAACAAGAATGCAGAAGTATATGAAGCCATCTTCGTTTTCCGTTCCGTTTACCAGAACGTTCACAGCTGCCGTTGCGGATGACCATTTTACCAATGTTTCGCCTGGTTTCGTTTCGTTCCCATGCCGAGTGCAGCTGAGCATCTCTGTATGAGTGTTTGACTACATGTGTGTGTGTGTGCAAGTGTGTGGTTAGTGTGTGAGTGTGCGACGGTGCGTGTTGGAGTAGACAAATGTTTAAATTTGTGGCCCTTTTACCTGTTTGCATCTGAAGTGGCCATATGAGTGCTGGTGCAAGAGCTTCTGGCTTTGCCACCGCCACTGTGAAAGCCTTGGCAGAAAGGAAACGGATGTCGACATTGACACACTTTCAGATTAACATGGGGCCGGGGAACTAGCTCAGGCCCAGTCCCAAGTCCCCAGACAAATGTTAAATGGCTGCAGGCCTTGTGAATTGTTTTTGCTTTCTCGTTTTGCATCTTGTTGTTGTTGTCAGCGTTTAGCTGTCCACCTATTTCGTGTTGTTGTTGCCTGCTGCTGCTGCTGCTTGAAGCATAAATGAGCGGCCACTAAACGTTGCCCGCCCCAAAAAAAAAAACACAACCGAAAAGCATAAAAAAGATGGAAGTAGTCAGGTCGCTGCGGGGTCTTAAAGCATGTACACAAACAGGGAATACACAAACACTTACACACACACTCTAACATACACATATGAGCTTGGCACGGCAACGGCACGTTATTTGCTGGCAGTCCACACACCTGTACACACTTTTACCGTGCCATTCCCGTTGCACGCTTTTGTGCGGCCTTCCGTGCCAGCCACACACTCGCTTTCGGCTCTCGGCAATGGCAACTTGATTAGACCAACATGAAATTAAGTAATTTCGCCTTATTGTTTAGCGTTTCTACAGCAGCAGCAACAGCACCCCTCCAACAGCAACAACAATGGTTAGGAAAAACAAAACAATAACAAGCGCTGCATGAAAGGAGCAATACAATAGAATAGACCAGAGAAACCGAATATAATGAAATGCTCTTGTAGTTGCCAAAATGAAAAGACAGTGAAACTTAGACAGAAAAGGATGTAATGACATGCAAGGCCAACTTTCTTCAAAACTAAAAGTAAAGTTCAAGAACAGATGTAATATCAGCAACAAACTTTTCAGTGTACTTAAAACATGTTATATGATCAGTTAATATATTTTGATTACTATCTTGCTAAATTTGGATCATAATTATTATATAACAGTTTGAAATGATGGCGATTTAAACATAAAAAACATATTAATTAGGTAGGGTAACACTTTGCAATGCATTGAAAACACTTGAAAAAAAATCAAAGCATACTTTTAGGGTAACGTAAGCAAACAAACTTAAAGAAAGTGACAGAGGCTTCAATACTTTAATGTCCTTGAAGCTTATGACTACAATTTGGATAAATCTTATTTTGCCGCTCACATATAGGTTAATTGCTTAATTTAAATAACAAAGACGATTCTTATTAACAACATATTATGCTCACCTACAATTCGAATGAACACAATGTGTACACATTCTTAACTGCGCCATCCTTCTAATGGCATTTACTGTAATTTCGTGCAAATCTGATTTGTAAAGTCTCTGCCCAAAAACCATTTAGAACACACACTCGTATTACGAATTCCGCTCATAGAAATTCATTTTCAACGAATGCACAAAAATAACGGTGAGCCCAAGCCCGGCCGTACACAGGGGAAAAATGCGATGGACAAGAGATTCTTTACCTAAAATGAGTAGCAAATAAATCAAGGATGCAAGAACCTTATTTAACGGAAAATAAACTTCAATGAGCTATTTTCTTTACAGCCAGAAATCAAGTTTGAAACGTGAGGTTTTAAGTCCGATATATTTGATTTTTTCGCATTGTGTACACACTTTTTTTGTGTGTTGAGGTCTGCGTGCTTAGCTTGAGTCACAGCAGCGTCAGGTGCAGCAGCGGTTGAAACGATGCACGTTGTGCCCCGCCCACTTTACTTGCATCTCTTGGCAAGGACGAGCATCAACACACTATGTTAGTGTGTGTGTTTAAGTGTGGCTGTGGCCCGCATCCTTGCATCCTTTGGCGCGGAATTAAATCAGCTGTCCCTAAAAAGTATGCAAGCTCGTCATGCATCGCTGAGGCGCTGAAAGGGAGGCGTGGCATGGCGTGTCGCTCGTGTCTGTGTAATTTACTGTTATTTTTTAAGCACTTTCCTTTTGTGCGCTCACAGCCAGCCACCCATCCAGCCATCCAGCAACAACAAGAGCAGCTAGTAGCAGCAGCAGAGCAAACAATCGTATTGTTTGTTTCATTTGGAAAATTTTTGTTTGTTTGCTCGAATATTTCTTTTCTTTCTTTTTTTGGTGGGAAATTTACCTGCGCTAGTGGTATTTGAGCTAAGTAGTTTACGATAAAATGCTTAAGAGAAGGTGAAACGAGGGTACGGGTTGTCTATGGATATTCTTAAAGCTAAGATTTAACAAGAAATGTTAACCATAAGATGAAGATGATTGAAAAATGCTTTAGATGACGTTGTTATCTTAATATTCTTAGGGTACCAAGCAGTCTAGACAACGACAAACTTATCGCTTGCAATGCCGAATCACGTGAGAAATTACACATGTCCTGCAATGTTTTCAGCTTGTCACACCGCCACTATATCTGTGACTTTTTTGGTGGTCTTGTACTGCTGGTTTGTGCGCAGTCTGATTTATGCTCAAACAAAATAAATTTGGCTTGTGTCGTTTTAGTCAGCACCAAATGGATGAGCCAAGATTTGTGCTAGTCACCGACATTGCACTTAAATGAATTTTTTCCATCGGCCAACCGCAAGCTTGTGTAATTATTTTCATGTGTGTTTGCAATGGCGGTGTTGCGGATTTATAGAAATTGCATGGCATGCAAAATCCGTCGGATGTGTAGAAAAACTTGCATAACTTTTGGCACAATAAACGAATTTTAATTTGTAGCTTTTGCAGCTGCAACATTTACCCCGCTTTGACCTCCGGCCTGGCCCGGAACTGACCTTCAATGGTATAACAAAGCGTTGGCATCCAAAATTGCAACCGAAAAACTAAGCCTATATAAGCCAATCAATGCCAGATCGAAGCTGGTAATACTCTAAAATGCATAAAACTGAATAAATTAAAAGTAAAGATGGGTAATAAAGAAATAACTTGAATGTTCTTGACCAAAATATCCTCAGACAAATATGCAAATGGTAAGCGAGTGCAGTTCAAATTGAGTCCTTAGCCAATATTGACCACAAACAAGTTAGGGTATTAACAAGCTTAGGGCATGTGGTAGATAGAGGCCAAACATGCAACACATATGCAAAATAAATATTAGACTAACGGACGGCATCATAACAATTATTGCGCCGGCGGCCCAATTTGGCTTTGGCACTTGCCGCAATGAGAGTGAGAAGAGCATTTTGGCCAGGGGTCACAGAGATAGGGTTTAAAGCGGGTGGCTGAAATGACAGCGGAAGACCAAATATTTCCATTGATTTTGGCAACGGAGACGGCCCAGCCCGGCAGCGACGACGGAAGCCATGAAAAAAGCACAAAAAATATAACATCAGCAGCCGGCAGTAAGCAGTAAGCAGTCAGCAGTCGGTAGTCGGCAATGGCCCAAATGGCAAATAGCTGGCTGGGTCAGTCCAGACAGCTTGCCAGCCAGCCGGCTTGTCAGGCTAATTTATCTCTTGGCCGAACCCTTTGGGCCCAGCACGCAAACATTGGGCCATGCTTCAAGTAGTAAGCATTTGTGTTGTCTTTTCTGTTTGTGTGTGGGGGTCTAGGCGAAGGTTATGACATGCAAAATACCATGTGCACAACATTTGTTTAGAAGAAGCAAAGAAAGAAGAAAAAAAACACACACACACACTAACAACAAAAACAAACGTTTTACAATTGCCGCATTTGTATCTCACAGATACTACATGGAGGAAAATAGATATGTGGCGCAGTTACTGCGGCACTTTTTTTTGCAAATGCTTTTCTGATAAGCAGCACCAAGACAAGAAATGTTTGCCAAAAAAAACCCACAGCTTAAAAAAGAATAACCAACTGATATCAGACAAATACGCTTATCAAACAATGGCGTCAGCAGAGACGTCAGTCAGCAGCAACTGTCGTCATCAAAACCGCATCTTGTATGGCCCAAGCGATTTGTCATTTCTCGAGAATTAAATTTTATTTAATTTAAAGCTGACATTTGGCCTTCTGTCGAATTGAAATCATGTTCACAAGGCGAATCAAGAACAATTCGCATATGCAATTCGTAATTATGCATCTACGACTTTTCTTCTGGGCAACCATGTAGATAATTTACGTACACTCGCAGAAAAAGTAACATTCAATAATAAAGTTAAATACATAAGGGAGAAAAGGCTTTTTACGCAAAACTGTATCTAAACATACATTTGTATGTATATTTATTCACACTTTAGTTTGCTTTGTTGCAGTTGAAAAACTTTTCATTAAAAGTTTTATGCAAATCTTTATATAAATACAAATATTTATTCAGTATTTTTTGGCAACTTTGCATCTTGATGGCAGTTTCTTTCTCATCTCTTCATTTACTGAAACTCGTTGCTTTGGGTAATTACGTTTATCAGGCGCGTGGCGTGCGAAATATTATTTTTTTTCTTTCTTTTGTATTTCATTTTGACTGCACTGCGGCAAACAAAAGACACTAAGCAACGGCAGCAGCAGCAATAGCCAACAATTCGCAGCGCTTCATGACATAATTTAGGCACTTAATTTTTACTTGACTTTGATTAGACAATCACAGCAAGGGGGCCAAAACATCACATCACCTGTGAACAGCTATTTGCCAAGATGGCGCATTTTGTTAACATTTTTACTGCTGCTGCTGCTGCTGTGGCTGCTGCAAGCGGGTTCAATCGAGTTCGAAGCATTTGAATGGCATTTCTATGGAAAGGAAACAAAAGCAACAAGTAACATACACCACAAGCAAACAAACAAACAAACCAGTCTAGGGTGTTGTGGGTACATAAATGCATAAATGCATAAGTCTTGTTGCATTGCCAAGCAATTTCCCATGCCATCATGTGGAAATCGCAAGTTGTGCGCCACATAAAACAAGCAAGAAACGTCACAAGCAAAAAGGCAAAAACGCAAAAAACGTTTAGAAAACATATAAAAATAAATAACAACAACGACAACAACAACAACATGCACTGCAATTTTCAGGCAATTTAGTCAACGCTAATTGATATTAATATAAAAAACACTTTTTTGCTCACGATGCTGACATCGAAACAGCTAGAGAGTCACTCGTGTGGTCGCTACGTGTAATACCAGTACCAGTCCTAGCTGGTTTCAATAGACACGCGATATTGTTTGAGCCAAGAATAGGCAATTTGCTAAACGTTTCTCTGTTTGAACTCTCAGCATTGAAATCGAAAACTAAAGTTTTCACTAAACTGAACTGAAGACAACAAGCCAAAAACGAAAACCAAGACGAAATTATTAGTTAAAAATGCAAAATGTAGCCTTGAAATACCAATAGTTAAAGTCAAATTTATCGCATTTCATGTTACTAATTTTTGTGTTTGGCTATAACTGAACACGCGCCTAGTATAAACAAATGGGAGTGTGGACAAGTCTACGGTAAATAATAGTTAACATAAAAAGAAATTTGAATATTGTAATTTATGCAAGGGGTCGAAGTTTTTACACTCTAATCAATAATTAGCAATCTTCTTAACGATTATGTGAACTTCATTAAAACTGTTGTAGTGAAATTAATTAAATCTATATGCGCACACATGTAATATGTTTTTTTGCAAAGCATACAGCATTTGGCTACATCGAATATTCATAAAACAACAAACCAGTAATTGATTTATCTACAGTTTTTTTTCTGTTTGTTGTTTGCATTTGCCATTTAATGGGATTTTTATTAAATTTTTTTGTCTGTATGGCACACAATTAAATTATATTTTTTCCTAATATTAGTTTTGGCCCCCAGCTGCAACTGCAACTGCAACTACCAACTTGTAAATGGCTTCTTCTCCTTTTTTTTTTTTGTGTTGCTGTGTGTTTTGGATTTTGTATATTTTTTGTTGACTTGCAAATTGTGTACAAACATTTTTGTAAGCTTTACAAAATATTTCGCGCCGGTCTGCGCGAGGTGCATGTGGCATGCGACGTTGGCATTCCCATACCCCATTGCCATTGCCATTGCCACTGTCAGCAGCAACAGCTTTAACTGCAACAGCAACATGGAGATACAGGAAACACGGCAACGAAGCAGCCAACAAAGAGACAGAGATAGCAACAAAAAACACAAAAAAACAAAAACTTTTAATCGTGAGCGCCAGCAAAAATAGTATAACCTAAGCAATATACGAGCAACAACAGCAACATCTGGCTAACCACTTGAAGCACTTTCGTTTTCATGTGAGGCAACGGCAAACGTCTGCGTTTCAGCCGCATGGAAAGCGCCCGCCTGCCATTTGGTAATGTAATGCGCGCATCATGAAGATACGCTTCGATATTAAATCAAGTTGCTGCTGGTGTTGTTGCTGTGGCTGCTGTTGTTGTTGTTAACTGCGTGGCATGCAAATGCGGGCCTAATGTCGATCAGCTGTGGCTGCTGCTGCCGCTGTTGCTGCTGCGATGACTGCAGTCGACGCCCGTTTCGCTATGTTTATTTCTTGATCTTGTCGGGTTTAAAAAACTCTCGCTGCATCCGTTGCCGATCAGCTGGCCACATGTTGCTATGATGCAATTGCAATTGAATAACAGCAGCAGCAGCAGCGCACAGTGAAATTGCAGCCCACTGGCTCGTTGTGTGTGTGTGTGTTGTGTTGTTTTGTTGTGTGTTTTGATGTGCTGCATTCAAGGTCTCGAACCACGATTTCTCCCAAACGCCAACGCAAAAGATTTACGTGCTCACTTGGTTTAGCTTGACTAATTCGGTTGGCTGCTGTTGTTGTTGCTTTGCTTTGATTGTTGCTCATGTTGCTGAGTGACCCGCAACGCTTCCGTTGATCGTCGCCGCACGGTTAATGCGTACAAATTCATTTTTTTTCGTTTAGTAAATTTTTTTCAGTTTTCATTAAATTTAAACAATTTTTTTTATTTTTCTAATTTAAGTTGATTTTTTCTTTGTTTTGTTTTTGCAACGCTGAGAAAGTTCACTACACTTGATTTAGCTACATGGCTCCCAATATTAGCTTTAACAAGGGACTTTACGAACTTTTCACTCAAAATATGTTCGCCTCGATTGTGCAAGCAACTATTTTTCATTTTTTTTTTCTGATTTTGATTAACGTTGGTCAACGTCGAACGATAGACGGTAAGCGGCAAACAAACAAACAAACGACTAAAGAAGCAAACATCAACAAATCGGTGGACCTCAAGGCGCCTGTTAATTGTACAATAGCAACTACAACAGCAACAGCAACAACGCCACAAAAGCAACTGCAACAAAAGCCACAGGCAGCAGCAATGACAACGCCCACAATAACAAATTGACAAGCTGGCAGCTCAGCAGCGACTTAACATGGCTTAAATGATCAATTGGCTGCGTAAACAAACCGATGTTGTTGTTATTTTTGTGTCAGTGCTGTTACTGCTGCTGTTGCTGTGGTTACTACAGTTGCTGCTGTTGTTGCTGTTGCATTAACAACTTCCCCATTGGCTGTGTGCACGAGGCTGTTGCAGCAACAGCATCAACAGCAGCAGCAGCTAGATGACTTATGAGTTTGTGCATCAACGCGGAATTCAAGTCGAACGCGGGTCCGGATGCCAGTCCCGGCGGACTTATAGCCTGCAGAGTCAGCTGCTGCAGTTGCTGCTGTTGTTGCTGTGGCTGTAATGAAAACGAAAGTAACTCGCACTCGCAATCGCATACACAGAGTCAACACATTTCCATTCACTCACTTGTCTGTGATTGTTGGGCCGGCATCATTGCGATTGATCAATCACGTTGCTCCAATTAATTTGTTGGACATAGTTCCTTAAGTAATTGTTATAAATATCACTTGACTGTTTACATAAATACCTAAGCAAATGCTGGGCTTATTATTAGACGGTAAAAATGACTTAGTAAATGCACTTAAATGCCGTAATTAACATGTTTAAGTCTTGCTAATAAGTATGTGCTTGTTAAATGCCATATTAAGAACAGCACTTACAATCGCCAGCGATATATACTGGAACTTTACGTAACGCTGTAACGCTTTCCTATTGCTTTCAATGTCATTTAGGCACGTTGACCTGACAAACAACTTACCTTTCAAATCGAGGATATATTGTATGTATCTATCGGCAATTACTGGCATACTATATAAAACTAAAACTCGTGCTTGTGATACATTTTATAAATAGGTTCAATGGAACAATGGATTAAGTTAGCGTGTATTTTAGACGTTTGTTCAATGATATTTGTATAAACATGATGTTAACATGCTGCTAACTGACATTGTTTTGACATCTCTTTAAAGTAGAACAAAGGCGATTAAAACATTCTTAAATGCTTTCCTCGTTTGCACAAATATTATTAACATATTTATAATTCGTTCAGCGTTGATAAACTAGACAGCGTACTATGTATTTATCGCAGCAGATTACATTTAAATAATAATATCATATATCAATTATTAACTACCGTTGTCAGTTGCACGTTTATCATAATTTTAATGTTGATTTAATAAAATGCGCTCGATGAATTATTAAGATAACAATTGATTGAAAATCGTTAGCAGGTGAATGATTAGTTCATGTTAAGGCATGCCTAACTTACCCTTTTCATTATACTACCTTTCGTGTTGTTGTTGTTGTATTTGCTTTTGCTTCTTCTTCTTCAATACCAACTGAGCGTCATCGTCATCAGTGTGGATGTTGTTGTTTGTTGTTGCTATTGTTGTTGTTTAATGTTGCTGTTGGCTTCTCTTTTGCCCGCATTGCGCTGTCTTTTCACTTTCGTTGGCGTCGCTTTGTTATTATTATTATATTGTTGTTGCTGCTGTTGTTGTTGTTGTTGTTGCGGGGCATGCAACACTATCCACACAGTCAAATGTCGACGCCGACTGCGCAGCATCGCTGTAACCGAAACGGTAAATGTTTGTTGGCAAACCTGGGCTGCTCACAGTTGCATTTTGGCGCTCGTCGCAAACGATTCGCATTAACTAACATCGAGCGGAACTTCCAAACTCCATACCAAAACATACCAAAAAACACACACAAACACAAAAAAAAAACTAAACATCGAAAATTATAAAAAGTCAAAAACGCAAAAGTCAAACGCGGCGCATGCGCTGCTTGTCGAAAACGAAACCGTTAATATTGCCTGCCTCTGGCCACCCAACATTAGCGAAGTTATATAACCAGTAGGCACGGGCCTCCAGCTTTTGAGCTTGGACATTGAGTTATTCTGCTGTTGTTTTTTTCGTCTATTTTTAACGGTTTTGAACGTCGCCGGTGACGCCCACCGTTGGCTAATTAATGCGCAGCGCGTGGAAAGAAAAGTAGCAAAGTTGAAGCTGGGAAATCTCGTAAATTATAATATTTAAGTCATAAAAAGAAGGTTTGCGTGTTATTAAAAACATCAAAATAAAATAAAATAAAAGGCCAACTGAGGCTAGAGAGTCCAAAGAGTTTAAGTTGAAGCTGGCAGCTGATTTGACTGCGAGCGTGAAAGTGAAAAGCAACCGTAACAACAGCAGCAGCAGCAGTAACAATAGTCGACAGCATCAGGATACCGCTAACGCCATCTGCTAGTGCTGGCAAAGCAGCTGGCTCTAGGTTTGGCTCTGGCTCTAACTCTGACTCTGACTCTGGGTCAGTCATGCGCGCGATGTGCCGCTGAGGCTGTGGAGTTGCTGTTTGAGCAGCGACAACATGATGAAGCTATCGTCACCATCACCACAACAACAGCAACAACTAAGACTAAGACGACAACAACATAGGCAAACAACATTGAACTTGTGCTTGTTCTGCCTGCTGCTGCTGGTGCCCAACTCAGCGCAGTTTGAAACAGGTGAGTGTAGTGTGTGTGTGACGGGGAAACCCATCAATAAAATGACAGCAATCTGATTTGAACACATAACTCTGACAGACTGCGGCTGTCGTCCGGGTAGGCGGGAGGCACGCATTATTGCCGGCTCAAGCACACACGAAGGTCAATTTCCTTGGCAGGCATCACTGGAGCTGCTGCATCCATCACTGGGCTTCCTTGGCCACTGGTGTGGCGCTGTGCTCATTCATCAATATTGGGTACTATCTGCCGCCCACTGTGTACACAAGTAAGTGTGCCATGTTAATGAACTTTCTACTTGTAGTAACTAATGGCTACTTTCAACTTCCCTGCAGTGATCTCTTTAACCTGCCCATACCACCGTTGTGGACAGTAGTGCTGGGTGAACATGATCGTAATGTGGAATCGGGCAATGAGCAGCGTATTCCCGTTGAGAAGATTGTTCTGCATCATCACTATCACAACTTCCGACACGATGTGGTGCTCATGAAGCTATCCAAGCCCGCAGATCTCTCACGCACTTCCCACATAAGACGCATTTGTTTGCCCTTCATGTTAAGGGAACAATATGAGACGTCACCGACAGGCTCGGAAGACATTCTCATTCAGCAACTGGAGCTTGACGATGTGCCCGAGAAGATTGACAACTTTCTGCGTAGTGCACAAAGCCGCAGACGCTATCGCAATGTGACTGCTCCCAGCTCCATAAATATGTCCATGCGCGAGCTGATGAACATGAAGATTTTGAGTCGATTGCGTCAGGCTATCATGCAATCGCCAAGATCTCCACGCAGCATCAAACGCACTCGACGACGCAATGACAAGCTTATGAAATTGAAACTGGATTCAGATCCGGGGACACAATTCGCCAGAGGCGAGGAAACGCGTGAGATGCCCTTTTTTGACTGTGTAGCCACCGGTTGGGGTAAGGCAAACATCAGCGGCGATTTGTCCAATCGACTGCTCAAAACAAAGGTGCCACTGCATCAGAATCACAGGTAAGTGATTCAGCTAGCAATTATTATCCAAACGGACCACACGTACCACACAAAATACTTCAAAACTCGAATTGAATTTAAGACATTTCGTCACTAGAAACAACTCTTTAGTCGGTGCTCGTAAAGGTGAAAAAATGTGTGCTGGCTATTTGCAATAACTGCCTACCAGTCTAAATTCAATTCTTTCCACACGATTGAGCCACTGAATTTCAAACTCGTTCAGAAGTTAGAAGAAGGGGTGGAAAAATTTATAAGATTTGTAACTTCCGCATATTAAAACAACTAAGAATTCACTAGACGAGAAATCTCGCCTAGGAGATTTTGAGTCAATCCAACTAATTGTGGCAACAACAAACCACTTCGGAACTTTGCCATAACTTCTACAAAACTCAACCGAATTTCACATCGAATACTCGTTAAGTCTTGTGTTGAGTTCTACACAAAGCTGCATTTAAATCTAGAAACGAGATTTTTAATTGAATTTTTTCCAAAAATGTAAGTCAAAAAAATCGGCGATGTGATTTGATCAAAGCTTTCGATTGCGATAACTTTGTCAAATTTTAATTGATTTTCAAATCAAATACCTTAAAAGTCATGTCTTGAGCTCTTAAATAAAACTGCATTTAAGTCTAGAAACGCAATTTTTCATTTTATGCTAAAAATTTATGAAAAGTTTACTAGGAAGTTTTACAAATCTCTCCATTTACATAACTTCGTCAAAACCCAACTGATTTTTAAATGCAATACCTTAAAAGTCTTGTGTTAAGTCCTACAATAAAACTGTATTTAAATCTAGAAGCACGATTTTTACTCGAATTTCACGCAAAAAATTTGTGTACGAAAATCGACATGGGATGTGATCAAATCTTCCAAATGGCATAGCTTTATCAAAACCAACCCGATTTTCAAACATAATAGCTTTAAAGTCTTGTGTTGAGCTCTTAAATAAAACTGAGTTTAAATCTAGGAACGCGATTTTTACTAAATTTTCATGCTAAAAATGGATGACAAAAAATTTACTTGGGAGTTGTACAAACCGCTCCATCATTAATCCAATATCATCAATATAAATAAATTTGTAAACACTTTTTTCCGAAGCTATAACGTATTTTTACAATTATTGCCCTATACCACTTAAAACTTACCTACCTCTCATTACTCAGTATTCATTAGCAACGGCAATTAATAACCATTAAGTTATTATTGAATTTTGTTGTTTACAGATGCAGGGATGCCTATGGCAGCTTTGTGAATATTCATGATGGGCATTTGTGTGCCGGCCAGCTGAATGGAGAGGGTGGCACCTGTGTGGGTGACTCAGGGGGACCATTGCAGTGTCGTCTGTCACGTGATGGGCCCTGGATATTGGCCGGAGTCACATCGTTCGGTTCGGGCTGTGCCTTGGAGAATTTCCCTGATGTATACTTACGCATCTCGTATTACCTGAATTGGATTGAAGAAACAATCGCCTCCCATTAAGAACAAAGACAAAGTTTAGTTACAGTAAATATGCTGTACTATGTATTTATGGAGTTAAAACTCAGCTGTACATTCTAGACGACTACGAATTAGAATTACCATCAACCTTAGATTTAACATAAGCATAGAATGTTCCCTAAGTTGTTTCCGTTGAGCAGAATAATAATAATATATATACACTAAATATTCTTAAGCGCTTAGATCTTAATATCACAGACGAGGGACAACTGGCCTAACAACTGTCCATTTGAAGTGCAGTTTAATCTCACACCTCGCCCAGCTTGAGTTTATCCTCATCCAACAGCAAGCACTGTGCATCCTGCTCCGCACACTCCACCGGTAATGACTTGTGAAGCGATGCGCCTATTGCAAGTCCGCCCAGTACATTCGTAGTCTTTTCGCAGAGCTCAGATTTGTGCTTGATGACGGGCACTGCCCAAAAGAAAAGATGAAAGGCTAAACTCAGCTGGTAGAGTCCGCCAATAACCAAGCACACCGCAACGATCAACTGCATCAATGGGAAGCCAGTTTTAAGTAGACGCGTAAGTATTTGCAGGCTCATGGGTAGATTGTCAATGGTGAAGTCGACCCAGAGCAATGGAAGCACCATATTCTCAAAGGGCTCCATTAATCTGTTGAACTTAATGTTGCCCACCACCTGGTTGGCCTGTAGACGCATATGTACATGCAAGGGTACTCCCAGTTGCTGTAAGAGTTGAATTAAGTAAGATCTAAAGAGCAAGGATTATTTTCTATGAACTTACCGGTTGCAGCATGAAAGATGATGTATGGCGAGACATGTTTGGCTCGATTCCTTCAAAGGGCTTCAACAAGCTAGGATCACCATTCAGAAAATGTGGATAACTGATTGCCAAAGGCATATCTATAATAGAGCAAATCACTTTAGTATCAAGAATGAAGAAAGTATTTCCGTTTTACTTACTGTAGTAGCAAGGAGAGGCATTTCCTAAGCCCCGTCTCAGGCACTGATTATTTTTGCAACGGCACGATGTGTTGACATTACCAAGCTCCTCGTCAAATACATTAGGGGGCATAACAAACTCGAGCGCGTCTAATCCCTCAAAGGACAAACTGCGATTGTATTTCATGAGCAGACTACGACAGAACGTTCGCCGATAGATGGAAAAGGAATCATGCTCGTTCATATCGCGTGGAAACAATGTGGCATCATGGCTGCCCCAAATGCGGTTGCACTTAGTGCCACTGCAAACAAAAGAGAGGGTTAACTTAAGGGTTTCCTTAGAGTTTCCACTTGTTAATACTTACTTGGTAGCATCATCGTAGTCCCAGCGTTTAAAACCGCGCTCTCCATTAATAGAATGAATGGAATAGCCGCGTGGCGAGTTGGGCAGCTTAACACCATATGAATCTTTTAGTTCCGGCAGATGCATGTTAACCACATTGGTTTCATTGCCCTCGCGAAACAGCTACACGAAAGTAAGGGGAAAACTGTTAGTTGAAATGTGAAGACTTGGTCAATGAGCACTAACCTTTTCCATAATGCCAAAACTGGAGAAATCGATCAGGCTGGGCAAAAACTTTGCAGCCAAACGCACCAAATGATCCTCATAGCCCCACATGTAGTCATGAACGCTGATCTCCAGCATGGGCTGAGCATTCAAACGCTTGGTCAATGCGCTTAAGCCAAGAGCTGCAAACATCGACAAGCTGGATGCCTGAGTACTGACGCCCATATAAGGTATATTGGGCGCCCGAATGCGATCGACTTTCGGGTCACCAACCGAACGCTCCGGCACGAAAACATATTCACGTTTCGGTGTGTAGGTGATGGTATTATTGGCCTCGTTCAAGGTAATGTTGTGATTGGACAGCAGCTCCTTGTACACATACGGGCCAACTTCCTTGACCTTCATTTTGCTGTCGGTGCCCGCAATAAACTCATCCGAATTTGTGTAGTTGAACATGTAGACTGCAATGTAAACGTCCACAGGGGGAACAAGCCACAGTTTACTCAAGATTGTGTGCGGCTTTAAGCTTAGTTGCTGCAGAGCAAAGAAAATCAGTTAAGATCCCAGATAGATAAAACTATGAAGTTAGCTTACCCAGTCTACGATTAGCGAGGTGGGATCTGTTAGCAAGATGGCGGCTCCAAAGAACACAAATGTCATGCCAAGTGCCGCACATTGTAATAGCCCTGCGACAAACGAATAAATTGGAGTACGAGGTGAGTTATGCAATTAGCTCGATCGCGATGTATGTATGTGTGTGTGTGTGTCGCTGTCGCCAATGTTGCAACAAGCACTCGAAGTTCAACAAGTTTGCAAAATTGCTGACAGCTTGTGGATGGCGTGCGCCAGCTATGTGTTATTGACCTTCGCAATTCGCGATTATTGTTATTGTTGTTTTCAAAAGGTTGTTGCTGTTGCTGCTGCTGCTGTTGTCAGCGGTGCAAAGATCTGCGACCTACCTCAATGGCAGGAGCAGGAACCCAAAACTTGCCCAAGACGCACTAAAAACAAAACGAAAAAAATCCCCCAAGCAAGAGAAAAGAGATGAAAACGAAATTGCTGTCGCCGATGACAAGGCACATGTGTTGCCCATCTAAAGTTCATTGAACGTTCTTCGAACGAAAAAAAAAAAGAAACCGGGACGGTGAGACTGGCACTGGGACAACATTTTATGATGCGAACGGAATCATAAACTTGTTGCTACGCTACCGCATCGAACGATACATGTAAATGTTCTTATGTTTAAATTTCTGATCGAATTCTGAGTTGAAAAACCCTAAAGTTGGCCTTGTTTTGAAATGGCAAAAGTAAAAAGTTAAGGTATAAAATACTTTTTTAATAAGGCCCAAATTCTATGAGCTTAATTATTTATTTATTGCTGTGAAAACTAGTTTTGAATCACTTTGGAGATGATCACCTTCCACAACCATCGACCAGGGACCGCAAATAATAATTATGAATTGAAAAAAATTGAAGACCATAAAAGCCTCCCTGATGAGTGAAACAAAAGATGTTATTTTGTAGGCATACTCGGAAACACGATAAACTTTTATTTCCAATTTTAATTTTAAAGTAAATTTAATTATTAAATTAATTTTTATAATAAAAATAGAAAATAATTATTATTATGATTTTATATTCAAATTAAACATAATTTTATTGTGATTTTTATTTTAAAAATTGAAAATAAAACTTATTGTGAGTTTATAATAAAAACAAAATAAAACTCAAAGGTCTAACAGACAACCAAATCAAATAACTTTGAACGGAGAGTACAATATTTGGGCATATATATATAATCTGCTCATCAATACCTACATATGTATGTATAATATGTATGTACAAACGCATGTACAGACATACATATATATAACACAATAGTCTGTAGACACTTTGAGTTTTATTTTTGATTTTTATTATAAAACTCAACAAATAATTTTATTTCAATTTTAAAATAAAAATCACAAATAAAAATTATATTTAATTGAATAAAAAATCATAAAATAATAATTATTCTATTTTTATTATAAAAATTAAATTTAATAATTAAAAATAATTTTTAATAAAAATAAAAAATAATTTTATTTTCAATTTTACAATAAAAATTAAACCGTTACGGTCCCTGCCATCGACTGTTATCATTGAAGGCGTTTTGTTGCGGATGTGAAACTGAAACTGATTACAAGCACTGTTGACCGCTTTTTTAGAGATCATGGTCACGTGCATGCCCCACCTTAACAGTATCTCACAGACTCATAAATCATTTCGGCAAGTCTTAGCCCATATAACAAAATATCACATCTGACAAAACAAAACCACAAGTACCTGTCAATTAGATATCAAACAATTAAATATCACACCAAGAACCTTACTAAGCAACCGCACAGATCAATGAACCGTTTACCAAGCCCCTAACTCAAATCTTTGAATCAGCCGCAACTATAACAATAAAGCTCAACAGCATAAAGTCGTTAATAATTTTGTCGCCGTTTTTGTTTTGATGCCAGCTTTTGTCACGCCATCAACGCAAATAAGCTCAAGATTTCAAAATCAAAACAAAATTCAAGAAACCATCCATGATAGCAACAAAGCAAAGATATCAATGTATGTATATCCTTGCCTTGAATACTCGAGTCTCATTAAGATACATGGCCGTAAGTGGCCACCGCCAGTTTGTCAGTTTGTCACAGACATCGATAGCTTCCAGTCACAACAATCAGTTGCCATAAATTAAGTGCCTAACAAAGCGCTCAAATTATTCTGCTGCAACGAATCTCAACCCAAAAAAAAAAAAACCAACCAAAAACATCGATCGGCGCTGGACAACGTCTGTGTGGTTAAATTGTGCAACCGCATTGCCAAAGATTGTGAACGCGACTGAGACGTTTGACGTTCCAAAAGCCAAAAAATCCAAAAAAAGCCGTTCAAATGAGCATAATTGAGCGAACGTTTTGCTTGTTGCTACCAGCGTCAACTGATTCCGTTGAGCTCTGAACTCGTTTGTGGTTTAACCCAATGAGACATAGTATTAGTGTGTGCAGCAAACAGATCTCGCGATCTTATGAGGTTGCCAGTTGATGGTTGACTGCTATCTGCAGCAGTTTGAAGTTCAAGTTCGATGCAATTTGGCTTAGCATTAAATAAAATGCCGAGTCTAAATATATAAAAGGTGCTTAAAAATGCACACACTCTGAAATAACTCAACTGTCAGCTGCTAGAGGCGACGCGCCGCTGCTGACCCACTAAAAGTCAAGAATGAATTGTTATTATTGTTGTTGTATACAATACACATACATACATATATACATCAGCACCTTCAAAACTGTGCTGTGCTCTGAGTGCGTATGTGTGACTTCCGTCAAATGACAATAAATTAAGTATACACCAGTCAGAGAGTCAGCCAGCTTGTCGGCTGCTGCTTACATACATATATGCACGTACGTATGTAACTACAAGATACGCTCGTAGAGCATTTTAAGTTGTTTCGCGCATGCCGCTCTGTCATCGCATTTGTTTGCCTGTTTGATTGTGTTTAGCTAATGATTAATCTGACTATGTAGTTGCTTGTTTGCTTGCGTTGCTGTTAATCATCATCACCAAAAAACCCTTAAATAGATGCAAAGTCAAAACGCTGCTCTCGCGCTAACAATTAGACGGCATGCTAATAAGGAAATGCAAACAGGGAACAGGCTCATCGGAACCAGTCCGTTTCTCATTCACATACATACAAATATCTGTGATGTCAGTTCCGTTCGGCAGAATGGCTTTGAAACTGATAGGCTTTTGTTAAATTCACTTGCTGTTATTGCGTTGACAATTGTTATTTGCATTGTTTAGCACACGTTAAGTTGTGCATTATATCTATTTTGTACAAGTGACGATTCCCGATTCTCGAAAGCGCTAAAGAATTCAGTAAATATTATGCTTTGCCAAATATTCTGGCTGGAAACGATCCGACGATTATCGTCGCATTCAAGCTTTACACCGTCAATATTTACACTTCTGAGGAAAGCAAAAGTTAAAAAGGGGGAATACTTTACACGATTCGCATACTTGCCAAGTGTAACACTCCGACAGATGTGGGTCAACTAACTATTGAGTGTGTGTTTCTTTTTTCAAAATAAATAAATGTTTGCTAGTGATGTGATGTGCTGTGCTGTGATGTGATGCCGCCTAATCACACCCAATTCATCTATGAGGCCACTGCTACATATTGCTTAAGGTTCGACTTCAATATCAAACCGTTTTATTTGATACAAATCATCATCAAATCGGACTTCATGGTAAAGTTAGTACGTGACGTTACAGTCACAACAAGTCGCTTTAACTTTAAATCTTAATTTATGCAAACTTAATTACAATTAAGTTCCGTTAATACACGTATCTAACTATCAATGTATTTGTGGCGACTAAACTTTGGAATTAGTTTATATTCAATGACTTTGTCGAAACGATCTAATGATAAGTATGACTGCAATTACAAATTGATTAAGGCAACAATATCTACATGTATAACTTTACCTAGAAACAGATCAATTGGGCCGGACCACATTCCAGCTTTCAAGTCATTCGTTTCATAAATATTTATGTTGATTTTTTTTTGTATGCCTTTTTATAAAAGAAAACTCCTCTAATAAAGGGATTTTTTAATTATGTAGAACATAGGGAAGTATTCTTAGAACATATTGTTTAGGCCTGCATAAATTTTCCATCACTTTTTTTTTAATTAAAAACTTTGTGCAACTTCTAAGATAATAAATCTTTAAAACTCTTTTGGATATTACTGCATACTTTTAACGAGCTTTTTATGCAAGTATCCGTCAAGTTTTCGACATTCTGCCAAATCCTGCTTTATAACATTCACACAAGACCCACAAGTTGCAAAACGTATGTATTTAGCAACCAGTTTTGCAAGTGTTAAGTTTTGTTGTAACTATCGTTTCGGGAGGTTCCCTTTACTTTGAAGGCGTTCCATATAATCTTTTATGGGGCTTTGAATTTATTTTGGGTTTAAGCAGACATAAAATGATAAGTCTTAATTAAGAGCGTGCTGCATTTTAATTTACTCACTTGCATTGCGCTGCGTTTTGCTTGTGAAGAATTTCATTTTGAATGTTGAAGATATTTATTTTTATTGCACTTTTCGCAACTATTTCAACTACTTATTTAATAGCCGAGTGTGGCAATTAATTAACAGATATTTACTGCTGTTTGTTTTATGCGACGAAAATTAAATATTTATTGAATCTTTTTATTGTTGCAGGGCAACAAAACGATAAACAAGTCCAAGGATTATGACTTCTGCTCAATTTGCATTGTCCCTTGCCGTAGTTAATTTTAAATTAGAACCAACATATTGCATTTAAATTAATTTATAGTTTTCAATCATTCACTTGTTGTTATTGTTAAAATGTCGAATGTTTTTTTTTTGCTATTGCACTTGTGTTTTTGTTTTTTGTTTGATTGTATTGTTCTTTTGAGTTATTGTTGTTACTATTTGTTTGAGTCGACTGTCGTCACGCACTTCCTATTCTCACGATATTTGACAACTTAATGCTGAGCTGAGCGGCAGTGGGTACCTTTATATGGACTCTTGGGCCGGGCAGCTGAGCACCGACTGAGACGTTAACGGCGGCCAAGCACAGATCGAGACGTAGACCGAGCTGCGATCAAGCATCTAGCGTCAAAGCGCGAAAATCTTTTCATGAACCGGTCCACTTTCAAGCCTCTGTTGACGACAACGTCGTCGTCGTCGGCGACGCTAACGCAGCGTCAGCGTCAGCACAGAGAGCTTCAGCGTCGGTCCCTGGGTGTCAATAGCAGTAGAAAATAACAACGTTTAATATACATGTGTATGTGTATGTTTGTACGTCAAGTATCCCGCAACTAAGTAGTTTGTTTCAAATATTGTCTGAGTGCTATTTGCTGCAAACCCCCTTTAGAACGATGAGTTTGTTGTTCGGCTAATACTACATACATATATGACTATGTATCCACTTGCGGGGGTTACTAAAGTTCGACAATTTGGTAATACTGATTGTTGTTGTTGTGGCTGATTCTATTTTTGGGTACATACTCGTACATAGTACGAGTATAAGCCATTTCAAAGATCACTTAGTCGCTTTACATTTAATAGCACAAATGACTCTATTTAATCCCAAATGAGCACGCACCCGTAAACCACCGCTTATACGAATTTGTGTGCAAATGTATTATTCATGAGGCAATTACATACATGTACCGAGAACTAATTTCTGGAAGCGCAAGGTGCCTCGGGGTGGGTCTAACTGCAACTTAATTGATAATAGTTAATAACGCTTAAAAAACAATGCGGATAATGATCAATGTGATCGATCTAGATCGTGGACAATTCCCAGCTCACGTGTACAACGTGGTCGCTATCGTTTGCGATCGGTCGCTGGACCGCTGAACTGTCAGCTATAAAATTGTCTGGCCATTAGCGTCATAATATGACAATAAAATTGTGGTGGCAACACAAAACTAGTTAGTAACGGCTTAGGACAGACAGGGCGGTCCATTAAGCGGCCATTTCTACTACGACGGAGAGAACTGAACCCTTTCAGCTTGCAAAACCCTGATTCTACGTAAAGATCGCATGCTTCTAATGCTCCCATTTATGTACTTAATTATTAATGTGCACATTAGTCGGGCGCGTGTGTTTTGTGCTTATTTATTATATTTTTTTTTTTTTTGTATTTTTAACGGCCATTGTCTTATGTTCTCTCCGTTTTGTCTTCTACGAGTTGAGCCAGATTTAGCTGCTAGAGCGCACGCGAATTTAAGCTCATGCTCAGCTTAAATGTACAGTCATTGAGTCCCACTAACTAGCAGTTGCCATGTTGTAAGCTGTTAATTGTTATTTATAGCAAGTCACACCATAATTATGGCATATTAAAAGTGCTGCGCCAAGCTTTGACGCACCCTCAAAAATGCCTGAAAGCCTGAAAGCTTTCCATTACTTAACTTTCAGCATAGCTTTTGTTCAAGGATGTGATTTATGAACTGCCATGCACTCTGATGATGATGATGTAAATCAAAATAAACGAAAAAATAACAAAATAGCAAAACTTTAAGATTAAGTACCTGAAATGGTTGGAAAATTTTTTGCATAGAAAACGTAAACAAACAATTATAACGCAATTATAATTTATTTGTTTACGACGCTTATCGTTAAAAAATCTATGTTCCTGTCTGTATAAACTAGCTATATTGACATTACTTCATCGGCAGGTTAAGTTGAGGGTATCTTTTTTTTGCGAAAAACTTGTTTTTTATGACCCAATTAATTAAAGTTAATTTGAATTAGTTAATACCTTATAATTTAATAATTAGCAAAAACCTTAAGCTGTTCATTCAAATTATGATCAAAGTTCACATAAGTTTACATTTTTTGCCAAGATCAACATACGAGCTTAAAATGTAGTAATATTAATACATTTTAAAGCTTTTTATCTATTTTAGTGTGTACTAAAAATATGAACTTTTGCCTATTACACTGTTTACAAATTGACACATTATTGCCAGTTGTTATTGGTTGGACAATAACAACGACACGTTTGTTGATTTCCACAATTAGATGAGAATAAGTATGAGTTTGCAGTTAGCATCCTCCTTGCATGTTAGAGGCCTGGCACACTCTACAAAATAACTGAATGAATCACGTACGTATATAAATGAAAATTATTTAAAAGGAAAACTCGCGTGTACAGATTTATTTTAATAGGCTTATCATGCCAGTCCCTTAGATTAGTTCCTAATTTAAATACTATACGACTTATCGACAAGGTTATTATTATGTATTATGTACCTTTTTGTGCTGTTGGCCAAAACACGCGATGCGTGCGTTGCAACGGGAAGCCCCATTTGCATGTGTCTTTCGATTACAATACATATGCATTGTCTTCCAATTAGAGTTTACTTCAACTTCGATTTCCTTAAACTTTACCGACATTTTCACACTTGAAATGGTTGAGAAAAGTGAGAAATGGCAATCCAAAGACATGCATAAAACAATATAGTTGGAAAATAGTCAACAAGCTGCTAATTCAATAACAATATCCTTGAGCTGCGCTGTTCAAAGGGCAACACTTAAGCCAAGATCTAAAGCACTTTAAAGTGGGAAAACCCCACATTTTAGTGCAATTGCGTCAATGGTTTAACAGTTGTTTGTCACAAAACAAAATGTGAGAGCATAGAAAATTTCTCGCATATGACGCATAATATGTAAATATATCTAAAGTATTATTAATTATTGTAATGCCCCCACCCCACCCACCTTAATGGGTTCAAGTTATTAAATGTCAGCACCGTTTTGTGGCATGTGCCGTATTCGAGTAAAGGTGAATCAAGCATATTGTTTTATTAGCTCTGTTGTTGATTGATCAAATCAAATGATACTGATGTTATTGTTGCTATTTAGTTAGTTGCATATAACTATTGAACTGCATTAAACTCTCAAATTGAACAACTACAATAAGGAACAAGCAGCACTAGCAAATGCCAATTAAATTTAAATATGATACGCTGCCAGTTCAGCTAGTTCTAATGCATATTTAACAAGCCTTAATTGCATATGTTGCACTTTTTAAAAAACAATCTCAATGTGGTATGTATGCATTTAAAAACAAATTAAATTGTACAATGTATGCTTCTTAACTATTGACCAGGTCGTTTAAAGTATTTAAGATGAATATAATGACAAATATTCGTTAAGTCAGGCGGAACATGCTGCGTATGCGTTATATGCATACGTTTAAATGCATGTTACGTATACGCATTGTAACCAGAAATCAAAGATTATAGAATTGCATTTGTTATTGAGCTCTCAGACAGAGCATCTGACCCCAAATTAAAGTGCAATTCACAGTGTGGCGCACCGTTAAATAATAGCGCCCCAACCGGCGTCAACGCCATAACCAAAGCCATCACAGCAATTATAAAATAATCAAATAATTCTAATTAATCATAGTGTGTCCAGATAACGGCTGGCATTTGCCAATCCCTCTACCTCTGTCACCTCCACTTCCATTTTTACTTCCACTTCCTCAGGCATCCCCTCGTCTCTCGCGATTTCAGGTGGTGGCACCATCAGGCGCTAATCCTTCGGCGTCGCATTTTGTCATTAATAATTGTAGCTGGCATCATTGCGCGATATCTCGTTAGACAACTGTCAGCATTTGTTTGTGTTAACGTTGGCGTTGGCGTTAGCGCTGCTGTCGGGACGCGACTGCTTCCGTTCGTACCAGCTGGTCCAAAACTTTTTCAACATAATTAGCTTGGCATATGAAATAAAAAGAATATTTATAAATATATATTATATATTTTTGAGGCTTCATCGTAACAACGCGACTTACAGGTAACTAGGGGTATGGAAGGTGAGTCTTGCAAATCCTTCTGCCTTATCTAGGTCAGGGTGCTCGAGTATAAATGCCTGTTGCTTTGCCCGTTCGGTTACCATTTACATTCGGTTGTTGGATCCATCCATCCATCCAATCGCTGCCCGTTGATTGGCTCTTCAACACTGCGTTCAGCATTCTCGAACAATAAATCGGCAACCTATTGCCTCTTGCTCTATTGTGGCAATCATCATTTATTATTGTGCATTTGAGTCGTCAGGTGCCTGTTTAGCGCGTACTGAAAGAAGTTGCATGCTACATAAGGAGCATCAGTTCTATAATCCACTTGTCAATACTCAGAATTTTCAGGTAAGTGCCGTCAAAAAGGACAAAATAATACTCTTATCAATGCATTTTCTTGCTAATTTATTGTGTGAATATATCTAGAAGAACCGTTAGTAAGAAATTTATTTTAAATTTCCTTACGAAACTAGAGAAAAACACCATCTAACTGTGCCTTACAAAGTTGTTATTTATATTTAAAATGTGAAATGAATGCGAAAACAATGGGATTTTGTGTTTTTTTGTGAATTCCCAAAACTGTCTTTCGTGTTTGGTGTTCTGTTTAGTGTACCAGAAAATAACAAAAAACATGTGTAGAGGAGTTGCGCTAATTATCATAACAAATTTGTTTAATTGAACTTTAGCTTTCTTTAGGCAATTAGCGTCATTTGCGTCAGTGTTGTTGACTCTCTTAAACTAGTCGTTGTTACTAGCACCAACCCCATTTGTGAACTTTACAAGCACGCCCCTAGCAAATTATCATTGTGTATGTGGACCCCGAGTTAGAACCGTAAATGGGGCATTGCCATGGGGCAAACGTTTCCAGACAATGTGAGCGATTAGCTAGTAAGTCCAGCTAACTAGTAGTTAGTTATTCAAATCGCAATATAACAAGCCATAATTCGCTTTAATTCGCCAGTCGGCCAGTCTTATTATTATCGTTTCATAAAATTAGATTACAATTAACTTATTCCCCGATCAATTTCCGTTATTTCGTCACGTTTTGAAAGCGTTTCTTTGGTCAGGAAGTACCACTGTACTCTTATATTATTATGCCCACTTCAATAAGGCTTAACATATTTAGTTAATTAATATCTAACGGCAACGGCCAACCTAATCCTCTTTCCCATGCATTGTGCAAACAGATAAATCCTTTGTTTACGATGTCGAATACAATGCGCTGCACTTTGGTGGTCTGTGTGGCACTCGCTTTGTTTGCCGCTGGCTGCAACGTTGAAGCATCCAAGGCGCGTCCGCCACGCAACAATGAAATTAGCAATATGGCGGATGCCCTCAAGTATCTGCAGGATCTCGATGTCTACTATGGGGATAGGGCACGCGTTCGATTTGGCAAGCGAGGCTCCCTAATGCAAGCGATACGCAATCGAATGATTGAAAATGGCATTAATGCCAGCGATAATAGCAATGATAACAATAGCGGCGGTGTATTGGTAAGCACAAAACTCTAACAAAATAAATGTACAAATATTTATGGGTATTTGCAGTTGCATGCCACTGGTGAGGAGGAAATGTTTTAAGCATGATGCCGAAATCGACAAATACATTAGAAGCGAATATAATAATAATAACAATAAGATTTAAGATCTTGTTGCACAATTTTTGGAGCAATAGTTTAAATGTTTAATAATTCTTGTTTCATACCAAAGAATACTTTTTAAATATGAATGTTAGTTACAAATAAAATGTTCATTGCAAAATATCCATGAATATATGGTAAATTCTTGACATGTTTTTGCGTTTTATTAAACAAAACATTATTGACATCAAGAAAACGTTTTCTCTTCCAAACAGTTAAAAATTCA
The DNA here is from genome assembly GCA_018152965.1 of Scaptomyza pallida. NCBI lineage: Eukaryota > Metazoa > Arthropoda > Insecta > Diptera > Drosophilidae > Scaptomyza > Scaptomyza pallida. The sequence continues at coordinate 7,596,207 of JAECXP010000004.1, read as the reverse complement.
TTTCCCCGGAAAGTCACAAAATATTTCAACTAATTAATTGAGATATTTTAAAAAACACAAATGCATCTGTTCATGTTGACAAAATAGTCTTCATGACCATAATCAGCATAGATAACAATTTAAAAAATGTCGACTATTGTGAAGCAACTGCCATATATGAGAATTGCCGGATCAGCAACGTTAATTCCAGGTGTCTGGCAAGATTTACAACATTTAAAGTAATTTGTTGTCGGCGGCGAAAGAGTTTTGGAGTTTTGTAATCTTCCTGGCGGCAAAATGTATAGAAATATAAGATTAAAAAATTCTATGCAAGCAATTCAGAAATTTTTTTAATGTAGTTTGGTTTTATTTGTAAATTTCAATTTTCGATTAACGTTCAGTGTCTAAACGAGCTGAATGTTTTCAACTTCAGTTATCAGATCCATATGCTTGAATTCATTTGGACGCTTGGTAAATGTTTCCATCAGTTTAAGTTTACTCTCATCTGTCTTGTAGTAGAACATTTGCAGCTCATTCGCAAGACACTGAGCCTCCTGTGCCGTTAGAACCTTGGTGTCATACTCGCCACGCATTAGCACAATGCCCTTGTCCTGCTCCTCTGTGTAGTGCACCATTGTGAGACACTCGGGAGCATTCTCCTTATGCACCTGATAGGCTAGCAATGGAGTAAAATGTACAGTGTTAGCAGAGAACTGCAGCATGATGAATTCAAAGCCTTCACTGCGCGGCAGTGGCAGCAGGAAGATGGGATGCTCCTTGGCACGAGCCATAAGCGTTTCGTACTGGGCCGTAGTCAGCGTAGCAGCTAGAACATCCTTGGTCTTGTGATATTCGATCCAGATCTGAGAAATCTCTTCGGCGCTCTTGTCAGCAATCAGCTTCCAGTTTCATTATATCTGATAGCTTTTTATGTGGCAGCTCGGCCTCTTCACTGGCTAGTTTTTGCTTCGGATTCAATATCTCAGAGTAGGTTCTTGAATGGAGAGCAGTTTGCAATGGTAAGCTATTGAAATGAATTGTTAATTGATGTGTACCTTACCTGGTCTGACTTTTGCCATCCTTTATTGGAGCTACAACACGCTCAATACGATCCAAGAATTCCTCGGCAGAGGTCAGTTGCATTTTTGCTATTTTATCAGAATACTTTGAATAGTAGGGATTGGCATCTCGCAGTTGCTCGATAGCCTCCTTGGCACGACTGGACGAGCTCATGGCAATGCTGCGCGTTAAAAATTGCGGATTACTTTTAAAAATGCGTACAAATTTACGAGCGCATTCCATTCCGAAATCAATAGATTCAAGAGAAGTTACACAACACGCAGTTTACAGCTGATTCAGTCGAACTGTCAAGCAGCTGTTTTTCAAAACAGTGTTGAGCAGTCTTGGGTAGACTACTTTGCTGCTTATTTTGCTCGTCCCTAGAAATATACCAAAACTGTTTTTCTTTACGTTTTTAATGTTTTAAGTTTATGTAACTTATTTTTTAGAGCAAATATAATAGGAAAATGTGCTGCAGTAAAACCTCGTTTCCTAAACTTCTACTGTTAGTGAAAACATCTTTTTGGTATTTTTCTGCTTTAGTTACAGAAGAGTAGCCCTGGTGTGTGCGCGCCAAATAATAACTTTGAAAGCATTTCGCTCATCAAAACAAACAGATAGAAGCAGCTGTTAAATTAATTTAAATTTAAATAGTATTTTAACATTTAGAAGCTTTCTCCCAAAAAAAAATTTGCCCTAGAGATTTTTAAAAACATTTAATTTTCTATGATGATAACTGACCATAAACACATTTAAGATTTTACATTTGAAGTATTTTGCTATAAAAATTAGTTTTTAGTTAGTCATGCAATTTGGTCATGAAACCGGAAGCAACGTTGTAAACAAATACACACGTGTGCAAAAATATACGTACTTAAGGCAGAAAGAGCTTAGTCCGTAATACAGATATATATATTTGCAAGTGAAGAATGAATGTCACTGGATATGCCCTCATTACGCATTTATTTATTTGGTTACGTTGATTGCATATTTTCATTGAATTCTATAAAAGCGCCTATTGCAAAATAGTTCTTTTTAATCGGTGTGCACGATTGGTTTCGGTTTATTCATTTTAACTTTGGAACAACGTACACTTAATATCAATTAATCTATTTGGACATTCAACCAAAAAATGGATTCAAAAATAGCTGCATTTTATAAAAACAAGACTGTTTTCATTACTGGCGGAACAGGATTTTTAGGATCGCGTAAGGATCGTTCCTACAAGTGTTTAAATATTTTTTTGTGACTTTTTTTTGTTTGATAAAAAGTGTTTGTGATTGTATTTTCCTTGTAGTTCTCATTGAAAAGCTGCTGCGAACAACTGAAGTGAAACGAATTTATATGCTAGTGAGACCCAAGCGAGGCGTAGAAATTCAAAATCGTCTTAACGGACTTAAAGACAATTTAGTAAGTGTTTTTTTTTTTTCTTTTAAAGGAAGTCCTGATGCATTGTAACTTCTCTTCGTATAGGTGTATAGTGTGCTGATGAAGCACAATGCCAACTTCATGGATCGCATTGTGCCCATTGCTGGCGATTGTTGCCTGCCCGATTTGGGCATCAGTGAATCAGATAGAAAGAAACTAACTGACGAGGTGCAGATCGTGCTGCATAGTGCAGCAACCGTGAACTTCGATGAGGCATTGAATATTGCATTAAAGATCAATACGCGTGCCACTCGACTCCTGCTCCAGTTGGCCAAGAAGATGCGTCGCCTGGAGGCATATGTTCATATATCGACAGCCTACTCCAATTGCGTATTGGACCACGTGGACGAGACGTTCTATCCCGGCATACTAACAAGCACGGCGGACAATGTACTGACGCTAACAGAGCATTTGAGCGATAAACTCATTGATAGTATGACGCCAGCGTTACTTGGCGACTTTCCCAATACATATACGTTTACAAAAGCGCTATCCGAACAGTTGGTGCAAATGGAGTCGGAGGGTTTGCCTACCTGCGTGTTTCGTCCTGGCATGAGTAGGTAAATCGTGATTATTTCATAATGTGTTAATCCTTTAGACTTTGATTCAAGTTCTACCGGCCTACAAGGAGCCAGTAGAAGGATGGATTGACAATCTGTATGGACCCATCTCTGTGCTGTATGGTTGCGCCATGGGAGTCTTGCGAGTCATGACTCTAAACAGGAAGGCACGATCCAATATTGTGCCAGTTGATTTCTGTGTGAATCTGATCTTGGCCAGTGCCTGGAAAACATCCGTGGATACGCAACAGCGCAAAGAAAAGGCTAATGCCAAAGCATTAACAGCTCCTCCAATTTACAATTTTGTTCCCACTCAGGAAAATCGTCTTACATGGGGTCAATTTGTCGATCAGATCCACAATCAACGGCCTATTATTCCATTTGCAAACATGATATGGTATCCATACGTAATCACACCAACTACTTTATGGACATTTCATCTATTGATTACAATATACCATCAACTGCCCGGACTAATCATTGATACGATATTGCGTATAAGAGGCGAAAGACCTCGAATGACCAAAATGTACAAGAAGATACACCACAACTTGCAGCGATTGGGTCCGTTTTCAATCAAAAACTGGACCTTTGAGATGACGAATTCGGAAAAACTTTTACAATGCATGTCGCCACAGGATAAAGTAATGTATGACTTTGACATCAACAAATTGAATTGGGATGATTATTGGCCGATCGCCTTAATGGGTTTGCGCGAGTACGTGGGAAAAGAGAATCGGAGTACAGCAGAGCGTGGTAAAAAATTGTTGAAACGGTGAGTTATTCAAATCAAAAAAAAAAAAAACATTATGTTAATGTTATTGACTAAACTATTTTGTTGTTGCAGCTTGTATATCTATAATCTCCTGGCACACTTTATTGGAATCTGCATACTTGCTGGAATATTATATTTGTTAATAAGCCCTATTGTTCGTTTGTTCTAAGAAATAATTTTTGTTTTTGAATAAATAGTTGGATTTGCAAGTGCAATATAATCAAAACTGTCATTAAATGCATTCTATAGGTTTTGGAATTCTAAAGTACTAAGCGTGCGATTTTAGGGCAAAGAGCATTTACAATTTTTGTGAGACGAATAAATTTAAATGTGATTCAACAATTTCAATTTACATAACTTGAATAGTACAAACAAATATTGCTGACGGTATGTCTATATTTTCTTTGTTTCTAAGTTTTGATAATGTGCCTGCTGCCATATTCAGTTAACTGCAAAAAAAAATAAACTTTGCCTAATGATTTTAAAATAAATGAAAATAAAACTGCTATCAGGCTAGTCGATAGGTTTTGATATCGCTTTTAACAGTCATGAAAACTAACAGTTTTCAATGAGCACAACAGTGCTTTAACAGAATGTGCAGCAACCATTTTTGTATCTGTATTTGTTCGCGCTCTCTTGAAAACCTGTTCTCGGCTTAAGTCAGTTGCAAGAAAACGTTGAAGCGTGGCGTACGTTTGTGCTTCGGTACTTGTTTGGGTTAACTAACTGGTGTGGGACTCTGGCTCTGCTCAAAACCGTGCGTCGCTGCTGCGCTTAGTATAGATTTTCTGTTTTTGCTGCTCCTATTATAAAAGAAGTACAAAAAAGTGGTGTAAGCAAACGTAACAAAGAATTAGCAACGAGAATGGCCAATTCGCTATTGATTGCCAAAAAAAAAAAACAACAACGCAAAGAGGCTCGTTAAGTGGCATAAAAAGTGTTACGCGGCAGGCAACGGTTACCCGAAGGCGCATTGCATAATTTCGTATAGTTTCATGGCTTGGCTTAGCTTTTTTTTTACAAAAGAATCACTTTTCCTTGAATTATTAGAAGAACAAGAACGAGAACAAACGGCGGCTTCATTTTGTTTGAAACGCGAACAGCAGCAGAAAGCACAAAGTGGCGATTAAAACGAATGACCATATATAATCGGAATGTGCATAATATTAAACACAAACAAGCGCAAAAAAAAAACAAAGAAAAAGGGATAGATAAATAACTAAAAACAATATACAATAAGCGCAGCTGAGGTTTGCCTCTTTTTTATGGTCTGCTTCTTGGGCTGTTGTGCTTTTTATGTGACATAACGGTATTTGATTGCCTCTATGTGTGTGTGTGTATTGTGTGGACGAGTGCATTTTTTAGTTGTTGTTTTTTTAAAGCCGCCTTGTTTTCTGCAGAGGCTTACAAATCTTGTGGTTGTGTCAGCAGCGTAGAGGGTGATGGGATGGGGATCAGGAGTGGGGAACAGTTGGCGGTGGTTGAATTTAGAATTATTTATTTATGTATGCATGTGTTTGCGTTTAAATTGCAGATATTTATCGTAGAAACGTCGCGCGTACATCTACACACAGTAACCAATACTGCCAACCCTCGAAAAGTCGCCATCGAAGTCGTCGTCGCTGTCGCTGCAATATTGTTATAGCAAAAACAAGTGTGCGCGAGCGAGTGTTGTTTGTGTAAAATGTTTGCACGCAGCGCTAGTCTGAGCGCATTAGCGGCGCTGCTGCTGCTGCTCTGCTGTTCGTATGCAGCTGCTGCCGATTTGGCGGACAAATTGCGCGATGATTCGGAACTTTCACAGGTGAGTCACAATAAAAGCTTTACTTTAAATGTTCTTTACCCCAAAATATAGAAAACACATGTTGCTGTTATGGCCAGGTGGTTTTATTTTTACCTGTACGCAAAGTTGTTAACAAACACAGAGACATAAACACATACACACACTCATTATTTAAACAATAGTTGCTGAGTATTTAGAACTTTTAATCAACTCATGCTTGAAAGTACTTCTAAAGGTGTTTAGTTTATCATGGTTTCCAGGGGATACAAATAAAAGAAAAGTATTGTTAATTGTTGTTGGCTAAAACACCCACACCCAAACACACACACACACCCACACTTCAATTGTAGACAAATGTTGACATATTTATTTTGGTCAAGCCTGTCGGCAATTGCCCTTGAAAAGAAAATCCTTGTGCAGAAATTCGTCAAATAGAGAAATAAAAGTGAGAGTCGGCAAGTATGCGAGATGTTTAGTGACAAAGCGAAAGAGAGTGCGAGAGAGAGAGAGAGACACCCGCACAGGTAGTCGTGAGTCGCAGCAGCTGCCTTTTCGTCCTTGACCTTTGGCATTTGCACTTGTTGTTTTTTTTTATGTGAAAAATCGATTTGACTTGTTTTGCCGCAGCGCGTTCCAAAGTCCAGCTGCAACTTCCCAACTTGCCACATTTGGTATGCATGATGAGCCGCGCATTATGTAAAAGCCAAATAAATTATGCAAAACCCACAACACTAACAACAATACAACTGCCAAGCGTTGAGAGGAGCACAAAAAAGTGCCGGCCGTTGCCGTCGACTGAGCATAACAGTTTTCTACCTATTTAAGTACACAGTTTGCCTTTTTACACCTTTAAAAACATACACACACCCGCACTCACTGACATATGGGCAAACACATAAAAGTGTAAAAACACAAAGTCAGAAGCCATTAAAGGTTGCCAGCCTAAAAAAACAGCAACCGGCAGTTAAAACAACAACAACAACAACACCAACAAACAGTTGTCTGTCTCTGTCGTTCTACTCTGTTAAACATTTAATGCCCAAAAATAGTTTCTGTTGTTGTTGTTAGGCAGCGAGCAAGGAGAAAAAAAAAAACAATTTCACAATTGAAAAGAAAGCGTGCGAGCTGCGAACTGCGAACCTGCCCTCGCCCTCCTGCCTGCCGGCCAGCCTGCCTGCTTCCCTGACAGCTACCTCAACTGTAATTGTCGCCACAATGAGGCGAAATATGCAATGTATGTACCTTTGCCCTTACCTCTCTCTAGTATATAACAGTGTATGGCTGTGCCTGTGTTTGTGTGTGTGTGTGATTTAAACTAGTGCAGATTGTGGTATAGCTACAGCTATAACTTAACAGAGCGTGCTCGTTAAGTTCTCTCTTCTTGCGAAATGTGAGAAAGCATTTAACATAAAAGAATATTCTTTGATACCCATAATCCAAGTAAACATGTGTCAGTATATATTTGCTAAAGACTTAAATATTCACTGGAAGATGTCTTTTTTTATTAACATATCATTTAACCATGACAAGTGTGCAATGTAAAATGGATATATTTTACATTACAAACAGATATTTTCAATTTAAGAATGTAATTTTTTGCACTTTTTCCCCAAATTTGATCAACATTGCACTTTTGCAGTTAAGCACTGTATTTTTAATGAGAATTTGCATGCAATATGCATAAGAAGTTTCAGATAGCGCGGATGTGTGCTCATTATGTTCAAAAATCTCATTACAGTCTGTGATGGCTTACAAAGATAAATTGGATACTTATAATAATGAGAGCCGGTTTTTTGCCTTGAAAACATATACGTACATATATAAAAAAAAAACTTAACAATTTAAACTTTAATAGTCTCTTGTTCATTTCTAATGCTTCGACACTTGAAAACTCTTTCAATTTTCGTGGAAGAAACCAAAGCAAAGTGCACCGAAAATGCAGTCGAGTGTAATTTCAATCAAAACTTATTTACATAAATGCATCTGAAGATCAAATTTCCCCTCTCTCAGTGACATACGTTTATGGCATTGTGCGGGCGTTGCACGCCTGACCTCCTCTGCTGACCCTAAACTTCCTGTCGAAGCGTGCGTGCGGCTTTGTGACGTTGCAACGTCATCTTTTACTTAACATTGCATATGTTCATATACATATGTGTATATTTATAATTTTAATTTTAATTTTTGTTAACCTTTGACTGTCGTCGAGTTGCGGCTGCAACGCTCTGAGGCCATTTGTAGGCGGACCGACCTAGGCACACACACAAACACACTTGCTTCAATTCAAGCAACAGCATCGAATTCAATTAAATTTAATTTAAGATTACAATACAAATGCGGAGACGCGCATAGTTTCTTGTGTGTTTGATATGAAGAGACAAGAATACGAACTGAGGCGTTGAATGAAAGAAATGTGAATGATGAGCGACGAGTGACCTTAATGGAGCTTATGAAAATGCTTACAAATGTGTGTATGTATGTGTGTACAGTTACTTAAAGCTTAAGGCGAGATGCATTAGAGATCCATCTGACATGCAATCGCCTCCCCTCGCCACTGCCTGCTGCTGTTCCGACACCAATTAAGACAAAAAAACATCAAGAGTGGGGTTGCTGCAATTAAGGAATACCAAAAACAAAAATTTTACCATATACCACACATGCATAATTTGTAGCAATTAAATATTTTTGGAATATACTTTCACTTGGGAATACAGCTTTTGATGCTGATCATGATCGAGTGTTTGCGCTGTTCAGGAAATTGGCCTGGCTTAAGTAATTTGTATTTCCTTCAGTGACACGCCCACAACAACAACAACAACAAACACATACATACATACACACGCATACATACATATTAGACCCTTTTGTAATTGTAGCTTAATTTTGTATACTCCCTGACTAGGACAAATTATATAAATTTGGCTAAAAACTTTATACAGACATCAAACAAATGAACAACAAAATTTTTTGAACTCTTTGGCGGCTCTCTTTCTTTCTCTCTCTCTTCTCTTCTCTCTCTTTCTCTATCTATTTCAGAGCACTGCCAAAACCTTCAGGCGCCTTATGCCAGTTAGGGTAAGCTGCAACAACAAAAACAAAAACACTCAATCCAACAACAACAACAACAAATGTTATCTTTAATAGAAAAAAAGCGTTACATGTTTTTTGCCTTAATTTAGTTAATACATTTTGAAACAAGGGTTGTATGCTCGTATGTGTATCTTTCTCTAAGTGGGCGTGTCCCCCCTCCCCCTCCTTAACTAGAGGCTTAGAGGGTTGACAATTGACCATAGAACAAGAGAACACATAGAGCTCGCGTCGACTGCATTAGCCAAATTTGTGTTTGCACCGCCGTCTGGCTCTGACTCACAACTGCCCTTGACTCTCACCACCACAAGGGATGGGCGGGAGAGGGGGGGGGTGCGCAGTTGCACCACCAAACTGTGTTTGAATATCTTTTGCTTTTGGCCCGAAACCCAGAGTTCAATGGCACTCGACGCTAGCAAAATCAAATGCATTTCGAAACAGCTCTGCGGTCCCACGAAATGTATACTCTATCCCTTATGCATTATACATAAATATATGAGCCCTTGCGCTGTGCTCCCAGGGGAGCAATGACTATGCGATGACAGCTCATCTGTCCGGATTATCTCATTGAAAAACCATTAAGATTAATCTGCCCAACGTCCAAAAAAAGATTGTATGCAAATACGTAATTGCAAACTGAATTGTCGCCATATTAGTCACAGTTGGGCCTTGTAATCTGATTTCAGTTCATTAAAAACCAATTTGTTCCATAATAAATCGATCGTCCTTTAACATCCTGTCGTTTTGCTTTGTGTTATGTGTGTGTTTGTTTAATGTGTAATGTTAAAAGTTAGATTGCAAACTTGTTGTTTAGTGTATGATGCCAATAAATGCCAAAGTATACATTGTATGGGAATTCAAGCCATGTCTTCACTCAATAAACTCGAGACTTGGCAATTTAGAGTTCAATTACCCAAAAGGAGCTCGCTTGTATGCTCCAATCAACCGGTAAGCACTAAGATAAACGAAAGCATTTAGAAAGCGAAATGGAAACCAAAGCAACAACGATATCAGGGACCAGGACGATAAAGACATCCACAACTGGCGTCTCCATTGGCCCCAGACATTTTCGATTTAAGAATCAAAAACAAAAACATGTCTTACATTGTAAACAAAACAAAAAAGAACAAGTAAATATGGGAGTCATTCTAAGCTCTCAACACAAAATACGAAAACTAACTGAAAATTTTTTTCTTCTCTTCTTTCCTCGAACTTTGCTGCTTTGCACAAAGTGTTCGTGCATATGTATTGCGTAATTTTCAGCAAAGCTGGAGTCATAAACAAATTAGGGAGTGACAATCGTTCTCTTAAACTAATTTTTCCCCAAAAAGGGCCAATCTTTGATCATTTTTTTGTCAGCCGCAAAAAAAAAAAATACAAAGAACACAACAAAACTAAAAAAACTGGCGAGACAGGGTAAAGAGAGTCACAGACGGTCTTTAAACTAAAATTGACGTGACTCACTGCCGCAGGACAGGATGAGAGAAACCAAAAACATGAGCACACAGAGAGAAGGAAAGCGAAATGAAGCGTCGATAAAACAAGGTGCAGGACATTTGACAAACACCGAAACACGAACGAACGGTCAATTTGAAAAAGAGTAAGCTTCGTCATAAAGCTGGCTGAGAATGTGCAGCAGGGCGTGTCGACATGCGGACAAACGTTTGGGAAGCCGCAAAGTGTGTGTGCGGTCTCGTCGCATGTGTTGTTGTCCCAGGCGGCAGGTGGTGTGCATTGGCCCAAAAGGGTCAGCGTCTCTAATGTAGGGTAGATGCACTGGAAAATGCATGTCCTGATAGAAAGCACACACACACACACACACACACACACACAAATACTATGATTATTTAGTTATTGAATGAAAATGGGCAACAAACCGCCCTCGATTCGTTGTTGGTGCTTACGTAATTAGTTCAATAAACCTTTTTTCTATTGCCAGGAGACAGCCATTTTGCTCAGTTTCACTAGTTGTTTGACGTTGCCATGGATTTGACCCTCCCCCCCTCCAATTGGGGCGTTACTAGTTTGCCAAAAGTCAAGCGTGTTCCCCTTTTTGCATGTTTGTGTTTTTTTTTTTTTTCGTTCGTTACAATAACTAAAGCATGTGAAACACTGTCCTACAATTTAGTACATGATTATATACTTACGATATCTATGTTCAATGCTTTATGCTTACAGTTCTATAGTCTGCTGGAGCAGAATGCTGTTGCCAATTCGACGCTATCGCTGCGCTCCTGCACAATCTTTGTGCCAACCAATGAAGCCTTCCAGCGCCACAAGGGCCCCACACATGTCCTCTATCACATGAGTAAGTGTGCCCTTTTCCATATGAATCATATTTAAATGAATATTAATCAATCTTTGTCACACGTTTAGCAACCGCTGCGTTCAGCAAAGATCAACTGGAAAAGAGTGTGACATCGGACATGGATGGCAATCCACCATTGTACATCACAAAGAGCCGCAATGGTGACATCTATGTGAACAATGCGCGTATCATTCCCTCACTCAGCGTCGAGCTGACCAATCGTGAAGGGCA